>CM042673.1:44315891-44998391 GCA_023638005.1 Forsythia suspensa | reverse complement strand
TGTTCAATTCAATGTCAAACGGTAATGGAAAGATATTTCAATTGTTTATCTCAAATTTCTACTAATGAGATAAATATTGATGAAATGAATATTCAATATAAACGGGATGAAATTGATGTTGGGAGTGTTGGGGATAAAATGAATGTAACTGATATTCGTGATATTGGGGATGAAAGTAGTGGAATTGATGATAGGTATGAAAGTCATGGAATTGATATGGATATAAAAGGGATGAAATTGATGTTGAGAAGAAATGAGATGAAATAGATGTTGGGGAGAATGAGATGAAATTGATGTTGGAGGCGAAATATGTTGAAAGGGATTATAATATGATTGAAATTAATGTTTCACAACTTTTCTCAAGTCCAGGAAATTAATGCTCGAGATATAATTCAAAGAGCGTATGCTCAAAGAAGTCATTGCTAGTCTCGAATGATAGGTTTCGTTGACAAAAAGTGGAAGCAAAAAGAGAGAAGATTTTGTACTAATTGGTTTGACGATTGCCTTGATTGGTTAAATTATACTCTCTCTGTCCCATAAAGATAGACTCATTTTCTTTATTTATCTGTCCCAAATTATAGGCTACTTACTTTATACATGATATATTAAATTTTTATTTTTTCTAATATACCCTTATTTAATTTACATTGTTATCAACCAAAATATCTCTCTCTAAACTTTCATTTATTTTTTTCTTTTTCCCAATGTAATTCTCTCTCTATCTATATAACTTAAATAGGGGTATAATTGGAAAATTGTGTGAAATTTTTATAATTTCAATTACATTAAATGAGTTTTCTTAATCTGTGTGAAAAAAAAGTGGGTCTATCTTTGTGGGACGGAGGGAGTAGTATAGCGAAAGATATCGTATTTTGCTTATATTGCTATCTTTTTGCTTCAATAGATGATTCATTTGTTGTCAGTGGGTACTCAAATTAGAAACATAAAGGTAAACTTAAAAGACATGTAAGAAATTCAAGTAGTGCACACTACAAAGCCCGGATTAGATATGGATAATTCAAGAATCAAGAAAAAAGTATTGAGTCCAGTTTCTTCAAGCAATCATAACAAACACAAAATGAGTATCGAATTCATTTGACTGTATCAATCGATTGTGTTCGATATCTTCTACGCAAAGGGACTTACTTTATGTCATATTAAATTTCTTTTGCAAGTCAATTTGGGTCCTCCAACTCAAAATGTATGTCCGCCACTAGTCCAAACCAATCATGGCCCGATTTTGGGCCATATCAGAATGACACGATTGTTTATTAAGCCCGGATATTAGGAAGATGTCTGGCCAAAAAAAGAAATAAATGGAAGTGACCATTAATTTGAAGTCACTCAAACAAGTTATAAGATGTAATAGTGAAAATACATTTGAGAAAATTAGGCATATACCCGTGATTGTTAACTGTTTGGAAAAAAATACTGGAGAGAGAAGAATTTTTAATAATACAGCTAATTAAAAAAATAAGAAAATACTTATTGACATCGAAATCTGCACTATCCACATGTCAACAGATCTTTAGTCAATCCTCTGCCAGCATGTATGTTACCTACACATTAGGATGACCATTAGGCACCAAGATCACTGGAAAAAAAGGGTCTAGCGATTGTTGGTACTCCGATGATCAAGTCAACTGTCGGCATATAGAACAATATACGAGGAGAGAAGTGCTTTTGAGTGTGGGATAAACAAGCATGCATAAATTTGAGCAGAGTTTAAGGGTAAGAATAATACATACCTTAGAACAATCGGAGACGTTGTATTTATAACGTTAGAGTTCTAATTGATTTAGGTAAAAAAATCAATTAGATATTTGATCGGATCATCCTTCCTTATAGGATAAGGGTGATTGATTGGGAATATAATCTCCTAGATTTTAATTCATATTTAAGTTGATTCCCCTTATCACGTTGCCTAATCTTTAAGAGATTGAGATTTGATTTCTTTGTGAATATCCGTGTGTGGCAATCAAACCTAATCTTTCTTTAAATATTTCTCTGGTCATTATGAAATATTAGATTGTCTTCGAACCTGTGATGAATTCGACTACCGCCGAAGCGCCCAGGGTCGGCCATGAATGTCGAGGCTCTTCATGGGCTTCATTATACTTAGTTCAAGAGTGCTGATATGTTACTGGGCCTTCGAGGCCTTCGTCATATTCACGAGGCCCTCGCTGGGCCCATGAGCCTTTGTGGGGCCTGGTTTGGGCCTATACTGGGCCTAGGAAGCCATTGTTGATGTGAAGGCCTTACCAAAATCGAGTGATAATAATGCTGGAATAAAAAATGAGGCAATAATTAAGGAATTAAATCTCATAATTTAAAACTCCGATAGTTACGACAATGAAATCCAAAATCTCACCAGAAATTTGAATTCAAAATTCAAAAAGAATCCTACTGGAGTTACATTTTATTGTTGACGATATCAAAGCAATTGTGTAAAGGTAACAAAAATTGTAGGGACATATCTGTTGAATTGAAGCAAATGGAACATAACGAATATATAATTTGATTGTGTTTATTGTGTGAAATTTCAATTCATGTTCATTACAAACAATTTTTTCTCAATTTTAGGGTCATCGTCCTCTATCTACTTATTTTTTTTCGAAAACTAATTTTCAAATAGGTCTGGAGTTCAACATGATGCTGTTAAAAGTGAGGTCGAAAGTGGCAAAATCATTTAAATAGAGAAAGAAACATCATTTGAAGGTGAGCCAAAATTATCGAACGGGTATTATTGTGTTGAGTTTTGATGGTATTCATTTATGTTGATTGGGAATCTTTTGAATTATTGAAAATTCACAGTTACAATCCTCAGTTCGTATAAATGTTAGATTGTTATTAGTAGATAATTATGAAAGAAATATAATTACAAGTATCTGAATCTTGTATACATGGATTGCATTAGTGTATTTGTGCATTACGGTGCACATTTGGATGAGTTTAAGAACTACATCGGTTACTCTGTCATTGGAATAATGGTGCCATAGGATTGTACATATAATAGATTAGTTGATATAATTATGAGAGAATTAGATTATGATACATCATAGTTTGCAGTTACAAGGACCACTCATAAAGATTGCAAGTGACATTTCAGTAAATTTCTACATACATCTTGTTGGAAAAATATGTGTCATATTTTTCACTTTTTATATCTTGGCTAACTTAATAAATATAACTGATTTTTAATGATAAAAGAGCAGGTCAAAATTTGTGTTTTTGACTGGTTTGATTAATGCCAGTTCTGACTGACTGGCTTGATAAGCGGATTATTTTTTCAGATCAGTAAAAGCTGCGATTTTATTCTGTTTCTATATTTGATATATTTTGATCTCATGAATATTATTAATAGCTCCTTTTGTAGGTTAAAGAATATTTTCTTATTCTTTTAGATTTGTTTAGGAAGGAAATATTTAGTTTCCTAAATTCTTTTCTTCTACAAATCTAAGAATATCTTTCTATATTCTTTCCTACTAATTCTCTTACCATTCTTGTTGCAGATTTTTAGGTAAGAAATAATTCCTAATTTGATTACTACTTTAACTATAAGTAAGAGTAGAAATCTATAAGGAATTAAGCTTTTGAAAATATTTTTATGTTCTTGTTTCATAAGCTTCAAACCGGCCGAATCCATTCAAGGTGAACAAGACATGGCGCTTCATTGATTAAGTTGTTCAAAGGTAGCTAGTTCTTCAAGACATTGAAGACTAAAAGACTTTGAAAATATTTTTGTGTTCTTGTTCCATAAGCTTCAAACTAGCCGAATCCATTCAAGATGAACAAGACACGGTGCTTCATTGATCCAACTTTCAAAGCAAAAAAGTTTTCTTCAAACTCATTGAAGAATCAAGAACTTATTGGTACTCAACGAATAATTCCATATCTTGTTCAAGCTACTTGGCGTGAAGTTAAGAACGGAGGTTCTTAATCCAAGTGGTGGTTGCGGTCAAGTACAATAGGGAAGTGGTGATAAAGTCAAGACTGGTGGGTTTGATTCCACTTCATCAACAAGTCAGAAGAAGAAGTATCACGGGGAGTTGATCTGCTTTTCTTTTGATTGTTATTTTGTTAATTTTATGAAATTACAAAAATCGATACTATTGTATTTTTGAACAAGATTATTAGTAGATTGTTTTACCCATGACATGGGGGGCCCGTGGATGTTTTCCTTAGGGGTTTACCACGTTACATCTTGTGTTCGTATTTAATCTTTTAATTTTCGCACTAGACAAGATTAGGTAAATCAACACGGTTGTCTTGTCGAATCTGTTATCTCTATATCTTGCCGCTTCGACTACGTTCGTCTCCATTGCTTGTTTAATTAAGATTAAAATTGTTTTTTAATTTAATTAATCTAGGTTTTAGAAATTTCAATTGGTATCGAGGCGGTACACTTTTTAAGTGCGATCCATATAAACCTAGTTATGGACGGAGCTCCATTTAGACCACACTGCTTTAGATGGTACTAATTATGTCTATTGGAAAATTAGAATTCAAGTGTATATCCAATCCCTTTATGAAAAAGCTTGGCACTCAATTTTCCATGGCTATAAAACTCCCACCATTATCGAAAATGGTGTAGAAAGAGAGAAAAAGGCGATTTAGTGGGCTACAACCGATTTTAATTATACTAATTGGAATTCCAAAGCTTTAAATGCCATATTTTCTTTTGTAGACTCTAATCAATTTCTTTTAATCTCTACTTGTCAGGTTGCAAAAGATGCTTGGGACATCTTAAGAATTGCTCACGAAGGAACCAATATGGTCAAGTAATCCAAGCTTCAAATTCTTACTCTAGAGTTTGAACAACTAACCATGAGAAACGATGAACAATTCAAGGACTTCTATGCAAAACTCAAAGACATCACCAATCATCGCTTATACCTTGGGAAAGAAATATTCAGAGAGCAAAATTGTAAAGAAAATTCTCAGATCCTTGCCTGATCGTTTTCATTCTAAAGTAACTGCAATTGAAGAAAGTAAGGAGATTGAGAATATGAAGGTTGAAGAATTGGTGGGATCATTGATGACATATGAGCTACATCTACAAAGGAGAAAGAAAGAAAAGGGATCCAGTATTGTCTTCAAAATTAACAACCATGGAGACGAGGTTGATTGTGAGGAGAGCGAAACACATGAAAACATGGCCATGCTCACCAAACAATTCAAAAAATTTCTAAAAGGAAATCAAAATGGAAAGAACTTGAATACCTCTCTCCAACAAAAGAAGAGATTTCCGACCAACACTAAACAAAATCTCACTACCTCTATGAATAGATCTGACAATCGAATTCAATGCCATGAGTGTGAGGGTTTTGGTCACATAGCCTCTGAATGTGCAAATACTTTAAAGAAATCTCATATCAAGAAGGCCATGAATATCACTTGGAGTGAAGATGATGAAAAGATTCGAGATGAGGACGAGGATGACAGAACGATCGTTGATCGTGTAACGCCCTTAATCGTGAACTTAACCTCTCGTCGATTCCGCAAAAAACTTGATTGCGTGTTCGACTTTTTGGCGACAACTTCAAGAACCCGATGCGTATACATCATAATAAGCTGCAGCAACATGAATAAAAATTACAAGATGAACAGGAGAAAACTTGTCCACTCAAGTCATGATAGAATTTTTGAAGATGACAAGGCCGAAATTGATTCTCAAAATAATACTCTTACCAACATCTTAAAAGAGAAGGATGATCAAATTGCTAATCTTCTAAATGAATTAAAAGTCTCAAAAGAAAGGATCAAGCAATTAACAATTGGAGCCTCTCGCTTAAGTGAAACCCTAAGCTATGGAAGAACTCTAAACATCAAAGAAGATTTGGGATATGTTGGAAAAGGTGAAAGAAAAGTTGGGAATCGATCAACTTCATCAAAGAAACAAAGTCTGCACATATTTTCGATACAAAGCTGCTCCCATCACCGCTGAACTAAGGGTGACGACCGCCTATGCAAGTTCGACCAATACCAAGACTCAAAAACAAATCACGATCATCATGTATACAACCAATACAGAGAGGTAAATCAAAGTACTTTGTAAAATGTTGCATCCGTGGTAATTTAGGACACGACTCATTTCATTGTTTGTTTAGTAAAAACTTGGCTAATAGACAAATAAGACACCTTAGCAACACTAAAATAAGACAAATTTGGGTCAAAAATGGTGATTTAAATTGTTATATGGTTGATGTTGCCTATAGATCCTTTATTCTTAACTCTTGGTATTTTGACAGTGGTTGTTCTAGACATATGAGTGGTAATCGATCTTATCTAACTAACTACAAAAGTCATGAAGGTGGTCTGTTTACTTTTGGTGATGAAGCACACGGTAAAATTGAAGGTGTAGGCATTATTCTAATTGATGGTTTCTCTCTATTAAAAGAAGTACTTTTTGTTGTAGGTTTAAAAGTTAACCTGATTAGTATAGGCCAACTCTGTGATGATAAACACTTGGTTATGTTCTCAAAAAATTTCTGTAAAGTCTTGAAGTATGATGGTAGTTGTATTGTACATGGTACTAGATCTAATGATAAATGTTATCTTCTTGACACCAAAATTACTTGTCATATTTCAAAGACTGACTCAACCGAGTTGTGGCACAAACGATTGGGACATTTAAACTATAGTGATCTGTTGAGGCCGACAAAGTTGAATACGATCGAGGTGTTCCTAAGCTTCTTGAAAAATCAAGGATTGTGTGGTTCGTGCCTAAAAGGTAAGCTAACCAAAAGCACTCACAAGCAAGGAGCCTAATATTCGGACTTTGGAAGAACAGGTTCTTTGGGATCGTCCAACCTACTCAAGACCATCATGTACCGCACTGACAAAATGATATACGAAAAGAACATCCAAAGATCAAGTTCGATGTCTCTGTCCCTCGCTCCCGGAAGTTCCGACGCACCATACACAAAATAACGAATAGGACATGAGAAGGCAATCTCCTTCTTGGATTCGTAAAAGCACACCCATTGGACAATGTTCTCTCGTTTCTAGAGACGACATGATGACTCGGAAGAGGCTTGCTAATGAACTTGGAAATGTTTGCTACACTTCACAAATTGAACCCAAAAATATAAATGAAGCCATTGTTGATGAAAATTGGGTTCTAGCCATGCATGAAGAGCTAGCTCAATTTGATAGAAATAAAGTGTGGAACTTGTACCTCGCCAAAGGACACAAATGTGATCGGGACAAAGTGGATATTCAAAAATAAATCGATGAACATGTCAACATAGTTAGAAACAAGGCACGCTTGGTTGCACAGGATACACTCAACTAGAAGGAGTGGATTTCGATGAAACATTTGCACCTGTGGCTCCACTTGAATCCATTAGACTCTTACTATCGGTGGCATGTCAAATGAGGTTCAAGCTGTACTAAATGGATGTCAAAAGTGCCTTTCTGAATAGAATTCTTAATGAAGAAGTCTATGTTGAGCAGCCTAAGGGATTTGTTGATCCTTATTCTCCCGACCATGTGTTCAAACTCAAAAAGGCTCTGTACGGACTAAAGCAAGCCCCACGAGCTTGGTATGAATGATTAACCATGTTCTTGTTGGAACAGGAATACAAGAGAGGAGGAGCTGACAAAACATTATTCATCAAACATTTTAAAACTGGATTAATTGTTGCACAAATCTACGTCGATGACATTGTATTTGGCTCTTCACTAGAAACAAAATCCAAGGAGTTTGTGACACTTATGCAAAATAAAATTGAAATGAGTATGGTTGGTGAACTAAATTTATTTTTAGGTTTGCGAGATCAAACAGTTAGATCGTGGATTTTCATCTCACGAGGCCAAGTATGCTAAAAATCTAGTGAAGAAGTTCGGCCTTGAACAAACCAAGTCGGGTCGAACTCCCATGGCCACGTCTCTCGAAAATTTCCGAGAGATGACCGAGGAAAGGAGGTTGACTTCATCTTGTCTGTAAGCATGATAGGCGCTTTTTGTCAGACTGACCGCAAGCCGTCCCGACATATCATTCATTGTTGGAGTTTGTGCACGTTATCAAGCTAAACGAAAAGAATCACATCTTGCGGTACGTGAAGCGAATTATTCGTTACATTAACTTGTATTTCCGATTATGGTTTATGGTATACTAATGATACTAACTCTCATCTTGCGGGATACATCGATGTCGACTGGCCGGAAACATAGATGATAGGAAAAGCGAGGAGTGGAAGATGTTTCTACAAATGGTAACAATCTCATTGCATGGTTAAGTAAGAAACAAAACTCTATTTCCTTATCTCTTCGCCGGTTTCAATATATTGCAACGGGTAGTTGTTGCACTCGACTACTTTGGATGAAACAAATGCTATGTGATTATGGTATTGATCGGGACTCACATTACTATATTCGTGATAACACTAGTGCTATCAATATTTCTAAAAATCATGTTCAACACTCTAGGACCAAACATATTGATATTAGACATCACTTTATTAGAAATTTGGTCGAAGAAAAGTTATTACTTTGGAACATATTCGGGCGAGTATCGGTTGGTGATTTGTTCACCAAAGCTTTAGATTCTGCTAGATTTGAGACTCTGCAGGCGTGTGGCATTTGCTTGATGCATTAGTTTTTTTTACAAAAAAAAAAATTAGAAGTAGTGCTTTTCTTTCTGTTTGATTTTATCATGTGTGTTTGTTTGCATTTACTTATTTTTTATTTATTTAAAAAAACAAAAAAAGGGGGAGGGGGTGAGAAGAATGGGTTTTCTTGCAAATAGCATATAATATAATTGTATAATTGGTCTATGAATTTTGAGATTTACTTAGATTAACCAATCAGTATGGTATGCTCATTATACTTAAGGTAAAATATGCTCAGATAAGCACACTTTTGAGGACATATTGACTTGTTTGATTGTACCTTACTACTAACTAGATTGTTATCTTTAAAGTAGTTTCGTACTTTGTTGTGACCTATGGTCAGTATCTATGTCTCTTGGCACTATAGTGTGTTGTTGTGTTAAACAGACAATTTTATGGAGGAGAGAGCTACCACCATAGATGTGTGCAGCCGTCCTTGATAATGAACATAAATCATGTAGAAAAGGACTACCTTTATGGCTGTGAGAAAGTCAACTCCATGATCTTATAAATTCAGTGCTTTGACAAAACAAAAAAAAAAGATATATATACAAATAAAGTCAACACTCTTCGTACTAAAAAAAAAATTGCTATGGTACTCCTGTCTGGCACGCTCATATTTTTTATTCAAAGAGATGTGTTCAGATGATGACTGGTTTGAAATACATCTCAGTACTGATCTTCTTGACAAGGTACAATTTGACTTAGTGGGACAGGTTATGATTGATTAATCCAGTATGTCCTATCACACACTAACGTTATAAATCTGACCAATTAATTGAATCTAATGATGAGCATTTATCTGATTGGAAGATTCTAGTTGATTTTGATTTTTTTGGACAGATTGTATAATTTGTAGAACTATGAAATTTGCCCATAAATAAACGATTCAATTTTATCTCATAAAATATTCTCATTATTTTGTGTGATTATTTTGTATGGGCCTTTTCGTAGAAATTTCAATCAACAATCTAATTTTGGCGGACAATCGCCTTTAATCGAGAAATATCTCGAATTATTCGTAGTTTATGGAATCCAATCGTATTACATTCCTAATTTAAAAATTACATTTTCCATAAATTAGCATCTTAGGCGGTTTAATTCAAATTTGACATAACCGATTAAGGAAGGTTTCTATGCCTATAACTGTCCATCTTCTATTTTTGGTAACTGCTTTACACACGTCCAAAATTAACTCCTCACCTCTTGTGCAATTACAAAAATTTTCTCCTATTAAACCGTGATTTAGGGCTTTCTCATTCATCCTTCACACTTGATTCTCATTTGCTTAACATCAAATTCTCTCTTGCATTTGATTCTAGGTTTGTGTTAAGTTCTTTGTTTCAGATTCAGACAATGGCGAAAACCAAGATGCCAAAATCAAATAAAAATGTTGGTGGTTCTTCCAAGAATACTTTTCATCTGCCGGTTGCTGCTGAAATTGCGATGGGGCCTCAACTTTCATGCCGGTAAGAACTCTCCCGTGAAGTGCACGAAGATCGAACCCTCCGGTTCGAGACCCGGATACCTCTCCAAAGAAGCTTATTGCATCTCGGTGACCAATCGATGGACATTGTTGCATATCAACCACCGTCACCCCATTCTAAAAATCAACCCCGTCCAACAACTAACGATCCAATCACCTTTTGAGCAAGAAAGTCACCTTAAGTGCTCAAGACCCGAGATGAAGAAAGAGATGACGATGATGAATGCGGAGGGTGACGATGGTCCGACAATGCGGCGGGTGACGATGGGTCCGATAATCTTTGAAATTGAAGAGAAAGTTTGTGAGGATGAAGGGGCAGGTGATGAGGAGTCCAGCGACCTCCCCCATTCGTAGAAGGTTCAAGTAAGCCCCTCTCAAAAATCGATTCCGATTTTGATGTTGCCCTTGATGAATCTTTGGAATCTACTCCAACACCTCCTCTAACGAAAAGGGCCACCACCGTGTGAGAAAGGAAAGGTAAAATGGTGATGTTGCCGAGAAGCCCACGCCGCTTGGTCGAAATGCACCTATCAACGCCTCGGGGAGTGCCTACAGATCTTGCCTACTCCTAATTCAAACTCCCAAATGTTCGGACTTTGACACATTAACTAGAGGTAGACACTCTGTTAACCCCTTCAATTCTTGTTTTCTATCGGAGAGTTTGAGAGTCTGTTTATGTCATTTACCATCTCATCGTAAGTTCATCATTGAGTGCAAGGTTGCAATTGCCGAATTTAGTTCGTTTGGTTTGGTTAAAATTGTTGATTTTCACAACTTACATAATATGTTAAGTTTTTCTAGTCGTTCAATGAAACTATGGTGAAGGAATTTATGGCCAATGTTCCAAAGAATCTGGGGAAGGCTGGCAATGAATTCAGGTGGAAGGTTTATGTCCAGGGAAGACATGTTACCTTCAGTCCTAACTCCCTCAAGGATCGGCGGCTTGGGGTGACCACTGTGGCTGTCACAAGTGACGAAGAATTGACCAAGGACAGCATTGCGCAAGAAATGACTAGCTCTTCCCGGCCGTAATCGGGAGAATCCCGGCGCTTCTCGGCTACTGCCCAAATACAAAATTCTTCATCAGATTCTTATCAACAATATCGATCCGTTAACCCATCGATCGGACATTTTGGGGGACAGGGCTGTTATGCTATACAAGTTAGGGATGAGGATGCCAGTTGATAGGTTAAACTAGTTTTGATAGAATTGTTTATGAAGGGCCGATGAGGGCCAAGCGATCTGAAGCACCGCATCCACTCGATTCATCACTTTCTTGTTCATCAAGAAGTGCACGCTATGAATTCGCATCCGCTTCTCCGAGGACATTCCATCGCTAGGTGTTCATGAGTTTACAAATTTGGGTAGCACACCGCATCTCCCAGAGTTCCCAGGCATTTTCTATCCTCATTGGACCATTCTGGACGTCTGGATGCACTAGAAACTCAGTTGGGACTGGTTCGAACACAGGTAGATCAAATTTTTGCCCTAACCAAAGGTTTTTCTGATGATGTTACTTTCATGCGTAGGGTGTTGGGAAAACTGGAATTTCTGGGCGATGAGCATATAAAATCTGCATTCCGGATAGTTACTCCAGAATTCTCTGCACATCCTAGAGATCCAATGGAAATTCTGACTTCTGATCCTGTTGTTGAGCCAATCTGCCTCTGACCCATTGCACCTCTGCCGATGATCCTCCAGCTGTTGCTCTTTCAGATACCTATGCTCGTAGGAGGGCTGCAAATGCATCTGCATCTGGTATAAAGAAGCCCAGATCCTCCCGGCACTAACTTTTCTCAATTCTAACTCTTTACCCTCTAACTATTTGGCTATGGATGACTGTTTTAACTCTTAAATTCTGCTTTATTTCCTTGAAACAACTGCTTTACTTTTGTTTTTTCTCTTCCTTTGGCGTTCCTCTTACAAAAGGGGGAGTAGTAGGTAATTTTTAATTTTTGTGGTTGTTAGGTTTTTCTTGCTATGGACACTTTGTTGGTTAAATTTTAATAGTAGTATTTTTAAGTTTATGGTAGTTTGATCATTACACTTAGATGATATCTTGCTAAGGGGGAGCAATTTTAAAGTTATGGCTAATGTGTGTGGTTTTTGCATATGGTGTTAACTTCTTTGCAGGAGTTCTTGGTTTACACACTAAGGGGGAGCCATAACCCTTGTATGTTGATGCTCATGGGTTCTTTACTTATTCACACACATCACATTTACATTAAAAATCCGATAGTTATGTGTTTGTAATTAAGCAACGCCAAAGGGAGATTGTTGGAAAAATATGTGTCATATTTTTCACTTTTTATATCTTGGCTAACTTAATGAATATAACTAATTTTTAATGATAAAAGAGCAGGTCAACATTTGTGTTTTTGACTGGTCTGATTAATGCCAGTTCTGACTGACTGGCTTGATAAGTAGATTATTTTTCCAGATCAGTAAAAGCTGCAATTTTATTCTATTTCTATATTTAATATATTCTGATCTCATGAATATTATTGACAGCTCCTTTTGTAGGTTAAAGAATATTTTCTTATTCTTTTAGATTTGTTTAGGAAGGAAATATTTAGTTTCCTAAATTCTTTCCTTCTACAAATCTAAGAATATCTTTCTATATTCTTTCCTACTAATTCTCTTACCATTCTTGTTGCAGATTTTTAGGTAAGAAATAATTCCTAATTTGATTACTACTTTAACTATAAGTAAGAGTAGAAATCTATAAAGAATTAAGCCTTTGAAAATATTTTTATGTTCTTGTTTCATAAGCTTCAAACCGACCGAATCCATTCAAGGTGAACAAGACATGGCGCTTCATTGATTAAGTTGTTCAAAGGCAGCTAGTTCTTCAAGACATTGAAGAATAAAAGGCTTTGAAAATATTTTTGTGTTCTTGTTCCATAAGCTTCAAACTAGCCGAATCCATTCAAGGTGAACAAGACACGGTGCTTCATTGATCCAACTTTCAAAGCAAAAAGGTTTTCTTCAAACTCATTAAAGAATCAAGAACTTATTGGTACTCAACAAACAATTCCATATCTTGTTCAAGCTACTTGGCGTGAAGTTAAGAACGGGGGTTCTTAATCCAAGTGGTGGTTGCGGTCAAGTACAATAGGGAAGTGGCGATAAAGTCAAGACCGGTGGGTTTGATTCCACTTCATCAACAAGTCAGAAGAAGAAGTATCACATGGAGTTGATCTGTTTTCTTTTGAGTTATTTTGTTAATTTTGCGAAATTACAAAAACCGATACTATTGTATTTTTGAACAAGATTATTAGTGGATTGTTTTTACCCATGGCATGGGGGCCCGTGGATGTTTTCCTTAGGAGTTTACCACATTACATCTTGTATTCGTATTTAATCCTTTAATTTCCACACTAGACAAGATTAGGTAAACTAACACGGTTGTGCGAGTCGAGGCTCATATCTCTATATCTTGCCGCTCGACTCGACTACGTTACATCGCTTGTTTAATTAAGATTAAAATTCTTTTTTAATTTAATTAATCTAGGTTTTAGAACTTTCACATCTAAAGAATGGTGAGAAAGACAAACCTATTTTCTCGATTTCCTTGATTTGGATCAAGTAACAATGGAACTGGATAGTATAGATTACAATTATACATCAATGTTTGATGCTCGAACATATGGACTGTGTAATACAATGATTACCGAAACTCGTTTGAATGGATATTCATTGTCATTAATACCTAGGCAACCCACCATTGAAGAAATAGGTGTTCAGCTTAGTGAAATCATACATGACCCTGGCGTACATGACGCGGACACAAAATTTAAAGTTGTTGCCTATCCTAATTCAGAAGCAATTAAGAAAGATCAAATTTTCAAGAACAAAGAATTGTTAATGACAAATGTGGCTTTATATACAATACAAAAAAAGTTTCAATATAGGGTATACAAATCAGATAAGAGTGAGTACATCCTAAAATACTTAGAGTATAGTTATACTTGGAGTTTGAAAGGATAAAAAATGGGTTCAACTGCATTGTTCAAGATAAAGAAGATGGAAAGTAGAAACACATGTCCGATGGAAATAGTTTTGGACGATTATTGATAAGCTACATGTTCAATAATTGCTAGTTAAATCAAGTAAAAATACATATCAGCTTGAACTATTTACACACCAAGTAACATAGAGGGTAATATGATGAAAACATACGGAGTGAAGATTAGTTATGATAAGGCATGGAGAGATTGAGAACGTGCATTGGAATTAATAAGAGGGGATCCTGAACAATCGTATAGTATCCTTTTGGCGTATATGCATATGCCAGAGATTGCAAATTCGAGTTCATTTGCAAGAATAGACACAGATGAAGACAATAAGATCTTGTACATTTTCATTGCATTAGGAGCATCTATTCAGGGTTGAAATCATTGCAAACTGTTATGGTTATAGATAGAACATTCTTGAAAGCTAGTTACGGTAGAACACTATTTACTGCTTGTACACAGGATGTGAATAAAAACATTTTTGTGCTTACGTCTGGTGTTGGTGATTCAAAAAATAATAGATCGTGGGATTGGTTCCTCTTGAGACTCAAGGAGGCATACGGAGAACGTGAAAGACTTTATATTGGCTACTTAATTAATATTATTGATTTTTAATGACAAAAGAGGATGTTAGCATTTACGTTCTGATTGGTCATGTTGTTTATCAATTTTGATTGGTTTGGGTGGTAAGCGATTATTTTCTAGATCAATGGGTGTGGATTTTATTCTTTTTATTTATATAAAACAATTTGATCTCTTAGATTTCAGGAACATCCCACTTGTAGGCTAAATAATCTTTTCTTATTCACTTGGATTTGTTTAGGAAGGAAATATTTAAAGATAATCCTGAGTTTCCTAAATATCTTCCTTCAACAAATCTAGAATATCTTTTTATATATTCTTTCCTACTAATTGTCTTACCATTCTTATTGCAGATTTTTAAATAAGAAATAATTCCTAATTTGATTTCTACTTTACCTATAAGTAAGAGTACAAATAAATAAGAAATTAAGCTTTGAAATCATAAAATTGTGTTCTTGTTCTATAAGCTTCATAGCCAGCCAAATTGAAGAGCAACAAGACATCAAACTTCATTGATTTAGTTTCAAAGTAAAAAGGTTTTTTTCAAACTCATTGAAGAATAAAAAATAAATTGGTGCTCAATGAACAATTTCATATCTTGCTTAATCTACTTGACGTAAAGTTAAGAATGGGGGTTCTTAATCTAAGTGGTGGTTGCGGTCAAATACAATAGGGAATTAGCGATAAAGTCAAGAACGGTGGGTTTGATTCCACTTCATCAACAAGTCAAAAGAAGAAGTATCAAAGGAATTAAACTATATTCTTTTGATTGTTATTTTTCTAATTTTGCGAGATTACCAAAATCGATACTATTGTATTTTTAACAATGTTCGAGAAAATCGGACGGTCATCGACCGGAAAAGACAACGGGTCAGGGTCAAAAGGTCGAACCTGTTCGAACCGGTTTCAATAAAAATTAAAAAATTAATCTATAAATCTCACAATTTTTAAAAATAAATTATTTACAAATAAACCAACATTTATAGACAGAATAACTCACAAAACTTGACTTCAAATAGACTTTTCATAATGTCCACTTCCATTACTAGTAGAATATAGTCAAAATACATGTCCGAAGTTCAAAGTTCAAAGTTCAAAGTTAACTTAGCACAAACAAAATAAACGAAAGACAACCAACCAAAGTGATTACAACTAGTATGACAAAAGCAAAGTGATACAAATAAAAGTGGTCAATTATCATATGAATCAATCTCATCTATAAGCCTGAATCTTTGCGGCGTCTGAAGATCACTTGAACCACCAAAACGACGAATGACATATGGATCATCCACGTCCTGGGTATGAAGCTTCTCAATATTTTCATTGTCATCTAACAAATATATAAATTTAGAGAAATAATAAACTAGTTATATATATATATATATATATATATATATATATATATATATATATATATATATATATATATATATAACTCTTTAAGAAAAAGTAAAATTGAACGAATAAGATATTATATACTAACTTTGAGTTGAAGCATCATTGACATGACAATCAACATTGAGAATTGCATTGTCCTCATAAATTGCATCTTCCAATTCTTCATAATCAAGTTCTTGAGGCGGTGTTTCTTCTTCAATCCAAAAGTCCGTCTTGTCAATGCACTCATAATCAATTGGATCATAACTTCTCTTCTTATAATGAAATTTGTAAGGTTTGAAATTTTTTTACACAAACAAATAATAATTTAACTAATATTTTCATATAGGCAAAACATTTAAATGTAGTGAAAAGATATCATACCTATTGTTCAATCGCAATTTAATGTTATAAGACACGTAAACAAGATCATTTAGTCTTTGATGCTCCAATCTATTTCTTTTCTTTGTGTGTACGCTCACAAACACTCCAAATTTTTTCACATCCCAAAGTAGATGATGTTTAACTAAGGATTAGAATGGCTATCTTTTGCAAATTAGGAGCACTTAATTCAAATAATTTCCACCATTCATCTACATAGTAAATTAAAGTAAAGTAATCTTGAATCAATATATTAGATAAAGTGATTAACTAATAAAGAATCATATTATGTAAAAATAAAATAACAAGAGCTAAAATTTTAATGCTTACCAGGCTGCAAATTAAAGCATTTAAAGCGAGATGGTCTCTTTCAAACTCTATTGACGTTTTTGATATATCCTTATTTCTTTCATTGCTTGTTTCTCGTTCTAACAAATACTTTTGATCTCAAACAAATTGAGGAGACCATTCATGATTTCTACTTTTTGGCAAAATCCTTCCTCGTAAATGAAAGTGGGATTAAGAAAGTACGCTGCTACATGTATGTCATGCCGAAGATGCTTATCCCATCTTTAATCAATTATGTCAATATAAGGCTTGTACAACTTTCTTTGTTCAAAATTATGTTCTTCATTGTCTTCTCTGCCTATCCATGCCATCATACACATATCATAAGGAAAGTTTTTCATCCGCATCGACAATGCGTAGCAATCTTATAAGCGGTGCCATAATTTTCACTATTATCAAGCAATCATCCCAAAATTTGTTATCTAAGATAATAGAGCTTACAAGTTTCCCTTTTGCACTTCTTGAAAGTTTGTGGGTTGTGAAATGTCTACTTGTCATTAAACTTTGAAGTACTTGCTTGTGTTCATAAATGTTTTTCAATGTAATAAAGGTAGTAGCAAAACGAGTGGTTGCTGGACGTACAATTTCTCTCCATTCGGGTCTTTTTCTCAACCAAGACAAGAAAATGGTGTGATTATACACAAATATTGTAATTTTTGAAGCATGCAATGCAAGAGAGCTTACATGATGCATGCTACCAATATCCTTCAAAACAAGATTCAAACAATAATGTGCGGACTGAGGGACCAAAAAATGTGACCATATTTTTGATGCAACAATTTTCCAACAGAGCTACATAGTTCGGTGCATTATTAGTAACCATATGTACTACATTTTGTGGCACAACCCATTCAACAACCTCTGTGAATAAATCACACAACGTTTTTGCATCTTTCACAACATCAGATGCATCAACAGATTTGATAAATATAACTCTAGAAGAGTAATACACTAAAAAATTAATCAACGTCCTTTGCCTTTGATCACTCCAACCATCCGCTATTAGTGTACACCCACTACTAGCCCTTTTTTCTGTAACCATCAATAAGTAATTGACATTTTCTCTTACAATCTCTTAACAAATTAATACGAATGTTATCATATGATGGGCCTTTATATCCAGGGCCAATTATAGAAGTAGCATCTAATGCAAGTTGAAAGTAAGGTGATTACAAAGCATTAAACGGAATGCAAGCATTATAAATCCACCTAGCCCATACGATATGTGCTTTTTTTATTGCTTCTTTACCAGCTAAAATACTCTTAATACTAGGTTAAAAACCTAGAATAGTTCTTGGTGCAAAATAAGTATCAATGCCTTCCACTGCTTTTCTCTTTCCTTTTGCTTTCTCATTTCTTTGTAATGACAAACTTATCTCTTCCACATCATCATCCATATTCTCTCCAATTTCCATAGGGTCATCACCAAATGTATATTCACGAGCCTCTTTTGATTTTTTTTTTCTTTTGAGATATTTCACTAAGTACTTTTTGCATTTGAGACTTAACATCAAAATGAACGCTCTTAAATTGAGATATTTGACCTTTAATTCCACTATGTGATATTTCATTCAATTAATTCTCCCCACCATTAAAGGTATTGCTGCAATAAAGGCATGTGTAATAAATTTTACCATCATTATCACGAGTAGAAGTGAAGTGCTCCCATGCCGAATCACTCTTCCCAAGAGCGAACAGGTGGATGCAGTTGATTGTCCCATAGATGATGGTGGAATGCTCATCCTACAAAATTAAATCATATCTAATTAATTTCAATAATCTGATTATCGGCATCAATGTTTCAATTTCACTATAATCAAATTTGAAATGGAAGAAGATAATTCGGCGGCATAAATCAGCAAGAAGCCAAGAACACAAGAACAAAATAATTAAAAAAGAAGCATTCAAACCATCAAGAACTAGCAGCAAAAACCCAAGAACTTCATGTCTAATTAATTTCAATAATTTGATTATCTTTCACGTTATCTGATTTTCATTTTCATTTTTATCATTCATCTGATTATTAGCTTCAATGTTTCAATTTCAATATAATCAAATTTGAAATGGAAGAAAATGATCAAGCAGCATGAATTAGCAAAAAGCCAAGAACCCAATATCAAAAAAAATTAAAAAATAAGCATTCAAACCAGCAAGAACTAACAGAAAGAACCCAAGAACACGCATTGGCCAAAAATCAAACCAACAAGAAAAAAAAAATGCCAAGAACACAACAAGAAGCATTGAAAAATAAAAAAATCAAACCCATAAGACATAAACCCATAAAATCAAATTTCATAGACAACACATACAAATAAAAAACCAACAAGAAAAAGTGAAAAAGCTAGAAAATTTTGACATGTGTGCATGCACAGCGTAGAAGAGATTCTGTGATTCCACAACCACAAGAAATGTTGAGGTGATAAAGTGAGAAAAAATTTTATCGATGGATTTTCAAAGATAAATTGACAAGAAATGAAAAAAATGGTTGAAGAAGATGGTTTGTAGGCAATTTCGAAGGAAAAATGAGAAAATAAGCAGACGGGAGAAAACCGCAGATGAAAAATTGATTTTGCCCTAAATCAAGTCTGATCCACGTTTAACCAGGTTTTTTGTCCGACCTAGTTCGCAGTTGAACAACTACAAAACCCGGTTCCCGTTTCGATTATCTAATAAGCGGTTAAATAAATGGTCCAGACTAGTTTTGAGGTCGGTTCCCAGTTTTTTCGGTTGATTTTTTAAACATTAATTTTTAATCAAGATTATTAGTAGATTATTTTTACCCATGTCATGGGGCCCGTAGATGTTTCCTTCTGAGTTTACCATGTTACATCTTGTGTTCATATTTAATTCTTTAAATTCTGCTTTAAACAAATTAGGTAAACGAACACTACTTTGATATGCCAATACGCGTCAAAACTGTTTTCCAATATAACGTGCTAGTTCTAACTGCGTTATATCCATTGCTTATTTAATTAAGATTTAAATTGTTTTTAATTTAATTAATCTAGGTATTAGAACTTTCAATTGGTATCAGAGCAAGTACATTTCTATAACTATGATCCGAAAAACCTAGATATAGACGGAGATTCGTTTAGACCACCGGTTTTAGATTATACTAATTATGCCTATTGAAAAATTATGATTCAAGTCTATATCCAATCCCTTGATGAAAAAGCTTGACACTCTATTGTTTATGGCTATAAAACTCCCACCATTGTTGAAATGATGTATAAAGAAAGAAAAAGCAGACGAGTGGGCAATAACTGATTTTAATTATACTAACTAGAATTCCAAAGCTTTAAATGTCATATTCTCTTTCATAGATTCTAATCAATTTTGTTTGATTTCTACTTGTTAGGTTGCTAAAGAAGCTTGGAACATCTTACAAATAGCTCACGAAAGAACCTCTATTGTTAAGTCATCTAAGCTTCAAATTTGAACAACTGACCATGAGAGATGATGAACAACTCAAAGACTTCTATGCAAAACTCAATGAAATCACCAATACAACTTATACATTGGGAAAGAAATACTCGGAGAGTAAAACTGTATAGAAAATTCTCAAATCCTTGCTTGACCGTATTCACTCCAAAGTAACTGCCATTGAAGAATGCAATGAGATTGAAAAAATGAAGGTTGAAGAATTGATGAGATCATTGATGACATATTAACTACATCTACAGAGGAGGAAAAAAAGGATATGGCATTGCCTTCAAAATCGAAAAAGATGAAAAAGAGATTGATGATGAAGACACGGCCATGCTCACCAAACAATTTTAAACATTTCTAAAAGAAAATAAAAAGGCAAAAACTTGAATACTCCTCTTCAACAAAAGAAGATATTTATGAACAACACAAAACAATACCCCACTACATCTATGAATAGATCTGACAATCGGATTCAATGCCATGAGTGTGGGGGCTTTGGCCACATTGCCTCTAAATGTGCAAATACTCTAAAGAAATCTTGTATCAAGAAGGCTATGAATATTACTTATAGTGAAGATAATGAAAATGATTCAGACTCAGACGAGGACAACAGAACTACTAATGATCAAGTAACGTTTCTAACTGTGAACTTATAGTCCGCAGTGCGATTACAAGCACAAAAAATTGACTCGCGTGTTCTAACTCCTTGACTACAACATCTGAAGGACCAAACTTTGAGTATCATAACCGCATCAGTGTGAACAACTAATTAAAAGGTGAACATGAGAAGAATCTTTCTATTCATGTCTTGATAGAATTTTAGATAGATGATAAGGCAGCAATTGATACTAAAAATGACATTCTAACCCATCTCTTAAAAGAAAAGGACTATCAAATTGTGAATCTTCTTGATGAATTAGAAAAATCAAAATAAAATGTCAAGCAACTAACAATTGGAGCCTCTCGCTTGAGTGAAACCCTAAGCTATGGAAGAACTCTAAACTTCAAAGAATGTTTGGGATATGTTGGAAAAGGAAAAAAAAAGTTGGGAATCAAATCAATTTCATCAAAGAAACACATTCTGCTATATTTCTGGACAAAATGTTCCTATTGTCGTCAAGACTGAGGCTAGCTTGCCTATGCAGGTTATGACTATTGCCAAGACTCATAAACAGTCAAGACCATCAATTAGACAACCAATATATTAATTCTCAATTCAAAGTGGTAAATCAAATCACTTTGTAAAAGGTTGCATATTTGGTAATCTAGGACATGATTCATTTCATTGTTTATCTAATAAGAAATTGGTTAAGAGACAAATAAGACACCATAGCAACATTAAAGTAGGATAAATTTGGGTTAGAAAAGTGATTTAAATTATTATGTGGTTGATGTTGCCTATAGAACTTTTATTCCTAACTTTTGATACTTTGATAGTGGTTGTTCTAGACATATGACTAGTAATCAATCTTATCTAACTAACTACAAGAGTTATGCACGTGGTCTGGTTACTTTTGGTGATGGGACACACGGTAAAATTGAAGGTGTATGCACTATCCTAATTGATGGATTCTCCCCGTTAAAAGAAGTATTTTTTGTTGTAGGTTTAAAAACTAACTTGATTAGTATATATCAACTTTGTGATGATAAACACTTAGTTATGTTCTCAAAAAATTCTTGTAAAGTCTTGAAATATGAAGAAAATTGTATTCTATATGGTACTAGGTCTAGTGATAAATGTTATCTTCCTGACACCAAAATTACCTTTCATATTTCAAAGACTGACTCTACCAAGTTGTGGCACAAACGATTGAGACATTTGAAATATATTGATCTGTTGTGGCTAACAAAATTAAATACAATACGAGGTGTTCCTAAGCTTATTGAAAAATTTTAAGGATTGTGTGGTTCATGCCTAAAAGGTAAGCAAACCAAAAGTACTCACAAGTAAGATAAGTTTCTTGTTACATCTCATGCATTAGAATTGCTTCACATAGATTTGATAGGACCTATTCAAACTGAAAGTATTGGTGGCAATAAATATATCTATGTATGCATGGATGATTTTTCTAGATATACTTAGGTAGATTTCTTAAGAGAAAAATCTGACGTTTTTGAAAGGTTTAAGTTCTTGCACCTAAAAATAACAACAACAAAAATACTTTGAGAGAATAAAAATAATGAGGATTAGAAGTGATCATGGAAGGGAGTTTGAAAATGCTAATTTCTCTATATTCTGTTAACAAAATTGCATTTTTCATGATTTCTCTGCCTCTAAAACTCCTGAACAAAATAGTGTTGTGGAAAAGAAAAATAGGTTTTTACAAGAGATAACTAGAGTAATGCTAAACAATAAAAGCTTTTTGTTAAATTATAGGAAGAATCTATAAGTACTGCTTGTTATATTTTGAATCATATGTCTTTAAGAAGAAGAACCACTCAAACTCCCTATAAAATCTAGAAAGGAGGAAAATCGAATCTAAAGTACTTCCATACTTTCGGTAGCAAATGCTATGTGTTAAATAATCGAGAATACTTAGGTAAATTTGATTCAAAAAGTGATAAGTGAGTGTTTATTGGTTATTATGAAAACAGCCGAGCTTACAAAATTTATAACATGCGTATTCATACTATCATTGAATCTATCAATATAAAAATTGATGACACTGATGATTTTTCATCTTTTTCACAGGAACCTAATATTTAGACTTTGGAAGAACATGTTGATGGACATCAAAATACCCAAGACAACTGTGTGTTTTTTCTAGAAAGTGATAGACAGACTAACTGCCAGCATCAAGTTCTGGTGTCTCTACTCTTGTTCCTGGAGGTTCTAACGTACCAAATAAAAATAACAAACAAAACACGAGAAGGCAACCTCTTTCCTGGATATAGAAAGCACTCCTATTTGATAATGTACTCTCAATTCAGTGATGGTATGATGACTAGGATGAGGTTTGCTAATGAACTTAGAAATTTTTGCCACACTTCACAAATTGAACCTAAAAATATAAATAAAGCAATTGTTGATGAAAATTGGGTTCTAGCCATACATGAAGAGCTAGATCAATTTGAGAGAAATGAAATGTTGGAACTTGTACCTCGGCCAAATGACAAATGTGATCGAGATAAAGTAGATATTCAAAAATAAATCACATGAACATGGCAACATAGTCAGAAACAAGGCACGCTTGGTTGCACAGGGATACATTTGATTGGAAGGAGTGGATTTTGATGAAAAGTTTTGTGGCTCGACTTAAATCGACTTTTACTATTTGTGGCATGTCAAATGAGGTTCAAGCTATACCAAATGGATGTCAAAAGTGCCTTTCTGAATGGGATTCTAAATGAAAAAGTCTATATTGAGTAGCCCAAGGGATTTGTTGATCCTTATTCTCCCGACCATGTGTTCAGACTCAAAAATGTCTTATACGGACTAAAACAAGCTCCACGTGCTTGGTATGAACGATTGACCATGTTCTTGTTGGAACAAGGATACAAGAAAGGAGGAGCTGAAAAATATTATTCATCAAACACCTTAAAACTGGATTAACAGTTGCACAAATATACGTCAATAGTATTATGTTTGGTTCTTCCTAAGAAACAAAATTCAAGGAGTTTGTTACACTTTTGCAAAATAAATTCGAGATGAATATGGTTGGTGAACTAAACTTCTTTTTAGGTTTGCAGATCAAATAGGTTAGATCAGAGATATTTATCTCACATGCCAAGTATACTTAAAATTTGGTGAAGAAGTTTAGTTTTGAACAGACCAAGTCAGTCAGAACTCCCATGGCCATGTCCTTGAAAATTTGCAGAGATGACCAGAACAATGAGGTTGAATCTAGTTTGTATCGGAGCATGATAAGCAGTTTACTCCACCTGACTACAAGCCGTTGGACATATCATTCAGTGTTAGAGTCTATGTGTGTTATCAGGCCAAATCAAAAGAATCACATCTTACGACTGTAAAGCGAATTATTCGTTATATTAACTGTACTTCTGATTTTGGTTTATGGTATACTAATGATACTAACTCTCATCTTGCAGGATACACTGATGCTAACTGGGCTAGAAACATGGATGATAGGAAAAGTATGAATGGAGGATGTTTCTACATTGGTAACAATCTCATTGCATAGTTAAATAAGAAATAAAACTCTATTTTCTTATCTACTGCAGAAGGTGAAATATATTGCTACTGGTAGTTGTTGCACTCAGTTACTGCTATGTGACTATGATATTAATGAGAATTTTGTTACTATATTTTGTGATAACACTAGCCCTATCAATATTTCTAAAAATCATGTTCAGCACTATAGGATCAAACATATTAACATTAGATATCAGTTTATTAGAGATCTTGTTGAGGAAAAAGTAATTACTTTGTAACATATTCGATTGAGTATCGGTTGATGATTTGCTCACTAATACCTTAGATTATGTTAGATTTGAGACTCTACTAAAAGTCGTTGGCATTTTCTTGATGCATTAATAATATAAATAGATAAATTGTGTACTTAGTATAAGTAGCGTTTTTCTTTTTGTTTGAATTCATCATGTGTATGTTTTGCATTTACTTTCATATTTATTTTTAAAAAATAAAATAATAAAAAAAGTGATTGGGAGTTCTTGCAAATAGTTTATGAAATAAATGTATGGTTAGTCTATGAATATTGGGATTAACTTGGATTAACCAATCAGTATGGTATGCTCATTAAACTTATGGTAAAATATGTTCAGACAAGCACACTTTGAGGATATATTGACTTGTTTGATTGTGCCTTACTATTGATGGATTGTTATCTTTAAAGTAGTTTTGTACTTTGTTGTGGACCTATGGTCAATATCTATGTCTCTCGACACTATAGTATGTTGTTATGTTAATAGACAAATTCATTAGAGGAGAGGGCTATCACCATAGATGTGTGCAGCCGTCCTTGATAATGAACATACATTATGTAGAAAAGGGCTACCCCTATGGCTGTGAGAAAGTCAACTCTATGAACTTATAAATTCAGTGCTTTGACAAAAAATATATATAATAATAATAATAATAATAATAATAAAGTCAACTCTCAGTACTTAAAAGAAAATTACTCCAAGTACACAAATAATTTTTTATTTAAGGAGATATGTTTCGATGATAACTGGTTTGAAATATATCTCCGTACTTATCTTCTTGACTATGTTCAATTTGGTTTAGTGGGACATATTATGATTAACTAGTTTAGTATGTCCTATCACACACTCACGTCTTAAATCTGACAAAATAATTGAATCTAATTATGTGCATATATTTGATCGAAAGATTCCTGTTTATTTTGATATTTTTGGACCGATTGTATTATTTTTGAACTGTGAAATTTGTCTATAACTAAAAAAATTATTTTTATCTCATAAAATATTCTCATTAATTTTGAGTGATTGACTTGTGTGGACTTTTTCGTAGAATTCTCAATAAACAGTCTAATTTTGATAGTACAATCAGTATCAACTAAGAAAAAACTCAATGAATATTTTAGAGAATCTATTCTTTTTGTATTGATTATTAAATTGATCTTCTTAATTTAAAAATTCATTTTCCATAAAATAGAATTTTAGGTGGATAAATTCGAATTTCAAATATTTGGTTAAGGGAGGTTCTTATGTCCTTAACTGCCAATCAACGGTTTATTTTGTGTAACTACTATGCACACGTCAGAAATAAACCATTTCCTTTCTGTGCAATTTTACAAAATTTTCCCTTTTTAAACCACGACCTAGGGTTTGTTTTCATCATTCACATTTGTGCTCAATTTCCAGAAATCAATCTCTTTCTCTTACACTTGATTTTGGAGTTGTGTTAAGTTTTTCTCTTCAGATTAAAACATGGTGAAAACTAAGATGCCCAAATCAAAGAAAAATCTTGGTGGTTCATCTAAGGAAATTGTTGCTCTGTCTAATGCTAAAACTGATATTGGGCCACAAATGTCTCTAAGGAGTTTCCGGCGAAGTACACGAAGACGGAAACCCTCAAGTTTAGACCCTGAACACTTCTCCAGTTGTTTTTGCACCTCCGACTGAACCATTGGACATTGTTACCTATCAGTCACCGATCAGCCACTCAAAATCACACCCATCAAACATCTAAAGATCCAATCACTTTTCTGAGCAAGAAAATATCCCTAAGTGCTCAAGAATCTAATGAAGAAGGAGATGATGATGATGGACCTGGAACTAGTGATAGTAGGTCTCAAATCGTGAAAGTGAAGAAGACAGTTATGAAGATGAAGGGATGAGAGATGATGAGTTTGAACGTCCTCTTCCAACTGTTGAAGGTTTAAGTAAACCCTCTTCCCAAAAATTTGATTCTAATTTTGATGTTCATTCTGATAAGTCTTCGGAGTCCACTCATACCCTTCTTCCACTAAAAAGAGCCACGATGAATGAAAAATGGAAAGGTAAAATTGGAGAGTGTACTAAAGAGCCCACTCTTGCATGTTATAACAAGCCATCCACTGCCTAGGGGTGCCTACAATTACTGCCTACTCCCAGTTTAGACCTGCAGATGTTCAGTCTTGAAACCTTGACCCGAGTTAGACACTCACTGTTGACCTTCTAAATTAATGTTTTCTGTATGAGGCTGCTGAGAGCCTATTTCTTTCATTTACCTCCTATCGTAAGTTCATCATTGAGTGCAAGGTGGCTATTTATGAATTTGGTTCATTTGATTTGGTTGAAGTTGTTGATTTTCATATACTGCATAATCTTATATTTCTTTAGTTTACTTCCTATCGTAAGTTCATCGTTGAGTGCAAGGTGTCTATTCATGAATTTGGTTTATTGATTTGGTTGAAATTGTTGATTTTCATAAACTTCATAATTTGTTTAAGTTTTTCTGGTCTGTTTAATAAGACTCTTGTTAAGGATTTTATGGCAAATGTTCCTAAATAAAAATTTGGGCAAGGCTGGCAATGAATTTAGGTGACAAATATATGTCAGAGGAAGACATGTTACTTTCAATCCTAACTCTTTAAGAGAATGGCTTGGGTTGGATGCCGTGGCTGTCACAGTGATGATGAATTGACCAATGATAGTATTGTCCAGGAAATGACTGGCTCCGCCTGGCAAGAAACTAGCGAAGTAACTACTTCGAGACTTTTACCAAAATATAAAGTTATCCATCGGATCTTAATCAACAATATTGACCCCTTGACTTATAGATCAGACATTTCGGTGACATGGTTGTTAAGCTATACAAGTTGGGGATGAGGTTGACCGTTGATTGGATCAAAATAATTTTTGACATAATTGTATATGAAGGGCAAAACAGTACAGACTGCCACATCCAACTCTCATCAATTACTAGTGCTCACCAAGTGCCTTCTATAGATTCAGATAGGTTTTATGATGATATTCCTACGTTAGGTGTCCATGAGTTTACAAATTGGGTGGAACACCACATCCTACTCCCATAGTTCCAAAGTATGTTCTGTCTTTTTTGGACCAGGGCATTTGGACGCACTGGAGACTCAGTTGGGGCTAGTCAGAACTTAGGTAGAACAATTTTTTATCTTAACTAAACGTTTTTCTGATGAGTTTGATTTCATGGGTAGAGTGTTGACTAAAATTGAATATCTAGAAGATGAACATATCAAGTCTACGTACAGCATAGTCACCCCAGAATTCTCTGCACACCCTGAAGGTCAAGTGGAGATTCTAGGTACTAATCCAGTGGTTAGGACAACTGCTCCTCCACGTAATGCTCCTATGCCAACTACCCCTCCACCTGATGCTCCATCCCCCACTCCTACTCGCAAGAGAGACGGAAGACCATCTGTGTCCATTGCAAAGAAGTCGAAACCTTCTTAGAACTGATTGTATCTGGTTCGACTTCTAACTCTATAACTATTTGGTTTTGACTTCTTGGATAAATGTATTAACTATTACACTCTATTTTGCTTCTATTTTCTCTCTCCCTGCTCTTTTCTTTGGTTATTTTATTACAAAAAGTGAGAGTATTAGTATTTTTAAGTTTGTGATGGTATACGTTAAACTTTGATGGTACTTTGGTAATTTGCTAAGAGGAAGCAAAATTAAGTTTATGTCTATTGTGTGTGGTGTTTGTAAATGTTGTTTACTCATATGATCTGTGAGCATAAATTCTTTACGAAGAGTTTTGTTTTACACACTAAGGGGAGCAATAACCCTTCTATGATGATGCTCATATTTGTTTTAATTGTTCATATGCTATAACATACACCATACAAGTATTAAAAATCCGATAGTTATGTTTTGTAATTAGCAATGCCAAAAGAGGAGATTGTTGGAAAAATATGGTGTCATATTTTTTCATCTTTTTATATTGGATCAATTAATTAATATTACTGATTTTTATTGACAAAAGGAAAGGTTAGTGTTTACGTTCTAACTGGTCACGTTGTTGTTAGTTCTGACTGACTGGTGGCAAGCAGATTATTTTCCAGATCAGTGGGCTACAGATTTTTTTCTATTTACTTATATAAAAAAATCTGATCTCGTGGATTTCAGGAACATCCCACTTGTAAGTTAAAGGGTCTTTTCTTATTTTCTTGGATTTGTTTAGGAAAGAAAAATTTAAAGATAATCTTAAGTTTCCTAAATACCTTCCTTCTACAAATCTAGAATATCTTTTTCTATATTCTTTCCTACTAATTGTCTTACCATTCTTATTACATATTTTTAGGTAAGAAATAATTCCTAATTTGATTTCTACTTTCCCTATAAGTAAGAGTACAAATCAATAAGAAACTAAGCTTTAAAATCATAACAATGTGATCTTGTTCTTTAAGCTTCATACCCGGCCGAATTGAAGAACAACAAGACATCAAGCTTCATTGATTTAGTTTCAAAGCAAAAAAAATTCTTTAGACTCATTGAAGAATAAAAAACAAATTGGTACTCAATGAACAAATTCATATCTTGCTTAATCTACTTAGCGTGAAGTTAAGAACATGTGTTCTTAATCTAAGTAGTTGTTCCAATCATGTACAATAGGGAAGAAGAAATAAAGTCAAGATTGTTGGGTTTGATTTCACTTCATCAACAAGTCAAAAGAAGAAGTATCAAAGGGAGTTGATCTATATTCTTTTTATTGTTATTTTGTTGATTTTTCGAAATTACAAAAAACAATATTATTGTATTTTTAATCAAAATTATTAGTAGATTATTTTTACACATGGCATGGGGCTCGTGGATGTTTCCCATCAAGATTTACCACGTTACATCTTGTGTTCATATTTAATTCTTTAAAGTCCGCTCTAAACAAATTAGGTAAACGAACACTGCTTTGATCTACCAGTACGCATCAAAACTTCTTTTCAACCCCTAGTTTTTACTACGTTATGTCCACTACTCATTTAATTAAGATTAAAATTATTTTTAATTTAATTAATCTAGGTTTTAGAACTTTCAACACTATTATTATAGTATACGAATTTCTTAATTTTTAATGATTTTGATAAACATGATAATTTTGGTAACCATTGATGGTCTAGAGCCTACATGGCATGGAACATATTCTCCACATTAACATCAAATATAGTGGAATCTATAAATTCAATAACTAAATCAGCTAAAAAAATTCAATAGAGCTTTATTCAAGAGCTTGTGATGTGCAATTCAAAAATGGTTTTTCAAAAATTTAAGCAATGCTAAATCCACATTTACAAGGCTTGGAAGCATATTCGAGAACATGTTAGAGATAAATGTCACTCGAATGAATAAGACTACAATTACATACAATTTTGTTATTTGGTTACAAATAACAAAAACATATTCATTCAAATTGTTTCACTAGTTGTTTTGATATTGCAAAGATAATTGATTGATTATTTTTAGAGTAATTTGCAATTTTGGTCCTCAACCTTTTAAAAAAGTAACAAATCTACCCCCCCAAAACTTTTTTTTTGGCATTGGCCATCTCCAACATTTGCATTTTATTGCAAATCACGTCATTTTAACATATTTTGATGGATTTGTCCTTCTCTTTAAATAAACAAAAATACAAAAAAGTTAAAGACAACAAAAAAATAAAAAAAAATTACAAATGAAGTCCCGTCATTTCTAAAAAACATAAAAGAACACCATCTTCTCCAAAAACCCCACCCCACCTTGTAGTCTTTTACTATTCAATCAATAGAAATTCTTAGCAAGCTTAAAATCCGATTCTTAGAAAGCTTAAATTCTAGCCAAATTCCATAGTCGTCGCCGGCGGCAGAGATCAAGATATATAAATACATACACCGCCGCACGTACATTAATTAGTTTACTAATTAGAGAACATAAACCCATAATTTAATCAACAAGAAATCGAAGAAAGAGTCTTCATTGTAAACCCAGATGAGACACGGGCAGTTAATGTTGGGAAAAATTACACAAATTTCTCTATAACCAGATTAGTGAGAATACGAAATAACAGTGAAAAACAAACATAAAGTTGATAACGGAGTTCGGCCAATTTGCCTACGTCTCTCAATCTGCTGCAGATCGTTTTACTAAAGGGAGAAAATAAACAAAGTGTTTACAACACTTAAAACTTACAACCTTTTCTCTCAAACTCTCTCTTATTCTCTAATTTTTTAGATGCTTTACAAATGAGAGCTAAGGGGTTTATATAGGCTTAAAAGAAAATTGGGTTAGTGGTATTTAGGCAAAAATTTGGGCATTGGTTATGCACCTCTATTGACAATTGCCCAAATTTGAAACCCCTTAATTTAAGCCAAAGAATGATTGGTGCTCATTCCTTGATAATTGCCTAAATTAGGCACTCCTTATTTTAAGCCAATAATGATTAGTGCTTATTCCTTGACAATCTCCCACTTGAAGACTGATTTCAATCTATCTTCACACCTCAATTGCAGCAGATCTTTTCGGTCTTGTTATTCTTGCAGGTCAACTGAACACAACTTCAGTTTATCGATAGCCACCGTCTTTGTCAACATATCCGCTGGATTCTTGCTTCCTTGAATGTTTTCCAGTATTAACACATCGTCTTCTAATAAAGATATGATGAAGTGATAACGGAGTCCAATATGCTTGGTTCTGGAATGAAATGCTGAATTCTTCGCCAGGTATATCGCACTCTGACTATCACTGTGCGGAACATTCTTCTCCTGTTTGAACCCTAACTCAGTTAACAAACCTTGAAGCCATATCATTTCTTTACTAACTTCAATCACTACTATATACTCAGCATCTTTAGTGGATAGAGTGACAATCTTCTGTAACTGCGACATCCAACTAATAGATGTATTTCCAACAGTGAATATATAACCGGTGGTGCTTCTTCGGTGATCGACTTCACCTCCAAAGTCTGCATCTACATAGCTTTGTAGTTTTAACTCACCCTTACCAAAGTACAAACACTTCTCTGTGGTGCCTTGTAGATACCTCAAAATCCACTTTACTGCTTCCCAATGAGCTTTCCCTGGATTTGACATAAACCTGCTAACAACTTCCACTGCATGGCCAATATCTAGTCTCGTACAGACCATGGCATACATCAAACTCCCAATGGCTGAGGCGTAAGGAACCTGAGCCATGAAATCTCTCTCTTCCTTCGTCTAAGGGGACTAATCCTTAGATAAGCGAAGTGACTTGCCAAGGGTGTGCTGACTGGCTTGGCATTGTCCATGTTGAATCTCTGCAAAACACGGTTGATGTATTCTGACTTAGATAACTACAAAATCCCTTTATGCTTATCTCTTGTGATTTACATTCCAAGAATCTTCTTTATTGGACCCAAGTCCTTCATGTCAAACTCCTTTGATAATTGTTTCTTTAACCTTCTTATGTCATCCACATCTCGAACTCGACACTAACATATCATCGATATAAAGTAGTAAAATGACATAACTGGACCTATATCTTTTGAAGTAGCAACAGTAGTCGGTGTTGCACTTCTGAAAACCTTCTTTGTGCATGAAGCCGTCAAAATTTCTATACCACTGTCTTGGGGCTTGTTTCAGGCCATACAAACTCTTCTTAAGTCTGCACACCATGTTCTCATTCCCTCTTTCTGAGAAACCTTCGGGTTGGTGCATGTATATCTCTTCATCCAAGTCTCCGTGAAGAAATGCGGTCTTCACATCTAATTATTCAAGATAAAGATCTTCAATGGCAACAATACTCAACACTAATCTGATAGTATTGAGCTTCACAACGGGAGCAAAAATATTAGTGTAGTCAACTCCTTCCTTCTGCTGGAATCCTTTGACAACTAGTCGGGCTTTGTATCTCTTAGAACCATCATGCTCATCTTTCACCTGGTACACCAATTTGTTGTGAAGCGCCTTCTTCTCCACGGGTAACTCATCTAGTTTTCATGTTTGGTTGGAGATTAGGGACTCCATCTCGTCTTTCATGGCAATCTCTCACTTGCTAGCATCACCAGTCTGACAAGCTTTATCATAGCATTCAGGCTTTCCTCCATCAGTCAACAACAAATAATTCATGTATCTACTGTTAGGCACATGAGACCAAGAAAACCTTCTCAATACAGGAGCTGGAGTAGGAGGCTGCGGTGAGTCAGACTGTTGTGCACTGCTTTGTCCAACGAGTTCTTCTAGCTGAGAAGTTGCTGCAATCGGCTCCGTCACGAGACTACCTAGGATATCATCTGCATCTGCAAATCTTGGTCCCTCTCGCTCTCAATGTCTCGGCGTCGGGTTTATGCTTGTCCTTGTACATTACTCTTTCATTGAAAATCACATCTCTGCTGCAGATCACCTTCTTGTTTTTGTCATCCCAAATGCAGTAGCCAAACTCATCATCGACATAGTCGATGAAGGTGCATGTCTTAAATTTGGGATCAAGCTTATTCCTGCCTTGATCACTGATGTACACATATGCTACACAACCAAAAACTTTTAGATGTGATAGTTTTACCTCTTTTCTACTCCATAACTCCTCTGGTAAATAGTGCTCTGATGGAACCGATGGGCCTCGGTTGATGAAGTAAGTCATTGCAGGTTGTTGGCTATACGCCCAAAACTACTTCGTAGACCTGATCGTGTATCACGAATGCTTCGGCTCTTTACATCAACGCGTTCGGTTCATGCGCTCGGCTACACCATTGTGTTGAGGCGTACTAAACAACATTCTCTCCATTCGATCCCGTGCTCATAGCAAAAACTTCTTGAATCTGGCGTCTTCATATTCACCACCATTGTTGGTTCCGAGCCTTTAATCTTCAGATCTATCTCATTTTCAACCATAGCTTTCCATCTCCTAGAAGACTCAAACACTTCAAACTTATGCTTTAGAAAGTAAACCCATACCTTCCGAAAGTGATCATCGATGAAAGTCATGAAGTAGTATTTCCCACCAATAGATGAAACGGTCGTTGGTCTCTGAACACCAGAATGAACGAGTTCTAGCCTTTCCTTCTTTGGGGTTCTACCACTTGTCTGAAAGCTGACCCTCTTCTACTTTCCAAGTATGCACTCTTCGTACATGTCTATCTCAACTGACTATACACCTGGAAGTTTCTCCTTTGAATGCATAATTTTCATTCCCTTTTCACTCATATGGCCAAGTCTTTGGTGCCACATATTAGGATTTTCGTTTCTCGTCAAGAATCGCAATTGAACAACAGCGTCCTATTTGTTATGTAAAGAGTACCGCTCTTTTTTGCGAAAGCAACCATCATTGCACCCTTTGAAATCTTCCAATTATCACCATGGAAGTTCGTAGTGTAGCTTCACTAGCCAATCGAACTCATCGAGATTAAGTTCTTTTCGTGTTGGGAATATGCCCGACATCCTTCGGTTCCCAAATGCACTGCTCAACTTAATCTTCACTACACCTTTACTAATAATAGCACAAGGTTGATCATCACCAAGGTATACCTTTCCAAGGTTTCAGGACATACCTTTCAAGAATTCTTTATACTGATAGCGTGGAATCTTTGCTCCAGTCTAACACCCAAGACTCTTCCTTACTCTCTAAAGAGCATATCAACGCATCATCTTCTCCCGAGGTGAAAGTAACATTTGCCTCGCCTCTGCCTTCGCCTCCTGGTCCTTTTGTGCACTCTTGCACTGATTTTTGTAGTGCCCAGTCTTTCCACAATTCCAACACTCGACATTTTTTGAGCTCTATAAATTATTGGGATTCCTGGATTTGGACATCCTATCCTTTGATCTACCTCGGTAGTTCAATCTACCGCGTCCATTCTCTCTGGTTGAATTTCTTTCTCTTGACTCTGTATGCAAAACTAAAGAGGTTGACGATTGACCCGACTCTCCATCGGATCTCTTCACCGAGAACCGTAAAACGAACATCATCAAATTTCAACTTGTTGCTTCCTCGATGAGCTACTCATAGCCGTGACGATAGCATTCCAACTTTCTCGGTAGAGAAGACAAAAGTATCAATGCTCGTATTTCTTCATCAAATTCAATTTCAACTTAACTTAATCAAGTTGTGATCGTATTGAGTTCATTGAGATGTTAAGCTACCAATGCGCCTTCCGTCATTCGCAAATTAAATAACCGCCTCATCAAGTGAACTTTGTTAGAGGTCATGGCTTCTCATACATCTTGGAGAGCCGCCATAAGACCCATTGTCTTTCTTTTGTTATTTTGAAAGTAACATTGCGGATAGCGTCAATCGGATAACTCCAGGGCTTGTCTATCAAAAAGAGTCCATCTTACATCATTCATACCTTCTGGCCTCCTTCCTGAGAGAGGTTGATAAAGCTTTTTCTGGCACATAATCTTCGATCTACATCTTCTAAAACCCAAAATCTGTGCCATCGAATTTTTCGAGTTTCACCTTTCCTTCGTCTGCAGCCCATCGCTCCCACTTGAATCGACTTCCTTTGGATCGTTTCGATAATTTCTTGCAGAAAACTAACAGAATTCACCACCAAAGGCTCTCATACCAGTTGTTGGGAAAAATTACGCAAATTTTCCTATAACCAGATTAGTGAGAATGCAAAATAATAGTGAAAAACACACACAAAGTTGATAACGGAGTTCAGCCAATTTTGCCTACGTCTCCGGATCTGTTGTAGATCATTTTACTAAAGAGAAAAAATAAACAAAGTGTTTACAACACTTACAGTTAAGGGTCCGTTTATCGAGGCCTCTAAGTAGAGATTTTTCCCTAAGGTCTTACTCTTGGGAGGAAGCAGTCGCCTCGTCTGTATTCATTGCGTCTGTATTCATTGAGGCTGACATAAAGCTTCGGGATGAGACCTTAGTCATGTACAAGGCACTTAACCCGGGCGGTAGGTTCGTAATTATCACCAAAAGACTCGTCTTAGTTGTTAGTTGCTCGAATTTGAAAGATTTGGGTAAGCCCAAGTTTGAAGGGTTATGTGCAGATCCAAAGTGGGTGATAGAATCAAAAATTGGGTTGGAGAGTATAATTCATGCCAACAATGATAATGAGGTGATAAATATTGTTTTGCAAAGGAAAAGTAGTGGAATATTTTGCATACTCTTCTCTCTTTTTCATTCGATATTTATTATTGGGGTGGGGTGGGTGGGGTGGGGTGGGGTGGGGTTGGGTTCTTTTATATTTTTAGAAGTTATGGGACTTCATTTGTAAGCTTTTTTTTTTTTTTTTTTTTTTTTGTATTTTTGTTTATTTATTTAAAGAAGGGCAAATCCGTCAACATATGTCAAAAAGACGTGATTTGCAACAAAATGCAAAGGTTGTGGATGACCAATGCCAAAAAAAAGGTTTGGAGGTAGATTTGTTACTTTTTTGAAAGGTTGGAGACCAAAATTACAAATTACCCTTATATTTATTACGAAACCTTTGATCAGGTGCTTCCATCGAACAGTGCAATCCACCAAGTAAATGACGAGACTACTTTATATTTGGTGAACCTAGAGAAAAGAACTTGCTCATGCAGGTGGTTTCAGATTGATAATTTGTCGTGTTCACATGCAATAGTAGTTATCAATAAGGGTGCTCTCTCATTATATGACTATTGTTTGGAATTCTATACAAAGGAATACTACATAAAAGCTTACAAAGTACAATATATCCCTTTGGTAACAAAGATGATTGGACAATACCACAAGCAATGTTCTAAAAAGCGTAAAGTGTCACTAGGCATGGAGGCCAAACTTCAAGCTTTTTGAGCCTGGCCAGAGTGAGACAAGGGCAAGGTGAGGGCGAAGCGTGAGACGTGACTAGACTTAGAGTCCGCCTAGGTGAGGCTTAGGTGGACTTTTTAGAACAGTGGCCACAAGACATTAAACAAAAGATAGTCCTACCACCTATATCGAAGTGATGGTTAGGAAGGCCAAAGGAAAACATAATAAGATCAAGTTGTGAGAGTAAACAAGTATCGCTATGTGGCCAATGTGAGGAATGTGGTCACAATACAAGAAATTGCAAAAATCCAGTGCGGGTAAAGTAAAAGACCAAGGAAAAGAAGAAGGCGATCTCTTGGGGAGACTTAGAGGCAGTGAAAAGTGCATTAGCTATTTTGCATAATTTCATGTGTGGTTATGATAATTAGTCAATTGGTTTGATATAAAAATGGCTTGAGAGCAATTATGTTGCTATTGGAATTGGTGTTATTATATCTTATTTCATTCTCATGATTTTTTGGATATTGCTAATGATCTAAGAACATTTTGATGAAGTCTTGTTCAGTAACGATCAGTCCATCATCTAGTTCAATTCAACGATCATTAAACTCGCATCTATTTTTAGATCAAAATTAGGAAATTTAGTTTCAGAGATTTTCTTGCCTTTATTGGCTATCTTTCCAACTTCAACTTCACTCGATTGTATCATTTCTCAATTGTTTCCAAGGCATCCATCTAAACGAACAAAAACATATTACATAACCGAATTAATTTGATACCAAAAGTACGATGATCGAAATATAAGAATACCAAAAAATGAATTCACCAACCTTTGAATGTTGTACATGCATGGTTATGGTAGATGTAGTCTTCAGGTCAGGATCAACATTCATCGTCATCGGCTATGACTGATTCAATATGAACATTGATTTCTTTTAATGATTTATGTCCACCAACCTATAGATAATAATTTATTGACATAGTTATATCAAATATACACAAAAACAATAATAGCATAAATGTAGTTAGAAATATTAGTTAGCGGTCTAAAACCACCTTTGAATCTGATTTTGAAAGAGATCTTGTAGCAGTGATATGAGAATTAATAGGCTAGTGATCATTAACATCATAACTTATTCTAATTTCCTCGAGCCCCTCGACAATCATTCTTTCAACGAAACTAACTAGTTGTTCCAATTGCAATCATCTTTAGAGTGAAAAGGTCAAATAATAATTTGTCATATATCTCTTGAATGTGACCAAATCATTTGTTCATAGATTCATTTGAATGATGGCAAACCTAAAAATTAGCACCAAAATTAATATACAACTCAAATAGTCATTCGAACAAAAATCGTAAGGACAAGATGTAGCATACCATCTTTTCTTTGCCTTTTGCTAATTTCTGGTAATTGATTGAAGTCGTGGCCATTTTCGAGGAAGAACACTCTGATTATATGTATTTACTATTGGGACATCAAAACCACAATCGTCACTTACTCGTTCACGGGATGAAGTTACAATTTCATCACCATATACCATAGCCACACCATTGTTCAATTCGAAAACATAAGGTTGTGCCCTCTCTTCACTGTTCATTACAACCCTACGAACTTGCAGCTAGTGCAACAGAAAAAGATTTTTAAAAAAAAAAAAATTAGTCAATGAGATGAGGGTTAAAGCTGGCCTTAAATGATTTTTATATGGTGAACATAATAATCTCTTTAATGAAATAATGTAACAAAACAAAAAAGGAAGAAAACTAACATCAAGCTGGCTGAATATATGCTTGCCTATGTTTAGACCGAAACATTTTGCATATACATAGTACGTTCAGTTTAGAATTCGGGGTCTAGCATATGGAAAACTATGTAAATCCATACTTGAAAGGCAATAAGATATCCGATTAGCCCATAAGGTAAATACGGTTTACCCACCTCCACCTCCACCTCCACCTCCACCCCCTTCAATAGCAAGTGGTTTGTTCTCCAAAGGTCAGACTTCAAGGATGACAAAGTGATTGTAAATAATTTTATCATACTTCAGACAACATTACCTAGAATCGTACTTCTATCTTTTATCATCACCATGGCTTCATAATCCAATAATAAGACAAAATTCCTCAATAGAAAACCTTACATTGTTATCATCAAATTTGAACCACATCTCATCTAAACTTGACTAGTTCACCTCTCCTAGAAGAACTTGGTGAATCAATTGGTGGTTTATACCAATTTACTAGATATCAAAGTACTTACTAAAACACGAGTCTTCGAAATTTTCCTTTTACCCTACGACCTATGTGTTAGCAATATGACTTGTAGATGTGACATTTACTTTACCTAAGAACCAATCATCTAGGTGTACAATATAGTCCTATTCTTGTGAAATATAATGAAAGTTACTAAAGCCATTGGTACATACTAATAATTGAAAGCAAATTGAAATATCATATAAATTTGAAGTAATCAATTGTTGAAGTGTCAGCTAAGAGTGCACACAAACCATGAACACTATCGCAATTAGCTATTTGTAACAATAATTTTGGAATTAACTAACATTGATAACTTAACAATTCAGAAATGCCTACTCTAATAATACATTGATTTCACTTAAAATTGTTATCAAAATATCAAATCAATGACTCGAAATATCAGACATCACAATATATACCATGTTTGGTTACAAATTAGAGTACCAAATGCCTAAAATCTTGAATGGTGGCAATTGAGGTGAATCCATGGATAATTAGCAAATATAGGAGAAGGTAACAAATTTAATTACAATCATATTAAGGTTAGAGACAATAACAAGAGGACGCAACACTATCATGAGCTCTTTAGATAGTTTCAATGACTTGATGAAACCAATGGTTAAAATATTGGTTTGGTTACAACTTTATGTACCAAAAATTGGCTTGTTGCCAATTTCCATTTCCACATAAAAGAGGACGTCACACTTTCACATACAAAAATAATTAATGTTGAAGTAAATTTCAAATAGGTCTAGCAACAAATAGTTATACAATAGAAATATGTCTCGTAACACTTTTGCGTACCAAATAAATTGGTGAATCAATTGCTACGAATAATTATGGACATGACAAATTTAATTACGAAAAAAGAAGAAGATTACAATCTTATAGATAGTAATAAAAGCTTGTAACATACTCATTTGCTCTACAACTAGTCTCAATGACTTCATGAATGTGATACTACAAAAATGGTTTGGTAAATATATTCATTACCACATAATATAGCTGGTAACACTTTATTGAAAATATGTTATAATATCAAAGATTGATAGTATAATCTATTCAAATATATTATAATATATTACTTTCTTTTATAATATTGCTTTCTTACTTGGTAGTAGATTTATTAGCTATATATACTTGTATATTATATACAAATTTTTATTAAATAAAGATTATTTATTCTTCTAATTTTACATAGTATCAGAACATTAGATTAACCTAAAAGTACTAGCGCTATTCGTTTTTAGATATAATTATAGTATTATAAAACATATGCTTAGTTGAGTGCTTTATATTACCTAGAAAACACAAAAATATTACTAAATGAAGTATTTCGTCAAACAGCACATTTAATTTTTTTTTTTTTTTTTGGTTTTAATGGAATTTTATTTTTGATTGCTTGTAAGTAAAGCAAACTAAAAGAGCCGTAACTCGTCATAATGAACTAGGTTCTTGTATTCACTAATAAATGAAGGAAAATTGGCATAAATGATCATAATTTTTGTTTTTTAGTGCAGCAGTCCCTAATATATGTGTTTTGGTGTGCAATTGATCCTTATTTGATAAAAATGACAAATATGCCATTATTTTTAATTAAAAAAATTTCAATTGAATTCCTAACTTCGGAAAAAGTACAAATGGGTCCGATACTTTTATTTTTTTTATAAAAAATTAAAAGAAACTAATAAATTGATAATATACTAAATTATTTTGTATATTTTACGAACTATTATAAAATAACTAAAATTTAAACTCATAACTATTAACAAACGTTTTAATTAAAATTATTTTATATTATTAATTAATCATTAAATTTTAAACTTTAATTTTATCATTACAGCATAAAAAAAATAACTTTATTACAAACTTGATGCTCAAATATTATTATTTAATTGAGCTATTCGTTTATTAACTACAAATATTAGAGCTCAAATTGTATTCTTCATATTTTAATTTATCGTTGTATTATCGTTCAAAAACAAAGAACACAAAATGTGTAAATTAATTTTTGTTAGTATTTTTATGTTGAAAAAATAATAAAATTAATTCAATGTCATAAAATTATATACACTATTTTGTTATTTGTTTAACTTAATTTTTATTCAAGTTTTTTAAATCACAAAACAATTACATATACCTAAAGTACAATAATTTTATATTTTTCTCTTATGAAATATTTAATTAACTCGACTATAGTGATATGTTTAATATGTTAAATTAAATATTGTTTAATAAATATATCGGACTTATTTGTACATTTTGTAAAGGTTAAAAATTCAATTGTAATTTTTTAATTAAAAATAAGGACATATTTGTCTTTTTTATCAAATAAAGATCAATTACACACTAAAATACATAGATTAGGGACTGTTACATCAAAAAACAAAGGTTATGAAATATTTACGCTAATTTTCCTAAATGAAATGTTATGTAACATCTTTAAAGCATTTTAGGAAAATTGGTGCAAATGGTCATTAATCTTTGTTTTCAATGTGGAAATAGTCCCTAATGTATATTTTTTGACATAGAAATCCCTAAAATATGTATTTTGATACATAATTGGTCCTTATTTGATGAGAAAGGCAAAATGTCCTTAGTTTTATGAAAATTTCAATTAGTTTCTTAACTTTTGTAAAAAGTACAAATAGGTCCGATACTTTTATTTTTTATAAAAACAATTAAAGGAAACTAACGAGTTTTGTTTTAATTAACACTAAATTGTTTTGTATATTCTACGAACTATTATAAAATAACTAAAATTTAAGCTCAGAATTATTAACAAATATGTTAAATAAAATTATTTTTAATTATTAAGTAATCATATCATTTAAAATTTAAACTTTTATTTTATCGTTACAACATGAAAAGAAAAATAACTTTATCACAAATTTGATGCTCAAATACTTATATTTAATTAAATTATTCGTTTATTAAATACAATATTAGAGTTCTAATTGTATTCTCCATATTTTAATTTTTCGTTTTATTACCATTCAAAAATATAGATCGTGTAAATTAATTATTATTAGTATTTTTATTTAAAATATACATATAATAAAATTAGTTCAATGTCATAAAATTATATACGTCATTTTCTTATTTATTTAACTTAATTTTTATTCAAATTTTCCACATCACATAGCAATTACATATACTTAAAGCACAATAATTTAATTAACACTACATTAATGATATATTTAATATGCTAAATTAAATATTATTTAATAAATATACCGGATCTATTTGCACATTTTACAGAAGTTAGAAATTCAATTACAATTTTTTTTCTAATTAAAATTAAGGATATATTTGTCTTTTTCATCAAATAATGATCAAATGCGCACTAAAATATATAAGTTAGAGATTTTTGTGACAAAAAATAAATATTAAGAACTATTTTTACACTGATGACAAAAATTAAAGACCATTTACGCCAATTTATTGTCGACTCGATCTTTATCTTCTCATAAGATAAAGCTGAACGTCACATTTTATGCCAGTGGGATTGCAAAATAAATCTAAACATTTATCATTCTTACATGATTTTGAAATTAAACTCCCACCAACGCCTCATTATTGAACCCCCACCCCAATCCAATCAAAAACAGTTACGTATTTGGTTTCCACAGCTCGAGAGAGACAGGCATGCTATGTCAGTTTCTTTTTGAAAGCAATTGAGAAACGTGGTACGACACTTGACTCGTACGGAATTACAAAATTGACCACATTTTTGGTGACGTACGGACCCCACATCACAGGCCAACAGCATTTGTCTTATTCAGTTAGGGATGGCAATGGACAGATCGGCCCGGTCCATGCGTCAAAGAAATTGTGGTCCAGATCGGCTCGTGATCCACAGCCCAGTCTGCGGGCCACACATGAACTTTTACTTTATTTTTATTTTTATTTTTAAAGTTAAAAAAATAAATAATAATAAAATTGACATTTCAATTATAAATTGTAGAAATATAGAAAGCTTGATAGTTAAAATGTATAAATTTAACTATAAATTACACAATAAAAAATCTAATGTTGACAATATATTTTTTTCGAATTGTATAGATTGAGAGAGTTGTGAATTTGTGAAGAATATGGAAATTTTAAGAATATTTATAAGAAAAAAAAAATTGTTTGAAGAAAAAAAAATAAGGACCAACACAGATCAAATTAGACGAGCTCGGCCTTTCATGGGTTGGGCCGACGGGCGACCCGACCCGTTTGCGATCCCTATATACAGTTCTCTTAAGAATCACTGCGGGTTTACCAAATTGGTAATTATCAAGGTTTAATATCCTAATTTTTGTAAAGTTGTTATTTAACTTTTAAAAATATATATATTTAGATTGTCATTGAACTTTAAAAGTTTTTGAATTTCTATTGAACTTATTAAAAAGTTATCTCATTTATCACTCTATCACTCGCCATTAACTTGTGATTCTTGTGACGTGGCATACACTAACATCAAAAATAGACACGTGTAAAAATTTCGTTTGACGTGTCATCAAGTCTGTTAACTTTCAAAATAGCGATGATGGTAGAGTGACGAATGAAATGACATTTCGACAAGTTCAGTGACTACTCTAAAAACTTATAAAGTTCAATAGCAACTGAAAAACATTTAAGAAAGATCATTGACAGTTGGAATATTTATCCCTAATTATATTCTTGTTAGACAACTTCGAGATGCTCTTCTAACATGTTTTATTAGGATCACAGTATTATTAAAGTATCTTCAATTCATTCTATAAATTTTCATCTATAAAATTGAAAGACTTTTAGTTTATGTGGTATTGATATTTAATAAATATATAATCAAGTCTAAAATTGGTCTTCACTCTTCAATGAGTTCCATCTACAACACGATAATTGTGTCTAATTGTCTTTTATTTTTCTTAAAATGAAAATAAAACTACATCTAAATCTAGATAAGAAATATAAATCTAAAAAGAAAATATAAATTTTGTTGAGTCAGTATATTTAACAGAGTTTTTGAATTTAGACGAAGTTCTAAACAATGCCCGCTTTTTTTTTTTTTTTTTTTTTTTTTGCCACACCATTTTGAAAAAGTGTTCGTCAGATTTCATTGAAAATAGATTTTTTTTTTTTTTTAAACACTATTTATTTTTATTTATGTGATAAGTTTTTTTTAAACAATTCACGAATACATACCGTAATTCTAGTAACATTATAAATATCTTCTTATCTTACAAAATCTCTATAACATTGCCCAATTTCATCCAACCACACTCGCCCAAATTAATACTTCCTTTCCAAGGATTGAACTTCAATATCTAAAACAATTACTTAATTACCATATTTCTGTCAATTAGGGTAGTCATTTTTTTAAGAGTCGTCCAAACTGGACCAAAATTGTTCGGTTCAATTCAATTCAATTTTTTATTTAAATATAAATCAACAATCAAGTGTATGCGAATTAATTAATATGTATTCATAATAATCAACACTTTTGTCTTCTTAATTATTCCTCTAAAACTCTATGAAACAACTTAGCAGTCTCATATGCATTCTTTAGCGAACTACGCTCCCCATATTTGGCCCAACCTAAGCCTACAGACCAAGTAGACATCTTTTCTTTTCCATTTTTATTGAAAATAGAAAAAATAAAAAAATAAAATCATAAAAAAGTGCTAAGCCCAACCCCTAGCAAACTAATTTGACTCGATTGACACCTCTAGTTCCACGATAATTTATGGGTAAATTGTAGCTAGTGTCCCCAATCTTTGACTTCATTTGCACTTATCTCAGTATTTAATTTTTGGCATCCATCACCCTAATATTTTATATAATTAGCAGACAATAGCCCTCATATCTTTATATAATTAGCAGTCAATGCCTTTGTGAGGGCGATGGCTTACTAATTATATAAAAAGTGAGTGACGAATCTTAAAAATTTAATATCTTGAGGATCTGTCAAGAAAACGAATGAAGTCAAAATCATGAACACTAACTACAATTTACCCATAATTTATCTCGTAAATTTCTTCATCTTTCTCTTATTTTTTTTCTTGAATTTCAATCATGAAGTGGAATTTTTTGTTGGTATTAGAATAATTGTAGCATGGAAACATCCCACATGCAACCATCCCAATCCATACTGGTAGATATACTCATCATATATAGCTTGATTGGGTGATATGACAATGATCATAATCTCAAACTCTTCGGACACTTACCCAAAAACCATATCCTCAAGAAAGAAAATAATAATTTCATTTTACCTCTTTTTCTTAGCGTGTACTAGAAAGAAAGATAGTCGTCATAACTACAATAATAAAATTGACAAAAATTTAAATAGTCAATTCTAAATTGATAACTCGACTCGACCCAACCACATCACCCTAAGGTCCATTCATAAGTGGGCCCGTTCAGATTTTTATTATGAGAGAATTTGTCACATGAGACATTCGTATAATAGAATTAAACAAAATTTGTTTATAAGTACTTATAAATTAGTCAAATACTATTTTTATCTACATATTTTGTAAGATATATATATTTTATTTACATATTCTATATGATCTATCTTGTCAAAAAAAATTTTACATAAGTGATTAACGAAGAAAAAATCAATTATTCTTTAACTGGGTCTCCTTGGTGGAGCCTTCTGGTTAAATTGGAAGATTCTATTATTGTTACTTGTTTACCTATTTTATTATACAAAGTGCAGAAATGTTGTTACTAATATTAGGTCGTTAAATTAGTATGAGAGTTTCATTTGTTAAAGAGCTAGTTGTATAGAGTGATTAGAATAAGTCGAATCAAAAAGATTTTGGTGATTGAAGATGATAATAGACTCCTATTATTTTCACTGACTGAGTTTTATACGTAAGTCTCGATTTAGCGATCCCATTGCTTTAAACTTTTTTTATTTTATTTTTTGTCTTCTTTAATCTATTAGGGGTTTGCAAGTTTTGCAAACAAAATTAGGTCCCTGTCACTGTTTCTTAGAGCAATTATTACATGGTCGGCTTTATTCTCTGTAACAAATATTTCTCTACGAATATTATTATCCAAAGAAAATAGATATTGTTTCATTGTTTCAATGCCATTCTCAGTTCCACTGGCCCCCACTGAAAACTGGGATCTTCTATTTTTTTTTTTTTTTTAAGAAAAATACTTCCCTGTAATAAAATTCCTTGTAAGAAGAATTTTATTTTGACTTTTGAGAGGTAGCAGGAACCTTCTTCTTGTTGGTTCTCGCATTTGCATCGTCTTTTTCGTCTATCTCCAATTTTTGAGAAGAAGAAGCACAACCATGTTCTTTAGTGTATTAATTCGTTTAAATGATATAAATTGAAATTTGAATTATTGTGGGTGGGTTGAATTTGTGTAAATGTAATTTAAATTTAATGATGGAGATATTGATATTGTACAACTTTGTATCTATCCAACTTCTAGACTAAAAACTCAAATTATAAAACTAAAAGAATATCAATATTAGTGTTAGTATGTTATTTCGTTGTTTGAGGTTATTATACGGAGTTATGTATATTTAAACAAATATATTCGATGAAATTGATAATGAGCTCATTATCCGCATTTTAAAAAAAAACTCGTTAATAAAAATTATAATTTTTAGATATTTTCATGTTTTGTATTGTTTGGGAAAAAAATCTCATAGCTAAATCGTATCCCCACTCATTCTAGATCCTAACTCCACCACTTGTCATTCTCTGGCATTTATGAAATTACTTGATAAGGGCATCACACTTTTGATATTAATGACGTGGTAATCTTTATTCATAATCGCCATTCCCAGAATGAACCTATATATGACATTATTCAATTGAAGTAATTATTCATAATTATTGACTATAAACATGGGCGGATTTGGGGGGGCCCTGACTACAGCCCGGGCCCGCTCCAGAAAAAGTATTTTTTTTAGTATAAAAAAAAATTTTCTTAATAATAGCCCGTGCGGAATTTTTTTTTTTCCAGTAATAATCCGGACTCAAAAAATTCCTGAATCCGCCACTGACTATAAACACATTACTCAATTGGAATAAATAATTACTCTAATTGAGTAATACCACGTAGACTCACTACTGATAGTGATCGACTATGAATAGTATTATTCATTTAGAAAAGTCCGAGCACAATTACTTATGGTTTATGTAACATCGTGAATCTTGGTAAAAATCTTGTCATTTACTCTTGAATGATTCCTCAATCTTCTCACTTTACGTGTCCTCTTAATCTAAAAATTCATCTCGCTTTATAAAACACCAAATAACGATAAACAAAAATAAAAAAAAAAAATCCCCACCTCATATTACAATTTGACGTACTACCTTAGAGCCTTCCTAAGTTAATGATTGGAAGGCATCTAGCCCTATGAGTAGTTTTGCTGGATCTGAACCAGAACCTAGGAGCAAGAAGAGAACCCATAAACTCTTAAAAAGAAGTTTAAGAGCTAGTCGATTATTGAATTCATCTATGTGTAAAACATTTGATACACTAAATTGCATAGGATAAAAAAAACGAGTTATAATTTTGTTCAAAACTTTGTCCAATCCAGTATACCAATTACCAAACATGCAATCAATATTCTAATTTATCAATTACGGCGTCATTATTTTCACAATAAAGAATTAAAAACGGCGCTAATTGAGAGCATCTCTAGATTGCTTAAAAATATTTGTCACATAATCAAAATAAATAATGTTTAAAAAATCATCTTTAATACAATCTGGTAAGGACTCAATCAAGTTGACATGCAAAGTAAAGATTTTGCCACAAAATGGCAGCTAGAACAAGGGCCCAGATTGGATTTCTTGTCTGATGATCAATATTCCTTCTACAATTCCTCGACCTCGAGGACCACGAAAGGTCAGAACTCAAGTGGCTATATTAGACTTGGGTTTCTGAATTCTGATATAAATATGTGGTCTTTGAATTGCTTAATACACACTATATTTTGAGCCATATAATGGTCCGATAGCTTTGTGGTTATCCAACATGTATAGATATGTTACCTATAAATAAATTTATTTTTTAAAAAAAAAAATATGTATTCCTAAATATTATGTGATCCATTTGACAAAAAAAAAAAATAATAATTTAAAATTGTCATGTTGAAGACAATAGTTAAATGAATATATATATATATATATATATATATATATATATATATATATATATATGTGTCTTTCTAATAGTTTAAGCATTTAGGTGAATGATTCGATATGATATTATAGCAAACAAAGATTTTGAGATTAAATCTCCTAGTCGTACACGTTTCAATTCTTTGATAAAATAAATAAATCTGATTTGAACGTCTGAGCTCATGTCGAACAATTAATTTAAATAAATTAATGGTTTTAACGCTCGTTGTCACCCATGTCAATTAAAAATAAATGCAGAGTGTACGAGAGAAGGCGTGTTGATAATAATTTATTCATTATTTTTTTATCTCCTCATAATCAGAAATTCTCAAATTCTTTTCAGCTTTTCTTTTTAATTATATTTATATAGGGGAATGAAGGAAGCATGGTGGGACTTGCTTTATTCTAAAATGTGTTATTCTGTTCTTTAATGTTTTTCGATTATTGATAATATTGTCCTACGTTGTCAGACATTATTAAATATCCTATATAAACTTAGAATTATTGTTTTTGAAGACATTATATATCATACACTAAATATATATAAAACGAATTTTCTAATGCTTAAAACTATATAAAATAAAGGTAATTTGCAGCTATGGTCTCCAAATATTAACACTTGCTACTTAGAGCACTTAGATCCTCACTCAGACTCTTAAATTTTCATATCCTTAAACTTTCAATTTGAGTGTACGTATGTCGTTTTAGATTAAAATCTTCAAAAATACCGTTGAATTGTGACGTACCTTGCAAATAGCCTTTAAAAGAAAATGTATTTAAACATGTTTGACAAATAAGTGACTTTCTTATAACTCTTAAAACTCGGAATTTGTATGAATCAAAATGGACACAACTGTGAGTTGAGAATTATTTGGCTTGTAAGCTGAGAGACTCATAGTTGTTGATGCACACAATTTTGTTTGGCCAAGACTTATAAGTTTGCCACCTAGAGTATCTCCAATTCAACAACTGTTAAAAAAAAAAAATTTGCCGCATAGGCAAAACGAACAATGTTTGAAAAAATTCATCTCAAATGCAATCTGACAAGAACTATGTTAAGATGGCTTGACAAAGTAAAAAATAGACACGGTCTTGAGCTTTATCTATCTAGATTCAGAAATTTTGTTAGACATGTGTTAAATTTTACTACGTGGTCTAACTTTAAACTCACATCTCGGCTTGTTAAAATCTACACATAAATAAATTTGTGATCAAGTAATTCAAGCATAAAGGAAAGAGGTAAAATCAATACATGAAACAATTAATTACACAAAACTTGATAATTGAAATTAAAGATTCAAAACTATGTTACACATCGTTCGTTTCAACTAAAAGTTCAACTACTTATCATAAAAGAAAAGAAACGAAAGAAGGAATTGAGATTCATCACCGGGTTTAAAGAAAAGACGAGGAAGAATTGAATATCTTGCCCCGACAATTCGGTGTCTTCAAGTCAATGTCTTCAAACTTCCGTTCTATTCTCCCATTTTCTCTATATTCACCCTCTATTTTGACCTAGATTAGATATATATATATGTAGTGTTTAATTCACTTTGAAATTCGTGTCTAGAGAAAGAACAAAAAAAACTTTAACATATAAGCTACAAAAATTTGAATTCTACTCAGACGAGTTGCAGTTTGCAAACTACGGCCCAACCCCTCAACAAATAGCAGTTTTTATGTTTGCTGTAGTCTGGCCACGATTTTCTTACCGTTGTCAGACCATGGCAAACAGAAATTTGAGTTTGCCAACTTTTGTCAATTTGCAACTTGGTCCCTGATCTCTTAGAGTTGTGCGATTTGGTTTCAAGTCTTCCATACAAGTTTGGTCCTTTTCGCTCCCAACTTTCAACATTGATCCCATAACTTCCAAAAAAATTTACATTGGTCCCTAAACCTCCATAGTCATCCATATTTGGTTCTTTCTCAAGTTCTAGAAATGTAAAAATCAGTCTTCAAACTTTTTGTAAGTTAAACCCGAAACTTGTGAATTTCTTCCAATGGCCCTTATCACCCTCATGTTGTCACGTCAATCTATAATTGTTTTCCATCAACTCCAGTTAAGCTGAAACTCTCCATTTTTGCTCCATTTACTTTCAAATTTGAGTTTTACCGATAATAACAATATTTACACTAAATTAAATAAAAATCCTCTCAATTTGTAAATATATATCGAGTTTATAATTTAGGATAAGCATGTAAAATACTCTTATTAGTTGTGGCCTCTAAATATTACCACTTGCTACTTAGAGCACTTAGATCCTCACTCGACTTTTAGGGCCTGCTTGAGAGTTTTTGAATACTGGTTATAAATGTTTTTTAAAGCACCGATTTTAAGCGTTTATGAGAGATCCGATTTTGATTAGTTTTAGTAGCAGTTTTTAAAATAATCAAACCCATACTCGAGAGTTTATTATCCAGATGTTCTAAAAGTTTTCTAAAAGAATAAAAAATATATATAACCATATATTGAAAAAGGTAGGTATGTGTAGACAATATGAAATGTGTAAAAATTTAAATATAAATATATATTCGACTATAATTTTTTTTTTAAAATAATTCAATAGCACACACAAAAATTATTGTTTTGAAGAAAAGTGGTAAAATACGCGTTTGGAGAGAAGATAAAAAACGAAGTATGTATTTTAAGTTTATGGTAGATTTGAAAATAATTATTTTAGAGAATGTAAAATTGGAAGATAACTTAAAAAACCATCAAGTTGAGGGGTTGAGAAATATACTTCAAATTACACTACACCAGTTTTTGGTGGCTTTTAAATTACCAAAAACTAGTGTATAAAAAAATAACAAGCACCGATTTTCTCAACCTCTCATAAATGGTAACAACCAAAATTGGTAAAAACCCATGGGGATAAAAAAAAAAAAAAAATCCCAAGCATACATTTAAATTTTCATATCATTAAACTTTCAATTGAAATGTATGTAGGTCCTTTTAGATGAAAATCTTCAAATATACCGTTATATAATAAATAGTGATGTGCCTTGCACATAACCTTTAAAAGAGATTTAAATATGTTTTGTAAACAAGTGACTTTCTTACAAGTTTTAGAACTAGCAATTTGTATGGAACAAAATGGACACAATCGTGAGTTGAGAATTATTTGACTTGTAAGTTGTGGGACTCACAGTTATTAATCTACACAATTTGTAGGCCAAAGACATATAAGATTGCCACTTATTGCATCTTCAATGCAAAAACTGTTAGAAAAAATGTGTCGTATAGGTAAACTAAACAATGTTTGAAAAAATTATTTTCAATGTAATCTGACAAGCACTTTGTCTAACTGATGTGACAAATAAAAAAATAAGACATAATCTTAAGTTGCATCTAGATTTAGAAGCCCTGTTAAATGTTGACTCAACAAATGTATGTTTTCTATACAAATTTATATTTTTTATGAAAATTTAAATGTGATTTTGTGTTTATTTTAAGAAAATAAAATACAATAAGATAATATTATTAGGTAAAATAAAAGGGGCAATACTTTTTTGATTGGACTAGGGCTAGGGCTAGGGCTAGGGCTAGCTTATGCTTTGCTTTGATCAAGAAGAATAATATTTTATCCTTGAAAAAAAAAATGTAACTTCCACAAAATCATATGTAACAAAACAATTAACTTAAAAATTAATTTTCTCTTCAACCATTAGTGTATTTAGAAGATTTTTTTTTAAAGTTCAAAAGTATTTTTTAAAAAATAACAATATTTTTAGTTAAATTTATGATTGTTTGGCTAAAGTCAATAAATACGTTTTAACTTAAAATAGTTTTAAAAATAGTTTTAGAATAGTTTAAAATTTGAGATTTTCTAAAACGTTATAATTTAGCTTTTTTATGGGAACTGGAATTAACATTTAATGAAACTTAAAATTAATAAAATTACCACTAATACATTAAAAAAAAAAGGAAAACTTCTTATCTAATCTGATTCATATATTTATTATTTATATAAAATGAAAAATATATGTTTTCATATTAAATAATATAATATAAATTATAAACAATATGTTTGATTTAAATAAATTAATTTTAAGTAATATAATATATACTAAAATAATTGTGTTATCATAATTTAATTAAAATATGATTTTTAATAGTTATTATGAAAAAAAAAATTATTTATAAAAGAAAATAATATGGGATACAATATAACCTTTATAAATTAATAGCGTCGGAAACGGACAAAATTTAAAAGAGATTATTATTTTATTGATAAATTAATATTTTATTAATTTGTAGAGTGCATTTATAATTCCATGTTAATATTTTCTACTAATTAACTAATTAATGAACATCGATCACCTAAAGAGATATTGAACAATTCAATGATAAACTAATGAGCATTATTGAACTAAAAAGACAATTAATCAATACATAGTTCAAGATATGTACTGAAATATTGCATAAATATTATTTATTGATGTGTGAGCATTATAATTAATTATATTTATACTTTTTGACAAATTATTAATTTACCGTATGATTAGGGACCACATATTTACACATACATTTTTAAAAAAGTACTATCTTATCAATTTATCAAAATTATTAATTTATCCCATTTGTTCAAGTCGGGACTGGAGAATTTGATTATTTAGTAAAGATTATTAATTTATCGAGTATTACTTTATAGATATTATACTGTATATAATAAGTAATTATTGTTTAATCAAATAAATTTAAAATTTATAGAAAAGTAATTTTCTAATTATACAATCAAATATTTAATTTAATATTTACAGTACTTTTTAAATTTACATTCAAACAATCGTAACTTTTTAACAAAATTCTATTTAAATAAATAGTTGTGTCAAACGAACTCTACATATCGTAGCCAAACATGACCCTACCTCCTTGACATTCCATAAATGGTTGTTCGTCCTTATACCCATGATTCCATCCTCTTCATGTGCTAAATGCTAATACGACGATTTTGAAAAAACTCGACCCAGACGTTCACAACCCCACCCTTCTCAACAATCTTTTCATTTCTCACCATGCATGATATGGGCTATCTTTAATTTCTTTCTAGAACACATGTACTTTCATTTAATTCCTTCTTCCCCATTCATCATCTCTCCCATGGTTCCTCTCTTCCGAAGATGCCTTCTAATCCAGACACCCGTTTTTGCTTCTCAAGGTCTCTCTATAATTTTCTTCAATTTTCATTATCTGGTTCTTAAATTTCTTCTACAATCTCCTAATTTGAAACCCACTTTATAATTGAATTAGCTTCTTGATTCAAGTCAGTTTAGTCGGTAAACAGCTTAAACTGAAGTTATGATAGGGAGAATTGATTGTGTTATAATGGATAATGAATGTCGTTAATCTTAACTGGGAAAAGTAGTTAATGTTTAATAATCCAATTTTTACATAATTTAATTCTGGAATTTATGTAATTGATTACAGGTGGTTTGGAATATTCCGGCGAAAATCAGTTCAGCCAGAAACCGGCGACGACACCGATGAACCCAATCAAATCTCAACCTCCCTCGAATGCTACGCATGTACTCAGGTGGGTCTTCCGGTATTCCACTCCACCAGCTGCGACAAAGCCCACCAGCCAGAGTGGGAGGCTTCCGCCGGTTCTTCGCTAATCCCAATAAAAAACCGGCCGGGCCTGAAAACGGGCAGGACCCGCTTCGCCACCGGGCGGAGTTCGGGTCAGTTCGGCCGGATCTTGGACCCGAGAAGCAAGCAGGTGCAGAAGTGGAATCGGGCTTTCTTACTGGCCCGTGGCATGGCGTTAGCCGTCGATCCTCTCTTCTTCTACGCCCTGTCGATTGGCCGCGGTAGCTCGCCGTGCTTGTACATGGACGGCGGACTGGCGGCGGTCGTCACCGTCCTTCGCACGTGCTTCGACGTCGTACACCTCTGCCATTTGTGGCTGCAGTTTCGATTGGCATACGTTTCGAAAGAATCGCTGGTTGTCGGATGCGGGAAACTCGTGTGGGACGCACGTGCCATTTCTTCGCATTACCTGCGGTCACTTAAGGGATTCTGGTTCGATGCTTTCGTGATTCTACCCGTACCTCAGGTCCGCTATCCCCTGTCAATTTTTACTGAGTGAATAAATCGGGAAAAAAAAAAAGAAGGGCTTCAGCGATCAATTTAGAATAAATCTAAATCTTTTACGTTTAATCATTTAACGTGTGATTTAATATTAAACGAGATATGTGTGACAAAATTCGACTGCTAGTCAATTATTGTATAGGAATTTGCTTGCTTTTTGTTGCACAAAATGACTAATAAAATGAGGTGGCATGATCAGTTAAGCGTCACCTTCAATAATATATATCAATATATGCACATTTACTGACATGAATTAATCTACACAGTTAGGGGTTATTAGGTGCACTGAATTTTGCTTGCGTGGGAAAATGGACTGTTGTGTTTATTTTTAGATATTAGGCCATTTTCTCAACATTTAGGTTTTATCGGTGAGTAAGAAAAAGTTTATACGATATCATCCTGCATTAAAAGAATAAAATTACCCGTGAAGACTTAAAATACTTGTGTATGCTTATAACTTAAACTTTTGTGTCTAGCGGAGTTCTATATGAATATGTTGATGTTCAATTTCGTTCAATGTAAGCACTGTTTTAAAAAATCCGTTTACACGTGGTAGGCATGAAGTGCAGTCTCCACGCTCAGCCACGTTTCACGCCTTGCCATCGACTCTCCCTTGTCCAAAAAGGTTGAGGCTTGGCCTCTATGCCTAGCCACACTTTACACTTTTTAGAACATCTTCGGGCTTAAACGTGCAATGTCATAAAAGAAATTTCTAATGAAACCTTTCATGGTTGAATGCAGGCTCTAATGAAAAATCCTTCAAAAGATTGCTGCATTAGGCAAGTTATTGGCGTTTATGATGATGCCCGTCCCTTGACAATAATTTTCTTGGGAGAAATATATTAGGACCCACTGCTTATAAGCAATTAAAAGTATAACCTAAAATTAAAACAAAAATGAAAGTTTAATGACTATTTGGAAAGAAAACATATTCTCAGTGACAGTGAAAAGAAGCTATAAGCTGGGGTGACTAACAATGTTTTTAACCTTCAGCCGAAAGTTCCAGTTTTCGCTGTTGCCAATTTAGTTTTAGAGTCATGTTTTAAATCTCTCTTTTTCAAATTTGCAGGCCGTGTTTTGGTTGGTAGTGCCACGATTGATCAAAGACGAGCAAATAAAGCTAATAATGACGCTTCTCCTGTTGATCTTCTTGTTCCAATTCCTCCCCAAGGTCTATCACAGCATATATATGATGAAAAGAATGCAGAAAGTGACAGGTTACATCTTTGGCACCATTTGGTGGGGTTTTGGCCTTAATCTCATAGCATATTTCATTGCTTCTCATGTAAGTGGATCTCATTCCCGTCCTTCCCTTAATACTGTAAATAGCTCAAATCTATTCCAGGTTGATTTTGTTGGGCTCTACACAGCCTAATCATAATGTGCACTTCTCTCCTCGACCACGAATTGACCTTTCCAATAAGGTTGACATGGTCTCTGAGGCGATATTTATTTATTTATAGGGGTAATATTGAGCATTCATACCTGTATTAGATCGCCCTAATATAGCTTTTTTTCAAATTATTATTCCTCTCTAAAGTAGGAATTGGGGGTTTCATCCATAACAGATTTATCCTTTTCACAGGTTGCTGGGGGATGCTGGTACGTTCTTTCTATACAACGCATTGCATCGTGCCTCAAGCAGCAGTGTAACAGAAGTAGTACGTGTAATCTCCCTCTGTCATGCTCGGACGAAGTCTGTTACCAGTTTCTATTACCAACGGGGACTATAGGAAATCCATGTGGCGTTAACTCAACAGTTATACTAAGAAAGCCACTGTGTTTGGATGTCAATGGACCATTCAGATATGGAATATACAAATGGGCTCTTCCGGTCGTATCTAGCAACTCTGTCGCTGTTAAGATCCTTTATCCCATTTTTTGGGGATTGATGACCCTAAGGTAAATTACATGATCATTCGTCTTGCAAGAATCTGTGGAGCCACATATATCTGAATGCTCCTCTTAGTTAGAAAGAGTGCATTTACAAGTTTTTTTTCTGTGTTTTTCCTTTTAATTATATTTCTAATTATTGCATCGGACGTGTAATAAAAACAGAAAACACAGTTAATGAGCCAAAATATTGCAACAGTGAATCCCGGGAACCATGCTTACGGTTTTATGGTCTGTGGTTGCAGCACTTTTGGCAACGACTTGGAACCGACGAGCCACTGGCTTGAAGTTATGTTCAGTATATGCATGGTGCTTAGTGGTTTAATGCTCTTCACTTTGTTAATCGGAAATATTCAGGTAACGTAAATAACATAAATATTCTACGAAAAAAATAAAAAACTACAATTTTTAGTATTAAATTATATAATTATCTCTCGAGTTGTTCTGGTAAAGGTATTTTTACACGCGGTGATGGCGAAGAAGAGGAAAATGCAATTAAGGTGCCGAGACATGGAATGGTGGATGAGACGGAGGCAATTGCCATCACAGCTGAGACAAAGAGTTCGTCGATATGAACGCCAAAGATGGGCATTTATGGGTGGAGAGGATGAGATGGAACTTATTAAAGACTTACCAGAAGGACTTCGACGGGACATCAAACGCTATCTTTGCCTTGACTTAATTAAAAAGGTGCGAATAAACTAACACATTCTTTAGAGCAATATTTTGTTTCCAAACACATTGGGATAAGTTTCTCTTTTCTAACTATTAAATAAGAAATTTACTTATATTAAAAGTAACTTTTAATTTAATGTCCAAATAAGTAGCTTAATTCCAACTTTACTTTTGAAATTTTTTATTTATATTTATACTTATTTACTTATAGTAAGCTTAGCCATACATGTTAGGATGAATCCTTGAAGCACGACATAATGCATAAAATTGGAGCTTGCTAAAACGAAAGCTGCGTAAATTTTTGCATTAAAAAGTTATATGCTTTTCAGGTACCTCTCTTCCACAGTCTGGACGATCTCATTCTGGATAACATATGCGACCGCGCTAAGGCCCTAGTTTTCTCCAAAGACGAAAAGGTAGAAAGTTTTAGTCTCAACCAATATTTACTATTGTTAGAACATCATCGATTTTTTCCTCCTCACTTCCACAATTAAAAACAGATTATACGAGAAGGAGACGCTGTGCAGAGGATTGTGTTCATCATGCGTGGTCGTGTAAAGAGTAGCCAAAACCTCAGTCGAGGAATGGTAGCCACGAGCATACTCGAGCCCGGAGGATTTTTTGGAGATGAACTTTTCTCATGGTGCCTTCGCCGCCCTTTCATTGATAGACTTCCAGCCTCTTCTGCAACATTTACCTGTCTTGAATCAACTGAAGCATTTGCTGTTGATGCAAATGATCTACGGTATATCACAGATCACTTCCGCTACAAATTTGCTAATGAAAGGCTTATGCGTACTGCTAGATTTTATTCATCCAACTGGAGGACATGGGCCGCTGTTAATATACAATTGGCTTGGCGCCGTTATACGCTGAGGACAAGACGAGCATCGAATCATGGCATAGTAAATGTGGATAGCGATCGTCGTCTCAGACAGTATGCTGCATTCTTTATGTCAATAAGGCCTCATGATCATCTTGAATAGAAGCAATTCTTTTCTCCCTTCACATTATATTCTTTGATGTGCATGATTTAGGAATAAGAAAGAAATTTGGGGGGTAAAATGTACGATTTATGTGAATCAAACGGTGTTCTTGTACATCATTTCTTCATGAAAAACAAAAGCAAAGTATTTGCTTGATAATGATAGCATTTTGATGAACACAAAATCTTTATTCTGTTGTATTTGGTGAAAGCGGACTTCAATTTCCATGATATATATGGATATCTTTTTAGATTATAAGTGCCGTTTGGTTTGTGGATAAAACTATTTATCTGGATAAAAATTATGTAGATAATAGTTATTTAGATAACATGTTTGTTATTATCTTGTTTGGTTCGAATAAAAAAATCATTGTTAATAAGTTAGTTTTTCATAAAAAAAAATAATTCTACGCTTAATTAAATGAAAAAAAAAAAATAAAAAACTAAAAGAGGAAAGAAAGTATAGGTGGAGCGGCGGTGGCGGTAATTATCATAGGGTACGGATGTTCAAAAAGAGATTTGATCTATATTAAAAAGGATACGCTCGTCTTTTTAATAAACGAGTGAATCATTATTCGGATAAAAAATTGTTCTCTTCTTTTTAAGGACAAAAATATTCTCATTTTTAGTTTAAATTATTTTTCAGATAAAAGTTTATCTGGAAATCAATTCCGCTTAAACAAGATAAAATAGATTTTATCTATTATCTTTAACCATTGTCCATATACCAAATGAGTAAAGATATATGCCCAAAAAGGAAATTTGGCATTTGGTTTGGATCTACCTAATTCAAATGTGTTTGGTTTATTTCTTGATATATAATACCTCGGTCTAGGGATGCCAATTCTAGGGCGAGTCAGGTCACCCTCCTACTCGGGACATTTAGGAGTGCTCTATTCTGCCTCTAGACCTGCCAATTTGTGGGACGAGACTGGAGTGTCCCAATGATATGCCACTAGCACAGTTTATTTTTTTTAATTGTAATTTAAAGCAAAAAAATGTTTAAAACTTGAAAAAAAAAAGTGCAAGATTGATAAAACTATGTAATTTGACATTTTACATTTGAGTTCAAATTTCATTCTTAACAATTTGTCTTTTGAAATTTAATTTTATGTTTATTTTTAAAAAATTATTATAAAAAGACAGGTCTACTATATCCCGAATCCGTCCCAATTACATAATTAATCAAAATGGGACGAACTACAGATCTTGAGCCAAATTGCCTTATCTACCTCGATCGTGGACATTGTGGAGGTACACAATCCTCAATAGGATTCTGTCACTAAGTTGGATTAATTTCATTTATGGTCATTGAACTTTCAGTAAACGTTCAATTAGAACGCAGAAGTTTAATTAATGTATCTTCAAGGGATTTTGGCTTAAATGGTCCCTAACCTTTGCCCTTAGTATGGAATTGGTCCCTAACGTTTATTTTTTGGCAAACAAATCCCTAACCTATGTGTTTTAGTGCAAAATTGGTCCTTATGACAAATATGCCCTTAGTTTTAATTAGAATAAATTGTATGTGGATTCTTAATCATTACAATTGCAAATAGATCCAATACTTTTATTTTTTTTTTTTATAAAAAATTAAAAAAAAACTAATGAGTTTTTTTTTTTTTTTAATTAACACTTTCGTAAAAAATATGTCAAATAAAATTATTATTTTTATTATTAAGTAATTATATTATTTAAAGAGGGAGAAATCAATGTAAGAAATCATTTTTCTCCCTCTCTACTTATACATTTTTTTCTCTCCATTTACTTTAAAAATTAAGTTAAATAAATAACAAAATGACGTATATAATTTTGTGACATTGAACTAATCTTATTACATTTTTATTTAACATAAAACACATACTAATAAAAATTAATTTACACTTTATGTGTTTTCTTTTTGAACGAAAATAAAACGATAAATTAAAATATGAAGAATGTAGTTGGATATCTAATATTTGTAGTTAATAAACATATAATTTAATTAAATAAAAGTATTTGAACATGAAGTTTGTGACAAGATTATTTTTTTTAATACAACAATAAAATAAAAGTGTAAATTTTAAATAATATAATTACTTAATACTAAAAATAATAATTTTATATGACATATTTATTACTAAAGTGTTAATTACCAAAAAAAAAAAAAAAAACTCATTAGTTTTCTTTAATTTTTTATAAAAAAATAAAAGTATTGGACCTATTTGCTCATTTTGTAATGATTAGAAATCCACATATAATTTCTTCTAATTAAAACTAAGGGCATATATGTCTTTTTATCTCATAAGGACCAATTTTGCACCAAAACACATTTGTTAGGGATTTGTTAGCCAAAAAATAAATGTTAGGGACCAATTCCATACTAAAAGCAAAGGTTAGGGACCATTTGCGCCAAAATCCCTATTTTGAATATTAGTCATTATAGTTCCTTAACATCACTGTATAAGTATTACTTTTAGTCACTCAATTTTCATCAAAATTTTAATTAAGTCCATTACCTTTAATTTATTGAAATCAAATCACTCAACTTCAAATGAATAGACGTTCAAGTTCAAATTTATTCTCCAGTGCATTATTTCATTGCTATCTAAGTGTATTTTACTAGTATACTACTTCTTTTGCGGTAGAATTCGACTGTACACTCTATTATGATAAATGATTGAGGCGGTCAACAGATTTTGGAGATAATCGGTGGAGGAAGATAATCGATTAAGGGAATAGATTGAGAAGATGAACAGATTTCAGAGATGGTCCGTTTAGAGGTGTCAAGATGGTAGGCGGTCGAACACCGCATCGAGAAGGTCGAACAGGTGGGTAGTTCATCTACGAAAAGAAAGAGGCCGAATCATGGCCACCAAGTGAGCAGAGATGGCTGTCGTTTCTTAGTCCGAGCGGTTCGGTAAAAAACAAATGACAGAGAGTCTTTTAAAGTGAAAGATGTGACAGATACGTGATGTTTTAGTCTTTAAATATATATATAAAAAAGTAGAAATTGGATTAAAAAATTAACAAATGTGAATTTATCATTATTATTTATTTTTTATTTAGTAATTTAATACATTTTTGCTATATATGCAAACATTTTTTTTTTTGAATTACAATAAGTAACGAAATTTTTTTAGTAATTTCAAAAAAATTATTTTTTTATTCATACGGGCCGAACCGCGGCCCACATGGGCTTGACCTAGATGGGCCGACGGGTGGACTGGGTTCGTGTTCAATTTTTGTGGGCTGGGTTGACCCGACCCGCAACCCGTCGTGGTGCGGGCCGTCACTGGGCTTCATCTGAGGCGGGCCGACCCGGCATGCCTGACCCGGATTGACACCTCTAGTCCGTTGAAGAACACGATTGAACATCAAATTTTGGAGGAGATGAAATTGAAGACGTAGTGATAGATGAACGTACTTTTTCTTCCCGTAGCGGAGAAAACTCCATACGGTTGTAATTAAATTGAAATTAAAAAAAAATTACATTTTAATATGTCGAAAAAAATTAAATTTTGTCGAGTCAGCATGTTTAACGAAACTTATGAATTTAGACGGGACTCTAGATATTGCCTAATTTTTATCTATCACGTCAACTTGACATAATTCTAAATAGTTTGTATTGAAAATAAATTTTTTAGACATTATCTATTTACTTATGTAATAAAAATATTTTAACAATCTGATGCTTTAATAGTACAATTCAATCACCTCTCTTATGCACTAATAAAATTAAAGTCAAAATCTTACATATATGTTAAAATTTAGTGACTAAAAGTGAAATAAAGAGTACTCGCCACTATACGACATTGTATTACAATACCTATCCTAGTTGAAAAGTTGAAAACAAAATACCTTCTACGAGAAGTTAAAAAATAAAAAAAATAAAAAAAATAAGAAAACCTTCTTCCATTTACCAATATAAAATAATAATATACAGAGAGAAACACAACTTTTCAGGTCTTTGCTTCAATAGTTCATTATTGCTCAGTAAAAAATTCAGTCTTCTGTACATTATTCCCAATTTCCAAATTTTCCCTATTTTTTACTTCAATAAATTATATGCATACGCATATACATACATATTCATATGAATCAGTTCTGATCTTTATTCTTGACCGGGCAAGTTTTTTTTATTAAGTTATTGGATCTGTTTTTTTCTTTCCCAGTTTCGGCTCTGAAATAGAAAACCCTAATCTTAATCGATAATTGATTATCTTGTAATTCGGAGAAATATTTGTATTGAGAATTTTTTGGGCCATGGCAACTCAAAAGCCCCAAAGGACGCCGGCGGAAATCGAGGATATTATTCTCCGGAAAATATTCCTTGTATCGCTTGTCGATTCGATGGAAAATGATTCACGAGTTGTTTATTTGGAGATGTCAGCAGCGGAGATTTTGAGCGAGGGAAAGGAGTTGAAATTGTCGCGAGATTTGATGGAGAGAATCTTAATTGATCGGCTTTCAGGGAGTTTTGTTTCGGCCGAGCCACCGTTTCAGTATTTAGTTAATTGTTATCGTCGGGCGTATGAGGAGGGGAAGAGAATTGGGTCGATGAAGGATAAGAATGTGAAGGGGGAAATGGAGATGGTAGTGAAGCAAGCTAAGAAATTGGCTGTTTCTTATAGTAGGATTCAATTGGGGAATCCGGATATGTTTCCGAATTGGGATAAGAATAAGTCAAATGTTTCGCCTTTGCTGCCTCTGGTTTTCTCCGAGGTAGGAAGTAATATTGATGGGTTTGGAGGGAGTAATGGGGGAGTTTCGTCTCCACCAGGGTTTTTGGAGGAGTTTTTCCGTGAAGGGGATTATGATTCCATGGAACCAATTTTGAAGAAGTTGTATGAGGATTTGAGAGGAAGTATGCTGAAGGTTTCGGCTCTGGGGAACTTCCAGCAGCCACTTAGGGCCTTGTTGTTGCTGGTGAATTATCCGGTGGGAGCCAAGGTGCTAGTGAATCATCCGTGGTGGATTCCGAAGAGCATGTATCTGAATGGGAGAGTGATTGAGATGACTAGCATTTTGGGTCCCTTTTTTCATGTTAGTGCACTGCCTGATCACGCTCTCTTCAAGAGCGAGCCTGATGTTGGGTGAGCTTGAACTATTTCTCCTCCTAGTTTGTTTTCGTACAGTATAAATAATCTGCTCTTGGTCTGTGCATATTAGCCACTGCAAATGTCTCGTGAGTAGTGGTTTTTTTTTTTTTTCCTCTTTCTTTTACTTCTTTTGCTGTAAGAACATGTATTGATAAATTGATGTGTAACAAGAATATTAAGAAACACACACTAATTCTGTATTTGCATGGTTATGCAACTTGCCCCTGAACATCATTGACTTGTAGAAATTTGAGTAAATCTAAGGAATGTTTGGTAGTTTTTTTATTTAACAAACTTACTGGGTTGATTGATGGTTACTCTCCTACACTGCCAGCCAGCAGTGCTTCTCAGAAGCATCAACTCGTCGTCCAGCCGATCTTTTGTCTTCCTTCACAACTATTAAAACGGTCATGAACAACTTATATGATGGCTTGGCAGAAGTTCTTATGTGCCTCCTTAAGAATACAAACACTCGTGAGAATGTTCTCGAGTACCTTGCAGAGGTCATCAACCGAAACTCTTCACGCGCTCATTTGCAGGTGAATCTTTTCCCGGCATAGAGTGTTCAAGTTAGAACTTGAATTTACACCATATTACATTTCAGTCTTTTATTTTCCCAAATTAATTGTATAATAAGACTTCTTTATTTTATTATTACTTTGCTGCACTTGAGAGTGTGGGCAAAATCTTTCAATGTTTCATTGCTTCTGTAATCTTAAATAAATGAAACTTGGTTGCAGGTTGATCCACTATCTAGTGCTAGTTCTGGCATGTTTGTAAATTTGAGTGCCGTTATGCTTCGTCTATGTGAGCCATTCTTGGATGCAAATATGTCGAAAAAGGATAAAGTTGATCCTAAATACGTATTTGACAGTAGTCGTTTGGAATTGAGGTGGGAGCTTTCTTTTGGAACCACGCACACTTTATTTTATTGGCAATGCCTTTGGCTTAATATGATATCTTACTTTGTTGTGATGATAAACATGTACCAGAGGACTTACCGCTCTACATGCATCATCTGAAGAAGTTTCTGACTGGATAAACAGAATTAATCCTGGGAAAGTTGAAGTCTCTGCAAATAATAGTGATGGAGAAAATCGGTTGCAAAAATCTCAGGAAGCTACTAGTTCTGGCAGTAAAGCAAATGAGATTTCTCTCCTTCAAAATAATAGACCAATGTCAAGTTGTAGCCAGAAAGCCAAGTACCCGTTCATTTGTGAATGCTTCTTCATGACTGCCAGGGTGCTTAACTTGGGGTTACTAAAAGCATTTTCGGACTTCAAAAATCTTGTGCAGGTTGTGCACTTAATAGTTTGGCAACGATGGACCAGATCTGTTATTTTTATCTTTGTGTTTCCTTTTAAATAGTGTTTTTATTGTGGGTCGTGGGATATGTATGTGTGTACCTAAAATAGTACTACTGTTTGTTAGACTAAATAAAGGCATAATTATCTTGGGATTTATGTTCAGGAAATTTCAAGATGTGAAGATACTTTATCCACTCTCAAAGGCATGGTAGGGCAAGCGCCTTCTCCGCAATTGCAGCAGGATATATCGCGCCTTGAGAAAGAAATTGAGTTGTATTCACAAGAGAAATTATGCTATGAAGCTCAGATACTGAGAGTATGTACTTCTATCACTATTCTATTCCCCGTCGTGCGTGTAGTGTATATATGTTATAAATACAAATGCATATGTGAATGCACTTGTGCCCCCATTGCAGTTTCAACTTTTTTTATTGTCAAATTTTGCTCTTGTTTTTATATTCCTAGGACGGAGGGCTTCTTCAGCGGGCATTGTCCTACTACAGTTTAATGGTGGTTTGGTTGGTTAGCCTAGTAGGTGGTTTTAAAATGCCTCTACCATCAGCTTGCCCAATGGAATTTGCTTGTATGCCGGAGCACTTTGTGGAGGATACCATGGAGTTGCTTATTTTTGCATCTAGAATTCCTAGAGCTTTGGATGGGATTATGCTTGTACGTTGAAACTTCAATTTACATTGTAGTGGACTGTTTATTCACCTTTGCTATTTTTTAATAATTAATCCATATTATCTACGTATTGACAGGATGATTTTATGAACTTCATTATTATGTTCATGGCTAGTCCAGAATACGTTAGAAATCCTTATCTAAGAGCGAAGATGGTTGAAGTTCTCAATTGCTGGATGCCCAGAAGGAGGTGTGCTTTTTCGAACTTCTCAACATATTGCACTGAGACTTGCTTACACTTTCTCAACCAATCTGTATTTTCTTATGTACTCCCATCTAACTAAACCCGTGTCTGCAGTGGCTCAACGGCCACATCAACTCTGTTTGAAGGACATCAACTGTCCCTAGAATACCTCGTGAGGAATCTTCTGAAGCTTTATGTTGACATTGAGTTCACAGGTTCCCACACTCAGGTATTCAGAACTTCTATGTTGTCTCCTTAAATATATCTTTCCACTTACTGTTTTAGGCACTCATCCCAAAATTTTCAGTATTCTAAATAGGACCCGTGCTAGTGACCAATCTTTTAATTAATCCAAATGTGCATTCTGACATTGTCATTAAGTTTCCACCAATTTATCTCGAGTCTTGGCAATTTAGCTTTCACCTATGTTGTTACTCTGCTCTCTTCATTATGTCTTATGGAGGTGAGGTTGCTCCAGATCACTATGATTATTTGACAGCATTGCATAATTGGTGATTTAGATAAAGTAAATTTCCCCAATAATGGAATTAATACGACTTGGGATCATATTTCTTCTTCTATGTGGTAGAAGCAACTGAAATTCTTGAAGTCTACTAATTGAAAATATAGCCACGATGGGCACATGTTTGGTGGTGCTTAAATTATAATTTCAGCAGGTCAAACATACTTTTTATCCACACATTTTGTAGGACTACAACTTAAAACCCACAATTTATAATATAAGCACTTAAAAAATAATTTCAGCACTACCAAACATATGCAAACATATGCAGTGTCTTTCCTCTCAGACATCATTGAGTTTACTAAGTACCCTGCCTCAGTGAGCTGCAAAAACCATACGTCTCTGCTATATTAATTGATTTTGATTTTTTTGTACCTATCTTTAGGATGTGTTGTTGTGCATTTTCGTGTTACTAACTTGGGAATACATGCATTATATGTCTCTTTGATAATAATAGTTTATTTGACACCCTGTGCAGTTCTATGACAAGTTTAATATCCGCCACAACATTGCCGAACTACTTGAATACCTATGGCAGGTTCCAAGTCACCGTAATGTTTGGAGACAGGTTGAGCTACCTGGCCTTTTCTTTTGTTCAGTTTTTATTTATTTATTTATTTATATACCTTTTACATATGTTGTCAATTCTGTTTGAAATAATATTTTATTACTATTGCATGCTGTTCCAGATTGCTAAGGAGGAGGAGAAGGGTGTCTATTTGAACTTCTTAAACTTTTTGATCAACGATAGCATTTACCTCCTCGACGAAAGTCTGAACAAAATTCTTGAACTCAAAGAACTGGAAGCTGAGATGTCTAATACTGTGGAATGGGATCAAAGACCTCAGCAAGAGAGGCAGGAGAGAACTCGACTTTTCCACTCCCAAGAGAATGTCAGTTTTCACTTCATATTTATTTGTTAATCTATGGTTTGAAATGCTTATTCAGATGGAAGTTCCTCATTGTTGTAGATTATAAGGATTGATATGAAATTGGCGAATGAAGATGTTAGTTTGCTGGCATTTACTTCAGAACAGATTACTGCTCCCTTGCTACTACCGGAGATGGTATTTTGAGTCATCAAAATTTCCAACTTTCTGAAACCGGTCTGGTCAACTTTCTGAAACCGGTCTGGTTAAGGTTTTATTGACAGCCTTTTTTGTATTCTTCCAGGTTGAAAGAGTTGCCAGTATGCTGAACTATTTTCTGTTACAACTGGTGGGGCCCCAGAGAAAATCTCTTACCTTGAAAGACCCTGAGAAGTATGAGTTTCGACCAAAACAATTGCTAAAGCAGGTTGGCATTGTAATGATATTATGTTGCTTATACAAACATAATTGTGTTTAATGACAGTTTCTTGCATGGTTATCAAACTCGGACTGTGCCAGTCGATTGGTTCAACCCGAAACGTCCGGGTTTTTCAAAACTGTCAACCCGGTTTGGTTAAACAGGACGGTTCCGGTAAAATACATTGAACCTTGAGTCTCTGGGTTATTAGCCTACGTCCTTCACACGTGCAAATTTGGTTTAGAGATGTGCCCAAAGGGCATTCACTTTAGGTGTGAAAATAGAAAATAGATTCTGACTATTTTTCATACCACAATTATTGTGTTGGTCATTAAATTTTCCAGTTTCTTTATTCTGGCAGCTTTCCATTTTTTTTGGAATTGAAGTATAAATGGGACTAATATTTATTAATGTTGTATACTATTGATTTGATACATCCAGTGATATTGAAATTCTCTCTCCATTTTCTTCAATTCTTCTTCTCTTTTCTTCGTTCCTCTTTCACTTTTCCCACACTACATCAGTTTTGCTTAGACATCTTGATAAATTACATCTTTTACACCATCATGGTCTTGGAAGAAAATTAAGATCTGCAGTATAAGCTTCCTTCAGTGATTTGTTTTGCCCTCAATTGTTAGCTACATTGTCTAATTGCAAAAAGACGACGTGCTAGCTTGGTGAAATTCTAATCACGTGTTTTATGTATTTGAAGATTGTAAACATATATGTGAACTTGGCTAGAGGAGATAAGGAGAACATCTTCCCTGCTGCCGTCATAAGAGATGGTCGATCATACAATGAACAGGTAATAAACTTGTGCAATTTTTTTGACATGGGTTTTCTTACAATGTTGGTCCTACTCTGGAAACACAGTTGATCAATATGAGCTAACTACTCTATTTTTCCAGCTATTTGGTGCTGCAGCAGATGTCCTCAGGAGAATTGGGGAAGATGCAAGGATCATACAAGAGTTTGTTGACCTCGGTGCAAAAACTAAAGTTGCAGCTACAGAGGCCATGGACGCCGAGGCTGTTCTTGGAGATATACCAGATGAATTCCTTGACCCAATTCAAGTAAATAATTGTATCTTAGCTTGTTTGACTGGACTTGTTATTATAATATGCTTATCAATGTGTAATATGGTTTTGTGCAATATAACTGTTTCTTTGTTTGTCTAACGTCGCACTACTGTTTCCTGGATTGCAGTATACTTTAATGAAGGACCCTGTCATTTTACCTTCGTCAAAGGTCACCCTGGACCGATCCGTTATTCATAGGCATCTTCTGAGTGATAGTGTATGTTCCTTTTGTTCTACTTTATTAGAAAAAAAAAAAGTTCAAATTAGGGAGATAAATAAGTTGTTTTATTTTTGAATTACAGACCGACCCCTTCAATCGTTCTCATCTCACCATTGACATGTTAATTCCGAACACGGAGTTAAAGGCAGCTATTGAAGAATTCATTAGGTCACAAGAGGTGAAAAGTCGTGTGGATAACTCGAATACGCAAAGCAGCAAAGACACGATACAGACAACGAATACGACTACTTTAATTGACTAGTAAGAATATTTAGAATTATCCCAATTCTGTAAATTGGATTCTGTCCTGTAATTTGCAATCAGTTAAACATAATTTCTAACACCATCACGCTGATGGTGAACGCTTGGGCGTTGGGATGCAGTAATCCTATTTATTATACATCCAAAGATGAGTTTATTTTTATTGCTTTTCTTGAAATATTGTAAATTTAATTGGTTAAGAAATCTGTTGTCCTGGTTTCTGTATTGGAGCTTTAGTTTCTTTGTTCAATTCAGATTAATGGGTATGTCCTGAGTTTCTTTTTCCCTCCTGTGTTTATATTTTCTTTTCTAGTTAAGAAACACTATTAGTCACTCAACTCGTGCTAAATTTTACGATAGTCACGCATGTTTGTTGGTGCTTGTAAGTATTTATAAATTAGTCAAATATAATTTTAAGCGTAAATTATAGGTTTAGTGTTTGACGGCATTGATTTCGTTTCAAGACTTATATCCCGATGATTTAATTTTTATCATCCATTATTCTACCTTTTATATAATTATCAGCAAATGTCTTTATGCTCTTATATAATTAGTAGCCAATGCCCTTACATAAGGGCATTGGCTGTAAATTATATAAAAGGTTGAGGTGATGGATGTCAAGATTTAATATCGATATGTGTCATAAAATGTTTCAAACGTCAAAAACACTAATGCAATTTATCCTAATTTTTATCTACTTATTTTGTAAGATTCGCAATTTTTATCTACACATTTAGTAGGGCTTACGGTTTATAATTTACAAAAAATTTTAATAAACATATTTATGTGTTCCGAATTGGTCAATACTGCCCTTGGTTAGAATCTATTTTATTCTATTAGTAGGAAAGACTTCCATGTTGATACCATATTAGATTGTCCTCGTCGAAGTTGGTCATTCCGCTAGTACAACTAGGTTTTAACTCTGTGACAGCTGAAACATAGAATGTGATCACTTAGGAACAAACAAAGTTCGGTAATTAAGTTAAAATTTCACTTAAGTTGAGTGACTAATAATGTTTTTAACCCTTGTGAATATTGTGTGTAATCCTAGTGCAAGTATGAATATCATTTAGCTCCTAGTTAACATGTGCATTTGCATGGACTAGAATATCAATGACTGACTTGTTTGATAAGGTAAGTTGTATTGTATTAAAATTGTATGAAAGAAAAAGAATGTGAAAGTGCCGTTTTCAGTACTCTAGAAATGACTTTGTAGGCAATATCTCAAACGTATATGAGAGTATTGTGAGTTCATTAAAGTATTGTGTCAAAATTAATGTTTCTTTCTAACTCACAAAATTTGATACAAGTTAATGATGTTTTAGTCTATTAATATGCAGCTTTCACTTCCTTTGTATAGATATCTATTAAACTACCATTTGAACACAATTAAACTTATTTTAAGCTGTAATTTGTTCACTTGATACATGTAGAAACTGCCGCATTTGAATTATGTTTCTCAAAGTTTTGGCTAGTATTTGGGCCAGATGTGTGTGTTTGGGGTATCATTTTGGGCTTCAATTTTTCACTCTTATAGGGCCGGAAACGGGGAGTTGAAGGTGGTGATGAACTTATAATTTCACCATATACTATAAAATATAAAATAATTTAAAAAATATTATTTAACTTTTTTTTAATTTAAATTTTTTATTTTTTTTTTGTAACACCTGTTATTACATTTGTTATGTTTGTTAATAATAAATGCAACACATTTATTATAACTAAAATAACAAATGTAACAACAAGTGTTACAAAAATAAAAAAACAATATTTTTAGAATAAAAAAAATATGATAGTATTTTAAAAAATATTTTATTTATTGTAGTTATTTCTGTAAAAACTCTTTAAAAGTGAGAATTCAGGCAATGACATCAATATTACTCTTTAATATATTATTTTTTTAACACTTATTTTAATAAGACTAAAACTAGTAAAATATACTTTTTTTGCTCTTGTTTTTGAGACTTTGAGATCGGCATGGAGACTTTGTTTTGTGTTTGACAAATAAACTAAACAGTATTAAAAATAAAAACTATTAAAATTTTATTCACTATGCTATGTACAAATGACCGGTCCTCACAATTAGATGGGAACAACTCAACATTGAACTAGATCAATGAACACACATAAACACCAAATCATTACCCATGGTGTTTACACAAAAAGGAATTACTCTCAATTTTACATCCTTTTATACTATTAGTTTCAACCTTTACTTTTTTTGACAACGTTGTCCTTAATTTTTATTTTTGACAGATAACTACATATATTAAAACAATTACATATATCAATTTTTTTTACTATTCTATTCGATTCATTATTAAGCGCACAATAAGATTTAAATCGACTAAATCTTTGTCAATTACTAGAAGACCTTTTCCCCCTCTCTGTTGTATGACATATTCTACGAGATCGTATTACTATTATAAACGGAAATCTTTGTATGTTTATGCAAAACATGTGTCAACCACTTAATTATTGTTAACTCACGAGACGTTCTTAGCTTCTCCTATGGCTATTTGGATTAAAAACTAAGGTAATGCGAAGACAATGGTGAGTCGAATCAGGCGCGACAGCCGTTACAAGGCTTTTGCCACCGTTTAGGCATTATTTAAAATAGGAGAATGAGGTTCAAGCAAAAAACATATGGTGCTTTTCGAGGCTATAATCTCCTTCTTCAATAAGTAAGGCTCGTTAACATGGGCAAAGATAGGGATAAAGAGTAAGGATTGAAGCCAAATTCTTGTACGGGAGGAAATGAAAAAGAGAACCTCAGGTTGGAAAAGAAAATTGTTGTCCCGTGGAGAGGTCGACTAAGGCTTATTAAATATGTTCTAGTCTTCCTATGCACATGTTCTAGTTTTTCCTTAATTAGCTGGCCTAGACTCGACGTGAGGCCATCCAAAAGAATGAAGATGAGCTCACCCGGGTGAAAAATGCTAGTGAGGATGAAAATGAACCCCCTATTCGACTAAGGCTAGGTCTGGGGATTAGCCAATGTTCTAAAAAGTGTAAAGCGTGGTTAGGCGTGGAGGTCGAGTTTCAAGCTTTTCAAGTCTAGGCATGTCCTATGCGAGAGTGAGATAAGTGCAATGCGAGGACGATGCGTGATGCGTGGCTAGGTGAGGAGGCCGAACTTCAAGCCTAGGCGGAGCTTGAGCGAAGCTTATGCGGACTTTTTAGAACAGTGATTAGCTTACAAGGAAGGCTTGTGCTCGTAAATTTGCCAATGCATGATCCCACTTTACTTAGCAGGTCTTGAAAGGCTGGACTATAAGCCCACTCACTAGGATTACGTTAAGTGACTCCATTATATTGTTGCTAGAATATACCACTATTTTTTGTTTAAGATCTTCCAAATCATTCTCGAAGGAGATTCAAAAAAAAAAAAAAAAGATTTATTCTCTTCATAAAAAACATATGAGGTAGAACCGGCCATTGTGCGAGAAACTTCTCCACTTTTTTGATTGAGACTTCCTTTCCATGCGAAAAAGAAAATGGGAGTTACCACTTCGCTTTAAAGATAGTGGGATATCTGAGTTGATGTGGCCATATTCAAAAGGGGGATAAGTGGATTGAGTATACTAACATGAAAAATAATATAAATAACATCAACAATTCCTCATCCCTCCGAGACATGATCATCATCCTAAAACCATCCGGATGCATCACAGAAACTTTCACCTCCACGACTCATTTCTGTTGGTTCTACTTTTTTATCCCGAAATAATGAATTGAGTTCGTATAGGCATTTTGGTTGCTGCTATTGAAATAGCCTTCTAGCTATATTTTTGGTTACTGAAAGGATCAATTGAGACCCTCTAATGGTTTCTTCTAGACCAACATATTTTCCTGGAGAATCGATAAATACTTCTGCTACAAAAAAAGGTTGTGATAAGAAACGCTCAATTTTTCGTTCTCTTGCTACGGTTAAACAATCCTCTTCAGATGATTCATCCAACCCAAGGATAGCTATAATATCTTGAAGCTATTTTTACATTGTAAAGTTTTCTTAACTCTTTGCGCAGTTTCATAATGTTCCTCACCAACGATCTGAGGTTGAAGCAAGGTTGACGTTGATTCTAAAGGATCTAATGTTGGATAGATCCATTTGGCAGCTAATCCTCTTAATCTCGATTATCAGATGTGGTTTGCTAAACCTAAGACATAATCAATAGCCAGAGGTGTGGAAGAGGCGGGTATAGGCTTGTAACGAAAAAGCCAGCAGGAGCGACCGAAGTTCACTGAATGGTTGAAGAGTCCCAACTTGTAGCACTTGTGGTGCGTAAGTCTTCTTTTTTTTCAATTCCAGGAAATGAGGTTTGGTTTATCTAGAATAGAATCAACATATGAGGGTGGTGAGGAAGGTTAATAATGGTCACGAAAAGAGGAATGGAAAGTGGAAAAAAAAACAGGAGCTCTCGACTCCCCGGGTATGCCAAGCTCTTAGTTCTGATTGAGCCGCTTTATATTTCAGGACTTCTAACCCTCATGAATTCGGTTCGAACAACATATGCCTTCTTGTCTTCTAGCCTAGTTTATTCTATTGTATTGAGTCTTTCCTATTTGCCTGCAGCAATAAAGAAAATATACTAAGACTAGAAGGTTTATAGGTCATTTATGCTATTTGTCAGTGAATGGACCCATTGGTGTATGAGAGTAGTTTTTCCGCTAGGAGAGGAACGAATCTACGAATCAAATAAATGAACCATGTTATTCAAAGCGATCCAAGTGAGACTGAGACTGGGACTATGTACTAGGCGAATCAATTATTTGTTTGTTCAAGTTCAATCCCATCACAAAATTCTTACTTTTGCTTTTTGTTCGACTATATCCGCTATTCTGATATTAAAATTCGATAGAAATGAAATTGGAATTGGAACAATTGACCTCCCATTTTATTTCATTTCATTTCTTTTGACCTCAAAAGAATTTGTCGATATTTTGATTAAATCTTCTTGTTCCTAGATTTTCTATGGGAATACATTGTTATTTCCTTCTTCTACATAGAAACCTTTCTTCCAAGTCTCTCAAATCCCATTTTTTATCGACAGGTAGGATAAATTCTAAGGTTCCTTATTCCTGTTGTAAAGTGGAAGTAGATGGAAAATGGGAAAAGCCCTACTAGCAACTCGCATGGAAGAAAGACTAAGCTGAGATTTGACTCACCTCTCTTATCGAAGAGTAAGCTTCTGCCCATCTTCCTTCTTTTAAGAAAAAAAATAGAGTAAGGTCTTTACCAATCTATTCTAAAAATTCTTCCTTATATGCCTTCCTGAAGAAAAGGTGGTTGTGAAGTGAAGGCTATAAGCCTAAGCCTGATAAGGTTCTTTATTCATCTTCATTTTTCTCAAGTCTCGTGTTCCTAACTCTCTATATTCTTTGTACCCGGGAATCCATTTTTTGCCTCTCTTTTTCTAATAAGTTCAGTCAAGCAAGCGATGAAGTGAAACTGAATCCTTACTTTTCTAGCGTTGAATGAGTTACAGGCACTAATGAGCTCTAGAATGAGACTTGGGAATTGCTTCTGCCCTTAATGTGCTTCCAACTACCGGACACTACATTAGTAAAGTTTAAAGGAAGCATCTAGCTTTATTGACTCCACCAGAGGTGTGTAGCGAGGTACGTGCTGATTTCTTATTAGTTTGTTTAACTCATGTCACCAAACAATCAATTAGCCGTTGACCCTATCTATGTTGGCCCAAGAACACGCTTTATTCTTCAACCGTAGAGAGACTTTTGAATTGCAAGGTACAATTACAAACTCAATATATACGAGTCTTATTCTGTGAAATAACTCGAATGTCAAATCATTCACTTGCTTCAACTACTCATGCTATGGATGTGGGAGCATCAACTCCGTTCTTGTAGGCTTTTGAGGAGCACGATAAATTCTCTCTTTTATTGATTTGGGTAAATAGCACCAAGGGTCCCTAACCTTTGAACGTTGTAACGATGGAGTCCTCAACCTTTGTTTACTAGCAGCCGGAGTCCTGAACCTATGAAACGTTAGCGTCTGAGGTCCTTTTTTGACAGAAACCGTCAGTTTGACCGTTAAATGGTCAAAATTTTATTAAATGGACAATTTTACCCTTAAATTGAATGATTAAAAAAATAAAAATTGCAACTAAACCCCAACCAACAAAAACAAATAATTGCAACTAAACCCTAACTCATCCACTCCTTCTTCTTCTCCAAAATTACCGCCGCACCACCACCACCACCACCACCACCACCACCACCGGAAAGCTTCCACCACCGCGGGCCATAAAAACAGGGAATTGACTTGAGAACCACCACGGCCATCAAAAACTTGAAAATTTCCGTCGAGAGATCCCCCAAATTTTACACATGGAATCTTCCAAATTTTGCACAGAGAACCACCATGGCCATCAAAAACTTGAAAACTTGAAATTTTCCCATGAGAGATCCTCCAAATCGCGACTACATCTTCCATGTAATTGTGCTTCCCAAAGCGGTGGCGACCCTCCACTTCCCCTTCACCACCTTCCCCCGCCAACATGATCAACATCTCACAACCCACATCTCAAATGACGCAGACAAAAACAAGAAAGAAATATTAACCCACCCACTCCCCACCCCAAAGACCGTCAAGCAAATGGCGATCACAAATTTCAATCCCAATTTTCACCCCAAAATTCCAGTCACAAAATTCCGACATGCAGTGGCAATTAAACTCCCCAGACGGCCCCATAGACGACAGCAGACAAGGTGTCGGAGATGTAGGGTAAACCTCATCAAGGCCTCTTCCATTTTCAATTTGAGAATTTACAGAAGAATCAATTATTGTGATTGTAGTTTTGAATCAAGGAACCTAGAGTATTAAGATAGAGAAATGAAATTTTGGGAGAGAGAGAGAGAGAGAGAGAGAGAGAGGGGGGGGGATAAATCGAAAACAATGTTAAGTGAAAGATGTGTAAGTGGATTTGTACACTGTGGCGGCGGTGGCAAATTTTCTAGTGGTGGTGATGGGACGGCGGTAATTTTGGAGAAGAAGAAGGAGTGGATGAGTTAGAGTTTAATTGTAATTATTTGTTTTTGTTGGTAGGGGTTTAATTGTAATTTTTATTTTTTTATTTTTTTAATCATTCAATTTAAGGGTAAAATTGTCCATTTAATAAAATTTTGACCATTTAACGGTCAAACTGACGGTTTCTGTCAAAAAAGAACCTCAAGCGCTAACGTTTATAGGTTAGGGACCCTTGGTGCTATTTACCCTATTGATTTTGTATCTTTTATTTATTTATTTATTTTATTTTTGAATTTCATTGTAGCCAAATAGGATTTTGCTCAATTGGATTCACTCGACATAATCCTATCAAAATAAGGTTACAAACAGAACTTCTTTTGATTATTCGAACGTACCAACTAGTTAGGAAATCGTATTGATATCCTCTACTCTTGTTCTAGCTCGTCAGAGAGCTAGATTTGCCTCAATTATTTGTCTATTTCCTTGAGCTTTTCTCAAATTAGCTAGGCTATTTACTAAGTAGTGAGAATTTTAAAGATTCCCCGAAAAAAAAATAGAGTTGTCTCCTACGTTATCCATAATATGTGAAAGTATCGATGTAATTTCATAAAGTTAATCAGTTTGAATGCTACATAAAGAACATAAGCCAGATGACGGAATGAGAAGATTGAAAAATGGAATAGATAACTAGTAGAGTTTATTCTCATCTCTTAGGGCTTGATTGATTCGAAGCTCCCCCGAAGCCCTTAAAAAGTATAGGGAGAAGGCATTATCCGAAGTTCAAGCCCTCAGAGTTTGTGTTTCCCTGCCTTCAAGTGCCGGACAATTGGGTAATGGTCTGATGCAAATAGGGCAGCTAAGCGTGCTGTTCGCTCATATGACTAACAACCATAAAAAGTACAAATGAAGCTCCACCTGGTCTTTTTTGTACCCAGCTTCTCTATAAAAATAAGGGATTTTCTCCACTTCGGATGATGTCTCCCCAGGCCCTTTGAAAGCATTGTTTTCATGGTCTCTATGAGAGAGCCTTCTGGGAGCGTTTAGGAAGCTTTGAAAACGCCAGAGATTAGGGAAAAATGGACTAGGTAGGTCTTAAAACACAACTCTGACTAATCATGATGAAACCCGCCCAGATAACGTAGTAGGAACCAATCCACATAGGGGGCCATCAGTCAACCGAGAACACTATCCGAAAGCAATTGTTCTCTCTTCTTTTGAAAATTGCCGGAAAATGGCGATTCTTTTTATTTTTCTCTTCATAGTAAACTGATGGAGAGATGTGGAGCAATATGTCGATTTAGTATATAAAGAAGAGTTGTAAACTTGGTTAGGAATGCGAGCTATATGCTTAATGCAAGTCGAACGAAGTATTCTCGGAAACGATTTGAGATTCGGTAAGTGGCTCAGTGAGTGCTCTCTAAGGCTTGTATGTAAGAAAAAAAGGGGGGTCTCATTGTGCTTTCTTTCTAGTGGAAAAATTTAAAGCCTCAATGGAAGGTTCTTCATCCAGTACCACAAAGATCGAATTGGAGAGAGGAAAGGTAGGATTGGCTTTGCTTGCTTGAAAGATTTTGGTTTCTAGGAAAAGGATACTGATAGGCGGATTGACGTATATGAGCAGGAACAGAATACTTAGGGTTTTTCATATGAATGCTATGAGGCTTGGGCAATAGAGCAGGTCTAGGAAGCCTAGATATTGCATCATGTAAAAGTAGCGCTAAAAGAAAAGACCAACAGTATAGTATGTGGATCATATCAAGCAGGGCATAACATGAGTTGGCTGATCAGATAGCTGTAAGATATTTATGTAAGATATTTAATCATAATATGTAAGATAATAATTAATCACATGAGCCCTAATTCCCAAATCTTGGAACTTCATGATTTTCACATTAAACAATTAAATCAACGTCAATACTTATTCGTGAAGCGTGCACTTGATCCATGACAGATTATTGAAAAAGCCAAACCTTTGATTAATCCTTTTGTTGGCAGAACCAAGAACCCAGAAACTATATTTTCTCTCCCTTAACCTTTTTAATTGGACGTTAATAAATGATGGGGTACATCCACATTTATAGGTAGCGAGAGGTAGTTTCCTATGATCTTTAGAATTCTACTTTCCATCAAAGTAGAGTTATATAAAACTACCAACTTCTCAGTTGACCAATAGGATTGTAGTTCTTTAGTATTATTAGACCACTTGATAAATAATATTACGTGGGCCACAAAATATATCTTACATTCTCCCACTTGGCCCATGTGATATTATCTCATTATGTGGCTTAATAATAATTCATAATGCGCAAATGGTAAATTAAAATCCGTCATACATTGGTCACTTAATATATCATCACCAAGCATAGACTAATAAGAGTCATGGCGGTTGTACATCATTATTTCGACATAGTCCCTTCCATGTACCACATCATTAGCCTTTCGCTTAACATGACCTATGAACGAGAAGTTCATTAATGGCCCAACAATAATGTCTTCATTAGAACCATTCATGTCACCATTCATATAATCCATTAATGTATACCAATCATTAAGACATGAACTATATATGTGTCAAAAACAAAACATAAAAGAGCTCAGAGTGTCAAATACATAACGTCATGAAAATAATAACATAATGTCAATGATCATTTATAATAATAATGCCCATTCTTTCGACATGCTCATTAAATGTCTTAGGCGGCAATCCTTTCGTTAATGGATCTGCAATCATAAGATTTGTGCTAATGTGCTCGATTGACACTCTTTGTTTTTGAACTTCTTCTTTAACGGCAAAGTACTTCAATTCCATATGTTTAGCACCCTTAGAGTATTTGTCGTTCTTTGAAAAGAAGACTGCTGCAGAATTATCACAATAAATTTTCAGCGGCTTGGCAATACTGTCGACAATTCCAAGTCCTGAAATAAAGTTTCGCAGCCAATTTCCTTGAACTGTGGCCTCAAAGCATGCCACAAACTCAGCTTCCATAGTGGATGCAAAGAATGACGATCGCTTCAGACTTTTCCATGATATTGTCCCTCCAAATACTAAGAGAAACAAATAACCAAATGTGGATTTTCTAGTATCCACACATCCAAAGAAAATCAATCAATATCCAATGACCTCCAAATTATCGATCTCCTATAAGTGAGCATACGGTCTTTTGTTCCTTGCAAATATCTCAACACTTTCTTGGCAGCTTTCCAATGATCCAATCCAGGATTACTTTGATATCTGCCGAGCATTCCGACAAAGAAAAGCGATGTCCGGCCTGGTGCAAGTCTGAGCATACATTAAGCTCCCAACAACAGATGCATAAGGAATAACTGTCATTTGTTTTTGTTCCAGTTCATTCTTTGGACATTGCATGAGACTAAATCTGTCTCCTTTCTCGAATTGGAACAATACTTGTTTTAACACTTTTCCATTTGAAATCTCTAGAATTTTGTTAATATATGCTTTCGAGACAACCCTAACAATCCTTGTGATCCGTCTCGGAAAATTTCAATTCCAATCACATAGGTTGCATTTCCCATATCTTTCATTTCAAAATTCTTAGAGAGAAATATCTTAGTTTCGCAAGTGTAAGACCAAGATCATTAGTAGCGAGCAAGATGTCATCAACATACGTAATCAAAAATATAAACTTACTCCCACTGACCTTTAGATATATACATCGATCAACGATGTTTTCTTTAAATCCAAAGGAAGTAATGGTATCATTGAACTTAAGATACCACTGACGGGAAGCTTGTTTAAGTCCGTATATTGATCTCTTCAGTTTACACACCATGTTTTCCTTACCTTCAACTGGAAAACCTTCAGGTTGATCCATATAAACTTCTTCATCTAAATTTCCATTTAGAAAGGCAGTTTTCACGTCCATTTGATATAACTCTAAATCATAATGAGCTACCAAAGCCATAATAATTCTGAATGAATCTTTCTTAGAGACGGGTGAAAATGTCTCCTTATAGTCAATGCCATCTTTTTGAGTGAAACCTTTGGCAACAAGTCTAGCCTTATACCGTTCGATATTACCATTAGAGTCGTGTTTGGTCTTAAAGACCCATTTACACCCGACTCTTTTACATGCTTCAGGTAATTCGACGAGATCCCAAACTTCATTCTGATCCATAGATTTCAATTCGTCTTTCATAGCATCTATCCATTTACCAGAATTAACACTTTCAATGGCCTGTGAAAACGAAACTGGGTCGTCATCAACAATTCCTAGGTCAAATTCAGACTCTTGCAGGTAAACCACATAATCATCAGGAATAGCAGGTCTACGCTGTCTTTCTGACCTTCTTAATGCTATTTCTTGTGGTTCATTTAATGTGGGTTCATTAATAGCAACTTGATTGTGAGGTGTTTGATCATTCATTTGTTGTTCTGGTAAATTGTCATGCCGTTCAACAATTGGAGGAACAACAACATTAGAAGAAGTTGAGGGCAAATGAACTTGAACTCTAACTTCTTGAATTTCCACATTTCGTGGTTCCACACTCCCACTAACTTCGCCATTTTCAATGAACCTAGCATTTCCAGTTTCAACAATTCTAGTACTATGGTTAGGACAATAAAATCTATACCCCTTTGATTTTTCTGGATAACCAATGAAGAGACCACTGATTGTTCTTGAGTCCAGTTTCTTTTCATGTGGATTGTAAATTCTTACTTCTGCCGGGCAACCCCAAACATGCAGGTGCCTTAAGCTGGGTTTCCTTCCAGTCCATAGTTCAAAAGGAGTCTTTGGAACTGCTTTACTAGGAACCCTGTTTAGCAAATACATGGCAGTTTTTAAAGCATACATCCACAAAGAAATGGGTAAAGATGAATTGCATAACATACACCTAACCATTTCTATTAAAGTACGATTACGCCTTTCTGCTACACCATTTTGTTGTGGTGTGCCTGGCATAGTGTATTGAGCGCATATGCCACGTCTTTCAAGAAATTTAGCAAATGGACCCGGGTGTTGTCCAGTTTCATTATACCTTCCATAATACTCACCACCTCTATCAGATCTAACGATTTTCACCTTTCTGTCTAATTGTCGTTCAACTTCATTGATAAAAATTTCTAAAGCATTTACTGCTTGAGATTTTTCATGCAACAAATAGACGTAGCCATAACGTGAAAAGTCGTCAATAAAAGTGATAAATATCTTTTCTCCACCAAAGGATGGAGCATCAAAAGGTCCACATATATCGGTGTGTATAATTTCAAGAAGCTGTGTGCTTCTTGTGGCTCCTTTCTTTGTGTGCTTGATTTGTTTACCCTTAATACAATCCACACACACTCCAAGATCGAAGAAATCCAACTCGTGAAGGATTTCGTTCTTTACTAATCTCTATTCTTTCCTTGGATATATGACCCAAGCGCTTATGCCACAAGTTAGCGGATCGTTCATTTACTAAACTACGCTTAGTACCAATATTATGATGCAAGGTTAAGAGAGTCTCAGAAAAAGATTATCAAGCTTCAATTTGTATAAGCCATCGTAAAGAATACCAGAACCAATAAGATGATTATGTTTGAATAAACTGAAACATCCATTTCCAAACTTAAAGGAGTATCCAACAACATCAAGTTTTGATAATGAAACTAAATTATGAGAAATGTAAGGTACATAAAGAGTTTGAAACAAATCTAAATGATGTCCAAGATCTCAGAATTAAACGATAAGTTCCGATGGCTTCAATCGGGACTTTGACTCGATTTCCCATGAGAACGAACTTTTCATTTGGACTTATGGTTTGGGTTGAAAGGAATCCACACATCGTATTGGAAACATGAGTAGTACATCCTAATCAATCCACCAAGTATTATAAGGAACTTGACTAAATTAGATTCAAAACATACGAAAAGCACTAGTTTACCTTTCTTTTCGAACCATGCCTTACGTTTCAGGCAATCTTTCTGATAGTGCCCAGGTTTACGACAGAAATGGCACGTATCTTTCTTATGTTCCTTCTTGTGGATTTGGGCAGAAGACTCATTTACATTCAGTCCTTGCTTAATGCCCTTTCCAGATTTCTTACCAGATTTCTTTCTAGCTCCTTGATGATTTACAAGATGAATAGAATGAGTTCCTTGATTCTTAAGTCTTGTCTCCTCTTGCACAAGCATACTGTGCAATTCATTCACATTCCATTTGTCCTTTAAAGTGTTATAATTCATCTGGAATGGACCATACTCAGGAGGCAATGAGTTGATGATAAATTGTACCAGAAAATTCTCATCCACACTCATTCCAAGAGTCTTAAGTCTTGCTCCAATGTTACTCATTTCAATAACATGCTCATGCATGGTACGAGAACCATCAAATTTCATGGTGGTTAAAGTACCCATCAATGTGCCAGCAAGTGATTTATCAGCTGTTTGAGAGCGTTCTTTCACAAACTTCATATATTCCTTAGCAATTTCAGTCTTGGGAATAGTAGATTTGATGTTCTTTGCTAAAGTCATCCGCATAAACATTAGGCTCAATCTGTTGGATCTTTCCCAAGCCTTATGAAAAGATCTATCATCGCAGACTACTCTCATCGCTTAGATCGTGGGGTTTCTCAACTTGAAGTGCCAAGTCCAAGTCCAAGACACCTAAGTTGAACCGACTTGTTCACACCAATCGAGAGAAATTTAGCCCATTGAACAATGGGTACGGATGAAGCATGCGAATGCAAAGAAACGGAATAGATACTGCAAAATATATATAACATGCTCTACATTAGTCTTGAGTCATAATTTTAAGAACTTTTCAGATTCAGATAAACAAATAAACTACAAATTTACATCGTAGTTCTCCTTTGGGTGATACAACGATATAAAATCTTAATAAACTTAATGATGCTAATTTTAATTCAACATAATTGGCAATTATAAATATACTATAATTAGACGTGTCTGTTATCTTTGGATATACAAAACACATATAACTAAGTATATCAATTAACCACGTTCATGTTCAAGATTAATAAAATTAACTGATCAACCTTTGGGTGATCCTTAACAATTTTATTATCTTTAAACACCAATATACTCGTAACAATAATAATCATAATATCATCTTCATTTATAAGCATCAATCTATCACGAGTAATTGAGTATGAAATTATGTAATTTAATGTTCATAACCTTAAACGGCTTGGTCACTTTGGTGACTAACAAACCACAATAATTGAACAATAAATTACATATTTATTGACATAAATAGAATATTTACATAATAATTTATTAAAACTTTTAGAATAAATTAATAACAATATTCTATTGATACCTAGAGGCAAAATCCTACAACAACATACGTTTAGAAATTCCTACAGCAATATACGTTATATATACACAGTGTATATATGCATTTCTACAGTAACATCTGTCATCATGCCACTTAGGTGGTTGATAATATTTATTGCCAAAACAAAAAACAATTATAATATATAGTAAGACTAGATTCACTGATTCAGTAACATTATTTGCGTTTAAAGGATAAGTCATGGTTTGTTTTTGTTTGCACGTTAAATCAGTGAACAATCCAAACCAAAATACAGAACATTTAAGCGCAGACAAGTTTCACGGTAGATGACAGAACTTCAATTATTATGGGACTTGATCATCACTGTCATTAAAAGAACTAAACAAAGGGCACAAATAATTCTTATGGACAGAAACCATGATGTTAAGGGAGTTGGGTTCTTTTATAAAATTAACAACTGATTATCTATATAATCATTATTATCAATTATCAATTTTGGATCCCACAATACACAGTGAAAAAAAAATTCAGCGTGAATCAGGAATGATCACAATAAATTAAATTGGCTCCAATATGTTGCACGTATAAAGTTAGGAATTGGATTTGATTTAACTAATTTAATACGTGCAATTAGAGAATTTCATTTTAATGGAAAATCACGAGTTCGTTAACCATAGCTCTGATACCACATGTAAGATATTTATGTAAGATATTTAATCATAATATGTAAGATAATAATTAATCACATGAGCCCTAATTCCCAAATCTTGGAACTTCATGATTTTCACATTAAACAATTAAATCAACGTCAATACTTATTCAGGAAGCGTACCTTGATCCATGACAGATTATTGAAAAAGCCAAACCTTTGATTAATCCTTTTGTTGGCAGAACCAAGAACCCAGAAACTATATTTTCTCTCCCTTAACCTTTTTAATTGGACGTTAATAAATGATGGGGTACATCCACATTTATAGGTAGCGAGAGGTAGTTTCCTATGATCTTTAGAATTCTACTTTCCATCAAAGTAGAGTTATATAAAACTACCAACTTCTCAGTTGACCAATAGGATTGTAGTTCTTTAGTATTATTGACCACTGATAAATAATATTACGTGGCCACAAAATATATCTTACAATAGCATGGCAATTACTGGCCAACCATCTTATCCAATTTCATAAAATAGACTAAATGATGCTAGGAACATGGACAAATGCAGCATGTACCAGTTTCAGAATTGTATCCGATCCTAAATACTTCGTGCCTCGACGAAAGTTCTAAGATCTCCCGCAACGAGAACCTAACACATGGTTTATTGATAGTAAGCTGATTAAATAAATGGATCATAGGTTGGTTGAATATTGAGTTCCGCTTAGGCTACGTGTTCTGTTCACGCGCTACGAAGCCGCACACAGGATCTTAGACAGGTTTCGTCCCCTTTCGGGCAAAGAGATCGAAAGAGGCCCGAAAGCCCCCAAACCAAGAACAAAAATGAAAGCCTTTTGATTTACTTCCCATTCTCTCTTAAATAAATAAAGCTCGTACTCGAGCCCACTCCCTCCTTCTCTCTTTCTCCCCGAGAGGGCTAGGAGGGAAACAATCCTTAATTGAGCTAATGAGCGTCCTTTCGACACAATTATTCCAGAAAAGAAGGAATAGAGTTAGTTGCAATGACCTCTGGTCTGCAAGTACCTCTAGTCTCACAGAACAACGTTCTCTGCTGGCCGCAAGCACCCTCGGTTTCCAGGCTTTAGGCAACAGGGAGACAAGCTAGAAAGCCACACTTGCTTCCTTTGCCTCCAAAAGACATATAGCTTTGAGAACAAATCCTCCATTCTCAAAAGGAAGGGCGTGAAATTATTTTTCTTTTCTACAGGGGCCAAGAGATTGGACCTAGTCGTAAAAAGAATGCTTGGTATAAATAACTTACTTCTTGGTCTTCGACCTCCTCAATTACTACGAATGCCCCCGATTAGTAAAATGAAATGTGTCTATTTATCTATCTCTTGAGTCGAAATGGGAGCATGTCTCGTCTCATACGAAGGAAAGGCTGGATGGTCAGTCACTCCTGAATTCCTTATAGAAAGAGCAACTTGAAGCAAATGACAATGCTAGAAAGACATTTCTTTCCTTGAGTAGCACATTGGATCTATGCTTAAGCAACTTAATTGAGACTTCACATACGTAGATTTCCATGTCTGTATTCAAACGAAAACACTTTCTTGAAGTTTTTTACCCCATCCAAACCACTGCTCGGTCAAAACTAGATTATGATTTAGTTCTTCTAGCTTCAAATCAAGCTTATCCATTGGCGTTTGTGTCGGTCTTGTTGGGTTTAAATTATTAGACCCAATTGTTTTTTGATTAAATAGGTCCAGTCTACAATAATTAAATAGTTTTATATTTAAGTGAAATTTTAATTTAAATCTAAGGACCAATGATGCAATTTTTTGGTCAAAGAATTCTAATTTAATTAGAATTAGTTTTCTGGATTGAATATACCCACACAGAATACACGAACATAGAACAAAGGTAGAGAAGAATATACACGCAGCGGTTATTCCTTGGTTTTGGGTGGAAAAATAAATACACACAGACAGTGAAAGAAAAAGGATTGTTTGACAAGGAAAAATTTGGGCACAAATTTTGGGCTTTCCTCTTCATCTCTTGTATTCCACCATTGATTGTTTGGTGAGATCTTTCTTTCTTTTTATTGGCTTAATATTTTTGGGATTCCATCTATAGTGTTAGATGATGGTTATTGTAGTTAGCCAATAAGGTGTTGTTAATGTGGTGTGTGTTAGATTACCTCTTGATTTAAGGCATAAATCTAGAGAAGAAACATTATAATATTCATTCAAGTTGATAGTGGATTAATGTCGGTTTGTCCCGTCGATTTTTCTTTATCTTAAAGGGTTTTACGACATTAAAGAATAATTCTAGTGTTGTTTAGCTTTATTTATTATTCTGGTATTTATGTTGTTTGCATAAGAAATAATCAGGTTGAGTTGATAATATTCATTTTAATTGCACGATAAAAAGGAAAAAATACATTGTTACATTTGTACATCAACGAGTTTTTCCCTAACAGTGGTATCAGAGCCCGGGTTGGGTTGTATGGATTAAAATGGAGGAAGTGGTTGATAGTACTATGATTAGACTAGACCAATTATAATTGGATAACTTGGAAGCCTAGAATGGAGGATATCATTTATTGTAAAGATTCATACGAACCTATTGATGGTGATGAGGCTAAACCAAATGACATGGCAGACAAGTAATGGTATACTCATAATAGAAAAGTTATTGGGACTATCTGACAGTGGGTAGATAATAGTGTATTTCATCATGTGACACAAGAGACTAATGCTCATAAATTGTGGTCAAAATTGAAGTCTATGTTTGAGAAGAAAATTGCATCTAAGAAGTCCTTTTTAATTAGAGCATTGGTCAACATGAAATATAAAGAAGGCATGAGTGTGACAGAGCATTTGAATATTTTTTAAAATATCATAAATCAGTTAGATACTATGGATATGATTCTTGAAGAGGAATTCCACGCTTTGTTGATTTTGAGTTCTTTGCTAGATAGTTGGGAGACATTTGTTGTGACTATCAATAACTCTGCTACTTATGGTGTTTTGACTATGGACTATGTAAAAGACAGTATGCAGAATAAGGAAACAAGAAGAAAATTTGTGAGTATACGTACGAGTTCAGATCATGCACAGACTCTTGTTACAGAGGATAGATGAAGGAACAAGAATAGATGGCAAAGAGGTTACAGCAAGTCAAGAGGCAGTTCAAAATCAAAAGACAAAAAGGTTATTTGTTACCGATGTGGTAAAGAGGGTCATATTAAAAGAAATTGTCGAGTTTGGTTGAGAGAGCAAAAGAAATGTAGCAATAAGAAGAAAAAAGATGACAAGAACACTACAACTGTTGTATCTGATGGTGTTGATATACTCTCTTTGTGGAGAGCAGGAGTTGCCTACACATAGGTGATCCTAGTATTGAATGGATTGTTGATAGCGATGCTTTTTACCATGTTTTTTCAAATATAAATTTGTTTGCTAATTACACAGTGGGTGATTTTGGTATAATGAAGATGAAAAATACTAGTCAATCTAAGATTGTAGGGATTGGCAACATTCACTTGCAAACAGATGTTGGTTGCACCTTGATGTTGAAAGATGTGAGGCACATTCCTGATATGCATCTTAATCTAATTTTAGTTAATGCTCTTTATCAGTAGGGTTATCACAATAGCTTCGATGATTTGAAATAAAAATTGTCAAAAGGCTCTTTGGTTGTTGCTAGAGGAAAAACTTGTTGCACGCTATACAAGACTTATGGAAAAGCTTGTAAAAATAGGTTGAATGCAGTTGATGATTCTTCTCTCAAGCTTTGGCACAAAAAGATCGGCCACATGAGTGAAAAGGGGTTGCAGGTTCTGGCTAAGAAGACAGTCATTCTCTTAGCCAATGATATATTTCTAAACCGATGTGATCATTGTTTATATGGTAAGCAACATAGAGTTTCTTTTAGTGGATCTTTTAGAAGAAAGAAGATATCTTAGAACTAATACATTCTGATATGTGCTCTCCTAGTGATGTGGTTTCTTTGGGTGGAAAAAAATATTTTGTTATCTTTGTTGACGATGCTTATAGAAAACTATGGATATATCTTCTAAAATCTAAGGACCAAGTGTTTCAATATTTTCAGCAGTTTCATACCATGGTAGAAAGAGAAACAGAGAAGCCTTTGAAAGGCCTCAGAACAGATAATGGTGGAGAATACACTTCACATGAGTTTAGAGAGTATTGCTCAAAATTTGGAATTCGACATGAGTTCACATAATCTAGTATTCCTCAACATAATGGTGTGGCAGAAAGAATTAACCGTACAATTCTTGATAGAGTCAAATGGATGTTGAAGACAGCCAAGCTACCTAAATTTTTTTGGGGTGAAGCAGTTCAGACTGATTGTAACTTGATCAATAGATCTCCTTCTGTTCATTTAGATTTTGATATTCTAGAAAGAGTGTGGAGTGACAAAGATATATCCTACTCTTGTTTGAAGGTGTTTGGGTGCAAAGTATTTGTGCACGTCCCTAAGAACATAGATCAAAGCTTGATGATAGAGGTACTCCTTGTATTTTCCTTAGCTATGGTGATGAACAGTTTGGCTACAAATTTTGGGATCCAGAGAAAAAGAAGACTGTGAGAAGTAGAGATGTGATTTTTCATAAAAACTAAATGATTGGTGACTTTAATAAAGTTGAGCATCCTAAGAGAGTGAGTGCAGTTGTTCCTAATCTCATGTCTCCAATACCACAACTTATTGTTGGAGATAATATAGTTCTTATTGATGATGATGTTGATGACATTGCTCATGGTGATATGCCTATTGATGAGATTGCTAATCATGTGGAGCAGATTCTAGATGAAGGAGAAGATGAAGAATCACATGTTATGAGGTCTACTAGAGAGCACATACCATCTTCTATGTATCCTACTTCTGACTACATTTTGCTTACCATTGATGGAGAGCCGGAGAGTCTTTCAAAGGCACAGATTCACAATGATAAAGTCCATTGGATGAAAGCAATAACAGAAGAGATGAATTCTTTGAGAAAAAATGATACATATGAGTTAGTAAATCTTCCTAAAGGTAGAAAAGCATTGATGAACAAATGGGTATACAAAATTAAACAAGACGGCAATGGTGATATGATGAAGTACAAGGCTCGATTGGTTGTTAAAGGCTTTAGGAAGAAATATGGTGTTGATTTTGATGAGATCTTTTCTCCTATTGTGAAAATGACACCTATCAGAGTTGTTTTGGGTTTAGTAGCTAGTCAAGATTTGGAAATAGAACAACTTGATGTGAAGACTGTCTTCCTACATGGTGACATAGAGGAAGAGATTTATATGTTGCAACCAGAAGGTTTTGAACAAAATGGGAAAGAACACCTTGTGTGCAAATTGAAGAAGAGTTTGTATGGGCTCAAGCAAGCACCAAGACAGTACTACAAAAAGTTTAACGCTTTTATGACTAGCCAGGAGTACACAAGGACAACTTCAAATTCTTGTATTTACATCAGATCTTTTCCAGGTGACAAGTTCATTATTTACTACTTTATGTTGATAATATGCTTATAGTTAGTCAGGATGTAGAGTTGATTAAGAAATTGAAAGAAGCGTTGCATAAGTCATTTGATATGAAGGATTTGGGGCTAGTTAAGCAAATATTGGGCATGGAGATAGTTCGGGATAGAAAGTCTAAGAGGTTGTGGTTATTCCAAAAAATATATATTGAGCGGATATTTGAAAGGTTCAGTATGAAAGGAGCTAAGTCAGTTAGCTCACCTCTTGGCGATCATCTCAAACTTACCAAAAGATCATATCCTTTGACTAGTGAAGAAATGAAGAAAATGGAAGTAGTTCCTTACTCTTCAGCAGTTGCTAGTTTGATGTATGCCATGGTATGTATTCGACTAGATATTGTACATACAGTTGGTGTGGTAAATAGATTTTTGTCTAATCCGGGCAAAGATCATTGAAAAGCAGTAAAATGGATCATGCGGTATCTTAGAGGGACTTCTACTTTGTGTTTAGATTTCGGAGAGCTCAGCCATTTTTGATAGGATATACAGATATAGATATGGCGAAGATCTTGATAGTAGGAAATCTACATCTGGGTACTTGTTTACTTTTGCAGGGGGAGCTGTTTGTTGGCACTCAAAACTACAAAAATGTGTAGCTTTATCCACTACCAAGGCTGAGTACATAGCAGTGATTGAAGTAAAAAAGAGATGATATAGATTAAAAGATTTCTTGAGGAGCTCAATGTGAAGCAAAGTGAGTACATCATTTATTGTGACAGTTAAAGCGCTCTTGAGTTGAGCAAGAATTTCATATATCATTCTCGCATCAAACACATTGATGTGAGCTATCATTGGATCCATGGAGCACTTGAAGAAAAATATTTACAGTTGGAAAAGATTCATACTGATGAAAATATTGCCTATATGTTGACTAAGGTTGTTATCAAGAAGAAGCTTATGTTTTGTACTGAGCAGGCGGGGATGAGCTCCAAGTGATTGACAGGAGTTTTTTATGGTCCACCTTCCTCATGGACTAGAGGGGGAGATTGTTGGGTTTAAATTATTAGACCCAATTGTTTTTTAATTAAATGGGTCCAAATTTATGAGAATTAAATAGTTTTAGATTTAAGTGAAATTTGAATTTAAATATAAGGACCAATGCTACAATTTTTTGGTCAAAAAATTCTAATTTAATTAGAATTGGTTTCTTGGATTGAATACACACACACACACACAGGGTAGAGAAGAATATATACGCAAATGAAATATTTCTTGGTTTTTCGGTGGAAAAATAAATACACGTGAGACAAAGAAAAGAAAAAGGAGGAAGAAAAAGATTGTTTGACAAGGAAAAATTTGGACACAAATTTTGGGCTTTCCTCTTCATCTCTTGTATTCCACCATTGATTGTTTGGTGAGATCTTTCTTTATTTTTATTGGCTTAATATTTTTGGGATTCCATCTATTGTGTTAGATGATGGTTATTGTAGTTAGCCAATAAGGTGTTGTTGATGTGGTGTGTGTTGGATTACCTCTTGATTTAGGACATAAATATGGAGAAGAAATATTGTAATATTCATTCGGTTGATAGTGGATTACATCCGGTTTGCTCCATCGATTTTTTCTTTATCTTAAAGGGTTTTACGGTGTTAAAGAATAATTTTAGTGTTATTTAGCTTTATTTATTATTCTGGTATTTATATTGCTCACATAAGAAATAATCGGGTTAAGTTGATAATATTCATTTTAATTGCACGGTAAAAAGGGAAAAATACATTGTTACATTTGTACATCAACGAGTTTTTCCTAACAAGTCTTTCACACCTTAGATGCCTGCTCTGATAGCTTTTGAAAAGTGCCTTTTTTTTTCTTCTAGTTGTAAATTGGACCTACGTTGACTAAGCTAGTAGTTAGTTGCTATATTCCATTTGGCGAGGAATTTCTCTTGTCTATTTTAAGTCGAACCTTACAAAAAGAATATTTTACACACATAAATGTCATCCAAAAATGGTATGAAAGCTTGCGCAAAGTGGATTCCAACAACTCACCTGTCTATTTATTGAGAGGCTATGCCTTTGAGATTTCTCATTGACCTTGGTTTGGTGTAGGTCACCTCTTTCTAAGGCAAATCTACTAGGTAAGAAGTGATAGGATTCCATCCGATAAGCTTTGGGGGACGAAAGTTGGTTGGGTAGTATTTGTGATCTTCACAATGGGTACAATCGATTGATGGTTAATCTTGCTAGGAAGGGCAAAACTTTTTCAGATTGAGCTTGAGTCGATGCCTCTCGAAGCCCTTAAAAGTGTAAGAGAGGTCATTTTCCGAAGTCTAAGTCCATAGAGTCTGTCTTTCTCTGCCTTCAATGGTGGAGACCTTGGGGATGGGGCTTAAGCGCAGAAGGACAACTAAGGAGAATTTAGAGGAATGGTACATGGCACTATTAGTTGAGAAAAGGGCCATTGGCTAAGATTTAGATGAAGTCTCATTTAGTCACTCGCTCGGGTATATACCCAAAAGTCTAAGCCCTGAAAATAATGCGGCTAGTGGAAAAATGAAATATTGAAAAAAATCTTATTTAGAGGGTGACAATATAGCTAGTTTGAGTGGGATGTGACGGTTGCCCAAACATCTTCTTTTAAAACCTTTGAACCTGGTCATTTGAAAGGAAATTTTGATGGCAATCAAGGATGGATTTTAGAAACAATGCTTACTGAAAGAGTTCAAGACTATGCTTCTAGAAAAAAAATAGTAAGTTCTTCCTTATTGTTCCTTTCCACTTCAGAAGACTGGTCCCCAATGAAAGCTATTCCTGAAGAAGGAGTTGTGGCAAATAAGTAAGTTATCGATGGCACTCTTATTAAGGATAGCTTCCAAATTGAGTCGAGTTGTCTTGAATAGCTCTTTCTTTTCATATACTCTTCTGTCATTTTCATTCTTCTCCAAGCAGCAGTAGCAGTTGGAGAATTAGTAATTCAATTGAGAAAGAGAGGATTTGATTGACTAATTCTAACAGATGATTCCTTGCATCAACAATGTCCAATTCTACGAATTGAATTCAAGCAGACAATTGCATTTACAGTGGATGATTTGTATCGCTACTAGCTCAAGTTCTACATCTTCATATACTGCCTCCCGAGTTGTGCTTTCTAAGGCCTTGGTTTGGATTCATTCGTCTTCTTGGTCTTCCTTTTGAATAGTGTGAGCAATATTAAATCTTTGCAATTGTTTCCGTTATACAAAATAGAAATGAAGACTAGTTCCTTGGTTGGAAATGGCAGAGTTCTATTTTTTGGATGGGTCTAGAGCGATGGAAGGATATGTGTGGCAGAGGGCAGTTGAGTCATCGAACGAACATGTTTAAGTATGGATCATAATTGAGCCCATGGTTTTACTAATGAAAAACTTAAGTTAGAGTCGGCCTTTTGAGACTGTGGCTAGACTTGAATCAGGCCCCAACCGAAGAGTTTACTCGACGCACATTGGATCAAAATGTGGTAGATGACAAAAAATCATCGTCTACGCAAAGATAACACTAAACTCCATAACATGGTAGTAGAAGAGGAGATGTTTCGGATCCAAGGGGTGTTGGACACCATAGAACAAAAGTTCTAAAATGTCTAGGAACTTGATCATCTTCGCGCCGAGGAACGATCCGTGAGTCGACAAGAGCTCGATGCAGAGTTGGAAGGGAAGTCAAGTAGCTCATTGAATGAAGTAGGAATAAATAGAATATCTTATAGAAAGAAATGCTGACGTGGGCAAAAGGAGCTTTAGCTTCAAAGGGAGAGAATAAAAACAAGGGCATTCTCTAAGCATAAGCCATTTTCTCGACATTCTCTGGTCCTTCATAGCCTAAATAAAGAGTTTAGCATTAAAGGAGTAGAGGTGGAGTCTTCCTTTTTCTTGACCTGCCTTGCCTTGGTGAAGTTTCCTATGAGTATCTAGACCTCGAACATGAGAAGGCACTTTGGTCATGTGACAACACCTTGAGCTCTAGACTTTGGAACATTATGTCATCATTTTGTTCTATAAAAGCAAGAAAGAGCTCAACTCTAGCTCTATCGTAATCTCATTTTTGGATTTTCTTATAACAATGTCCGAAATCATTGATATTTGATGAATGCTATTAGTACTAGAGAGGTTTGAAAACTTATAGCATCATTTGGACTCGCCATATTCGAAGTAGTCGACCAATTCCATTATTCACACAAACCCTTCGATAACTTATTGGATGCCTTGCTTGAGGAATAATATCACAAACATGGAGACGAACTGAAATAACGTCCGCCCCGGACCTATCCTTTCTTTTTTATCAAAAAAGTCTGTGGTTACAACCCACTAATGAGACTCGGGAGAGAACCGACCCACTGGTCTTGATCCCATTCTATACGCACGCAATTTGTTGGCCGAATGAGTTGCTTCTATTGAACTTGGTGTTGGTCAATGGACCGTTGCGGGTCAAACTGTAGAGGGTATCGCGAGATAGCTCGAGGCAGAGGAAAAAATACGTGGTACTTTATTGCTTGGTCTAGCTTTTATAGAAGTTTTAACAATTTATGGATTAGTTGTAGCACTTTTATTTGCGAATCCTTTTTTTAATCTATAAAATATGAAAAATACATATTTTCCATATTTTGTATTTTTCATATTTTATAGCCTTGGACCTATTATTTGCTTTCATTTTTTCTATTTTTGTGTAACATTTTTGCTAGGAAATTTTGCACAAATAGTCCATAATCTTTGTCCTTAGTGTAGAAATAGTGCTCAACATTTTTTTTTAGTACAAAAATCCATAACCTATGTATTTTGGTGCGTAATTAGTCCTTTTTTGATGAAAATGACCAATATACCCTTAATTTTAATAAGAAAATTTGAAGTTGGATTGCAACCTTTGCAAAAAGTGCAAATAAGTCCAATACATTTATTAAATAATATTAAATTTATAATATTAAATATATCATTATAGTCATGTCAATTATATTTTTCATAAGAGAAAAATGTAAAATTATTGTGCTTTAAGTATATGTAATTGTTATGTGATGTGAAAATTTTGAATAAAAATTAAGTTAAATAAATAATTAAATGATGTATATAATTTTATGATATTAAAACAATCTTTTATTATTTTAAAATATAAAAATATTAATAAAAATTAATGTACACATTATGTATTCTTTATTTTTGAAGGATAATAAAACAATAAATTAAATATGATGAATATAGTTGAAGTTATAATATTTGTAGTTAATAAACAAATTGCTCAATTAAATAAAAGTATTTGAGCATCAAGATTGTGACAAAGTTATTTTTTCATGTTTTAATAATAAAATAGAAGTTTAAATTTTAAATAATGTAATTACTTAATAAAAAAATTATTTAAATGTTTGTTATGAGCCTAAAATTTACTTATTTTATAATTGTTCGTAAAATATACAAAACAACTTGTATATTATCAGTTTAGTGAATAAAGTGCTAATTAAAAAAAACTCGTTAATTTCCTTTTATTTTTTATAAAAAGTAAAAGTAATGGACGAATTACACATTTTGCAAATGTTAGCAAACCAACTTCAATTTTTCCTTATTGAAATTAAAGATATATTGGTCTTTTTTATTAAATAAAGACCAATTGTGCACTAAAAATCATAGATTAGTGATGCTATACAAAAAATAGACTAGACTCAAATTGTGCCAGACTTAGTAGGCGCTCTATGTGAGTGGCAGTCAATTGACTACCCTAGGGGCGGGCAGTCGACCAGTCGCTGTGATGAATAGTCAGTCGACTAATTATTGCATCGGACCAGTGGACCAATCACTGAGAAGGGTAGTCAGTCGACCAACATCAATGGTCGACTCACTGATGTTATATAACGGTTATATGGAGGATAAATTAACCGCCCCGCATCCCGAAATCAACTGGTACACTATTGAAACCGCTGCCACGTGATGATAATTGTCGATGATGTGGACAACAATCTGCGAAAGCGTATGGAGAAAATCCGTGCGGCGTAAAAATCGCCCACCTATAAATACCTCAGAAGGTGAGCTAGGTAGATCATGACAAAGAACTTTATAATTGCTACATACGTTTTTCACTTAATTCTGGCCACTTTTTCCCTTTAATAACTAACTTTCACGCCAGATGATAAACCAGGGAAGAGTTCATCGCCTCCTTTTCAGGTATCGGAGCAACCAAAGAACTTGACTGTCGAAACGCTTCAAACCTTCTCAATCAAGGTAAAATTTTATTGGTGCTGTCTGTGGTAAACGATTAGACTTATAAGTTATGACGGGTTGACAAACCAGAAGTGGAACATGAATTACACCAACTACAGTGGAATCGGAGTATGTAGCACGAGATGACTAAATGCCGCCCCTCCCATATGTTACTCAAACACAGTTCAACTCATTGGAAACTAAAATAGAATCCCTCATGGCACTTTTGCACAATCAAACTCGGAAAGCCGCTGAACTAGCCCCAAACTCGTTGGAAAATCACGATGGGGCACCGCTTTTGGTAGAGATCAAAACACACCACCAGGCGTTCAACCAACTGAGTAAGGATTCCATCCGCCTAGCGCCACACCACAAATGGGACCAGCAGTCACACCTCCTAGCGGCGGTCTATGGAGAGATAGATCCATATGGGGTACGACCAATGGTAAGCTTGGAAAAGAAGATGGAAGAGATGATGGCGCAAAAGATTGATGATGCTCTGTCAAAAAGAAAGGATCGACGTAGGCAGATGGTTTTGGAAGATGATCCATTTGTGCCAAAAATCATGGTAGTTCCTCTGCCAAAAGGTTTTAAGCAACCAATGATAGAAGCATACGATGAAGTAACAGACCCCCTAGATCACTTACGGACTTTTGTAGACTTGATGAGGCTGTATGCAGCGCCGGACGCAGTAATGTGCCGGTCTTTCCCACCAACGTTGAGGAGAGAAGCTAGAGACTTGGTAGCCACTCTTGCTCCGTGGTCTATCAAAACATTTGATGAACTTTCTCAAAACTTTGTAGCATACTTTTTAAGTAGCAAAAGGAAGAGAAAAACCGCCATCGGCCTAATGCAAGTTGTCCAAGAGAAGGATGAGTCACTGCAAGAATACTTGGCAAGGTTCAACAGAGCCACTCTCGGCATCAAAGACCTCCAAATGTCCGCTGTTGTCATAGCCATAATGAATGGTACGCGAAATAGGGCTTTCAAAATGTCTCTTTCAAAAAATCCTCCAGAGTCAATGCATGATTTGTTGAAGAAAGGAGATAAGTACGTGGATGCAGAAAAGGCAGACATAGTAACCAAAAGCCTATGGGAAGGAAGGGAGCCAGAGACTCACAAGCAAAAATCTCATGATGATCGAAAGATTACTACCAAAGGAAAACAAAGAGTTGTACACACAAGTAAAGACAACACCCAGACCGATCGACTAAACAGAAGTATGAGGATACCCGAACATATACCCCCCTGAATACTCCACATACAAAAGTGTTGATGGAAATACGAGATATGAAAGATCTCGAATTGTCTAGACCAATGGCCACGCCTGCCGTGAAAAGAGATAAGATTAAGTATTGTCAATCCCATAGAGATCATGGACATGACACAGAAAGTTGTATTCAACTAAAAGAGGAAATCAAACGGTTGTTGAAAAGATGATCTTTATCCAAGTATGTGAAAAATAATCACGGTAAAGAAAAAGTGGAGAAACATCCCCCGCCTCGAGCGAGAGTGATTAATATGATCATTGGTGGAACTGCGGCAGATGGTGACTCCAACTCTGCTAGAAAGAGTTATGCCTGCTCGATTGGAATTTGCTCAATATAGATGAAATAAAGGTTCGATCAAGATATCATTTTTGATAAGAAAGATCTGGTAGGCGTGCAATGTCCCCACAATGATGCTCTTGTGGTGGTAGGTGATATTGCAGATTTCGACGTCATGAGGGTATTGGTTGACGGCGGCAGTGCATCAGATGTCCTTAGTTAGGATGCATTTTTGGGCTTAAAAATATCCCCGAGTCAACTGAAACCAGTAAATACTCACCTGGTGGGGTTTGGAGGGACAACTGTTGTCCCGGAAGAAACCATAGAGTTACCCATGATATTGGGGACTTACCCGACGAGTAGTTATTATGACGAGCTTCTTGGTAGTCAAAGTCCCCATGTCTTACAACGCAATATATGGACAACTTGTCTTGAATGCTGCTCAAGCAGTTGCCTCTACTTATCACCAGGTGGTAAAATTTCCTACAAGTAGAGGGATTGGATATGTAAGAGGATACTAGAACGCCTCCCGAAGGTGCTATGTTGAAAGTTTTCAGATCAGAGATGCTTGGCAGTCCTAATGCTAGAGTTCGAGCCACCAATAAGAAGGATTGAACTACTAGATATGACCAAAAAGATCCAAGTGCCGGATGGAAAAGAGTTTAACATTGGGACCGATTTAAACCCAAAACAAATGGTAGATTTGATAAGTGTCTAACGGACAACATGGATGTTATCGCCTAGAATCCTAGTGATATTCTAGAATCAGTTCATCAGTTGCTCAGCATCGATTGGGTACTTTTCTAGAAGCCAAACCAGTTAAGCAAAAGAAAAGAAACTTCGATCCAGACAGATAGGCTATCGCAAAAGAAGAGGTCGAAAAGTTGCTGAAGGCAGGCTTCATTCAAAAGTTAAGTACCCCGAGTGGCTAGCCAATATAGTCTTAGTGAAAAAGTCGAATGAAAATGGCATATGTGTATGGATTACATAGGGTTGAACAAGGTATGTTCGAAAATTCTTACCGCTACTCCATATCGATCACCTGGTAGACACCACATCTGGACATGATCGACTTAGTTTCCTTGATGCATTCTCGGGATACCATCAAATCTCTATGGCATAATCGGATCAAGAAAAACATCATTTATCACTGATTTTGAGACATACTGCTACACAGCTATGCCATTCGGGCTGAAAATGCTTAAGCGACCTACCAGAGGATGGTAAACAAAGTTTTTAGCAGTTTGATAGGAAACGTAATCGAGGCCTATGTTGATGACATGGTAGTCAAAAGTGCTAAGACATGCGATCATATATCTAACTTGTAGCAAATGTTTGATGTCGCTAGGCATAACATGCTAAAATTCAACCCAGAGAAGTGTGTATTTGGCACAGCTGGTGGAAAATTCTTGGGATTCATGCTCACGCAGAGAGGAATCGAGGCTAACCCTGATAAGATCTAGGCAATCTTAGAGATGAAAAGTCCAACTACGAAAAAGGAGGTATAAAGGTTGACTGGATGGGCAGCCATCCTAAATCGATTTATGAGTAGGCAGCTGACAAATGCTATCACTTTTTTAAGGTAATTGGGGGTTCAAGCAACTTTGAGTGGACTAGAGAACGCGATGAGTCACTCGAACTATTAAAACAATCGCTATAGAAACCTCCAATCCTAACTCGACCTCATCTTGGAGATGTGTTATCTTTGTACATGGCAGTATCACCCCGTGCCGTCAATGTAGTGTTGATAAGAGAATTCACAAACACAAACCAGTTTACTATGTAAGTTAGGTGTTGAAAGGAGCAAAGACCTGCTACAGTCTAGCGGAACAATTGGTGTTTGCTCTGATAGTGGCAGTCAGAAAGTTGAGACCATACTTCCAATCTCATACCGTGTAAGTCATGACCAATCAACCTATCAAGCAGATCCTCCATCGTCCGGAGACATCGGGAAGGATGCTCAAATGGATAGTCGAGCTAAGCGAGTTCGATATAGAGTTTAGGCCAAGGACAGCCATAAAGGTATAGGTATTGGCAGACTTCATCGCAGAACTTACCATGCCGCCGAGCATACGTGAAGACGAGGTAGCACACTGGAAAATTTTTGTGACGGTTTGTCACACGAAGAAAGGATCCGCACGGGGATCATCATGATGATAGGGCGAGTATGAACTAGAATACTCTATCACTTTGGGTTCTAAATCAATGATGCCGAGTATGAAGCACTAATCATAGGGCTAACTCTAGCTGTCAGACTGGAGGTGTCGTCGATTGAAATCTGTAGTGACTTACAACTATTAGTGGGACAAATAACTAGTGACTTTGAAGCAAAAGACAGTAAAATGGAAACATACTTAATGAAAGTGAGAGATTTATAAAGAAAATTCTCCAACTCAAGATAACCAAAGTCCTGAGAAAAGAAAATTCACGAGCAAATGTACTATCCAAGTTAGCATCGGCAAATCCATGAAATTTGCCTAGCATAACAAGTGTGCAAACAATGAAGCACCCGAGTATACTGAATGCGATAGAAATTGTAAACATTGAATTCGAAACAAGTTGGGTTGATCCGATAATGAATTATCTTGTAAAAGACACATTGCCAGAAGACCTTGTCGAAGCAAAAAGGATGAAGGTTAGAGCCGCCATGTTCATCGTGATTGACGAACAGTAATATAAATGGGGCTTCACTATGCTTTATTTGAAATGCTTGCGACCCACCGAGGCTAAGGAAGTGTTGTTCAAATACATGCCGAAATTTGCTATAATCACTAGGGAGCCGCGACTCTTGCATTCAAGGCCTTGCGTCAAGGGTATTATTGGCCTACCATGAAAGAATATGCTAGAGACTTGGTGAAGAAATGTGATGCCTATCAACGTTATGGAAACTTAATCCATGTACCTGCTGAGCAGCAATGTGCCATTTTTCGGAGTTTGTCCTTTTTTCCAATGGGTCATGGATATCCTGGGACCTTTTCCTGTCACCAAGGGTCAAAGAAAATTTTTGCTAGTCTACATTGACTACTTCACCAAATGGGTAGAAGCGGAGCCTTTGGCAACGATAACCACATCTAAAATCCAAGGTTTTGTATGGAAAAACATAATTTACAGATTTGGGATACTGAGGGTGATCGTGAATGACAATGGCAAACAGTTTGATAACCATAGTTTCAGAGCTTTTTGTAAAAGTTACAATATCAATCACTGATTGACTTGGTGGCACACCCACAATCAAATGGGCAGGCTGAAGTGATGAATCGAACTATACTTTGGGATCTAAAAACAAGACTGGATAAAGAAAATGGACTATGGATAGACGAGTTACCCAATGTGTTGTGGGCATACCATACAACCCCTAGAGAGCCAACATGAGAGACACCTTTCAAAATGTCTTTTGGGATGGAAGCAGTGGTACCGGTAGAAATCTTAAGCAGGACTGGTAGGCTGAATGTCGAGCAGCTCGACCCAGTAGCGACATGCTCTGAGCTCGACCTCCTTGAAGGGGTTCGAAAAAGATCAGCAATCAAAATGACAGCTTACAAGCAAAAAGCTGCAGAATATTTCAATCGACGAGTAAAATCAAGGATGTTTCAGCCTGGCGATTTTGGTGCTCAAAAGTGCTTCCACAGCTGGGCTTCCACCATCTAAGCTTAGGCCAAATTGGGAAGGACCATACGAAGTGATCAAAAGCCTGGGAAAGGGAGCCTACAGTCTTAAAGATCTAAAAGGGAAGCCGATGAGCAGACCATGGAACGCCGAGCATCTTAAAAAATACTACTAATAGAAAAGGAAAGCACGGGAAGAAGTTAACACTTTACTTTGTAAATATGGTTAAGACTTTTACTATTTTCTTTTTTATTATTCTAAGGCTCTTGTTGTCTTTCCTCGATGCAACGCCGATCGTTAGTCCTCATAAAGGACATCGGTGCTTTCTATTTTCTAGACTTGTTTATGCTCGTTTTTTTTTTTTGTGTAATGCTGTTTGCTTGGACACTTTTTAGTCTTAAGAAATGTTTAATGCAAAGCCTAGGTGCGGCAAATGATGAGGGTGTTATGGAAGGGGCGGCTAGCCGGGACGCCCTGTGTGCCTACTGAGTCCACCTTTCTAGGCAATTTTTGTGTGAACAAATCATCTTGATCTACAAGCCATAAAGGAAAAACCAAATTTGTATACAAAAAAGTGCCCAAAAAGCTTGGTGGTGAGTAGTAAAACCAAAATTTGGTCTCTAAACCGCCTTGCAGCTAAGGTGGTAACCACACAGTGGTCTACTATATAAAAAACACCTAAAAGGCTTCACAATGAGCAATAAAACCAAAATTTGGTTAAATTTCCAAATCACTTTACATAATTTAGATTGCCCAAAATTACACGATAGTTTGTCAACCATATTACTTTGCACGTCGATAGTCGATTGTATCACAACATCGACAAATTAAAAGGATAAATTGTTGCTAGAAAAAATGAAAATTTAATCCTTTTGCTCATTGCACAACTTGATAGCATAAATAAAATCATATAAGAACAAAATGAAGTCGATCAAGCGCTAGGGACTACATTATAAAAAAACAACGGGAAAATAGAAGTTGAGAATTAAGGAAAATTGCCAAAGTCAAGCTACTAAAGATAATTCTAGCCCACATCTCGGGCTAGTGAGACAAAATGTTAACCGAACAACTAAAAGTTTATCTGAAAAAAAAGATAGCGACATGCTAAATCAATCAAGCTGAGAAGCACTATCCTCGTCCTGAAGAGAAGCGTCTGCTTGGTCATCTGCTCCATCCTGTTCGGCGGCCTGCTCCAAATCTCGTCGTCGAGCTAAGAAACGGTCAAAACCATGGAGTTGATGCCTGGATGCTCGGCTACTATCCATTCTTTGGTCAAGAAAATGGAAACGCTCATAGACTCAGCTCCATGTGCATACAAATTGTGCTAGTATTCCAATGAAGCTTTATAACTCTCCACGGCATCATGCTGAGCACGAGCAAGAGCAGATCGAAGGTTATCAATCTCCTATTCTCGTTCCTTGACTCGAGCTTCTAAAGCCTCACAAGACTTCCTCAAACTTGAATTTTTCTTTTTCAAATGATGAATTTCCCTCGATTTCTCATCCTCGACAACTTCCAAGTCAGTGACCATGCCCTTGCAGGCTTTAACAAGAGAATCCTCAAGGGTTAAAACCTAGCAGGCATGAATCAAAGTATCCATGGTTAAATAAATCGCTAATCAAACAAAAAAGGGAAACGTGTAAATAACTTACCTTTCTATTGTAGATGGCCAAAACCTTTTCAATATCCTCAATTTTTTTTCTTAACAAACCCTCAGACATTTGTGATAAAACACAGTTCTGCATGACTTCCATATCTCGCCTAGCGTGAGCGGATGGAAAACGTAGGTTGTGAACAGGAGAATCCCAAAGCAAGATGGTCATCGTCACGTCAGACGGGTCAAGACACCCTAGTTAGATCGATGTGGTCAACCCCCATAGGTCTACCAGCAGACACCAAGTCATTTTTATCTCCTGCCATACTTTTTGGTTTGATCGCATTTTTTCTTCTCTTAGCATGTCCGGGAGAGGAAGGCCCCTCGTTGTCGGTAGCAAGGGATACAGAGCCAAGCACGCCTGCCAAGCTGAATTTCATTCCTTTATGAATACAAAGCTCATTAAAATCATCATAAAAAAAGTAAATAAATAAAACAAAGAGAACAAGGCAAATTATAAACACAAAACCTACCAATAGGCTTGAAGAGCCCTACAGATAACATATTCTCTTATGTTAATACATCGCTCAGCTTAGAAGCGGGAGGGTCTAGACGCTCCAATATTTTAACTTGGCTTTCCACAAGAGGGGTCACTTCAAAGGGGATGTTGAACAGGCGAACTTGATGATGTCTCCATTTGGTACTAAAAAGAAATTGGCCTTTGAAGGGTCGAACAAAGAAAAATCGAGACTTCCACCCACAATCGGAATTTCTATAACGAGGCACTTGCATGTTAATTTTTGAAGTAAGGTAGACATAAGTGTTACATTATGCAACTCAAAAACACGTCTAAATAAGTCTACGCTAGGCTCTATGTGTTTAAACAAACACGTGTATAGAAAGTATAAAGCAAACCTCTAAGCATTTGGGTTCATTTGACTAGGAGTAAAGTGAAATTCATTAAAAATAGAGATAAAGAGTGGGTGGAGTGGAAACCTTAAACCCCGTCCATACTATCCTTATATACGGCTATTTCACGAAGGTCTAACCCGAAAAGTTGCTCGGTGGGAAGGAGAGCCCTATATACATAATCATCATAAAGGATAAATTTTTCAAGCATCTTATTCAATTTTTTTTGTGAACTATAAAGACTACATGCTTTGGGAATCTCAAGTGCAACTATGTTACCAACCGGACTTCTCTCGATTTCAACATTATCACAAATATGACGGTGAGCCAAAGAGTTACTGACAACCACCCCAAAGAGAGTAGTCGACCGATTGCTCCCAAGTGACAGTCAACCGCTCCTATGCGAGCAGTCGACCACTCCCAAGGGAGCAGTCGGCCTGCGGCCAACCACCCTAAATGGGCGGTCGACACTTAAGTGAGATCTATTCGACTCAAGCGAAAAATTTGAAGAAGATAAAGAATTTTTTCGACTATCGGACGAACTTATAACTCTAGGCATTCTCTAAAAAGAAAAAATTAGGGAGGATTGAAGGATTACCTTTAATTACTCAAGGAAAATGAGGGACACTATGATGTGGGATGAGAGGAAAGTCGAGATAAATGATCATCACATTCCCTTTATATAGAGGTGCATTTTGGAGGGAATTTTACCTCCAAATAATTTGAAATTCGATACGTGAATTTAATTCCTAATATGATCAAAACTCGTCAAGATAACTAAAAAAGAAAGATGAGAGATATTGCATAAAAAAAATTCGAGTAATTAGAATTATTCAAAGAGTAGAAGAAAGTTTCGCTACCTTTAATAACAAGAATCTTCAAGAGGTAGAAGAGCTAATGATGCTATACTAGAAATAGACTATACTCAAATTGTGCCAGACTTAGTAGATGCTCTATGTGAATGGCAGTTAGTTGACTATCCTAGGCGGCGGACGATCGACGTCATGAATAGTCGATCGATCGATTATTGCATCGGACCAAATGGACCAACATCGAAAAGGCGATCGGTCGACCAACATCAACGGACGACTCACTAATGTTACATAACGGTTATGTGGAGGATAAATTAACCACCCCACGTCCCGAAATCAACTGTCACACTATTGAAATCGCCGCCACGTGACGATAATCACAAGATGCGTGGGCAACAACTCACGAAAGCGAGATGGAGAAAACCGCTTGGCGCGTAGAGAAAAATCACCCACCTATAAATACCTCAGAAGGTGAGCAAGGTAGATCATGACAAAGAACCTTATAATTGCTACATACGTTTTTCACTTAATTCTGGTCACTCTTTCCTCCTTCAAAACTAACTTTCACGCCGGAAGATAAACCGGGAGAGGACCCCGCCTCCTTTTCAGGTATCGGAGCAACCAAGGAACTTGACTATTGAAACGCTTTGAACCATCTCAATCAAGGTAATATTTCAATTAGGAATTTTTGTGCAAAAATAAACATTAGAAATCATTTTTGCACTAACAGAAAAGGTTAGGGACCATTTGTGCCAAATTTCCTTTTAGCTAAAGTTTTTTAATTGGAAAATTTTCTGTGTGTCATGATGGAAAATTTTCACATCTATTGAAAATGTTTTCCAACTTTTATCCAAAGATTTTCTATGGAAAATAATATTTTCCAACCCATCTTTGATTGTCCAAAATTTTCCATTTTTTCTCCAACTTTTCCTTGCTTTTGTTTGATTTGATTATAAATTTTGTTTGATTGCACATGAAAAAAAAAAATAATTTTCAAGATCTGATCACTTAAAGCGTCTTTTGGCCACTTTCTTGAAAAATATTTTCTTATTATTTTAGTGGTTTTTTTTTTTTTTTTCTCACCTTAGAAAATGATTTTATTTTTACCATTTTTCATAAAAACCAATCAAACACACCGAGGATAACAAAAACAACCGTCAACATGGGCGACACTGACTATGAGCTGGAAAACACAGTTTGAACGTTTCTTGAAAGAACTGATTAACAAACAAAATGCACAGTTTTATATGTTAATTATTACTAATTTCACAACCTACCCGGATTAATTTATGGCAGTTATACAGATCTGTACTCTACCCCACACGCCAATATAATCACAAATTCACAATTACACGCCGAGAAAAAAGAAAACCCAGTTTTCACTTCCATCTATTTAGTATATATATACATACATATAGAGATAGAGAGAGAGACGGGAGAAAATGGAGGGTCTGAGAAGGGGCAATGGTTGGTGGGCTGCAGCGGCGATGCTAACATGCGCTGTGGTGTTGATGATGCCACCGGAGGTGTCGGCTGTGCGCTACATTGTGGGAGCAAACATGGGGTGGAGTTCAAATGTGAACTACACCGTTTGGGCTCAGGGCAAACAATTTTATCTTGGAGATTGGCTCTGTATGTTCTTACTCTTTTTTACTTTTTTTCCGAATATCATTTGCTCATTATATATGCTTCTCGTGGAATGGAATGTTTTAGCTATGTTGGATTAAAACTGAGGTGATTAGTAAATCGAGTAAAATCATAAACAAGCAAAGCAAATGCACATATTTAGGGCACTTCACCCACAGCTACGTCCACTTGATGTCGCAAGTTCTCACTGTAATAGAGAAGAGAGTACGCATTCTCTTATGCTTCGATCTGTGGTCGAGTGATCACTAAGTAGATAATATAATTAGGCTCTACACAGTTCAACGGTTTGGAGGTTTTGTTTGTTTTTTCTCATTATTGGTTACTATAAGGAGTATTTTTGTGTTACCTATTGGATCTGCTGTTTTAGCATTCTTTCTTGTGTTACTTTAGATGAATTATTTTCTTGAATGTTCATTTCTTTCTTGAATTGTTGAATTGGGTGTTCTTTCAATTGAAAAGGTTTCCTATTTTACCATTGAGATATGTAGTGTTCTTTCACTCTTTCTTTTGTGAGAACGTTGCTGGATCTATCTTCTATGGTCCTTTTAGTATGTATGTTTCTTCAAATTTCAGTACGAGTAACTCCCAACATAGCAGTAAAAGCAGAATGTGTAGGTGGATCGAGGATGATCCACTTTCAGAGCGCTGGACTATTGATCTATAGTTTGAGGTTTACTGTGCGACTTCCTGAACTTAAATTTTTGTTTTCAATTTTTCACCATGTTGTTTCAATGTCAATTAGATTGCAATTAGGAAACAAGAAGATCCAGTTGTTTTGGTGTGTTGTTGACACGTCCATTGTTGTCCTCTTTAAGTCCCCACACAATCACAATGTTATTTCCGTTGCCCACTAATCAGCTAGTCATTGCAAGTTTTCGTGTTCATAAGTTGTTGTTACGGGGTTTATTGAGCTAACTATTAACTTCTAACGGCAATTCTATAATGTAAATCTAGCTGTATTTGATATTCAAACTAGGTGTTTCAATTGTGATTTAGTAGCGTAAATGTAGATTATCACGCCACTTGTTATTCTTGTTATTCTGTGTAAAGGAGTCCTGCCTAATTCATTAGTTTTCAACAAGATACTGCACTTCTATATTTGACTCTTCCTTTTCCTTGCCAGTTTTTGTGTATGATAGGAACCAGATGAACGTGCTCGAGGTAAACAGTACAGATTATGAGCATTGCATTTCCGACCATCCCCTTCACAATTGGACTACTGGTGCTGGACGGGACGTGGTTCCTCTAAACGTGACAAAGACTTACTACTTCATCAGCGGCAAAGGATTCTGCTTTGGAGGAATGAAAGTAGCTGTTCATGTCGAGAAACCCCCACCCCCACCAACAGCTTCGCCAATAAAAAGTGATTCTCCCAGCTTGCTAAATTCTTTTAGAGGTCAGATTTTCGTTCCAGTTCTCTTTGCAGTTGCCGCAGTATGGGATTCGTTTATTCTACTCTTGTAGTAGCTGTGTTCTAGCAAGAAATATCTGCAAATTTGTTAGTTTCGATATTTATTCTACCGGACTGGAAATTTTTTCTTTTTCTTTTCATTGGGTTTATTAGTTCTTTCGTGGCTTGTTTAGTAAAGTTGACTGCACACTGTTGGATAGTACCAAAGAAGAAAAATAATTTAAACTCTGTATAATGAACTGTCTGAGTGTTACCCTATACTCTTATTGTGTAGTGTTGAAAACTTTTTGTTTGTTCAACAACCTTGAAGAAACTTGCTATTGGAGAATTGAGTGCGTTAATTGCGGAAATATGTTGTGTGTTTTTTTAGTTTTCCCCCTTAAACCATGTGACCACATGGGGGAGGCAGGTCAAACAGGAAAATATTTAATTTGTATAGCCGTTGAATTGTCTTCATATATTATGGTATGCATGGTTGTCACCTTTAACTTATTCTAGTTACTTGTGATTCAATTCATGCTCGGTGGGTCTTTGTAGTCTACATTTCTCTTGCTATCACTTCAGTCCATGTAGAAGGACTTACAATTTACTATCGATTTATTATCTACATAATTTATATGATTTATAATTTATAAACACTTACAAAATAAGATGAGGTGATCAAATCATGAGGCCTGAGTAGAGATCGACAAGAATTTCCCCATGAATAGGGATTAAATACTTATAGAATAATATATATTACTATTGATTGGTAGAACTAGAATTAGAGTTTAGAATGCGGAGAAAATTTAAATTGGACTACATACACAATTTTAGAGTGGGCTAAATCATTTTTATCTTTTCGATGGATTTTATGAAGCGAAAAATGTAAAAGACTTAATACTTTGGATACTGTATTTTATAAATTTACGTTTTACATGCCACATTTTACTTAATAGTTAGAAAAATAGCAGTGTTCTAAAAAGACTGCATCGATCTTCACACCTTGCTTAGGGTATAAGCGCGCAATTAAGTGGTCAATTGTATGTTTGAACAAAAAAAGTGCGCTTGTTTGAATTTTTTTCATCTTTATTTTGTAATATTTAAAATAATATAAAAAAATAATTTTTTACGTCTCATCTTCGTCTAAGTATCGTCTAGGCATGAAAAGTTTGAAACTTGGCATTTACGCTTAGTCACACTTTACGTTTTTTAGAACACTGGAAAATAGAATTTATATTACCATCACAATTTTCTTTGGTTGCACTAAAGTTCATCAACATTTATTTATTGTTTCGCACTTATTTTTCAATTTTTAGTTTGTCGGATTCTTGTCTCAATCTTCCATTCCATCATATTTTTAAATAAGTAAAATAATAATAATAAATACAAAAGTGAGATAGAATATTTGACACTAATCTCAAAGCATGCTTACTGAACATTTGGACAGAAATCAAGCACATGGTAATTAGTAGAAGATTGAGGATAGAAATGCAGCAAGGAAAAGTTGGAGACGTAAGTGCGACAATAAGTAAAGATTAAGAACTTTTAATACAATTAAAAAGTGATGTAACAAAATAAAAATGTGGCACTTTTGGCTGAAAAAAATAGAAAAATTTACATATTGATCGTTTTAAATAGTTGAATAGGCTAAAATATTCTTATTTGAAAATAACAAATCACTTTCTATATATGTTATTATTGTTACATACTATTTGTTTAAATATTTTATTATTTTTTAAAATTTTAATTACAAAGGGTATGGTGTTTTATTTGGTCTTTTTTGTGTGCCATTTACAAAATTTATTAGATTCATTTTCTTTAAACTTCAGCTTGCAAATATAAAAAAAATAATTTTAATAACTTAATAATGTTTGAAAAATATAGAAAAAACTTCATTTGAATTTTTTCTAACATTATAAAGTGGACATATGAAAATTCTTAGTTATCATCATCTATTAAATAAATTATTTTGAATGAATAAAAAAAAAATCAAGTAAATTAAAATCTTATATTATTTACTATTTTACAACTTAATATTAACTTCTTATTTAGTTTAAGTTGAAGTAACTTTATACCATTTGCAATTTAAGAAATTTAAAGCATTCATATGTAAATTTTTTTTTACTCCTATTTTTGACTTTCTTTCTTTTTTTACCAAAAAAAAAAAAAAGAAGAAGAAGAGAGACAAATATAAGGATTGTTGACCAAAAAAAAAAAAATTATGTAAAAAATGAAGAGGAGTGTTATCAATTCAGATTTTAGAAGATTTCAACATAATTTTAAATTATAGATTTTAATGGATTATTATAGATTTCTATGAATTCTCATGTGCTCAGTCAAAACATGAGGCAAATTATACGGATTTCGATTTTACGCATAAACTCTAGTATTAAACTAATTACCTAATTAGGATTTACTAACAGATTAGTTATATTCTTTTATCCAATTGTTTGGTTCAATGAATGATGATGAAACATCATTAATAAAATTTCAAAGACGTTGTTTATCAATGTAAAAAAAAACTATAATTGTATAAGAAATCAAACAATTCAATGAATTTCATGCTAATATATATGAGTAAATTAAAAATCAAGAATAAGAGTTTAGTACAAAAACCTATGGCAAAAATAGGGAAGAGAGGCGAGAGCGAGAGCGAGAGCGAGAGCGAGCGAGAGAGACATGAGAGATGTGAAATGAAAATTTGAATTAGTCGGACTAGAATTTCTAAATAATTTAATATTTATATTAATGAGCTCGAAATATATTAAAATTCGTTAAATTTTATAATTAATAAATTTTTTAGAAATGTACTAGTCATTGTGAAAACTTATTAGATTTCTAAAAAATCTATTTAAATCCGAATCGATGACACCTAAATTTCAATAAAATTTATTAAAATATAAATTGTTGACACTTAAATTTATATGAATTTTTAAAATTCATTCAAAATTTGACTTAGAATCTATTTGGTAGAGTTTATAAACTAGTTTATTTGACCAATAATGGTAAAAAATGTCAAACTACCAAAGCAAAAAATTTGGTCAAATAAACAGGCTCTTAATGACATTCTGTTAAAAAAAAAAAAAAAAAAAAGGCATGTTAATGACTCAATAGAAAGTTAATTTATGAAAAGATAGGAAGAAAAACATGCTTCCTACTTTATTCCAATGCAATATTTACATGACCTCAAGAAGAGGCATATCTCGATTTATCAATAGTCAAAATCCATAATTATTGAAGTTGGTTTTTTTTTTTTTTTTCCCAATATCAATTCTCTAATAGAATACTATTTATTTGATATTTTTGTAGTTGATTCGACTACAATCAATAAGTTTTCATATATTTTTATCGAGCACACTTTTACAAAACACAATTGTTGTGCATTGCACAGATAAAACACTAGTACAGTATAAAGTACAATAATAAGAAAGGAAATGTAATCTAGAAAGAAAATAAATAACTGTCATAAGTCCCATAATTCAGCAGGAATTGATCTGATTTTCTCTTGAATTTAGGATGTTCCCATTTTTGGCCAAGCACCAAAAAGGAGGAAGTAATTTGGAACGAAAAAAGAAATAAATAAACCAAAGTTGTCTTTGACCTAACTTCGAATCCCATCCATGAAAGGGTCCTACGGATCAATCGTTGCATTAAATTGAGAATCTAAAATTCTATTAAATATTAAAATATAAATAAACTTAACATATTTTTAATAACAAATTAACAATTATAACTAACTAAAATCAAACGATAAAATCGCAACTAATCCACAATTGATTTTTGAAATGCAAAGAAGGCCAAATAAAATAAATCTAACATGAAAACTTAATTAAGAAATGTCCTCAACTCAAATTTTAAAAAATTTCTTACTATTTATGAATTCTAATATATTTTATGAATTTAATTCTACAAATTTTATTAGATTTCAACAAAATTCTATAATATAGATTTCAATAGGTTCTTATAGATTTGTGATTTTTTTTTTAAAAAATAGTGATTTATCTCCATAATTACTTCAACCTGGAGTGGAGAAAATTATAAATTTCCACCATACCATTTCAAGATCTATTTTTTCTTTTTGAACCAAATTAAGTTGGAACGAGCAACCTGCTTTAAAATTAGTGTTGACAATTTTAACTCACCAAAAAAATACACAATTTTTTTTCCCGTTATGAATATACTAATAGCCCACGAAAAAAAAAAAAAAAAAATAGGAATCGAAATACTGCAGTCTAGATAATAATGTGGAACAAAAATTTGAAACAAAAATTGAAAAGAGCAACCTCAAAAGAAAATCAAACAGTTGGATCAGACCTAGTTTTGGGCCGATGAGAGTGAGGAAAGAGACCGCCTCGGGCCCAAAACCAAAGGAAGCCCATTTCAAAAAAAAAAAAAATTAAGCGCTGCCAGCTAGCCAAGTCTGGCCCAAAGGCCAAAGCCCAAAACCAAAATAAAGTTTGTAAACAAAAAAAATATATATGAAGCCTACAAACCTAACCCAACAATAATTGAAATTGAGTTTGAAGCCCTATTCAGTCACTTAGTCACATACTCTCCTTCCTTCTTATGTCCAGTTATCTTTTCTCTCACACACAGATGGGAAAAATGACGGCTATTAAGCAACCGGCCGAAGAACACAATCACGTATGAACCGTATCTCTCTCTTTGTCTCGAATTTTAGCTCTCCAGAGCCCAGAAGAATATTATCTTTATCCTCCTTTTCCTTTCCCGTCTCGGCTCGGTCAGCACAAACTCTATATTTTTTTTTCCTCAATCTTTGTTAATGGGTATTGAGTAATGATTATTCATTGAAACTTAAAATTCTGAATATTGTGAGTTATTGGGTCAATTTCTACGTTGAGTCATTAGTTAGATTGTAAGGTAATCAACTTGAGAAAACTATCATATTTAGACTAATTTTTTAATGGTGATTCGTTTTCTGATACCGTCTTTGGAAAGAACTAGGATTAGTTTATTACAAAAATCCAGGTTTAGACAGCATGAACTTGTCCTTGCTTTTAAATTATATTTATATACAAGAAATTAGCAGAAAGATAAAAAAAAAAAAAATAGTTGATGGCTACCCCAATAAATATGGTATTTTTTTTTTCTTAATTTATACATTATTGGCTGTTTGCCTATCCAGTCATTATGAATTGTGAATTACTGAATATTATGAATTGTAATTGAAGTCAATTTATTGGGTAAATTTATAAATTGTGAATATGATTGTTTCTTTGTGTTGTGAATATTATAAATTGTGATTGAAGTTGATTTCATCTCAAATTTTGACTCAATTTTAGGTTTAAATCCTCTAAGAAGAAGAAGTTGATTTTTCACATTCTGTCATTTTATAATAATTACTCAAATCTCACTTTCAAGTAAGCAATGGTTATCTCTCGTTTATTTATTGACTTATTAGAAATAGTTCAAACATTGCCAACTTATGTGACAATAAAAATATTTGATATCCAACAACGCATCACAATTTGCCCTTTGGATTAATGGCAGCAAGATGCCAAAAAAAGTTGAAATCCATTTGTCCACATTTCAAGTGGAAGCAGTAACAACTTCAAACCTCTAAGAGCATCTCCAATGCATTCAATGGATTAGATAAAATGATGTGCCACATCATCAAATAGACAATGTCTATTAAAATTACTTCTCCAATGCACAATGTGGAATACTATGTGAGACTGACATGGCACTAGAAAAAATAGAAGATGTGAAGTACTCCTTCTACATCTAGACGCTCCGTGAGATTAGACGAGTCAGCAATTTTTTAATTTTTTATTTAATTTTTTAAAATTCTATTAAGTGGATTAGTTTTATTATTTTTAATTTAAAAAAAATAAATGCCACATAATCAACATTATTGGATTGTAGAAGGAACCCATTGGAGAGAATTTTTGGATTTCACTATCTATTCATTCTATATAATCTACGAGTCCGTCTATTTAATTGCCACGTCAATCATAATCTATTGAGTGCATTGGAGATGTTCTAAAAGGTATTACAAAATACATTCCTTTTTTTTTTTGTCTATGGTTAATTACATTTACAGTCTCCATTCTTTCAACTTTGTAATAATATCAACTTCATTCAATTTTATTCACAGATATCGTTCCCATTTTTTTCATTTTACTCGCATAGATGGTCCCCAAATAATTTTTTTTGACAATTTTGTCCATAACTTAAATAAATTAAAACGATAGAAAAAAAATACAATGAAAAAATTACAATTGGGACCTAACCTTTTCAAAGTACAAATAAATCCTAAACCTTTTTCTTTTCTTTTTTTTATTACATATTTTTACTTAAAATAATAAAAAGCGTGTCATCAAGTTCCAAAACTTCTAATTATGTTTACCGAAAAGACATTTAAAGTTTTTACAGATTTCGTCTAGTAGTCCGTTAATTGACAAAAAAATTATACCCGTGATTTAAATTTGATCAATTTAACAAGGACATAATAGTTATTACATTCTATTATTCAAAATAATTTTAAAAAAATAGAAAAAAAAATATCATCTTCTCCATCCCACCCTACCCTTCCTTAAACAATAGCAACCAAGGGAGAAATCTTCCCCGTCGTGCAAACCAATGAGCATATCTCCCTGGCTTGCGTGAAAATGCACAGTATTTTCCCATTTTTGAACAAGCATCTGCATCAGTCGCAAGCCTTCTTCTTTCGATTTCATGTCTTTCAGCCCACCTCCTTAGATTTTGCTTCTTTGTGCTGTTACTCAATCTTTCTCTCCCATGGCATCTGCTGTTTATTGGAATTGGCATGGCCTCAAGACCCATCAATTAAGCCCCTATTCTGGGTTTACGCTAGATCACGCTCTCACCACCTATGATAGCAGGAATTCTTCGAGTTTTCTCTGCTGCTAAATCACCTATCCTTGTGTTGATAAGTGCCAAGTTTCTAAATGAAGATTGTTGTGCGATTATAATCCCGCAAGTGGACGGATCGTTTACAAGCAATAAAGTAATGAATAGAGTGTCGAACCCACGAGGACTATATATTATTTTAACCAATTAATTTATAACTCAAATTCTAATAATATAAAGAAACACAGATTTGATTTGTTTTGTGATAACCTATTTCAATTAAATCTAAATTATCAAACAATTAAAATAAATTTATGAGAACTAATTCAAATTGTACTAACACTAGGATTTGCGAATCCACCAACACATTCCTTAATCAATTATCCGTTTAACCGTTTTAGCTTATAATTACCTTGGATTGAAAATCGGTAATCCTAACATAATCAAAAGTCTCTTTTGATGGTCAATTAATTCTATACGATATGCGAACCTAATTATCTCTAATTAAGCTTCGAACATAGACATATGCATTAAAATCTCAAGAACACCTAAATGGATTTCATAAACCATAATAGTAATTTCTATCTATTATTGGACCCTATGTTATTCAATACCACGTGCTTAATCTATATTGAATCTCTCAACTTTAATATAGATCACAATATATTTTAATGGTGATCAGGCATTAAAATAATAGAAATAATGAATAAAGAACAATCAACCCAAAAGCAATTACCTACTAAAACGGAAAAACTTCTAATTAATTAAAATCGCGAGGTTTCATCGCTCATCTTAGAAATAAGTAAATTAGCCGGATATGATTATGTAAAATAATACATAAATTGTATTAATCATGTTCCAGCAAAAGAAAAAGAAGAAAGAAGAAATAAAACCCGTGACTCTGGCTGAAGAATCTTCAATCCCGTGCCTTGATCTTCGATTCTCTTTTTATCTCTTGTTCCCAAAATTCCTCCTTTTTGTTCTGGCTATTATCTGCCTTTTATAATGTTCTCCAAGCCTTCCAAGACGTGATTTAGGTAGTTGAATCAATCTGAACTTGGTAGTGTTTCAATTCTATCAGAAAACTACCTAAATTCTGCCGCGTATAGCCTTGCGATCGCATGGTGTAACACCTTGCGATCATGGTTTAAGTGGTTAAGGTTCTGCAGTTTATTTTCCTCTTATGCGATCGCATGGTTAGTTTATTTGAATTCCTGGTTCATTCATTTGGCATTTGCATGTCAAGCCCCTGAAGTGTCTTTTCTTAGTAGTTTGAGTCCCATTTTTTTCTATTTGCTCTCTTTTCATCCGATCGACACTTGAAATTGATTATTTTCCAAATTAATAAGAAAATAACATGAAATTAAACTGAAATCAAATAATATGACTCATAATCGTCCCTTTTTGTGAGCTCCAATAAGTACAAAATTGTACTTATCAAATACCCCCAAACTTGAACTTTTATTTGTCCTCGAATAAACTAAATCAAAACAATCAAAACATACTGACAAAAATAATAAAAATAGTCACGATATAAATAGCTTGCCGTTGTTTTGCATAAACTTATAATTCATGACGAGTGCTCAGGTGATAGTATTGCAAACGTGATTCTACTTAACCGATACTTAATATGTGTGTGAGAGTAGTTAATCCGATCCACTTAATCTATATGGTGGTGATAGTCCAACCACTTGGTCAATTCCGATACTTAATATGTGTGTGAGAGTAGTTAATCCGATCCACTTAATCTATATGGTGGTGATAGTCCAACCACTTGGTCAATTTTTTATTTTTCTCTCGTAAGATACACTTTCTCCAAAATGATTCTCTCTTTCAATTCTCGAGAATTTGGGTCTAAGGTATTGGTTCACATTCTTTTCTTACTCAAGGCTGGTTGAGAAAGCTGATAATCGTGACAACCTAGGGTTATGAAGATTCTCCAATTTTTGAGTACTCTCGACCAAAAAGTTTCTACTAAGTAAGTCAAATCTATTAGTTATCTAATCTCCAAATTTACTTTGCAAAGGATTTTTCATTGGCTTTAGCAGATAAATTTTTTTTTATTTTTTATTTTATTAATTTTTTTTATATATATAAATATATAAATCTTATGTGTTAAACTCAATCCATTAAGCTTTCTAAATGACTCATGTAACGAGCTTGAGGTCGGTGACTCCTAGGTTTTTCGAACCTCAGGGCATCGGGTTTTTAGAAACCCCTACGGACCTTTTCACTCAAGTCAAATAGGCTACGAAAAGAGTTATAAGATATTAATAAGGTACAAAACTCAGTCCATTAAGCTTTCTAAATGACTCATGTAACAAGCTTGAGGTCGGTGACTCCTAGGTCTTTCGAACCTTAGGACATCGGGTTTTGAAAAATCCCTACGGACCTTTTCACTCAAGTCAAATATGCTTCTAAAGGAGTTAAGCAATAATAAAAATAATTTTGTTTCTTGCGTGCAATAAGTTCATGCTAGGAGATTAGATTCCTAACATTCGGTCAATACTTAGCTTCTTCTAACTGGTCTAAAGTGCTCCACACAATTTTTTCAACATACATGGAATCAATCATAACCTAGATAGCCACAATCACAACTTATCTACCACACTTTCTCACTCTATTGGTTACTTGGTTGAGATACAGATGATTTTTAGGTTCAAACAGGGTATCCTATTGTTTTCAACTTAAGTGCACCAATATAGCTAAAAAATTATCTTAACTGGCTGACACAACACAATATCAGACATGGTCAAATAGTCTCACATTTAACCAATAGTAATAATATGTTCACAAGTCATAGATTAAAGCGAATAATTAAATAAAAAGTTGCATCATTATCTGGCAATGCTATTCATATCACATAAACATGTAGTAATTAATAAAAAAAAAAATTTTTTTATATAAGATAATAATCATTATCAAGTATCACAATCAGATCAAACAAATTTCAATTTTTTTTATACACCTCCAAACTTGAAAGAAACATTGTCCCAATATAAAATTTAAAATCAAAAGATCAGAGACTTTCCTGAGGTAGATCAGATGGTGCTGGAAGAAAAGGTGATATAAGATCAACTGGAGGAGAAATCTGTACATGTTGGTCGGTAAATCTTTGTTTGAATGTCATCAAGCTAGTATGCAGGTTGTAACTCTATAAAGAAAAAAGAACTTAGTAATAATAATAAAATAAATAAATAATTTTTTTTTTCAGATGCAGATGCGATCGCGAGGGATATAAAATCTGGGCAGAAAATAGGCCATGCGATCGCAGATGGTTATACCATGTGATCGTATGGTACAAAATTTGTTAAAATCAATTTTTTTTTACTTACTAAAAAAAACAGAATGACGATGATGAAAGCCTCATTGCCTAAGAACTAAAAGCTTACTTTAAAAAAATCCTATAAGCATAAAACGTGCAATTTATAAATTGAAATCCTAGATCCAAAAAATTACGAAAATTTAAATAAAATGGTAGAAAAATGGGCTGCCTCCCATTAAGCGTTTTTTTAAAGTCATTAGCTTGACTTTGTCGTGGTGATCGCTCAAGACACTTTGAATAGATCTTTGGAGGACTTGCTTTTCTTGCTTTGATCAATTTCGGACCAATTTTTGTTTACCTTCCAGAGCTTGATTTTTTCCTTATCATATTGATATGATTTTGTTTTGCCGCCCTGCTCAAACTCAACTAAGAAAATTTCACTTTCCTCATCGGACAATTTTTCTTCACTTATTGGTTTATTGATTGGTAAGTGTTTCTTTTGGTCAGACTGGTTTTTCAATATAGAAATGTTTGTACTCTGCTGGTCAATGGCATCAATCTCGAAACAGGAATCTTGAGAGCTTGGAAATTTAATTACTTTGAATACATTGAATGTAACGTACTCATCATTCACTCTCAGCATAAGATCTCCCTTTTGAACAACAATTACTGCCCGACCAGTAGCCAAGAAAGGTCGACCCAAATTGAGTGGTACATCCCTGTTTTCGCACATATCCAGAATAATAAAATCAGCAGGGAATATGAACTTGTCCACTTTCACTAATATGTCTTTAATGATTCCTCTTAGGCGTTTGATTGTTCTATCTGCAAGCTGCAACGATACTGTTGTTGGTTTTGCTTCTCTCAAACCGAGCTGTTTAAAAATAGAATAAGGTATTAGATTTACACTAGCACCCAAATCACATAAAGCTTTGTCAAAAAATAAACTAACAATAGTGCAAAGAATATTAAAACTTCTCGGATCTTTGAGTTTTGGTGGTAGCTTGTTTTGCAATATGGCACTGCATTCTTCAGTAAGCGTAACTGTTTCGTGCTCCTCCAACTTTCGCTTATTTGAAAGAATTTCCTTCATGCATTTGGCATAGCTAGGCATTTGAGCTAAGGCATCAGCGAATGGTATGTTGATGTAAAGCTTTTTGAATATATTTAAGAATTTCTTGAATTGTTGGTCTAGCTTATGTTTTCGCAGCCTTTGAGAAAATAGAATTGGAGGGACGTAAGCTGGTGGTAGAATATAATCTGGTGGAGAGTCCCATTTTTCTTGTGCAACTTCTGCATCTGATTTGTTTTCTCTCTCTTTGTTGGACACAGTTTCTTTTTCTACACCTGGTCTAGTCATATGAATCGCTGGCAACTCAGCTCCGCTTCTCGTGGTGATTGCATTGACTTGCTCTTTTGGGTTGACCTCTGTATTGCTTGGCCATGTGCCTAATTGTTGCTCGGTCAACAGTTTAGCTAATTGTCCTATTTGATTTTCTATATTCTTTATCGAGACATCTGTCCTTTTTTGCATTTTCTTTAGCGCAGATTCCATGCATTCTGATAATTTAGCTATTGTATCTTCTAATCATCATTCCCTTTCATGGGGTTTTCCCTGATTTGGCTGATTTTGTATGTTTTGGGTATTTCCATATGAGAAGTTTGGATGATTTCTCCATCCTGGATTGTAAGTCTGTGAGTATGAATTATTCTGTTGTTGCTGAAAGTTCTGAGCATATGCAACTTGTTCAGGGGATGACATTTCAACTTTTGTCAAAGGACACTTTGATGATTGATGGTTTGCCCTGCATGTTACACAGATTGGTGAAGACATCTGAACCATATTAGCTGAATGAGAATATTTCACTGCTTCCATCTACTTTGCCAATGCATCAATTTTTGCCAATACAAGTGAATTTGTGTCCACTTCGTGTATTCCTGCTGATTTCTTCTGCAATCCTCTTTCTGGCCACATAATGAATTGTTCACTCATGGTTTCATATAGGTCGTAAAGGTCACCGATGGATCTATTTTGGATAGAGCCACCTGCTGCAGAATCTATTGAAAAACGACTAGTTAGAGTCAGTCTAGAGTAAAAATAATAATTCTGAGCTGCTAAAGAGAAATCATGACTTGGACACTTTCGGAGCAGTTGTTTGTATCTTTTCCATGCCTCGTGAAAGTTTTCCAACTCAGATTGTTGGAAATTGGAAATTTCATACTTGAATATGTTTACTCTGGCTGGAGGGAAATATTTTAGTGTGAATTTTTGGATCAGATCTGCCCAAGTAGTAATGCTTCCAGGCGGTAGAGAATCTAACCATTCTCTAACTTTATCCTTCAGTGTGTGTGGAAATAGCCTCATCTTAAGTGCCTCTTCATTAACACCTTGGTATTTGAAATTGCCACAGAATTCATCAAAGCGAAAAATATGGTAATGAGGATTTTCATCTGTCATCCCATAGAACAGCAGATTGTTCGAGAACAAATTCATCACATCTGGCCTCAACTGGAAGCTATCATGTCCATAAGGCGGATATACTATGATGGACCAATTCTCAACATTCGGTGGCATCATATACTCACCCATAAGAATATCTCGTTCACTAACTTCAACTGGTCGAACTATTGGTGCATGATTATTTCAAACACCTGCAGGTAATTGATCATGTACTTGGTGGTCTTCCATTGTGTCTTTTTGCTGTTGTTTCATTTCTCTTCACTCACGTTGTCTTTGGTGAAAGCTCCGTTCAATTTCTGGATCTAAATCAAATATATCAAGATCCTTTGTATGGCGCATACACACTTAACACCTGAAAATTTAGAAAACAAATAAAATTCAACAGTATCACGAAGAATTGAAAATAAAAATAAAAATAAAAATAAAATAAAAGAGAATAAAAATAAATACCACTAAAAAGAATTGTTAAAAGTCAAATTATAAATTAACGTAGCAATTAATAAAACTAGTCCCCGGCAACGGCGCAAAAAACTTATTGTGCGATTATAATCCTGCAAGTGGACGGATCGTTTACAAGTAATAAAGTAATGAATGGAGTGTCGAACCCACGAGGACTAGATATTAATTTAACCAATTAATTTATAACTCAAATTCTGACAATATAAAGAAACACAGATTTGATTTGTTTTGTGAAACTAAACCTATTTCAATTAAATCTAAATTATCAAACAATTAAAGTAAATTTATGAGAGCTAATTCGAATTGTACTAACACTAGGATTTGCGAATCCACCAACATATTCCTTAATCAATTATCCGTTTAACCGTTTTAGCTTATAATTACCTTGGATTGAAAATCGGTGATCCTAAAATAATCAAAAGCCTCTCTCGATGGTCAATTAATTCTATACGATATGCGAACCTAATTATCTCTAATTAAGCTTCGAACATAAACATATGCATTAAAATCTCAAAAACGCCTAAATAGATTTCATAAACCATAATAGTAATTTCTATCTATTATTGGACCATATGTTATTCAATACCACGTGCTTAATCCATATTGAATCTCTCGACTTCAATATAGATCACAATATATTTTAATGGTGATCAGGCATTAAAATAATAGAAATAATGAATAAAGAATAATCAACCCAAAAGCAATTACCTACTAAAACGAAAAAAACTTCTAATTAATTAAAATCATGAGGTTTTATCGTTCATCATAGAAATAAGTAAATTAGCCAGACATGATTATGTAAAATAATACACGAATTGTATTAATCATGTTCCGACAAAAGAAAAAGAAGAAAGAATAAATAAAACTCGTGACTCTGGCTGAAGAATCTTTAATCCCGTGCCTTGATCTTCGATTCTCTTCTTGTCTCTTGTTCCCAAAATTCCTCCTTTTTGTTCTGGTTATTATCTGCCTTTTATAATGTTCTCCAAACCTTCCAAGACGTGATTTAGGTAGTTGAATCAATCTAAACTTGGTAATGTTTCAATTCTATCAGGAAACTGCCTAAATTCTGCCGTGTATAGCTTTGCGATCGCATGGTGTAACACCTTGCGACCGCATGGTTCAAGTAGTTAAGGTTCTGCAGTTTATTTTCCTATTGTGCGATCGCAGCCATTACTAACCATGCGATCGCATGGTTAGTTTATTTGAATTCCTGGTTCATTCCTTTGGTATTTGCATGTCAAGCCCCTGAAGTATCTTTTCTTAGTAGTTTGAGTCCCATTTACTACTATTTGCTCTCTTTTCATCCGATCGACACTTGAATTTGATTATTTCTTAAATTAATAAGAAAATAACATGCAATTAAAATGAAATCAAATAATATGACTCATAATCGTCCCTTTTTGTGAGCTCCAATAAGTACAAAATTGTACTTATCAAAGATCGATACATGGAATCTCTTGCAGTCATTAGAATATCAGAACTATTGACGCACGACATCCGGTAGTGCTGGATACCATTACATTCATCAAGTTTTGCTGTCCTAGCCATCTTCTCTTCCAATTCTAACTGCAAAATCATCTCTTCCATAGTCTGTTGGCTTTCCATCAAGGATGATTTAGCCATCGTACAAGAGGAGCCATTATGATCGACTATTTGATGGTTGAGGTTGAGGTACATCCATTGAAAATGTTAGGGTCTCAATTACAATTTTTTCATTGTATTTTTTTTTTTTTTTATCATTTTAATTTATTTATGTTAAGGGAAAAAATGTCAAAAAAGTCATTTATGGACTATCTGTGTGAATAAAATGAAAGACTTCTGCAAATAAATTACAAAATTGAAAGAATGGAGATTGTGAGTATAATTAACCATTTTCTTTAATTTATTTCATCATCAAACTATATAGAATGCTTAGCGTTAATGTTTTTAAAAGTTAAATAGGAAATAAACTCCCATGGATAAGTTGTTGTCGACTTGCAATTTTCAAACGATTTGGACTTGCAATTTTTAAGCTAAGTGCAATCTTATATTTCACAGATTTCCGCTCCTCGAAATTTAGCTGTCAAGATCTAACTAACGCCACGAACAAAATCACTATAAGTTCAAAGTTAAATTTACTGTAGTACACTCCAAACTATGTGAGAATGTCATGAGGATAAAATCAGAGTAAAAAACTATAGTTCTTTTTCAATTTTATGTCTCGATTAGTGCTTTAAATGAAATAAGCTTCCACGGATCAGTTGTCGCGGACTTGCAATTTTCAAGCTATGTGCAGTTTTATGGAAAAAATTTTCTATTCGATGTTTGGCTGTCAAGGTCTAACTAACGCCACAAACTAAATCATTATAAGCTCAGAGTCAAATTTAATGTAGTACGCTGCAAACTATGTAAGAATGTCACGACGATAAAATCAGACTCGAAAACTATAAATTATAGTTCCTTTTTCCAATTTTATGTCTGGATTAGTGCTTTTTCCAAATTGATAATATTGTTACTGTTTCAAATTTGATTGGAAAACTGACTAATTAGAAATGTAAACACTTTTTCCTCGGATGGTTTGACAAAAAAGTTACAAAAGAATTGTCAATGAAGGAGAGATTCACTCCTACGAGTGAAAAACAATAATTGTATTTGCAAAATTGTTCCATTTTGTCCAAATCTATAAGGTTCTAGAGCTTTTATGTTTTGTGGCTGTAATATTCTTACCTTCCAACTTTTAACTAGGAAGGAGATGGACAAGATCTACGGACGGCTAATTTCGTAATCTATACATTCAATTCACTATGTAAAACGTGCACAAGGACACTCTTATGTTACATTAAATTTACTTATACATTCCAATGTTGTCATATATAAATGTTAATTTTAAGAAATATTTGTCTATTTGATACATGTGTGCACAAACGCACACACTGTAACATAATCAAATATTGCCAGTATAGACAATTAGTGTTATGCAACATACCTTTTCTCCCGTTTCTTTCTCTTTTTTGTTCATAAGCATTCACTAAATTAATATTTTATCTACACACCCACAACTAGGGATGGCAAAGTGGCCGGGCTGCTTGTGGGCCCATTGGCCCGGCCCGTGATGGGCTTGGGCTGGGTTGAAGAAAAAAAAAGAAGAAGGGTCAAATGGCCGGGCTCGGCCCATGGATTGGTGAATAATTTTTTTTTTTAACTTCAAAAACTCAAAAAATAAATAAAACTAAAAAAATTAAAACAAATTCACGTGGACTGACCCGTGTGGCCCACGAGCCATGGGCCTGTCCGGGCCTATGTTTTTTGGAAGGGAATGGCTTGGCCCGTCACTTCACGGGTCGAGCTCGGCCGGTGGCAAGGGCCAAGCTGGCCCGGCTCGTCCCATTGTCATGACTACCCGCAAGACTTTCTCCAATGTGCATGTAAAAGGACCCAAGAATGCAAGGATCTAGACAATGGTACTGAAGAAGAAATTGAATTATCGCATTTGATTATATGATGCAACGGGGCTACCTTGTGGTAAGTTATTTGGATCTGGGGCACCTCCTTGCATACTAAGGCCAGAGAAGAAGGGAACTCAGCCATAAAAAACTTTACAAACTTCCATTTTGCACAATCATAAGAATAAATAGTCATTAGAGACTTAATTTTGTAATCTGGGAGTAACGATTCTCCCATGGGTAGGCTTTCAACACGAAAACGAAAACCTTCTTCACACAACTTTGCTGGCAACTCAACAATGTGTTTGGTCCACAATTCCAACTCCCCTACTTGATCATCATCAAATTTCCATAAGATCAATCTCCCAGCATCAAATAAACATGCTTCGACCTGTGCCAGGGTAAGCCTTCCTCCAAGTTCCATAACATGAAACCAGTTCCATTGGTAAGTCTCTGTCATATAATGAAACATCTCCTTCATTAGAACAAAAGAAACCACTGCGTACTTAGGGTGACTGTCCCGACTCCAATAGAACTCCATCAATACATATGCTGTGTATCTTTAAATCAAGAGTTGCATGAGGGATGTGTAAAAATAATGGTTTTTCTTGTATTTCATTATGAGAAAAGTGTTACAATTTATAGGGTATTAGAAAGCTAAAAATAGAATCATAAATCATAACAAATTGATTCTAAATGATTTATGTAAATCACTAATTGATTTATAAGAATTACTAATTGATTTGTAATGATTTATGTAAATCACTAATTGATATTTCAACACTCTCCCTCAAGTTGGTGCATAGATGTCTGTCATGCCCAGCTTGTCCACAAATTTTGAAAGTTTGCGAATTGAAACTGCTTTGGTGAGAATATCTGCCAGTTGGTCTTCTGATCGGATTTCTGGTAGCTCTAGACTTTTCTCCTCCAATTTCTCTTCGATGAATAAACGATCAATCTCAACATGTTTTGTTCGATCATGATGAACCGGGTTATGGGCCATATCACGAGCAGACTTGTTATCACAGTACAGCCGAATAGGTGTATTTGATGAATAACCTAAATTCTAAAAAAGTAATTTCAGCCACAAGCCTTCACAAACGCCAAGAGCCATTCCTCGTAGCTCCGCTTCACCACTCGAACGGGCGACCACACTTTGTTTCTTGCTCTTCCAAGAGACAAGATTTCCACCTACAAAGGTAAAATACCTTGAAGTAGACCGCATGTCATTTTTATCTCCAGCCTAGTCAGCATCAATGTATACATTGATGGTTTGTTCATCTGTTTTTCTAGAAAATAGAATTCATTTCCCTGGTGCTGATTTCAAGTATCTCAAAATTTGTATGACTGCATTCATATGCTGTTCACCTGGATTATGCATAAATTGATTGACGATGCTCAAAGCATATGCAAGATCCGGTCTTGTGTGGGCTAAGTACATCAGTCTACCGACAAGTCTCTGGTATCTCTCTTTGTCAACTGGAACTTGATCAGCTTCCATTCGTAATTTCAATCCTTCTTCAATTGGTGTATTTGCTGGTTGACATGAAGACATCCCAGTTTCCTTCAAAAGATCTAAAGCATGTTTTCTTTGGGACAAGAAAATACCTTTTTGAGATCGAGATACTTCTATTCCTAGGAAGTACTTTAAGGGGCCAAAGTCTTTCATTTCAAATTCTTTGGACAAGTATTCCTGTAGAGCCTTCATTTCAACTGGATCATTTCATATTACCACCATGTCATCAACATAAACAATAAGTGCATTAACTTTACCGTTTTGTTTCTTCAAGAACAAAGTGTGATCTGAATTGCATTGATGATAACCAAAGGCTACCATAGACTTTGTGAATCTTCCAAACCAGGCCCTGGGAGACTGCTTCAAACCATACAATGATTTCTTCAGTCTACACACCTTCTGGCTTTGCTTTTCTATCACCGTGCATCCTGGGAGAAGATCCATGTAGACTTCTTCAAATAGTTCTCCATGTAAAAACGCATTCTTCACATCAAACTGCTACAGAGGCCATCCAAAATTTGTAGCTAAGGATAACAAGACCCGGAATGTGTTCATTTTTGCAACGGGTGCAAAGGTTTTAGTGTAGTCAATTCCATAAGTCTGAGTATACCCCTTTTCCACCAATCTTGCTTTGAAGCGTTCAATTGTACCATTAGCTTTGTGCTTTATAGAAAAGATCCATCGACATCCAACTGTTTTCTTTTCCGTAGGAAGATCCACAAGCTCCCATGTTTGGTTCTTTTGTAAGGAAGCCATCTTTTCATTAATTGCGGCTGTCCACCTTGGATCGGTTAAGGCATCCTGCACACTATTAGGAATAGATACAGTAGATAATTGATTTACAAATGACTGATTTGTTTTTGACAATTGATGTGTAGACACATAATGGTTCATGGGATATCTTACTTTACTAGACAATTCAGGTTCATAAGTTGGTTTTGGAATACCTCTTGTGAGACGTTGTGGTAACTGTCTTTTAGACGACTCAGGAATATCCTTAGCTAACGATTGGTTTGGTATATTACTCGAGAGAGACTGCAACTCGATCTCTGAAGTTCCATGGTTTTCTGGATGTTCATTACCACTTATATCCAAGCATTGACCACTAGAATCCAATTCATCCAGTGCATCCAAGTTTTGACCACTTGTTTCCGGTTCTCTTACATTGTCATTAGATATTTCTGTCATATCAAGTTTTACCTCATCCGGATCTGTCATAAGGTTGTATTCAATAGTTTGAATTTTCTCAAGATACTCTTCCTGAAATTCAGAATCAGAGTAATACATTGCATCTTCATGGAAAACAACATCCATAGTGATAAACATGCGCTGAGTAGGGGGGTGATAACATCGATACCCTTTTTGATGCAGTGCATATCCAACAAAAACACATTTTAAGGCGTGAGGCATTAACTTACTCCGTTGATCTTTGGGAAGATGAACATAGGCAATACAACCAAAGACATGAGGAGGCAGGTTGGGGATTGTGGGAGCTACAACAGCGTCAGTGAGTGTTTGAAATGGCGTTTTGAAGTTGAGTGACCTCGAAGAAACTCGATTGATGAGGTAGGCAGCTGAGAGGAGAGCTTCACCCCAATAGTGGGGAGGCATGTGTGCTTCAAGGAAGGAAGCACGAACAACCTCCAATAAGTGTCTGTTTTTTCTTTCAGCAACACCGTTCTGTTGTGGTGTATCTGGAAAACTGGTTTGATGAATAGACCCATGAGAGTCCAAGAATTGTTGAAGCTTATTACTGCTATATTCTCTTCCGTTATCACTTTGGAGTACTTGTATCTGGGGATTGTATTGTGTTTTTACAGTATTGTAGAATTTTTTAAATAATACTGTAACTTCTGATTTGGATTTCATAAGGCATAACCAAGTCATTCGAGTACAATCATCGATAAAGGTAACAAACCAATGAGAGCCTCCCAATGTAGGAATTTTGGAAGGGCTCCAAACATCAGAGTGAATAACCATAAATGGATTTGGACTTTTATTTAAAATTAAAGGAAATAAAGTACGATGGCTTTTAGCAAGTTCACAAACATCATATTTGAAACTAGAAATATCCAAATCAGTAAACAAAGTAGGAAACAAACGTTTTAAATATCCAAATGAGGCATGCCCTAAACGCCGATGCCAAACCCAAATCTCAGTTATTTTCTTGGTACTGTTGACGATAGCATGTTGTAGTTTGATGGAAGTTGTTGACTCTAGATCTTAGTAGTACAGCATCCCTTTCTTAATACCATAACCAATCATTTGTTGAGTATGAATATCCTTAAACACACAAGATTCAGGACAAAAAATAACCACACAAAACAAGGTATTGGTGATTTGAGAAACAGAGAGAATATTATAGTTCAAGGACGGTACCAGTAATACAGAATCAAGATGTAATGTTTTAGTAAGATGGGATGACCCTTTCCCAAGAACTGGGTAGTATTATCATTTACAGTAGAGACATAGTTTCGAGATGAGGGTTTCAGATTAAAGACTTGATTCACATCAAATGTCATATGATCAGTGGCACCAGAATCAATTATCCATGCATTATTCAAAACAGGTGCAGAAATATTAAAAACTTTACCTTCTCCAATAGTAGTTTCCAGTGCTGATGAAGTAGATGGACCAACATCTTCTTTTGTTTGAGCAAGTGATGTCGTAGATGGTCTACTAGCATTTCGATAACAAGTTGGGTCCCACCAGTCTGGATATCCAACTAACTCAAAGCAATGATTTTTGGTATGACGTGTTTGATTGCAGTGAGTACATTTCAATGAGATTTTATCGACGATGGAATTCTTTGATTTGGTGGATTTTGGATGATCTTGTAATGTTTGACTGGGCTGATGTCGAGAGAGCATTGCAGAAGCTTCCATTTTGGTAGTCTTCTCATTGAAGGCAATGGATCGTAAGTCCTCACGACGAACCATGGAATAATATTCTTCTAAACTGGGTCGAGGTGTTTGACGCAAAGGAACACAAGTGGTATTTTTCTAGATTTGAAGAACTGGATTTTGGTTGAATGATTTTCTGGGTTTGGGTGTCTAAGAACCGTGTTATGGCTCTGATACCATGTAAAAATAATGGTTTTTCTTGTATTTCATTATGAGAAAAGTGTTACAATTTATAGGGTATTAGAAAGCTAAAAATAGTATCATAAATCATTACAAATCAATTCTAAATGATTTATGTAAATCACTAATTGATTTATAAGAATTACTAATTGATTTGTAATGATTTATGTAAATCACTAATTGATATTTCAACAGGATGATCCTAGATGAGGCGTCAATCCTCAAAGTAAGAATCTCACAAGGATAATTATCACCAACAACCTCACGATAAATATCATGAATAATCTCACGAAGATAAACACCACGAACTTTTACTAAACTTATTTTTAGTAACTTATACAAATCATTAATGAGGTCATACCCAAAATAATATTTCGCACAACGAGTGTCTAATCGTGGGGATGGCAGCTTCAAATTTTCATTGGTGAAAATATTACACAAGAAAATGAGATTACATACAAGCAAACAAGGCCATTAATGGTCTGTGTAATGTTGTACAAACAAGACCTAAGATAGTTCGAGACAACGGAGAAGAAAATCGTTTTACAAATGAGCACTTTGATACTTCAACTCTTACATCTATGTGATTCCTAATGATGCAGATTTGAAAGACCACCAAGTTTTTGAAACAAAAAAAGATCTTATGATAGAGGTGCACTTGCTTGCAATGAAGTACAACTTGAATTCAGAGTGAAAAAATCAAATAAGAAGACATACACAATTGTTTGCGTAGATGACAAGTGTAAATGACATTTCTTTGAAGTTTGCAAATATATATGTAAACTTATTTGATCTTTGAGTATTCACTGAAATAATCATAGATAGGCAATATAATGAGTTGTTGGAAGATATACCATGCCATATATAGACGTGCAGACCTTATCAATGACATCCGTCGACACTTTGGGGTAGACATGAGTTATCAGAATGCGCGAAAGTCTAGAAAATGTGATTTGGTAGATTTAAGAGTTCATCTAAGGACAGTTATGTTAAATTGGCCTCATGTGCCATAACTTGGTTACAACTAATCCTGGCACGGTATACTCTATAGAAATTCATAGTAATAGCCCCTTCAAATACTTTTTTATGGCCCTTGGACCTTGCAGCCACGAATTTCACTCTTCAATACAGCCAGTAGTTATTGTAGATGGAATATTTTTTACCAAAAAATATAAATGTACGATAATTGTTGCTACTTGTCAAGATGCAAATATTCAGATCTATCCTTATGCTTAAGACATAGTTGATTTCGAGAATGATGCACCGTGAAATTATTTTTTACGAAGTTGAAAGAAGTAACGAGTGATACTGAAGATCATGTTGTGATATTTGACCAACATCCAAGTATTATCAAGGGCGTTAAAAATGTCTATCAAAATTTGCATCATGGACATTGCATCTATCATATAAAAGGCAACTTAAGGACCATCACTCGAAATTCTAAGATTTTCTCACTTTTTAATAAAGCAATGGAGGCATATACTATAGAAGAGTTTTGAGATTATATGAGTCAAATTAACAATATAGACGATGAAGCTTGGAAATATTTAGTCAAAACAGAATTTTATAGTTGGGCTAGGTCACATTGTTTGGGGAATAGTTACAATGTCATGACATCAAACAATGCAGAGTTAGCGAACTTAGTGTTTAAGATAGATTGACAGACTTCGATACTTGCATCTGTTGAGAGTATTAGAAAGAAGTTGCATACATGGTTTTATGAGAAACATGTGAATGCACAAAGCTGTACAAGCACTCTAACACCAACAATGGAAGAGAAACTTAACTGTGTAAGAATCTTGATAAGGCCAAGAGGTTTGTTTCTGAGCCGATCGATCAATTCAAGTATAACGTGAGGAATGGAACCATGAAGAATAGTACAACCTTAAGTTATAAGGTGTCAACCCTCATACATTGATTGTGGACAATATTTTTTATAATCAAAATATAAGTTGTGTCCACCATGCTTCTCAACGCAAGCACCCAACTTATATTGTCACAAGTAAATATTGACACTTTTATTTACATGCTCAATATTACATGAATGCAACAACAATAAATAAATAAATAAATAATTTTATTACAACAAATTTATATTATATGGGCACATCACCCAACAATCCTCCCACTTGCCCTAGAGTAAATGTGCCATGTCTTGCAACCTCGTGCCTTGTAGATGCCCATAGAAACTTTAAGCCAGTAGGCTCTTAGTAAATGAGTTCGCGAGGTTATATCCAGTAACAATCTTGCTGGCAATCACATCTCCTCGACTAACAAACTCGCTCAAGAGATGATATTTCCATTCTATGTGTTTACCCTTTTGATGACTCCTTGGTTTTTTAGCATTTACCACTGCCCCACTCTTATCACAGTAAAATGTCGTGGGATGTGCTGATGCATGAACTAACTCATTGTCTATTAGGAATTTCTTAAGACATACTGCCTCTTTAGCAGCTTCACAAGCTGCCACACACTCGACTTCCATAGTAGAATCAGCAATGCATGATTTCTTGATACCACCACCTAGTGTAAACAATGATCATGATATAGACTTGCGAGAGTCATTATTAGCCTGAAAGTCGGAATCCGTATACCCTACTGGAGCAATGTCTGGTGAAGAGTAAACCAGCATATAGTTCATTGTACTTAAGGATATGCTTTACAACCACCTAATGTTCCGGTCAGATTGATAACGACTTGCTATACCAACAACATAACAAATGTCAGGTCTATTGCACATCATAACATACAAGAGACTACCTATTGGTGACACATAAGGTATTTAACAATTGCGATCTATCTCTTCAGGAATTTTTGGGATTGCTCCTTAGAGAGTTGAATTCAATGTCTGAATGGCAAATTGCCCTTCTTCAAATCTTGTATGGAAAAGCTGACAAATATCTTGTCAATATATGTAGCCTGGGATAAAGCAATCAACTTTTTCTTTCGATCTCTTAAGATCTGAATGCCTAGCTTCACCCAAATCCTTCATACGAAATTGTTGGGACAGCCATATTTTCTTAGAAGATAACACCTCCACATTATTTCTTATAAGTAGAATATCATCCACACAAAGCATCAGGAAAATTACCCACGAGTCGGCTCGTCCATGTATCGTGCTCATTTTTTTGTAGTTCGTCGCGAGCCCAATATGGTCCTAGCCAGCAAGCCCACGAGTCACTCAGCTCATTTGGCACTTTTAAATAATATTGTTAACTTAGATGAAAAAACTTGTACATGTAGACGATTTCAAGTAGAACATTTACTGTGCGAGCATATAGTGGCATCGGCAAAGACGATATGATATTCAGTTTATTTTCTATGCTATCTATATTATATTGTTGATTATTGGAGAGCTGCGTCCACAAACTATTTTTCCTATGCCGAATGAAGTTGATTGGAAAATTTCTGGAAATATTAGAAATTCTCAATGTGTTGTCGCCATTCATCCGATGATGAGGTGGACATGATAAAACAAAACGGATACCTTCAACTCAAGAGTTTCCAAATAGGCACAAATGTGGTAGGTGTGGCGCAACTAGGCACAATCGACTGACATGTAAAAGTTAGATACTGTTGGTCGATAAATTATCGGATGATTAGTATGGTGTTTGTTTTATGAGGATTGCAAGTTTAATTTATGAACATTTAAAGAAATGAATTTGTGTTATTTATGTATTGTATTTCATTTATATCATTTATATTCAGTTTATTATATACATATGTAAATGCCATGTTTTTTACCCTTTGAAATGAATGTATGGAATGAATTATATTGTTTATGAATTGTATTTAAACATAAATTTAGTATGCTATTCTATTTAATAGAACTTGTAGTTTATTGAAAAACAACTAAGTCTTTTTAAAAGACTTCAGTCGGTTTTGGTAAACGACCAGGGTATTTTAAAGGGTATTTTAAACAGATTCTGGTCGGTTTTCCAAAATGACTATTTTGTTTTCAAAAAAAATGGCTACCCTTGCCGTTTTGATGTCATTTTTTTCAAAAGGACTCTAGTTTTTTAAACAGACCGAGAGTCTTTTATATAGACTGCAGTCTTTTTTGATAAACGATATGGGTTTTTTGCATTTTATTAATGATTTGAATTGAAGATGAACTTTTTAAATACAACTTATAATATGAACTTGAAACGCATTCGAAGAGGAACTTTGTCAATATTGTTCATCACTGTTCGGTAAACTATGGTCAATTAAATACGACTTATAATTGATTTCAATAAGTTAAATAATCACGTATAACAGAATAGATATGCCAATTAAACGTATAACTAGTGCAACATTCAACTCATCTGTTAAAACACATTCGAAGGCGAACTTTGTTAATATAATTTCTTGAGCTCTATTATACATTGTTCGGTAAACTATGGTCAATTTTTTACAACTACGACACATAATTGATTTCAATAAGTTAAATCATCATGGATAATAGAACAAGATATGTTAACTAAATGTATAACTAGTGCAACATTCAATGTATTTGTTAAAACGCATTCGAATATGAACTTTGTGAATATAGTTCCCTAAGCTCCATTATTTACTGTTTAGTAAACTATGGTCGATTTTTTACAAATAAGACCCACAATTGATTATAATAAGTTAAATCATCACGTATAACAGAACAAAAGATGCCAATTAAACGTATAACTAATGCAACATTCAACTTATTTGTTAAAATACGTACATAGGCGAACTTTTGTTAATATAGTTCATCGTGCTCCATTGTACGTTGTTAGGTAAAGTATGATCGATTTTTCTGCAAATGCGTCCCATTTTTTGATAAACGACCATGTCCTTTTAAAAGACTCTGGTTGGGTTTTCCAAAACGACTGAGATCGTTTTAAAAGACTAATCATTTTTCAAAAAACGACTGAAGTCTTTTTAAAAGACCATGGCCTTTTTCATAAAACAATTGGGGTGCTTTCCTTTTCCAGAAACGATTGTAGTCCAATAAAATTTCGACATTATTTTCCTTGTAACTTGAACTAAACCAACCGAAAAACAACACAATTGTATATATTTCCACCAAAACTAAACCAACCTTATACAAATTGGGCATTCTTGTCCACTAAAACCCACAACAATCCAATCATGTAGAGACAAGCAAATTTACATCATAAACAACATACAAATAGATACAGGTCATAATCAAGGGCATATAAATCGACAGCCATCTTGGTCATCCACTTAGCCATATAGAAGTCATTAACTTGTTCTATTGGGGGTCGATGCTCAATGATTCTATATATTTTATTACGTAAACAACGCAATCAACCCTGCAAGACAATAAAATAATGGTCAACAAGAATACTACAATTAAATGAATATGAATAAATGCATATTTATTTGTAATAAGAAACTTATGAAATGCCTTGTTTCTTTGGTTTGTAGACCATTTCTATTGCAAAAGTTTCTCTCTCTATAGTAATGTTGGTTTCCTTTAAAAACATTGGGAGAATGATACTAGCAAACCTTAAGTCTTTTTAAGTTAACTGTCCATAAGACAACCCCGATCAGGATCATACACAAACATTGTATAATTTATTACGTAAACAACGCAATCAACCCTGCAAGACAATAAAATAATGGTCAACAAGAATACTACAATTAAATGAATATGAATAAATGCATATTTATTTGTAATAAGAAACTTATGAAATGCCTTGTTTCTTTGGTTTGTAGACCATTTCTATTGCAAAAGTTTCTCTCTCTATAGTAATGTTGGTTTCCTTTAAAAACATTGGGAGAATGATACCAGCAAACCTTAAGTCTTTTTAAGTTAACTGTCCATAAGACAACCCCAGTCAGGATCATACACAAACATTGTCGAGTTACGAAAGTCGACTTCACTTCGAACCAATGTGAACGAGTATACACCGAAAAATATAAATGTGTACAAAATAGATACACAATTATAGACAAAGTAATTATACTTACTGAATAACTACATATTTAATAAAATAAAAGTACTTACATCATCTGAAAGCCAACTCCCATGTGTCATAACTTCGTAAAACAACTATTTCACGTCTTTTATATTGACGTGTCCTAAATTAAATGAGACGCTATAAAAAATGGATAACACGATTGTAAAAGAATACGATACAAATAGAGAGCAATGAATTTGTATTTACCCATTGCCTAACTTCTTCTTATACCATTTGACGAATTGTTTCTCCTTTACCGAACCAACCTCTCGGAAGAGATCAACATTTGCGTTATCAATATGTCTTCACCACTTTGCTTTAGTCGCATATGGAGAGTGTGGCGACCCCGAAATTTTGTCTAATTTTTTTTCTCTGTCTAGTAGGGTAATAGGAACTGGATTGAGGGTATTAGTAACCCCATACACAGAAAGCAGTTTAGTTCTTTGGTTTAATTAAAAACTAGATTGAAACATATTTGTAATAGTTTTTATTATTTTCTTTCGGGGAAAACAGTTAGAAATAATCAGAGACAACGTTTGTAGGTCGCCCTTTCTCTTTTGCTTCGAATTCGTCTTATTTTAAAAACGGGTATATTTAATAATAATAAAAGCCACAGGATAAAGCATGATAACTTAAACATAGTGGAAGAGTAAAACATGTGAATCTCGTCTTTTGATTTATTTTACCTCCAATATCGTAGGTTGCTGCAAAACATGGACTTAAGTAAAGGATGGAAATACATCACTTACAATTTTTGTACCAAAATGGCTCATGACAAATCATTACGTCTCATAAATAACCCATAAGTCCTAAGCCCGTTTAAAAGTACTACAAGATACTTTATCTAACGAGGAGGTGCTTATATGTTAGAGACGAGTTCACTTAAGCTATTACATTTTATAAAAGCGGGTTGTAAGATACTCCATAGTCCAATAGTCATATATGTCCACGAGAAAGTAGGTGGCTTCATACTTTTGTAGCCCAGGTTGATGGAGATAGGAAGACCATACATCAATCTTGGTAATCAAATGGTATTCTTGGCCATCCGAAGCTACTTCACTCCTTTGCCCCATGACTTCATAGTAATCGCAATCCATTTCCTACAAGAGTCGTGAAACGACTATAAATTGTACATTCAATGAGTAAAATACGGTGCATGTGTGATGTTGCACATAAATATATCTTTTATCTTTCTTAGGACCCTTCCCTTAAGCAATATTTGTACACCGAACGCTTAAATAAACATTCTTTGTGCATATGCACGATGGCCAAACTTTTTTGAACTCTTACCGTCTCTTTATGGGCTACTTTTGCTATTGGCCATAGTTGATCAACTCTTGGAACCCTTACGGTCCCATTATAGGCTACTCTTGCCCTTGCCCGTTCTTTAATCGGACCTCGCGTCCTCATATGGGTCACTCTAACCCTTGGCCATAGTTGGTCAACTCTATTCTTTGGACCCTTACCATCCCTTTGTGGTGTACAAATAAGCTTGGGGAACTTATTGTGTTATAGCATAACTTATCTTTGTATACATGTAAACTTTGTTTTCTCATTTCAAGTTGAGCATGTATAACACAAAATAACTTCTCATTTTCATTCTTCCTTCTTGTTGCATAAATGACAAATGGGCTCAAGATGCTCGTAATATCTCATAAATCTCATCAACATAAGTCATTTGGAGCACATAAGAGCATATATAATTTATGCACATGTATATATATATATACTTATCGTGTTACACATAAGGCAAACAACATAAGTTACTCACTACTTGTTGTTGTTAGCCTTGATCCACCTGAAATAGAAGGTTCTATATATTACAATCTTATAGGAGGTGGATATTACTTGAATCTGTAGGTAGGGTAACAAGACCCTGCAGAAACTAGTCTTAGGCATTCATGGAGCAGAGATTTTGAGAAACTGATACCCCATCGTAGAATAGTAAAAACGGAGTACCAATACTTTCTGGGGTAGAGAGGTGTTAGGAGTATTTTTATTTTGAAAACTAAGTTCTCGGCCCTTGGGATTTGACTTTCTCCACCATGAAACCTGGTGTTTTTTATCCCCTTTGCTACTGTCCGATTCGGGGCCATGAGGCTCGGGTGTGGAGATTTCTCTATCAAATTAGAGAACTTCCACACCGAGCTTTTTCATTAAGTATTTACTCACCTCTTTTTATTAGATGTATTTTCACCCTTTAAGTGGGTTCTTTCCTACTTCTTTAGTGTTAGAGAGTGTGTGAAAGTGTTACGATGATTATAGAGAGAAGAAAGGGGTAGGTTGTGGATTTAATTGGAGGGGTATTTATAGGAAAAAACTAACCCTCCTCTCATGATTGCTTTTATCCCCATTGTGACGCATGTAAAGTTGGATAGTTTTTCTTAAGATTTCCTCTTGGCCTATTTTTAATGCTTTCCCATTTTCCCATAGTTTTTCTAGAGTGCAATAGGGACACAAGGGATAGCACCTAGGATAATTAATACAGAAATCCCAATTATTTAATAAAATTGGCATGATTTCCTAACCTTCTGGACCCGTTTTTGGGTTGGGTTTTGAAGATTGATGCATACTTATTTTTCAACGTCTCTTGTACCATCTTGAAGGTCTTACAGTGATCTTCGTAACGCACTTTGAATCATAGAAAATGGACCAACACAGTGATTAAAACATCATTCTAAAAATGGCTACCCGAACATGGTTTTGCTGAAAACTCTTAACTGTTTTTTAGATTTCAAACTTTCTGGAACGTTTTTGACATAAATTTTTGGGGCTGATTTCTTAGTCAAATGTAGGTGTATTTGGCACCATTTCGAAGGTCTCACTGTGTACTTCACAACACCGTAAGAATCGTAGAATTTCGACCAATACATAATTCATATGATCGTTCCAAAGATGAGGCTGCTTAACTTATTCAAAAAGGCTTAAAACTTTACTTTCTCAACTTTTTGGGTTCCCACCCAAGTTTTCACTTTTAATCAATCAAGACCTATCATAAGCTATTAAATCTTAAATTAATTCATATTAATCCCTTCATAATTCATTAATTTTGATTTTTCCTTTTTAATTATTCGGATTTAAATTAAATTCTAAATGTTACGACTTTTGAAGAAATTTTCGGGACAACTCAACTAAATTTCTCGTTTCATTATATTTTTCATATTTAAAATAAATTTATTAGAATTACGAATTTTGGGTCACACAATCTCCCCCCAAAATAAATTTCGTCCTCAAAATTTACCTAGAATAGCTCGAGAATTTTTTTCCCTCTCATCTCATCTTCTCATTCCCAAGTTTCTCCTCACTATCTTCACTTTTTGTACAAAAAATTGACTAACAGGTATGGACTTATAAGCACATTATTTCTCCATACAAAGACACATTTCCTTCACATACTTGAGCTAAACTCTTCATAATAGGTCAAGTCAAGCATGAGATTAAAAGTACGCTTCACATATGCATAATGTATGTCCATGTAAAACTACACATAAAAGTTGCCCCCCCTCCCCCGCGGCTGGTTTTTTTTTTTTAATTTGTTTAGAGCTCGTCCTTGAAGTAACATTTGTACACCGAATGCTTAAATTGAACATCATGTGCCACTCAAGCACCATATACGCCACTTAGGCTCTAGGTTAACGCCACATAGGCCCCTAGATTGTGCCATGTAAACTACTAGGTTAACGCCACCAAGGCCCTAGAATCATGCCATTTAGGCTCTAGGTTAACGCCACTTAGGCCCTAGATTGCGTTATGTAAACTTCTATGTTAACACCACCAAGGCCCTAGGATTATGCCATATAAGCTCTAGGTTAACGCCACTTATGCCCTAGATTACGCCAATTTGGCTCTTGATTGGTGTACAAATTTACTTAAGGAACTTTTACATATTTTATGTTTCCTTTTAACATAACCTCCATAGTTCAACCGATTTTATGATGTAAGAATGTTCATGAATAGAACACATAATAGATACACGTAGCTCTCGATTGAAAATTAAGTTATATATTGTCAACATACATAGATAAATATCTCATCTCCACATAAATGATCAAGTTGAACAGAGAAATTATGCCACATAAAATTTGCATTTAATATTTTGCTCATATAAGACTGAAATTTACTCAAAACTCTACTTTCCTTAGCGGATCTAACACATGAGTTTATGTCACATACACATAAGACATCTCATTTCATAAAAGTTGTTATTTTAACGCTTCATAATACTAGGTGAATACAAGAGTGTATTTCTCATAAACCATCATTTTACATGGAGGTCAATTAATCACATGTTACACATTCATTTTGCATGTTAAGTAAATGAGCATTATCCTATTATATCCAAAAATAAATCATTTATCAAATAGTCATATTTGGCCTTAAGTATGACCAACTCTATAAAATAAACATCTTGTATTAAAAGCACATAACATGCTCTACTCACATTAGCTAGTTCACGACATATTAGCATCAATATGTATTTTCCGTAGACTATCTTAATAGTTTAATAGCCATAAGGATAGTAAACTTAAAAGGTTCCTAAATCAAGGGACAAAATTTTTGATCTAGTTCTAGTATCCCTCATAAAGGTATCGAGATAAATGGACGTATAGTTCTAAAGTCAATGAAGGTTCACATAGGTGTCAGAGTTTACATAGATAACGTCCTCAACTTCTCAAGTGTTTTCTTCAGTTCCTAGCCCATCCATTAGATAAACTCTTGCTCTTCCCTGCTCTCCCTTAGGTTTGATTGGACAATCTTTAATCAAGTGTCATGTTTTACCGCATGAATAGCATAGTTTTTGTCTTGCCCAATATTTACCGGGATGACGCTTTCCACACTTGGTAGATAGAGGGACGTGTTTAGTTTCTATCTGGTTATCTGGTTTTTCCCTTTTTAAATAAGGTTCTATTTGCTCTTCTCCTTGACATTTGCTGGCCTATTTCTTCTTATTTTCATTCCAGTTTTCGTTGACCTTAAACCCTTTTTTATTCTTATTTCTGTTTTGATTTCTCACTCCTCGAGCTTGAACAATTTTGACTTCAACCTGCTCAACTAGTAGGGCCTTATCGATAATTTTTGGGAAGCTTATGTTTTAAATTCCTGACATTAGTACATCTCCGTTCAGCTTGGGCCTTAGCCCTTCCAGAGCGATCAACTTTCAAACCATTCGTGCCGACCATGTAAGCGGCAAAACAAGATAGATTCTCAAACTTTCTTATGTATTCCGATACCGTCATTGATCCCTGTCATAACTGGATAAATTTATTTAACTTTGGGTTTATAGTGGAAGTGGAAAAATACTATTTTCTAAATATTTTGTTGAACTTTTCACAAGTCATGTCCGTTGTTTCTCCCATACTCGTCAACGTATCCCACCAATATCCATCACTTTCTCGTAGCATGAAAGACGCTCATATCACTTTTTCATTATCTGTTACGTGAGCATAGGTGAACATACGCTCTATCATTCTTAACCAATTTTCAGCTTTGATCGGATCATTCACTTCGGAAAATATAGGAGGATTCAGACAACGAAAATGATCGCTGCTAAGATCTCTTTCTTGATGTGGATTTGCAGTTGGAGGAGGTTGATTCATAAATTGTTTTAATTGATGAGCCTGTTGCTCCACTAACAGGGTCGTCGATCAATAGCCCAATTTTCCATACTTGATTATCTAAAAAAAATTCAATTCATCCTTTCCAAATGTAATTATCAATTCTGTATAAGTACATGTGAATATGTTAAGGAAATTTGAGACTCTTAAATTTAGAGAAATAACATACAGTTTCTGTTCAGGAAGGGTATTGATACTTAGGTCCTATGGGTATCATGACCCATCGCGAAATTTCAGATTTAAAAAGTTGGAACATTTCCCTCCCACCTTTTTTTTCACAAGTAAAATGGGACTTTTACCTGAGCCCTAATCTTTACCCCAAATTCACAATTCATTTCCTCTTTCTCTCTCTTCGTCCTATGTTTTCTTCATTTTCTTTCCAAATCACCAAAACTTCAAACTAATCCAAAATTTCCTCAAATTTCTTCATGGGCCCTTCAAAGAAAGCTTCTACAAAGGGTAAGAGTGCTCAATCTGCTGTTTCTAAGGCAAAAACTACTAAATTTTCAGTCGAGAAAATAACAGAAAAGAGCAAGGCTGCCGTAGGTTCTTCTCGGACTGGAGTTTCGACCAATGAAGAAGAGTTTTCTACCATTGGTTCCAAAATAAGGCTTCTTTATGGCCGTTTGATCACTGATATAGTGATCAAATTGGGGGCAGATCTTAGGGAGGAAAAATTAATCTCAATGCATCCCAATACAAAAATCGGGGCAAGCTTTCTCATGAAAGCACGATTTGAACTTGTGGACGGGGTTTGGACTAAACCCAGAGTAGAGGTTGGAGGCGTAGGGGTTGAAGGGGTTGCTTAGTTCATACCACCTTCACCATCTGACTAGAGTGCTTTTATGACTGAGTTTTGGACTTTCCAAGCTAACATGATGGAAAATCTCTCAGAGTTGCGTGAAAAAAAAATCGGGAGCTTATAGCTAGGCAAGATCATCTGGATGAAATGATCAATAGTTTACAAGATTCGAATGATGAAGATTAGTTGTTTACCCTCCCTCGATGTGTATCCCATAAGCATATAACTCTTTTTGACTTTTAACAATGTCTCATAATTTTAGCTTGCTTATTCTGGGATATTACTTTAACTTTGTTTGATTGCAAGCTAAAGGACTTTAACTTTACATTGTGTCTTATGCTTTCATGAATGCTTAATATTGCATTTGCTTGTAATTCATGATCTACTTTAATTATCTAGCAAGTCTCATTTTCATAGGCTCTAAATTCTTATGTTGAACTGCCGGGTCTAATCTATTAAGAAATTAAATATCTTATGCACATTGAGAAAAAAAGTCACCATAAAACTTTAAACACTAGAAATGGAAGGAGGTCATGGCATACTAGAGGTGGAAGTCATCTTCGATGGCTGAATACCATTGATCGAAGTCTTCAGAACCTTTAGACCGAAGCTATGATACCAAGACTTGTGGCGACCCTGAAATTCTGTCTATTTTTTTTTTATATTCTGTCCAGTAGGGTAATGGGAACTGGATTTGAGGGTATTAGTACCCCCATACGCAGAAAGCAGTTTAGTTTTTTGGTTTGATTAAAAACTGGATTGAAACATATTTGTAATAGTTTTTATTATTTCTTTTGGGAAAACAATTAGAAATAATTAGAGACAACGTCTGTAGGTCACCCTTTCTCTTTTTCTTCGAATTCGTCTTATTTTTAAAAACAGGTATATTTAATAATAATAAAAGCCATAGGATAAAGCATGATAACTTAAATATAGCGGAAGAGTAAAACATGTGAATCTCATCTTTTGATTTACTTTACCTCCAATACCGTAGGTTGCTACAAAACATGGGCTTAAGTAAATGATGGAAATACACCGCTTACAATTTTCGTACCAAAATGGCTCATGACAAATCATTACGTCTCATAAATAACCCATATGTCTTAAGCCCATTTAAAAGTACTACAAGATACTTTATCAAAAAGGGAGGTGCTTATATGTTAAGGACGAGTTCACTTAAGCTATTACATTTTATAAAAGCGGGTTGTAAGATACTCCATAGTCCAATAGTTATATACGTCCACAAGAAAGTAGGTGGCTTCATACTTTTGTAGCCCAGGTTGATGGAGATAGGAAGACCATACATCAATCTTAGTAATCAAATGGTATTCTTGGCCATCTGAAGCTACATCCCACCTTTGCCCCATGACTTCATAGTAATCTCGATCCATTTCCTATAAAAGTCATGAACGACTATGAATGGTAACATTCAATGAGTAGAATACGGTACATGTGTGATGTTGCACATAAATATATCTTTTATCTTTCTTAGGACCCTTCTCTTAAGCAATATTTGTACATCGAGCGCTCAAATAAATATTTTTTGTGCATATGCAAAATGGCCAAACTTCTTTGGACCCTTACCCAGGTGCAGAACTAGAAATTTATGTGGGGAACTTAAATTTTGAGAAAGATATTGTACAAAAGAAATTCATTAATAAAAAAAATTACATTTACTATTGATGTGATATCCGACGATGTCCTACAACATAAAATTCTTCTACAATAGATTCTACATCTATATTTGCAGCAAAATCTCTTTCAATGTAAATTGCCATACAATCAGCAAGAAAATCATCTTCTATTTTGTTACGAAGTTCCGTCTTCAAAATTTTCATGGCTGAAAATGCTTGTTCAGTAGTTACAGTAGAATCAGGCAAAGTCAATACCATATAAATCAATCTAGTCAACTGTTGATAATTCAAGCACCTCCTAGTTACAATCAATTGTCGGCATAACTCAGAAAGTGTAGGTGCTTGATATTGAGGATAAAACTTCTTCGCAAGGTCCAAAATATGATTCTTGTTAAATAATTCAAATGAATTTCTAGGATTTAAAGCCGCATTGAGAAAAAGGAGTTCAACTGATTGTTCATTAAATCTCGTATGTAACTGTATCTAACTCTATCAAAAGAGAATCTATTTCTTTGTAATTAGCCGGCAAGGCGACAATATAAACAATAAAGATGAAGTTAATTGTCCTATCCATTTAGTTTAGCCGACAAGACAGCAATAACACAATATAGATATAGAATACAATAGTTTATAAATTGTAAATTATAATTACAATATAAATCTCATCCTGTAATTGTAAATATACATTATAAATTTATAATGCTCCGTCAATAATAAGTAAATAACTCACTAATTTTTTGTGTAAATATAATTTATAAATTTAACATCAAAATTATAAATTCATAAGCATAATCAATATCAAGCTATCAACAATAAGTCAATAAGTCAATAACCTATTAACCTAATAAGCACAAAAAGTTGTCCATAATTTAGACCATTATATTTTCTGTTCCAATTGTCAACAGGGGCCATTTTCAATTATATATATATATATATATATAACACTCCAAATCTCCAATTGACAATACAAATATACAATTATCAAAAATCACACAATCACACTTTTGACTATCCCAATACAACACACTGCACGCACTTCTTCAAAAATCAGAAGCCAGGGGGGAAAAACCTTTCTTCACAGCAATCAGCTTTCTGCGGTTCATGCGTTCCTCAATCCTCAACCAGCTGTTCGTCAATTCGTGTTCGTCCTTTGTCGGCCAACATTCCCTTCTTCTTCTCGTTCGTGTTCGTGAGTTCGTCGGCCTTCTTCTTCGTCGGCCTTCTTCTTTATGGGCTATTTTTGTCCTTGGTCATAGTTGATCAACTCTTGGAACCCTTACCGTCCCATTATAGGCTACTCTTGTCCTTGGCCGTTCTTTAATCAGACCTCGCGTTCTCATATGGGTCGCTCTAACCCTTAGCCATAGTTGATCAACTCTATTCTTTGAACCTTTACCGTCCCTTTGTGGTGTATAAATAGGCTTGGAGAACTTATTGTGTTATAGAATAACATGTCTTTGTATACATGTAAACTTTGTTTTCTCATCTCAAGTTAAGCATGTGTAACACAAAATAACTTCTCATTTTCATTCTTCCTTCTTGTTGCATAAATGACAAATAGGCTCAAGATGCTCATAATATCTCAAAAATCTCATCAACATAAGTTATTTGGAGCACATATAATTTACGCACATGTATATATATATATACTTATCGTGTTGCACATAAGGCAAATAACGTAAGTTACTCACTACTTGTTGTGGTTAGCCTTGATCCACCTGAAATAAAAGGTTCTATGTATTACAATCTTATAGGAGGTGGATATTAATTGAATTTGTAGGTAGGGTAACAGGACCGTGTAGAAACTGGTCTCAGGCATTCATGGTGCAGAGATTTTGAGGTACTCATACCCCGTAGAATAGTAAATACGGAGTATCAATACTTTCCGGGACAGAGAGGTGTTAGGAGTATTTTTATTTTGAAAACTAAGTTCTCGGCCATTGGGATCTGACTTTCTCCACCATGAAACCTGAAGTTTTTGGTCCCCTTTGCTACTGCCCGATTCGGGGCCATGAAGCTCGGGTGTGGAGATTTCTCTATCAAATTAGGGAACTTTCACACCGAGCTTTTTCACTAAGTATTTACTCACCTCTTTTTATTAGATGTATTTTCTCCCTTTAAGTGGGTTCTTTCATTCTTCTTTATTCTTTAGTGTTAAAGAGTGTGTGAAAGTGTTATGATGATTATAGAAAGAATAAAGGGGTAGGTTGTGGCTTTAATTGGAGGGATATTTATAGGAAGAAACTAACTCTCCCCTCATAATTGCTTTTATCCCCATTGTGACACATGTAAAGTTGGATAGATTTGCTTAAGATTTCCTCTTGGCCTTCATTTAATGCTTTCCCATTTGCCCATAGTTTTTGTAGGGTGCAATAGAGACACAAGGGATGGCATCTAGGATAATGTCTGAAATCCCAATTATTTAATAAAATTGGCAAATTTCCTAACCTTCTGGGGGTCGGGTTTTGAAGATCGATGCATACTTATTTTTTTATGTCTCTTGTACCATCTTGAAGGTCTTACGGGGATCTTCGCAACACACTTTGAATCATTGAAAACGGACCAACACAATGATTAAAACGTCGTTCTAAAAATGGCTACCCGAACATGGTTTTGCTAGAAACTCTTTAACTGTTTTCCAGATTTCAAACTTTCTTGAACGTTTTTGACATAAATTTTTGGGGCTAATTTCTTAGCCAAATGTAGGTGTATTTGGTACCATTTCGAATGTCTCATTATGTACTTCACAACACCGTAAGAGTCGTAGAATTTTGACCAATACATAATTCATATCATCACTCCAAAGATGGCTGCTTGATTTATTCAAAATGCTTAAAACTTTACTTTCTCAACTTTTTGGGTTCCCACCCAACTTTTCACTTTTAATCAATCAATCCATATCATAAGCTATTAAATCTTAAATTAATTCATATTAGTCCCTTCATAATTCATTAATTCTGATCTTTCCCTTTTTATTAATCGGATTTAAATTAAATTATAAATTTTACGACTTTTGAAGAAATTTTCGGAACAACTCAACTAAATTTCTCGTTTCATTATATTTTTCATATTTAAAATAAATTTATTAGAAATACGAATTTTCAAGTCGTTACAAAGAGCACACTAACTGCGAATCTATTTTTATTATCTTATTTCACATCTCAACATCATTTTGGAGATATGCTTTGACCAAATTTCTCTTTTTCTCTGTAAAGACCTTAGTCTGTCTCTCCATCTGTCCATCAACCTACACCACCCCAATCTCTCCATCCACTTGCACATTTGTATACACCTCACTATTCATGTCTGTGTGTCTCTCTCAATTTACCCATATGCCTACACCACCCCTATCTCCTACTCTATTTGCACCACATCAAGTGCTTCTACAAACATCTCTATCTGCATATCTTCCATAATTTTTCCTTCTATACTTCCTATGTGCACATCCATTTACACATATGTATACATCTCACTCAATTTTTTTATCTGTGTACACCACTCTTGTCTCATCCTCTGCTTGTACCACATCCAGTGCATCTACATGCACATCCGTCTGCATTTAGAGGTATCAGAGATCACGCGCCACCGACCGAACCGACACTGCATCGATCCACCCGTCTCGACCGAGAACCGCAGTCGGGCCATGGAATCGACGAGCCGTTCTGGGTCAAGAGGCTGAACCGCGGGCTGTTCATGGGCCAAGAAGGCTGAAATGCAGGCCGGCCCGTAAACCAGGCGGGCTGTTCACGGCCTGGGCAGTTCATCCTTTAACCGCTGGCATATTTTGAATTTTTTAAAATAAATGGCAGAGAGCCATTTAAAGTGAAAGATGTGACAGATGCGTGCTATTTTAGTCTTTAAATATATAAAAAAAAATAGAAATTGAATTAAAAAATTAACAAATGTGAATTTATCATTGTTATTTATTTTTTATTTAGTAATTTAACACAATTTTTGCTATATATGTAAATATTTTTTTTAATTACAATAGGTAACTAATTTTTTTTAGTAATTTCAAAAAAATTAATTTTTTATTCATATAGGCCGAACCGCAGCCCTCATGGGCTTGACATGGATGGGACGACTGGTGGGCCAGGCTCATATTCAATTTTTGTGGGCTGGGTTGACCCAACCCACAACCCGCTGTGGCGCGGGCTTTTTCTAATGCGGACCGTCACCGGACTTCATCGGAGGCGGGCTTACTCGGCCCGTCTGACCTGGATTGACACTCTTAGTCTATACATGTCCTCCAATTTTTCTTCTTCCTCCATGTGCACCTCTGTTTGCACATCGCACCTCTATTCTCGCGCACATCCATCACTCCAAACTACACCTCAATATTGGTCCCATTCTCATCGGTTATTCATGGTTTTAATCCTCTATCTAATCTATCTCATTATGGTTATTTCCATTATGTTATCTACTTTCCTGTTTAGTTCTTCATATTGACTCATTAGCCTCTGTACATGTTGCAGCAATTGTCTTAATAGATCTTCATGATTGCAAGAAGTTCAACGCTTATGGAGACGATTTGTAGAAAGATAAGGTTGTCTTCTATGTGGAGATGATCGATTTGTAGGAGGAGAATGCTAATGTCTGTGGGCATTCCCTGGACTTTGAACACATGGAAAAAAAGAATAGATAATGAGCACCAATACAACATAAGAATGATTAAAAATTAGCATTACAAACATACATACATCATCTTCATGTGCATTGGGAGATATTCTTGCACCACAGTCTCTATGGTGGATCAAGATCATCATCTTGTTCTTCATAACCAACACCCCCGTATCCTCCATCCTCATAAAGGTAAGCATCAAGGAGTAGATCTTATTTTCTAGGCTTATGAGCGAAAAAAGACATATTCTTAATTAGCTTTATCATGAGTAGCCTTTAACAAGCAACGAACTTCAAGCTGACAAATAAAAAAAAATTATAATTGAAGTAATGTGTGAAAGTAAATACTAATATTGATTGTATACTCACTTCTAGATCGTCCAAAACAGTAGCAAGATCAGAAGTTAGGTCTAAGACTCGAATTCCAAGAACATATCTCCTCGAGTCTATTTTTGGGCAACTTTGCATGTTTGCTAGACGAAGAATAGACTCAAATGCCCATACCTAAAACAAGATCTATAATTCATTCACAAATTTTTACAATCAAATAAAACGACATCTAAATCATAAGTTATTGTCCTTTATCTGTATCGCTAATGGAAGTCCCCACAAAATATATTTGGGCTTTGGTTATTTCCACTCTTTCAAAAATACGTGTAATGTTAGGTTAAAACTCATTCTTCCATATGGATATTTGTTGAATAATTCAAGATCATCTACTAAATCCAACAACAGAAGATCAATAGATGTATATGTCTCGTTGGATTTCATCATTGTCTCGTATATAAATACTAAACTCAACTTGTATTTATCGTCCATATCTTCTGTCTCATTTTCAATCATTTTCAAAAGCAACACACAACTCCTTAGGTGTAACGTTATTAGCTTCTGGAAAGTATTTAATAGCCAATTTTTTTGTTTTCAATGATTTGGCTTTTGCACTCTTTCTCATCGACATGGTTTAATCTTATAATGAGCGTGAACTTGTAAAAGGAGAAACAAACGGCTTTTTGTTCCCCAAACAACACCATAATTCATCCTCATTCACAGATTTTACCCTTCGTAGCAATAAGTTATGAATCAGTTGGGCAGAAATTCTTATGTTCTTGATTTCGTACAATTTTCTAAAGCATGAGTTCAATAACATTTCTTTATGGACATCATCTAGAGCACTATACACTTTCTCCACATTGGACAAAGTAGAACGTGTCGAAACATTCGACTCAAATCTATTGTCACAGTCGATGATATAGTCCATCCTGCAAAAGGTACCAGATTATTAGTTATTGTCTATTTGATTTTGCTAAAAATAAGATTTTTTGTAAACTTTGATAAAAGTTAATGAAATGTGTAGTTGAAAAGTTGATAAAAATTGTGGATCCTATAAAATATATGGTTAAAATTAATTGTTGACTTTGACTTCAACTTTTTATCAAAATTTTAAGCAAAATCAAACAAACACCTAAAACACAGTGACCATTTCTGTGCAATAAAAATGAGGAAGCACACACGCACAAAAAAAAAAAGCTAATTGGGACTGTGAGAGCAATTCAACCACAAGTCCAAAACAATATCAAGGTTATAACTTTTAGGTCTTAGAAAGCAGAAACTAACTTTCACATATTCCTTTACTCGAATCAATTATGTCATGTTGCATCTTTGTGAACATATTAGCATTCATACTTCAAAAATTTAAAAGCTTAAATTTCACCTATTGAATCTCCAATTTTTTCTCAAATTAATTTTATTTTAATTTTCTATGTCAATAAATTATCTTCCATCGGGATAACAAGATAGGTATCTTAATTTTATAATAGAATCAACATTTGAAAAATCACATTATTCAAATCTAACATTTAGTCTAAGCCTGTGAAAAAAAATGATTTCTTTTGTGGGAATTCGAAAATGCACTTTTCTTATCCTAAATCTAAAACTTTCACGAGGCATAACATTTAAATCCACCGATTTAAATTTCAAATCTCCAAAAAGAAACATAAAAACACTCAAAGTAGAGCAACTATTCGAAGAAATGTTCAATTAGAATTTAAAAAATAAAATACTTTAATTTAAGCAAAACACATTGACCATTTTTGTGTATTAAAAATTCAATCAATGGTGGTTGAGAGATCCAAAAATGGAATTAGAAATTCAGCAAATCAATGGAAAATCGAACTTAATTCAATTCATTTCGCAGTATATGCGTTCGCGCGCGCGCGCACACACACAATTTATAGAAGAGGAATGGAGCTTACGGGAAGATCTGGAGAGGTTGCTTTAAATTAGAGGGCACTTCTTCCCTTCTTCTTCATGAAGTCTGTAGAGGTTGTTGTGAAGGAGAGATAGTCGTTGGTGAATTTTGAATGGTTCATTTATTTGGGATCGTTTATCTGGGAAGGGTTTGAAGCTGTAGATGGGTTTGTTGAAAGAGGAGAGAGCATTTTTGGAAGATGTAAAAAAAAGGGTTAATTACACTAATGGTCCCCATTCTTTCAGGTTTGTAACGATTTCATCTCCATTCTTTTTTTTTAGCAGATATCATCCACATTCTTCTATTTATTCTCACAGAGGGTCCCTAAATCACTATTTTTCACTATTCTGACAATTTTACCCCTTGACTTAAATAAATTAAAATAATAGAAAAAAAAAACAATGAAAACATTACAATTAGGCCCTTAATTTTTTCAAAAATATAAATAAATCCTAAACTATTTTATTTTATAAAGATAGGTGTTCTTCTCCAACAAAAAAAAATCTATATTTTCCTCCCACCCCCACCCCCACCCCCACCCCCACCCCCCCCCCTGATCCCATTTTCTCTGCTTTCCTCTTCCCAGATTTCAATCCCGCTCAATTCTCCTCCACTGTTTTATCCTCCGGCTCCGCAACCTCCCGTGTCGAAAAGCTCCGGGAAGGCCTCCGCCTCCTCGACAACCAGGCTCACCACGAGGTCCTCTCCGACACCAAGACCTCCTCTCGAGCTCTCTCATCCCTCAAGGCCTCTAAATCATCCCTCTCTCTCTCTCCGCTCCTCACTATCCTTGCTTCGCCAAGCACGTTCGAGCTCTCCGATCCCCACCGTCATCGCCGCCGCTCGGACCCTCCATTCAATAATTTACACTCTACCTCTCTTTCTCTCACCCACACTTCTTACCCTTCGATGGTTTCGAAGCTCCAAAATCTTGTTAATTCCCAACCCGACCCCAAAAATGGGATCTTTCTAAGGCGTAACATGATTTGCATTTTGAAATCTTGAAATCTTGAAAACTAGAAATGGTTAAAGAATCTTGGTTTTGATTGTTAATTTTTGGAGAATTTGCGATATGGGGGTGGGGGTGGGGTGGGGTGGGGTGGTGGGTTTTTTGTTGGAGAAGAACACTTATCTCAGTATAAAATAAAATAGTTTAGGATTTATTTGTACTTTTGAAAAAATTAAGAGCCTAATTGCAATGTTTTCATTGTATTTTTTTTTTCCTGTTATTTTAATTTATTTAATTCAAGGGGTAAAATTGTTATAGAATTGTCAGAATAGTGAAAAATAGTGATTTGGGGACCCTCTGTGAGAATAAATAGAAGAATGTAGATGATATCTGCTAAAAAAAGAATGGGGATGAAATCGTTACAAACCTAAAAGAATGGGGACCATTAGTGTAATTAACCCAAAAAAAAATATGATTTTTTTTAAAATAAAAAATGTGATAAAAGGCTAAAAAAACCTAATGTCCGGATTACCAGGTCTTTTGCCTACATTTTACACCAATTGGTAATCCGTCGTAAACCAACCTTTTTAACTAGATAAAATAATCTTTCCCAGACCAAATTACAGGGGATCGTTCCTTCTACTAATGTATTTGATAAATAATCACAACCTTTATTTTCAACCAATCTAACAGTCTATATATATTAACACCTTTAAAAAATTTATATCCACATTCAAACACATTTCAATAAATATTTTAATATATTTAGACCATTAGATTGATTGAAATTATGGGCCGTGATTATTTGTCAAATTTATTGGTCAAATACATTGGTAGGAGGAACGGTTCTCCCTTACAAGATTACACGGGATTAATAGCATCCGAGGGTAAATAGTGCCAAACACCATATTGGGATAAACTTAAGGGAATTTAGAGCAAATGGTCATAAAGTTTGTTTTTTTTTTTTTTGTACAAACATCCCTAACTTATGTGTTTTGGCGCGCAATCGGTCCTTATTTGGTAAAAAGGCTAACATGCCTTTAATTTTAATTCGAAAAATTTGTAATTATGTTCCTAGACCTTTGCAAAAGGTACAAATAGACATGGTACCTTTATTTAATATTATTTAATTTAACGTACTAAATATTTCATTTTAGTCGTGTCAATTAAATTTTTTATAAAAGAAAAAATATTAAATTATAGTGTTTTAAGTATATGTAATCTCTGTGTGATTTGAAAATTTTGAATAAAAATTAAGATAAATAAATAATAAATAACGAATATAATTTTATGAAATTGGACCAATTTTATTATATTTTTATTTAACATAAAATTAATAATAAAAATTAATCTAAGAATTATGTGTTCTTTATTTTCAAATGATAGTAAAACGATAAATTAAAACATGAAGAATATAATTGGAGTTTTAATATTTGTTGTAATAAACAAATAGCTCAATTAAATAAAAATATATGAAAATCAAGTTTGTGACAAAGCTATTTTTCTTTTTTTATCTATAACCATAAGATAAATTTTAAATTTTAAATAATAAAATTAATATTTTATTTAACATGTTTGTTAATAATAATGAGCTTAAATTTTAGTGATTTCATAATAGTTCATAAAAGTAAACAAAAAAATGTATGTACATTATCAATTTGGTCTAAAGTGGTAATTCAAAAAAAAATAACTCGTTAGTTTTCTTTAATTTTTTATTAAAAATAAAGTTACCAATTTGCACCTTTTGCAAATGTTAGGAACTCAAATACAATTTTTTCTTATTAAAATTAATGGCATATTGGTCTTTTCATCATATAATGACTAATTGTGTACCAAAATACATAGATTAAGAACGTTTGTACCAAAAAAACAAACATTAGGAATAATTTCTAGACTGAGAGCAAATGTTATGAACCATTTGCAAGAAATATCAATTTCAACTACCACATTTATCGTCGTTGATACTATGTATTCCGTTGTAGATACTATGCAACAACAAAATAAAATTCGTTATTGGCTTGTCATTGATAGTTCGTTGAGAAAGAGTTTCAACAATAAAAAATAACACTGTCGTTGTATTTGTGCATTTTCAACAACATATTATTGTTGTTGTATTATATAGTATCGTCGTTAACTTGAACATTAGACAACCAAAAATTTGTCATGATTGGTTTTAACAAAAAAATAGTTGGTTGTTAACCGGGTTGGCCCGATAATTTTTTTTTGCCCAAGTCCCTACCCCACACTTCAAACACCCCACCCCACCCCACCCCTCCCTCCCTCCCTCCCTCCCTCCCTCCCTCCCTCCCGTAAAATGTACTTCAAACACCCCATTCCCCCCACCCCTCCCCGTAAAATGTGGCTGCCAGGGGTGGGGTGTTTGAAGTGTGGGGTGGGGACTTGGGCAAAAAAAAAAATTATCGGGTCAGCCTGGTTGGCTAGTTGTACCGGACTAAATTGACCTAATTTTTATTCGATCAACTTTTTATTGGACCAGTCCAACCTAGAGACCGAGCTATCTGAGCTGACCCATTTTGTCACCTCTAGTAATTGATATGAAAAATAAATTAAAATTTTAAATTGCTCAAATTTTGATCATGGGTATAATTTTTTTGTTTATTAATAGACCACTGGACAAAATCTGTAGAGACTATAAGAGCCTGTTTGTTTTCAATTTTGATTTTGTTAAAAAGCTAAAGTCAAAGTCAACAATTAATTTTAACTACACATTTTATGATCCCACAATTTTTCAATCACTTTTACTAAAAAATCTGATTTTAATCAAACACATTTTAAATATCATTTTGGTGAACAAAATTAAAAATTTTGGGACTTGATGACACACTTTTATTATTTTGAGTGTAAATCTGTAAAAAAAAATAAAAAGATTTAGGACTTATTTGTATTTTTGAAAAGGTTTATGAGTTATTTTTAATTTATTTAAGTTAGGGGTAAAATTGTCAAAAAAGTTTAGGGTCATATGTATTAGGATTAGAAGGTTATGGGACTTTTCAACACTTTCTATAAAATATTAGGAACTTTTGCTGCAAATTTTTCTTTATAAAAGTTAGGGACCATTTGTGCAAATAAGTCTTTTTTAAATAAAAAAACTTCCACCGTCAAATTTCACAGTTATTTGGATAGAAATTGTTGAAAAGGACCATTGCTGCCAAAAACATTTGAAATATGGGCTAAACTGCCAAAAATGAAAAGATAGGTCCTCAACCCGCAGTAAGTACAAAAGTCAGGGACCATTTGAACAAATAAGCCAAATTACAATCATTTATCGTTAAAAACATCTTTAGCACTGACTTTTTTTTCTTGGATAATTTTATTGTTTAATACATTTTTATTAATAAATACATTTAAAGATAATATTTGTAGTTGCAAATGGAAAAATTGATAGTCAATAACATTTGTCACATTTAAACCAATTAATTAAAATGATTAATGTATAAACATTAGAACAATAATGTCATAATATTGTCAAATAAATATAACTTCAATATCTCAAAAAATAAAAACTAGTAACTAATGGTAAACCTAAATCATAAAAGCTAGTAACTAATAGTAATGAAAAGACAGATTGATTCATCAAACAAGAATATCATCTAAATATCACCATTTGAACTCGATGTTGGTGGTGTATCATTTTGCATAGGCTGCAAGATCTCTTCAGGAATGTGGCCTAAAAGCTCTTTCACATTTTTCAACTCTTCTCGAAGATCTTGAACTTCGGTCTGTAAGATAGCATTCTTCGAAGAAGTAACAACACCATCTTCCATTCTCATTTTCTTTGACATGTGTTTATGCGGATCAAAGTAGCCAAATCTTTGGCCTAGTACTTGATTGAATATTCGATTCTATGTTAAAGGCATAGAATCTTGGTCTGGCTCTAGCACAGAATTTTGCTGAAGGTCGAGCATTTGCTTCTATCAATATATGTAAAAGATAAATTAAATTAGTATTTGAAAATTTCATATATTTGTTGTAACAAATGAATATACTTACATAGCTTTTTTCAGCTTTTTCAGTTGTCCACCATCTACGCTTACTACAATGCATTTTACGAAAAAATTCAATGTGACCTGGTAGCTCTTTTGTTTCTAGATCTCTCTGGTAAAAACAAACAGTATTAGAAATTAATAAATAAATTTATATAATGATAACATTACTGATAACTTACCATTTCATGAGCATGTGCAGCAAAAGATTTTGACCCATGAACAGTTACACGCACTCTATTTGCACGATTTTTCTTGTTTACTTCAGATCTTTTCTGCAAACAAATATAGAAATTAGAAATCAGTATATCAACTTTTTCTAAATGATAGCACATTTTTATATTCCACTAGTTTTTATAAGTAAATAAAAAGTGAAGAGATTACACATGACATAAATTAACAAATAAGATATTCATGCAAAATTAGAAAGTCGTAGTAAAATCTTCTGGTTCAAATTTTTTCCCAACCTACCTTTGACCTTGCACACTAATTTAGAGTCTATGACCTTTGACCTTGGCATGGGGCAGTGCAACACCAATGCTTTAGCTATTGCAATTGTCCATAATGACATTTGAGAAAAAATGACTTCTTCAGGAATCAATTGGCACAAGCATTCAAAATGGATTAAACATATGAGTTCTTATTATATTTTTTTGGCTAATCTGTTAATGTACCTATACTTTAATTGTAACATGTATTCAAGTTTTCCACTCCGGTAGTCCATTCTTTTCCTCTTCTAAAAATTCTTTCATAATTACCTCTATAGGATTCCTAGTGACATCAAAATATATCATAGGATATTTCCATCTGCTTTGCAAAGTAAAAGAGCAAGCGTGTTTAGACAACAAAACATCCATGTTATCTCTTCTTTAGACGACAATGCTATCATGAGGAAAAAGCAGGCAGGATGCCCTAACACAGAACATTTTAGTGGCAGTAGCAGACGGAGGCACATATTCACAAACTTAGAGTTGAATATTCTATATAATGTAACACGCATTACTCAAAAATCAGGAAGTGCGTTACATATATAAGCAAGTCAAAGAAACAATTACAGCCTTTAGAAAACACAAGTTATGTTGTAACAGAATAAATGGAGACAAAATTACATTGGAACACTAACCTTCATTGCATCACATCCAAAAGGATCACCCAAAAAATCCCAATCACTTTGCTCTACCACGGATTCAGGTTTGCTTCTTTTTGCAAGTCCAACATCTTCGTTACCACCCACACTTACTAAATATTTGTGTAATTTACATCGATACTCGCTCCACGTCTTCTTCATCGACTGGTCCATAGAGTCTTCGATCAGTTTATTTGTCTCAAACTCAAATTTTTCCTTCAAAAAAATAATGTATTAGAAAATAATTCACTTAGATACTTATTAATGAATGAAAGATAAAGTGAACTATACTTTTAAATGATCGATCATTGGTATCTTATAAGCATGGTCAATCTCTTTCCATTGCTTAGGAGCAAGTGGTGCCATTGAACGAACAATGAATACCATCTCATTAGCCCAACCAGATGCATTAGGGCCAACAGCTCGTCCATTTAACGTGTTGAATTCAACTTTCAATTTATACCCGCAAGCAGCCACAATTTTTTCATACCATCTCATTAGCCCAACGAGATGCATTAGGGCCAACAGCTCGTCCATTTAACGTGTTGAATTCAACTTTCAATTTATACCCGCAAGCAGCCACAATTTTTTCAATTCGTTTTCCTCGAGTAGGGCCCCGTCCTCTACATTTACATAGTGGCCCTACAAGAAAATAATTTCAAACATTATCAAGATATCGTGCTTACATAAATCATAATATTGTAAAATAAGAATTCAAAACATAAATTCAAATGCAAACCTTTGATAAATTAAAATGTAGTACATGAAGGGGTGTTCTCCAATGGCGTTCTAGAAACATCCTCACCAAACATTGATGGAGAAGCCATAGCAAATAAACTTGCATAAATTTAAAAGCCCTTTAACATATGTGCATAATTAACTTGTTTAATATTTGTATATAAGTAGTAAGCATGTGTATATAATTAACTTACAAGTAATATATGGGAAAGTAAAGCATACAAGTATGATTCTATAATTTATTCTGAATCATTGTCTAAATTATCATCATTGTCAATTGCATCACTTTCAGAGTCATCATCGTCTAATTTCAATTCATTGTTTTTATCCTCTTCTATTGAATCCTCACATTCTTCAACTTCTTTATTAAAATTATTAGCTTCTGTAGGTTTTGTTCTTTTTTCTTGTTGTACAGCATAATTCTCAATCGTAATTGGTTCGACATCAGTACGTGCAAAATTTTGTGCTTCTAAATATGGTTGCACATAATTAAATCGAATCATTGATGAATCTTCTTCTTGCATAAACGCAACTTCCGTTTCTTCAGTTTGGCTTTGTTGATCACCTCCTTCAGTATCAACGTCAAGTTCATCCCACAAATGTCGATGATAGATTTTTTTGAACAACTTTCCAATTAGTTCTATTCTTGGGATCATGAATGTAAAATACTTGTTGAGCTTGATAGGCAAGTATAAAAAGATCATTCTTATACCACTCCGAAGCGATGCTTATATACTACATTCAACGACGAAAAGAATTTTTTTTGTTGATTATGTCTTTTAACAACAAAAAAAATATTTGTAGAAAATATATAATTCATGGAACAATACAATCTACCAAATGTGCCTTAAATATATTGTAGGTGTTGAATAAGAAAAGCTTTTGTGCAAGGTGCGTGCACATGATGGGCATCTAAGTATTCTCAAAGAAGTGCTTTATCACGAGGTACAGATACGGACACGCATGTCGCACACGATACAAGAATATCGTAGACACATAATTTTTCAAAAAAGTGTTGACATGACACGTTGATTAAAATAATATTAATATTTTTTTATTTATTTGTAATTTTTATAATGTGGGATCGCAAAGAAGAAATAGAAGCATAGTGATAAATGTGCTTTCTTTAGTGTTTAGGTTCAACTATAATTTTAGTGACTAGAAGTTTGTCCAACTTTTTAAAATAAAAGGGCTAAATATATTGACGCTGTATTTTTTTATAAGTGCGCTACATTTTAATTGCATGAAAAGTTCATAAACTTTTCTCATTATTACATTTATGTCCTCAACTTTTTTTCATCGCATTCTTATCATCAACCTTCTACAAATTAGTACATCTTGTTCTTGATGATAGTTTTCGTCCAAAAATTTCATTAAGAAGTAAAGGGACTTATTTGTCCATCTTATATTTAATTAAGTTAAAAAATAAATAAACACAAAATTACGAAAAAAAATAGTTTTTTTTTTCTCATTTCAAAGCACACTAATAGAATTATTAGATTGAAACCGTCATTAGGAACAAGATGTACTAATTAATAGAAGGTTAATGATAAGAATCTAATGGAAAAAAAAAGTTAAGGACATAAATGTGACAATGAATTAAAGTTAAGAACTTTTAATGCAATTAAAACGTAGTGAATTTATGAAAAAATATGGTGTCAATATAACCACTCAAATAAAAGAGCTTTAAGGGTTCAGTAATAATTTACACAAGGGGATTAGTTTTGAGGATTGAGAAATCTAAAGGGTTACTTGTTTGCATGATTAATTCTAATCAAGTATGGATCAAAAATTAGTTATGGCTATTCACAAACACACGAAAAGGGTCGAACATGGAACAAGAACACGCTTATTGACTATGGCTTTGTTTGAAAATCTTCTTTGAATTACATATTTAGATACATCTATAAGGTACCATGGTATTTGATCGAATTTCACTTTATTCTCTTTAGAATGTTAGCTTTGTTTAGTTTTTCTCTAGGACTAACAAAAATACAAGTTTGGGGGTGTTTGATAAGTGTAAAAATTACACTTGTAGCTTCTCTTTTCAAGTCTGTTTCTTCGATGCTTTGTTTATTTTTTGTGTTTTTGTGTTTTTGCTTTGTAGGTGGATCATGGTTTTGGGATGAGGTGAGTTGAACAAGACGAGGAAATGGAACACATAACAAGAATGAAAGCCGGGCACACTGCATCAAATCGCTCGTGCATTTCCTAAAGAGTAAAACAAGTTTCATGCGCAATTGGAGAAGGGAGGGTAAGGCTTTCACGCACGCAACATTTCCACACTAAGTGCCATTTGGTAGAGTTTAAAAAGTAGTTTTTCAAGAGATTTTGAAAAGTTGGTGAAATATTTGGTTGAAAAGTTGATAAAAGTTGTAGGTCTCATGAAATATGTGGTGAAAATGAGTTTGAAAAAAAAAATTTAAAAAAAACTATTCCAAACAAGCTCTAAGTTTAGGAAAAAAAGAGTTTAAAAAAAACTACTCCAAAGATGCTCTAAATAAGAGTTCATGTGCAAACCTGTGTAATTAAAATCTGGTGTGCATTCGACTTTTGTGATTTTTAAGGACAATTAAGGACTTCTTTGGCACAATTTTTGAGGTGGAGTTGACAACCTATAAATATCAAGGTTCTAAAATGCGTAATGCGTGACGATGCGGCAAGGTGAAGCATCAAGAATTATAGGTCTAAGCGCGCATATGCGAAGCCTAGGCGTCAAAATGCGTTTTCGAATTTAATGCTCAATTTTAAAATTTTAACAACATAGCCTAGAATATACTGATTTAGATTACAAAATTACGTGCCTAGTTTTCAAAAAACAAATAAAAAATACACGAGTTTTCAAAATTAGATGCACGCTGTACAATGAAGAAAAATTAGATTTATATTAAGGCACATATCATGGTTGAACATATCACATTCAACGTAGTTCAAAATCAAAATTATCGGACTAATTTTAATATCATAGCCTACACTTAGATTACAAATTAACAAACCAGCATAATACTTTTCAAAAGTTAGTAAATTACAACTATCACAAACATTAACACAAATTACTCAATAATTTTCTAGAATTTGATTACATACCAACATAGTTTAACTTTTGTCTCACTCTTTATCGAATTCTAAGTCAAGTTCTTCTTCTTCATCTAACTCATCTTCCATGCCATCCGATACAAAATCATTTTCATCGGGCTCCCTTATTTCATCTTGAGCATTTATAGCACATCTTGTAGATTTAAAAAAGTTTATTTTGGCTCAATCTGAAAATAAATTTAAAAAGAGGCTCGCTTGTTCTAATGCTTGTTATGCGCGATTATTCGAGCATATTCTAGCATAATCGCGTTTATTCTCGCATATTCTTGTCTATTCGCGCCTAGACAGTCAACAAAAAGAGTTGACCGTATTTTTACGCATACCCTCAATGCGAAACATTTCACAAACGCATCGAACTTAGGCGTGCTTAGGCAAAGCCTAGACGAGCCTTTTAGAACACTAATAAATATCCGACTTAGAGATTTATAAAAGGTTGGCAATTTTGAGAGAAAATACACGCACTTTGAACTCAAAACTATGATTTCACAAGGAAGAAAAAGAAGACGATTGTTGCGTTTTGAAGCTCGTTCTATGGATTTTGTCTCAAGAATTTGTTCTCTTCTATTTTATTTTCCAATCCCGATGATGTACTCCAAATTCAAAATGTGTTTGTGCTAAACTATGAGTAGCTAATGTCAATTGTTACGAAGAATGAAATAGCCTAATTTGGATAATTTGACTTTAAAATATTGCGTTTTGACGTTTCATATGATTTCATGTCGAACATTTTATCGTTGTTTTGATTTTTTTTTTCATAAATTTTGACAGTATATTAATTATGCAACAACGTTTATGAACTTCTTCGTAATTTAATGTATCTTTTTATGTCGAAATCCACATAGAGATGTGTTGAGTTCACATAGGGAGGTATGATTAATTCTAATTGGGAGAGATTATTGATTAAATTTTAGAAATTTGGTTAGCGACAGGTGTTGTGCGATTATAATCCCGCAAGTGGACGAATCGTTTACAAGTAATAAAGTAATGAATAGAGTGTCGAACCCACGAGAACTATATATTAATTTAACCAATTAAATTATAATTCAAATTCTAACAAAATGAAAAAACACATATTTGATTTGGATTGTGAATCTAAACCTATTTCAATTAAATCTAAATTATCAAACAATTAAAGTAAATTTATGAGAACAAATTCTAGTTTTTACTACCACTAGGATTCGCAAATCCACCTACATGTACCATAATCAATTATTCGTTAATCACTTTAGCAGTTAATTACTCTAAATTGAAAATCGGTAATCCTAAAATAATCAAAAGCATCTCTCGATGGTCAATCAATTCTATACGATATGCGAACCTAATTATCTCTAATTAAGCTTCGAACATAAACATATACATTAAAATCTCAAGAACACCTAAATGGATTTCATAAAGCATAATAGTAATTTATATCTATTATTGGATCCCATGTTATTCAATACCATGTGCTTAATCTATATTGAATCTCTCGACTTCAATATAGATCACAATATATTCTAATGATAATCAGGCATTAATATAATAGAAATAATAAATAAAGAATAATCAACCCAAAAGAAATTACCTACTAAAACGGAAAAACTTCTAATTAATTAAAATCATGAGGTTTCATCATTCATCCTAGAAATAAGTAAATTAGTCGGACATGATTTCGTTAATTAATGAAAGAATTGTATCAACCATGTTCCGGTGAAAGAAAAGGAAGAAGAAATAAATAAAACTCGTGACTCTGGCTGAAGAATCTTCAATCCCGTGCCTTGATCTTCTATTCTCTTCTTGTATCTTGTTCCCAAAAATTCCTTCTTAATCCGGCTCTTAAAACGGCTCTGAATTTGACTCTCAAAACGGCTCTCAAATTATGAGTTAATAACTCATATTTATAGTTACCTAATTGTGCCCCAAAAAATCTCACTATATTATAAAATTCGTGGGCCAAAAGGTTTCCTAATCGGATTAGAACTCAAAAAGGAAAATAAAAATCCCGCAGCAAAATTAACACTGGGCGGCTGTTTTTCAAACGGCCATAACTTCTTGTATAAAGCTCCAAATTGAGATCTGTAAAAAGTGGTGGACTCGTAATTCGATTATCTTTCCAATGGTATATTATTTACTCATTTATTTTACCAAATTATTGTTCTTTTCATCCATTCTTCTCCAATTACTTATAAACAGGTCCAAACTGAAATAGGAAGAATAATACAATAAATTAAGTAAAAATTCAATAAAATGATGGAATAAAAGCTTAGTTTAAAAGTCCAAATAAGTGCACAAAATACACTTATCAAACACCCTCAAACCAAACATTTGTTCGTCCTCGAACAAACTAGCTAAAAACAATCATGCACATACTAATAAAAATAGTCATAATATAAATAGCTTGCTGTTGTTTTGCAAAAACTTATAATTCATGACGAGTGCTCAGGTGATAGTATTGCAAACGTGATTCTACTTAACCGATACTTAATATGTGTGTGAGAGTAGTTAATCCGATCCACTTAATCTATATGGTGGTGATAGCCCAACCACTTGGTCAACTTTTCTTTTCCCTCTCGTAAGGTACACTTCCTCCAAAATGATTCTCTCTTTCAATTCCTGAGAATTTAGGTCTAAGGTATTGGTTCACATTCTATTCTTACTCAAGGCTGGTTGAGAAAGCTGATAATCGTGACAACCTAGGGTTATGAAGATTCTCCAATTTCTGAGCACTCACGACCAGAAAGTTTCTACTAAGCAAGTCAAACCCATTAGTCAACTAATCCCTAAATTTGCTTTGCAAATGATTTTTCACTGGACAGAAATAAAAATTAAATTTAAATAAATAAATAATTTATATATATATATATATAGATCTTATGTGCAAAACTCAATCCATTAAGCTTTCTAAATGACTCATGTAACGAGCTTGAGGTCGATGACTCCCAAGTCTATCGAACTTTAGGACATCGGATTTTGAGAAACCCCTACGGGCCTTTTCACTCAAGTCAAATAGGCTACGAAAAGAGTTAAAAGATATTAATAAGATGCAAAACTCAATCCATTAAGCTTTCTAAATGACTCATGTAACGAGCTTGAGGTCGATGACTCCCAGGTCTTTCGAACCTTAGGGCATCGGGTTTTGAGAAACACCTACGGACCTTTTCACTCAAGTCAATTAGGCTACGAATAGAGTTAAGCAATAATAATAATAAATTTGTTCCTTGCATGCAATAAGTTCATGCTAAAGGACTAGATTCCTAAAATTCGGTCAATACCTAGCTTCTTCTAACTGGTCTAAAGTGCACCACACAATTTTTTTCAACATACATGGAATTAATCATAACATAGATAGTCACAATCACAGCTTATCTACCACACTTTCTCACTCTATTGGTTACTTGGTTGAGATACAGATGATTTTTAGGTTCAAACAGAGTATCCTATTATTTTCAACCTAAGTGCACCAACATAGCTAAAAAAATCATCTTAACTAGCCGACACTACATAATATCAGATATGGTCAAATAATCTCACATTTAACCAATAGTAATAATCTGTTCACAAGTCATGGATTAAAACGAAATAATTAAATAAAAAGTTGCGTCATTAGCCGACAAGGCTATTCATTTCACATAAACATGCAGTAATTAATAAAAATAATTTTTTTATATAAGATAATAATCATTATCAAGTATCACAATCAGATCAAACAAATTTCAAATTTTTTATACACCCCCAAACTTGAAAGAAACATTGTCCCCAATGTAAAATTTAAAATCAAAAGATCAGAGACTTCCCTGAAGTAGATCAGATGGTGCTGGAAGAAAAGGTGATATAAGATCAACTAGAGGAGAAATATGTACATGTTGGTCGACAAATCTTTCTTTGAATGTCATCCAGCTAGCCTTCAGGTTGTAACTCTAAAAAGAAAAAAGAACTTATTAATAATAATAAAATAAATAAATAATTTTTTTTTCGGATGCAGATGCGATCGCAAGGACAAAATGTCTTACGATCGCGAGAGATATAAAATCAAGGCAGAAAGTTTTCTGCCCAGGCCATGCGATCGCAGAGGGTTATACCATGCGATCGCATGGTACAAAATTTGTTAAAATCAATTTTTTTTTTTTTTACTAGAAAAAAAAACAGAATCATGATGATGAAAGCCTCATTGCCTAAGAACTGAAAGCTTACTTAAAAAAATCCTATAAGCATAAAACGTACAATTTGTAAATTGAAATCCTAGATCTAAAAAATTACGAAAATTTAAATAAAAAGGTAGAAAAATGGGCTGCCTCCCATTGAACACTTCTTTAAAGTCATTAGCTTGACTTTGTCGTGGTGATCTCTCAAGACATTTGTGAATAGATCTTTGGAGGACTTGCTTTTCTTGCTTTGATCGACTTCGGACCAATTTTTGTTTACCTTCCAGAGCTTGATTTTTTCCTTATCATATTGATGTGATTTTGTTTTGCCGCCCTGCTCTAACTCAACTAAGAAAATTTCACTTTCCTCATCGGACAATTTTTCTTCACTTATTGGTTTATTGATTGGTAAGTGTTTCTTTTGGTCAGACTGGTTTTTCAATATGGAAATGTTTGTACTCTCCTGGTCAATGGCATCAATCTCGAAACAGAAATCTTGAGAGCTTGGAAATTTAATTGCTTTGAATACATTGAATGTAACATGCTCATCATTCACTCTCAGCATAAGTTCTCCCTTTTGAACGTTAATTACTGCCCGACCAGTAGCTAAGAAAGGTCGACCCAAAATGAGTGGTACATCCCTGTCTTCGCACATATCCAGAATAATAAAATCAGCTAGGGAATATGAACTTGCCTACTTTTACCAATATGTCTTCAACTATTCCCCTTAGACGTTTGATGGACCTATCTGCAAGTTGCAATGTTACTGTTGTTGGCTTTACTTCTCTTAAACTGAGCTGCTTAAAATAGAGTAAGGAATTAAATTCATACTAGCACCCAAATCACATAAAGCTTTGTCAAAAAATAAGCTACCAATAGTGCAAGGAATATTAAAACTCCCTGGATCTTTGAGTTTTTGTGGTAGCTTGTTTTGCAATATGGCACTGCATTCTTCAGTAAGCGTAACTGTTTCGTGCTCCTCCAACTTTCGCTTATTTAAAAGAATTTTCTTCATGAATTTGGCATAGCTAGGCATTTGAGCTAAGGCATCAGCGAATGGTATGATGATGTGAAGCTTTTTGAATACATCTAAGAATTTCTTGAATTGCTGGTCTAGCTTATGTTTTCGCAACCTTTGAGGAAATGGAATTGGATTGACGTAAGCCGGTGGTGAAATATAATCTAGTAGAGAGTCTCATTTTTCTTGTGCAACTTGTGCATCTGATTTGTTTTCTCTCTCTTTGTTGGACACAGTTTCCTTTTCTATACCTGGTATAGTTATATGAATCTCTGGCAACTCAGCTCTGCTTCTCGTGGTAATTGCATTGACTTGCTCTTTTGGGTTGACCTCTGTATTGCTTGGCCATGTGCCTGGTTGTCGCTCGGTCAACAGTTTAGCCAATTGTCCCATTTGATTTTCTATATTCTTTATTGAGACATCTGTCCTTTTTTGCATTTCCTTTAGCGCATAATCCATGCATTCTCACAATTTAGTAACTGTCTCTTCTAATCCTCCTTCTCTTTCCTGGGGTCTTCCCTGATTTGGCAGATTTTGAATGTTTTGGGTATTTCCATAGGAAAAGTTTGGATGATTTCTTCATCCTGGATTGTAAGTCTGTGAGTATGGATTATTCTACTGTCGCTGAAAGTTCTGAGTATATGCAGCTTGTTCAGGTGATGACATATCAACTTTGGTTAAGGGGTATTCTGATGATTGATGGTTTGCCCCGCATGTCACACATATTGGTAAGGACATCTGAACCATATTGGCTGAGTGAGAATATTTCATTGCTTCCATCTGCTTTGCCAATGCATCAATTTTTGCCAATACAAGCGAATTAGTGTCCACTTCGTGTATTCCTGCTGCTTTCTTCTACAATCCTCTTTTTGGCTACATAATAAACTGTTCACTCATGGTTTCAAATAGAACGTAAAGGTCACCGACGGATCTATTTTGGATAAAGCCACCTGCTGTAAAATCTACTAAAGAACGACTGGTTGGAGCTAGTCCAAAGTAAAAATAATGATTCTGAGCTGCTAAGGAGAAACCATGACTTGGACACCTTTGGAGCAGTTGTTTGAATCTTTCCCATGCCTCGTGAAAGTTTTTCAACTCAGATTGTTAGAAATTGAAAATTTTATATTTCAGTCTGTTTACTCTGACAGGAGGAAAATATTTCAGTGTGAATTTCTAGATCAAATCTGCCCAAGTAGTAATGCTCCCAGGCGGTAGAGAATAACCATTCTCTAGCTTTATCCTTCAGTGTGTGTAGAAATAGCCTCATCTTAAGTGCCTCTTCATTAACACCGTGGTATTTGAAATTTTCACAGTAATGAGAAATATGGTAATGAGAATTTTCATCTGTCATCCCATAGAACGGTAGATTGTTCGAGAACAAATTCATCACATCTAGCCTCAATTGGAAGTTATCGTGTCCATAAGACGGATAGACTATGCTGGATCGATTCTCAACAATCAGTGGCATCATATATTCACCCATAAGAATATCTCGTTCACTGACTTCAACTGGTCGAGCTATTGGTGCTTGATTATTTATCACACCTGCAGGTAATTAATCATGTACTTGATTGGCTGCCATAGTGTCTTTTTGCTGTCTTGTCTTTTCTTGTTTTTCACGTTGTCTGTGAAAGCTCCGTTCAATTTCTGGATCTAAATCAAATAGATCAAGATCTTTTGCACGGCGCATACACACTTAACACCTGAAAATTTAAAAAATAGATAAAATTCAGTAGTATCACGAAGAATTTAAAATATAAATAAAAATAAAAATAAATAATACTAAAAAATTGTTAAAACTAAATTATCAATTAACGTAGTAATTAATAAAACTAGTTACCGGCAACGGCGCCAAAAACTTTTGTGCGATTATAATCCTGCAAGTGGACGAATTGTTTACAAGTAATAAAGTAATGAATAGAGTGTCAAACCCACGAGAACTATATATTAATTTAACCAATTAAATTATAATTCAAATTCTAACAAAATGAAAAAACACATATTTGATTTGGTTTGTGAATCTAAACATATTTCAATTAAATCTAAATTATCAAACAATTAAACTAAATTTATGAGAACAAATTCTAGTTTTTTCTATAGGATTCGCGAATCCACCTACATGTACCATAATCAATTATTCGTTAATCACTTTAGCGGTTAATTACTCTAGATTGAAAATCGGTGATCCTAAAATAATCAAAAGCCTCTCTCGATGGTCAATCAATTCTATACGATATGCGAACCTAATTATCTCTAATTAAGTTTCGAACATAAACATAATCTCAAGAACACCTAAATGGATTTCATAAAGCATAATAGTAATGTCTATCTATTATTAGACCCCATGTTATTCAATACCATGTGCTTAATCTATATTGAATCTCTCGACTTCAATATAGATCACAGTATATTCTAATGGTGATCAGGCATTAAAATAATAGAAATAATGAATAAAAAATAATCAACCCAAAAGCAATTACCTACTAAAATAGAAAAACTTCTAATTAATTAAAATCATGAGGTTTCATCGTTCATCCTAGAAATAAGTAAATTAGTCAGACATGATTTCGTTAATTAACGAAAGAATTGTATCAATCATGTTCCAGCGAAAGAAAAAGAAGAAGAAATAAATAAAACCCGTGACTCTGGCTGAAGAATCTTCAATCCCGTGCCTTGATCTTCGATTCTCTTCTTGTATCTTGTTCCCAAAAATTCCTCCTTAATCCGGCTCTTAAAACGGCTCTGAATTCGGCTCTCAAAACGGCTCTCAAATTATAAGTTAATAACTCATATTTACAGTTATCTAATTGTGCCCCAAAAAATCTCAAAATATTATAAAATTCGTGGGCCAAAAGGTTTCCTAATCGGATTAGAACTCAAAAAGGAAAATAAAAATCCCGCAACAAAATTAACACTGGGCGGCTGTTTTTCAAACGGCCATAACTTCTTGTAGAAAGCTCCAAATTGAGATTCGTAAAAAGTGGTGGACTCATAATTCGATTATCTTTCCAATGGTATATCATTTACTTGTCGACTTTACCAAATTATTGTTCTTTTCATCCATTCTTCTCCAATTACTTATAAACGGGTCTAAAACTGAAATAGGAAGAATAATACAATTAATTAAAAAGTCAATAAAATGACGGAATAAAAGCTTAGTTTAAAAACCCAAATAGGTGCACAAAATACACTTATCAACAGGAATAAAATATTGTCTTAATGTGATATGCAAAGTTAAATTGACTCTAAAAGAATACCTATAGAGGGCTACAACATCAACCAATGTTGTTGATTACAAGTTTTGGATGTGAGAGATGGAAAAGAAAAGTAAAGCTGCTCATTTGGTTGATTAAGAGGCCTGCAAAGCAATGGAATAAGTCTCATTTTATGATGAAGGTTGAGAGTGATATACTGCTAAACAACTAGTGCGAGTGCTTAAACAAGGTTGTTTTGGAGGACTTATGGAAGTCTATTGTGACAATGTTGATTGATATCCACATTAGCTTCATGAAGAGGATATAAATAAGAAAGGATATGATGAAGAGAGCATGAAGAGAATTGTGTCCTAAAATTTAGAATAAATTGGTGAAAAGTATTGAGATGACTCAGGGCGGTGAAGTGGATACGTCAGTGGGGATCACAGTGATACGTCAATAGCAAAGATGGTGAGTTTGTTGTTGACATTCGTGCTCGTACATGTGCGTATAAAAGGTGGGACCTAACTGACATTCCATGTGGGCATGCTTGTGCTGCTATCATCTACTAGAGATGATCCTTCGAAGTGCATGTACAATTGCTTTTAGGTGAAGACATATCTGAATTGCTATATGAATATTGTCGTGCCAATTAATGGGGAAAAAAAACTCTCGCTTGAAGTGGATAAAGATCCAATCAACCCGCCTAGTTGGGTTGTGTCTAAAAGGGATAGGAGACAGAAAGAGGAAGATGTCATTACACATTCAAAGGACACTTCAAAGATGAAGAAATGAACTGTGTACATGACATGCAATGTTTACTACTTAACAAGACATAAAAGAGATACCATGAGAGGCTAGATGCACCACATGGGCGGTTTCTCGTCTTTTGTACTAAAGTTTTCCAAATTACATCTTTATGCTTTTATTAAAATTAGTTAGAAACGCGTGTATTGCAAGTAATTTTGCAATAATTTTGTTAATTTTTAATATTTTCAAAAAAATTATTTTTTAATTGTTAAAAATTTATAATGTTAAAGTAGCAATTACAATAAAATAAAAAAAATACGGTTCTTGACAACATGTTGTATTGCATTGTTTGATATTATAATGAATAATTTTGATATTTTATTTACATTCATAGAATTATAATTGCAATTAGATATGAGTTTTATATTGTGGTAATACCAACAATAACGTGAACTCAATGAATATATTTTGGTGATTTGAACTTTGATGATTGATGAAGCATTGATATCAAATCTTATAGAATTGATGTAGGGATGGCAATGGGGCGGGTCCTGGGCGAGTCGGCCCCGCTCCACCCCACAAAGTTTTTTACCCCCCCCCCCCCCCCCGCGACCCGCGAATTCGTGGGGCGGGGCGGGCGGGCGGCGGGGCGAATCAATCTTTTGACTCGCCAACCGCCCAGCGAAATTGTTTTTTCCTTTTTTTTTATAAAACTGAAAAAAATTATTAAAAAATAAATAAATTTTTTTTTAAAACTATTTGTAGCAAACAAAACAAAAAAAATTCAAGAATGGAATTGTGGTGTAATGGTTGAGATTTATATTTTATAATTTCAACCCGGGTTCGATTATCCTTTAGTCCATTTCTAGCAAAATTTTAATTTATATTCTATATTATGATTTTACAAAAATAAAATTCTTGGTGGGGCGGGTCGCCCTGCCCCACCCCGCGAACTACGCAGGGCAGAAAAACCCCTATTACCCGAATAATCGGGGCGGGGCAGCTCGGGGCGCGGGGCGCGGGGGCGGGTTCAGGTTGGTGGGTTTTTTTGCCATCTTTAAATTGATGCTATAAAGAATAATAATTTGACAAACTTTTAATAATAACCAGATTCCTAGATTTTCAATTCAATCTTTGAAATTATATAGAAGTTGACAAACTATTTTTTAATTAATAAAAAGAGGGGCGACTAAGAAAATTAGAAAGAATGAAATGAATTACATTATAATGCCTAGTTAAAGATCAATTATGTTGCATATTCTCCTTTGGTTGTATTCGTTGTTAACATTAATGTATTATCCCGAGAACTTCAACACATAAAACGCTTGGTAAACATCAAATACTCAATATTTCACTCGTATTTTGAAATTGCAATCGAGTGTTTTCTTGAACCCTACTAAATCTACAATGACTTAATTATAGCAACAATGCTTATACAACGTTTTTCAAAGAATGTCTTTTTTCCTATTTAGCGAACTTTGTGCAAGCTACTTCAATTGATAAAACTCCTATCAATCCACATTCTCATTTCTCTTTGAACATAGTCCATTTTAATAGATACACATTATGATTATATGAAACAAAAATGTATGAAGATCATTTTCTATTTATATGAAGGATACTTACAAATATTTTTAGAAATTAATAGAAAAATGATGACTCACTTTTTGTCTACTTCATGTCTAAAAAAATGAATTCGTAACTTAAATGCCTCTCCTTGACAGCCAGCCTGAGAAAGCCCTTGTTATACACATGTGTGTTACAATTTCTATCCATGAGGACTAAACAAGACAATAAATTTAGTGACACTTAAAAGAAAATAATAGAATTGGTAGATGTAATGAGAAGAAAAGAAAACATGTCTTACATAGAAGTGGTCAAATTGGTGGAAAATGTCACAAATTTCTTAGTTTAAAATGTAGGCAATTAAATAATGATAAATAAAATATAAACTGGGGTATTTATTAATGTCAAATATATTACTTTCACGTTAATTATATTGGTTAATATCTAAACTGATAGAATTCCTCGCCCTTGAAATTCTATTTTGTTTAAATTAAAACTTATTCTTGTATGTTCTTTTTTTCTAATCTTTTTTCCCCTTTGGACATATGCTTCTACCAGTTTCAAACTAATGTCAAGGAGTTGTGACCATTTTCAATTTTGGTTGGCTTAGACTATAGGGACATTTTTGCTACACTAAGCTTGACTGAGCAATAGACAAATGTTTCACATATCATTGTTTTTTAATCCTATTCAATTATCTCTAGTATTAAACATGCCATCCATCTCTCAAAAATTCATATAAAGTTCTATAAAATTCATACCACATTTCATTGTGAGCAACCAAACCATGTTAAACGGAAATACTTTTTACATTTCATAGTGGAAAGACCAAACCATATCGAATGAAACGTTTTATACATTTCTTTATAACATTTCATAAGTGACCAAATGGAACTATATCAAACGGAAGGATATATTAGTACATCGTTTAAGATTATGAAAAATGTTATATCAAGTTGAAATAACCACTTTCACGTGGATCTCACCTTAGATTTCTTGAATATTAAAATATATTGAAAAATCTGAAACTTTTTGTTTGTTCTTCAACAACTTTGAAGTATCACTTCTTTCATTGTTCTTTCTTTTGTAAAAACTTGAAGAAAAATGAGTTTTGTGTGTGTAATATGTTGTGAAAAGAAAAAGACAAAATGAGAGAATTTTGAGAGAAACTTTCTAATTCTAACTTATAAGATTTGCATATATTATATCTGAAAAGTTGATGCCAAAGTAAAGAGAAGGAGTTGACCATCATAATGCTTTTCTACATAAAAATAAAATAAACTTTGATGTCAATATTGATAAATGAAAGGTCTTTTAACTCCTCAATTCATAAATCATATTTTTATGATCCTAAATACATATTTAGAAATTACATCATCATTATATGACCATTTGTATTCCGCAGTAAAAATAAAATAAAATGAAGGTAGGTTGTCCAAAGGTCCCCAAACAATTCCTTATTTTGTTCAATAATTGTGGGAGGGGAAAGGTTTTTGAATTTTAATTTAATATAGGAGGGTAAAATAGACCAAAGATGTAATATGAGAGGGTAGAATAGTCTAAAATTGATTCTCCCTTTTAGGACCTTTTAGAAGTAGTATAGATATTCATTTCCCTTTTATAGGACTGGTATGGTTATGTAATGAAGCAAGCTATTCCTGATGGTCAAAGTTAGGATATCAGCAACCATCACTTTCATGTACAATGAAATATGTTATTACTATTGACGTTGTGTGTGATCATTTGCTTATTTTCTTGGTTGCTATTTTACAAAATACATGTTGTTTTTCAATTAGTTAAGTTGTTGTGATGTTAGATTTTTCATTCGATTTGAAGTACACTACTAGTAGACAATCTTACATTGTTTATTACTTAAACTATAATGTGTTGTGATCTTGAATAAATTATAATTTGTTGTAATCTTAAATTGTTTATTACTTTAGTTGATGAGGTATAATTACTTAAGTTGTTGTGATGGTTCAATTACTAGCTGTGATCTTATAAATTGTAATGTTGATGTTGGTATTTGACTGTTCATTTCCTTTCACATAGTAGCTTCAGCCAAGGAGATCAAAGAGGAAATCTATTACAACTTGTGAACTCCAGCCACCATTATCTGATTTCCATTTTACGCCAACTCCTGGCATTGGTTTGTCAAATGCTGCTATTTTCAATAAGACAGGACCGAACATAGATATACCTGAGGGTTCAAGTTTGGGCAAGGGAAGGGGTTCACAAAAAAACCGTCAAACCACAAATCGAATCGAATCGAATCTAATATGTGGATTGGAAACGATTGGTTTGGGTCCACGTGGACCCGTCAACATTTCGATCTTAAACCAAACTGAAACATTTGAAAATAGTTTGGTTTACGTTTCAATGTTCAAAAAATTGCTTAAATCGAACCAAACTGCTTTTAATTTTTTATAATTACAAAAAATTAATTCTACTTACTTACACATTTACAAAGTGAGCAATGTACAATGTAGTACTAAATTTATTGCGTTGACTTATTTAATTTTTGCCGAACTATTTGGCCATTTGCCCATAACCCACAAGCTCATTATTGGGCTTAGTTATTTATTAATTTCTATCAATTTTCTCCCCATTCGCATTTTCTTTTATGACAAATATTAATGTAATGTACCAATTGAAACAAATATTAATACAATGTAATATTTATGTTTAAAAAGTTCTCATTTAAGCTTGTATTGATAATTTTAGACCAATTTACTTATATTTTAACTTGTTTTAAATGTGTTATATATCGATATAAACCGTAGTTTAAAACCGAACCGAACCGCAAAAAATAGTTTGGTTTGGTTTGGAATTTTTCTAACCGTTTAAAATAGTTTGGTTTGAAAATAGATTAAAAAAAACGCCCTACCAAATCGTGTTCACTCCTAGGCAGGGGCGGCATTGCAATGACTTCATCTGACATTATTGAATTTCAAATTCAGAGCATGTCTTTGGACAACATAGTTGAAGATCTACAACAAATGGAACGTCAAGAACAAGCTAGGAAGAGGGCTGGTGTAGAGCAAGAAACAGAATGAGTGTCATTAAATAATTATGTAATCAGTCAACATTAATTGAATGTGCTGAATGTGCTAAACTCTGTGGATATTTGGATGAATCATGTTGGATATATGTAATCTACATACTCGTTCATGTAATGAATTAGCCCTACTACAACTTGCTCATTGTTGTAATCAACGTCAACATTAAATGAATTAGGCCTACATACTACAATCATTGTCAACATGAAATGAATTAATACTACTACACCCATGCATTGTTGTAATGCACTGTTATTCATTCAAACTGAAATTTAAAGTTATCCAAACTCCATTCCCTAGTGCAAAAATAAATGAATAGCTCTATCCATTAAAAGTCCAAAATACATGGGATGTACATAGCTGAATTAGCCCTACTACAATCTACAACAACACCCAATTACAACAAATTAACCACCAAAATACTTCAACATCTTGCCAACACCACCAGCATGTAGCAATGGCTATGTGTAGCATTTTCACAAAATAAATAAATAAATAAATAAAATAAAATAAAATTGTACCAAAGCATTTTGCACCCTAAATATTGGACAAACTCCTTTTCCCAACAACATCAGAACAAATATTTTTGAATTAAAGCACCCATCACAAAAGTCCCCAAGGTAATTTAATAAAACTTTACCAATATTCGCATCTTGAGCTTCACATTGATGTTATTGTTCGTCTTCCGTATAAGTCTATTGATACTTTTTTGTAACGTGGATGGGGAGATTGGATCCATCCAAGATAAGTAATTACAAGCATCCGATCGCACATAGAAGTTGCAAGCCCGAAACCATCTACCTAGATTGTCACATCAATTTGTCCACACATAAATATTGCCTCATCAAAGATTTGTAAAGTTGCTGATGAATTTTTCATTGCAATTTGTAAGTAGGTAATGATTGTCTTTGGTTTATGGTTTGAGTTTGGCCAATTTTGGTTATGATTTGGGAGGATTTCCTTTTTAATCTGAAGGCTAAAAGCGTGCTTGGACAAAGGCGATTTTACTGACGTGAATGGATTTAACAACGTTAGCGTGCCAACTAGGGTTTCAGTTTGCCCAACTGGCATTTTTTGTCAATTTTGTGAAACGGTTTCTAATGAATAGAGGACGGCAAATATTTTGAAAGTTGGGTGAGTGATGAGATACATTTTTAGTTAGGTGAGTAAGTAGTAACTTAAAAAAAAAAATTAGTGGCCATCTTTAAATTAACTCTATTTGCTTTGTTTTCTTTAACTATTATTATTATTATTATTATTATTATTATTATTATTATTATTATTATTATTATTATTATTTTCTTATGAGCTTATCTAGTTTTATTTCATTATTATTATTTTTGATTGACTAATTTGCATGTTAAATAACGAATAAATTAATCTAATTATTACATTAAATAACAAATTTAGTATATTTGCTAATTGCACAGTTGGTAATTGGTATGGTTGATTTCGTATTGGAATTTGAGTTAAATTTGTAATTTTTTTATAGTATTTATATATATATATTGAATTATATAAGCGGTTCAAAATTGGTTCGACTTCTATTCAATCATTTGATCTTTGACAGTTTGACTTTTCTGAGTCAATGCTCAGGCCAATTTTTATAACACTAGGTAGACACGCGTGCGTTGCACGTGCTTTTATAATCATATTGTTAATTTTTTATTTTTTATTTTTGTTGACGTCGGAACTTGTAGCGTCCACGTGTCAACGATCTTCAGTCACTCCTCTGTCAACCTATATGTTACCTGCACACTCGGACGACCATTAGGCACCAAGATCACCGGGGAAAAAGGGTCCGACGATCGTTGGTACTCCGACGATCTAGTCAACTGTCAGTATATAGAAATAATACACGGGGGGAGGTAAGTAATTAGGTGTGGGAAAGACAAGCAGGCAGAAGTTTGAGCAGAGTTTAAAGTGGGATTCAAGTGTCAAAAAAACGTACCTTGGAACAACCGGAGATGTCATATTTATAGCGTAAGAGTCCTGATTGATTTAGGTAACAAATCAATCAGATGCCCAATCGGATCCTCCTTCCTTATGGGATAGGGATCATTCCTCGTCGAGAAAATCTCCAAGATTACCTTCCTTATCTGAACTTATCACGTTGCCTGATTTTAGGAAATTATGATTCGGTTTCCTTGTGAGGATCTGTGCGCCAAACCAACGCAATCTTTCCTTAATTACTTCTCTGGTCATTATGGCATATCATGCTGCTTGCTAGTTATAATTGATACGAAGCCTGGCGAGGCCCTATGGGTCGGCCGTGATTGTCAAGGCCCTCCCTGGGCTCCATGGGATTTTGGCTGCGGAAGGCTAAGGTGTTCGATGGGCCGCTGGGGCGCTTTATCAGAACTTGCGAGGCCCTAGCAGGGTCTAGGTGAGGCTTTTGATGGGCCTCGGATGGTACTCTTGCTCGGCCTAAATGGGGCCCTTGCTGACGTAGAGGCCATATCAGAATTGTGTGGTAACAATAGTCCCCCAAGTCCAAGCCTATTATTCATAATAGGCGTGGGACTTTTAAGAGTAAAAAGAATAATTTTGTGCGAAGAAAATTCGGTCTCCATGGGTTCCGCGGAATGTGGTCCTCGCGCGTTTAGCTATAAGATTTCAACTTACCCAGTATAGTCCCCCAAGTCCGAAACTGAACATTCATGACGGGTGAGGGCTTCTGGAGGCCAGACCTTTGGTGACGTGTCCGCGGATGGTGTGGTTCTGTCAATCAAAGTTGTCTAGTCCGCAGCCAAGCAATCAAGAGTAAGAGGGTGTATGCAATTAATGCAATGGCGCGTGGCGGGAAACAGGGGGCGTGGCGCGTGCATTCTCGGTTCACTAAACGTTTGGGGTTTCGCTTTCCCGCCTGTTGCTCAATTTAAAACACGCGTCTATTGCCTGCAGGTTCAGATGTGACGCTTGGGATTTGGACGGTGGATATTGGAGCGCATCACTATAAAACCAGGCATCCTCCCTAACACTACAACTTCTTCTTGCGTTTTTGATCATTGTGAATACTTTGTCGATAAGCGGGAAGCTCCTAGTGGGTGTGTCGTTGTAACCACATTTTCGAGGTAAGTGCACTGAAAGTAGCTGTGATTTGTTTCCTTTCGTGGTTGCCGCCTGATTCCATAGCTTGGGAGTTATACTTTGTGAGCATAATGTTGTCCGGAGACGACGATTCGCAGAACCCATCTGATGCCCCGAAAAACCCTAGTATTATTGGGGATGAGTCATCATCGGCCACCACATCATCTTCATCTTCTGAAGTCGTTGGGGGAGTAAACCCGGAGCCTCCCGCCGTATGCCTGTCGACTCGCTCTCGAGTGGGAGGGGGCCTATCCGCCTGCATCTGGGTGGAGAGACGGAGAGAAAGGGGACCCGACGGCTGGGTACACGAGATGAGGGATCACTTGATAAGAGGGATGCCCCGACCGGGAAGGCGCTCGATGAGGAGCTTAAACGGTCAGCCACCGAAACGTCCATGGCTCAGTCGAGGATCACCGAGGCAGAGTTGGAGGACATACGGTTGTCCTATGACATTTCTGCGCCCGTGAAACTCAGAGCTCCAGGTCCAGAGGAACGCACCGACAATCCTCTCGAGGGGTACGTCGTGATTTACGAACCCGCGATGCAACAGTAGAAGATCAACCTCGCCGTCGAAATAGCATGCTTAACCGTGAGAACAAGGCGAGTTAGAGGTTGTTATTACGGAAAAGGAGAAGTTGCTGTCGGATGCGAAACTGGAGTTAGAGAGAGTACAGGCCGAATGCGCGGATGTCGAGGCCAGGGCAGTGGAGGCCTATCAGGACGCGTTCGTGGACACGCCCGAGTATCAGGACCTCGCTCACCGCCTAATGACCATTGGGGGCGAACAGTTGGTGGAGCGTATCGCAGAGATCCATCTGGAGTAGGACCTCTCTTTCCTTGGCGAGCTCCCCGAGGTGCTTGGATTCGACACACCAACCTGGCGGCGATGAACAAATATCCCCTCCAACCGTGGGGGAAGGCCCGCAATGTGTCGACCCTTAAAGAGGCGGCGGGGCACCTGAACTTTTGAAAATTGTTTATCTGCTTTTGCACATGTTCTAGAATAAATTGTCCGACGCGCTTTTCCTTAATTTATTCCTGCTCTGGCATTTAATGTTATGGATGATTGCACGTTGGGGGGGAACACCTCAAATCTGAGAATTATCTCCTTAGGCATTAATGGCGCAGACTTTTAGCAAAAACTGTAGAGTTGGCATCTTTGATGTCTTGGGGAGGTAGAACGGCTGTGCGGCGTTCCAAATCCCCCTGAGACATCCTCATTCATTGTTTTGTGTTAAGTCCAACGTAGCCTCTATATAAGAACATATTGGACGTCTCTCATTGTGCTCTCCATGTGTACACAAATCCATAAAACTGCGTAAATTAGATCATTGTGTTCCCAAAAATTTCTCGAGTCGTTTGATCGAGCCTCCTGTTTCGAACGTACTCATGGAATCACGGATAAAGAAACAGCATTCAGAATACCAACCAATTGAAGAATCAACATTCAGAAGACCAAACGTCCATCCAATCAACGTTCAGAGGACCAAACGTACGGGGGGTTGGGCCTAGCAGCCTTAGCCTGACCATGCCCCGGACGGGGGGGCCCTGATTCAAGTGGAGGGGCCAGGCGCCCTCTGCCAAAAGGTGTCAACGGCATTATTTGAGCAATGTGGCCTAATAAGTCACCAAATCAACTCATGTTGGTTTGGGGTGACTCCCGATCATGGTGAAATCATATCCCCATCAACAGATGACGCTCGAGGTGACGAAGACCAGGGGGATAGGCTTAGTAGTTCCAATGTCCCAGTATATGCCGATCCAAAGAGACAGCGGGGTGGTAGGGTAGTTATCATGCGTATTTATTTTTACCCTATATTCCGAATCATGTTGAATAAAATACGATTATTCCTAAGTTCCTCTGGTTGTTTCGTCTTTGTCAATCGCTTGTGGTACTTGGGCTTCAAATTTTGCCGACTTTCCGGAAGGTGGGGGGGTCGCATCTCGCCTGATATTGGTGGTTCACGAAGAACGATCAATTTTTGTAGTTCTGGCCATCGCGCGATGGCTACCCCCTGTATGCCGTTACTATGTATTGACGTTCGCGCCATTGCCATGCATTGATGTTGGTGGATTTTGCGAAGCGCGCATTCCCACGCACCCTTTACATCTCCCTAGGGTTTACTTGGCGTGCACTTACTCCGGCTGTTAGTATTCCGCGCTTTATATAAATGTTTGCAAGACTTCAATTTATTCTTCTCATCCCGCCTTTTAATTTCCTTATTCGAATCCTAGTTATCTCTCGGTTATGTCAAGCTTTCATTTTCCACTTTGTCCCCAAGTTTAAGATAAGACGTGGGGGGTTATGGATGACAACTCCCTCCCTTTCGGTACCTTCTGCGGCGCTGATTACGGGTTGCCCACGAAGCGAGCCTTGGAGATAACAGTGAGTGGTCCTACCTTTGCCCATCCAGCACCGGAGGCGGCATCGGTAGTGCCTCCCCCTCTATCCCCAGTGAGACCCGTGCCTTCGTTGGGGAGTGCCGGACAACCGAGCAAGAGAAAGACAAGCGCCCATGGAAGGGAGGAGGCAGTTCAGGCCTCTCCTTCTCATTCCCCTGGCAAGCATGAGTATATCAATATCGAGTCCCGTAGGGACGAGCTGGATCCAGTGGTGTTAGGAAAGCTTCCACCCCCGGTGGCTAAAGCAGCGGCATCCGTTCATAAGTATTGGACTTCTGCCTTTGGGAAGGCGGCCACGAATGCGGAATTATCGGAGTTGCTGAGACTTGTCGAAATGTACACCTCCTGCAGCCACGTACTTAACTGCGAGATGTACAAGTTGCTGGAGATGAAGATTGACGAGTTGCACCCCAGTCTGGAGAAGGCGAGGAGGTCGAGGCGTTGCGCGCAGAAAATAAAGACCTTCGGAAAAAACTCGCATTCTTCGAAGATGCCAGGGCTCGAGCAACGTACGATACCGAGAAAGCTAGGACGATTCAAAAGGCGTGTGTCGAAGCCCAGAAAAAGGCAGAGTCGTAACTGAAGTCTTGTCAGGGCATGGTCGCTGCCAAAGATAAGGAATTGAACAAAGTGCTGACCGAGCTGTCGAAGGCCCAGGGTCTTCTGGCCAAACTCGAGTCCTCTGGCCATGTGAACCTAGTGGTTCTTGACTGAGATTGCAAGACTCTTTCTGTTCTAGTTTTTGTTGTAGACCCCCCCACTTGTAACCCGTTGAATATACCTCATTTTTATTACGTATATGTTGAATGTTACCTAGCATTGCCGGATCGCTGTCGAATTGCTTTCACTCGTTTAAATACGCGTTGAATGTTTATCCAACGAGTTTAAAGAGTTGGCCGCGAACCACAATCCCTCGCTGTCGAATTGCTTGCACTTGATTAAATACGCGTTGAATGTTTACCCAGCGAGTTGAAAGAGTTGGCCGCGAACCACACTCCCTCGCTGTCGAATTGCTTGTACTTGATTAAATACGCGTTGAATGTTTACCCAACGAATTCAAAGAGTTGGCCGCGAACCACACTCCTTCGCTGCTGAATTGCTTGCGTTTGATTAAATACGCGTTGAATGTTTACCCAGCGAGTTGAAAGAGTTGGCCGCGAACTACACTCCCTCGCTGTCGAATTGCTTGCACTTGATTAAATACGCGTTAAATGTTTACCCAGTGAGTTGAAAGAGTTGGTCGCGAACCACACTCACTCGCTGCCGAATTGCTTGCACTTGATTAAATACGCGTTGAATGTTTACCCAGTGAGTTAAAAGAGTTGGCCGCGAACTACACTCTCTCGCTGCTGAATTGCTTGCAATTGATTAAATACGCGTTGAATGTTTACCCAGCGAGTTGAAAGAGTTGGCCGCGAACCACACTCCCTCGCTGCCGAATTGCTTGGACTTGATTAAATATGCGTTGAATGTTTATCCAGTGAGTTGAAAGAGTTGGCCGCAAACCACACTCCCTCGCTGTCGAATTGCTTGCGCTTGATTAAATACGCGTTGAATGTTTACCCAGCGAGTTGAAAGAGTTGGCCGTGAACCACACTCCCTTGCTACCAAATTGCTTGCACTTGATTAAATACACGTTGAATGTTTACCCAGCGAGTTGAAAGAGTTGGCCGCGAACCACACTCCCTCGCTACCGAATTGCTTGCACTTGATTAAATACACGTTGAAAGTTTACCCAGCGAGTTGAAAGAGTTGGCCGCGAACCACACTCCCTCGCTGCCGAATTGCTTGCACTTGATTAAATCCTCGTTGAATGTTTACCCAGCGAGTTGAAAGAGTTGGCCGCGAACCACACTCCCTCGCTGCCGAATTGCTTTCACTTTCTCGTGTGGTGTGAGGAACACTTTAGATTCATAAACGACGGATTTTATTAGAAGGCGCGGTGTTTTGGGACGCGAGACAAAAATGAAAGAAGATCAAAACATTGCAAAAATGAAACTACTGATGATATGGCCTCAAGTGGGCGACGTTCCAAGGGTACCTCGTCTCCCTGCCTTCGGAATCTTCCAGTCTGTAAGTTCCAGGGCGGATTTCTTCGATGACTTTATAAGGTCCCTCCCAGGTGGGCCCTAGAGTCCCGGCCCCTACCTCTCTATTAGCTTGAAATACCTTCTTCAGGACAAAGTCGTTGATGTGGAAGCTCCTGCCTTTGACCTTGGAGTTGTAGTATCGGATCATTTTCTGCTGGTAAACTGCGAGACGAAGCTGTGATTCTGTGTGTCTCTCGTCTTGCAGATCGAAGCTTGCCCTTCGTAAGTTCTCATTAGCTACCTCGTTGAAATGCAGGTGCCTGGGCGAGGGTATTCCTACCTCGACGGGAATCATTGCCTTCGCTCCATACGCCATGGAGAACGGGGTTTCACCCGTGGCCGTGCAAGAGGTGGTCCGATAGGACCACAGGGTCTCGGGTAGTTCTTCAGCCAATCCTCCTTTCGCGGATTCCAGTTTCTGCTTAAGGGTATGCTTTATAATCTTATTCACAGCTTCCACCTGTCCATTGGATTGGGAGTAGTAAGAGGTGGAGAAGTCCCTTCGGATACCAAGGTTCTCACAATTCGCGTTAAACTTCATTCCTGCGAATTGTGTACCATTGTCGGAAACGAAGGAGTGGAGAATACCAAAGCGACAGACAATGTTTTTCCATACAAATTTCCACGCATTTTCCTCTGTGATCTTGGCCAGAGGTTCGGCTTCACACCACTTGGTGAAGTAGTCTACTGCTACAATCACGAATTTCACCCCTCCTCTCCCCGTAGGGAGGGGACCGATGAAGTCGATCCCCCACTTGGCGAAAGGCCAAGGACTGGTGACCGAGGTGAGGTTCTGAGCCAGGAGCTTCGGTATAGCGGAGAACTTCTGGCATCTGTCGCACTTCTTTGCGTAATTGTGGGAGTCTTTCTTCATGGTCGGCCAATAGTACCCTTGTTTAAGGGCTTTCTACGCCAGGGCCATTCCTCCCGAATGATTGCCGCATATCCCTTCGTGTATCTCTTTCATTACGTATACGGCTTCTTTCTGTGTTAAACAGTGCAAGAGAGGGTGGCTGAATCCTCTCTTATATAGGATCGCGTCTTGCAGCACAAACTTCGCGGCCCTTCTGCGGAGTTTCTGTGCTTCTTGTTTTTCATCGGACAGTATCTGGTCGGTTAGATATTCGGTGATTTCCTTCATCTATTTTGGAGAATCAGATATAGCCATGACAGCCTGTGTGTGGGGTTCGTCGATAGAAGGTCGGTTGAGTCTCTCAACCGGGATGGCCTTTATTAAGTCGGAGTCTCTACTGCTCGCTAGTTTCGAGAGGGCATCCGCATAACCATTTTCCATTCGTGGGATCTGAAGAAGTTTGTATGCCTCAAAGTGGGACAACAAGCCCTTGGTCTTCGTCAGGTACGCCACCATGGATTGTTCGCGTGCTGCGAAGGTCCTATTAACCTGACTGACAACCAGCTGTGAATCGCTATGAATCTGGAGCTTCCGGGCCTTCATCTCTTGTGCCAACCTCAAGCCTGCTAGGAGTGCCTCGTATTCCGCTGCGTTGTTGGAGGCTTTGAACTCCAGGCGAAGCGCACAGTTGAGATTATGGCCGTCCAGACTAACCCGCAGGATCCCAGCTCTAGCTCCGGCCTCACCTGAGGATCCATCAACATATAACTTCCATGTTGGTACCTCCCGGGGTTGGACCTCGAGCGAACCTTCGGGAATATGGACAAATTCATCCACAAAGTCTGCTAGGGCCTGTCCCTTTATCGAAGGTCGTGGCTTATAACTGACATTGAACTGGCTGAGTTCCATCGATGATTTCATCATCCATCCTGATGTGTCTGGCTTTTGGAGTATCTGCCATAGAGGGAGGTTTGTCAAAACATCTATGTTGTGGAACTGAAAGTACGGTCGAAGTTTTCGAGAGGCGGTGATCAATGATAGGGCGAGCTTCTCCATGTCTGGGTATCTTGTTTCTGCGTCCTGCAGGGCTTTACTCACGTAATAGACAAGAAATTGTGCCGGGCCCTCTTCTCAGATTAAAATCGAGCTAACTGTCTTCTCGGATACTGTGAGGTAAACGAGCAACGTCTCTCCGTTCTTTGGCTTGGATAACAATGGGGATTTTCCGATGAGGATTTTAAGGTCTTGGAAGGCTTTCTCACACTCCTCGATCCACTCAAACCTCTTCTCCCCTTTGATGGTCCGAAAGAAGGGTTGGCAGCGGTCGGTCGCCTTGGATATAAATCGATTCAAAGTCGCTAATCTTCCCGTCAGGCTCTGAACTTCCTTGGGAGAGGATGGCGACCGCATTTCAATGAGTGCCTTAATTTTTTCGGGATTAGCCTCTATCCCGCGCTGATTGACCATGTAGCCGATGAACTTTCTGGACGCAACTTCGAACTTTTGGGACTTGATGACACACTTTTTATTATTTTAAGTGTAAATCTGTAAAAAAAAATAAAAAGATTTAGGACTTATTTGTATTTTTGAAAAGGTTTGTGAGTTATTTTTAATTTATTTAAGTTAGGGGTAAAATTGTCAAAAAAGTTTAGGATCATATGTGTTAGGATTAGAAGGTTATGGGACTTTTCAACACTTTCTATAAAATATTAGGGACTTTTACTGCAAATTTTTCTTTACAAAAGTCAAGGACCATTTGTGCAAATAAGTCTTTTTTAAATAAAAAAAACTTCCACCGTCAAATTTCACAGTTATTTGGATGGAAATTGTTGAAAAGGACCATTGCTGCCAAAAATATTTGAAATAGGGGCTAAACTGCCAAAAATAAAAAGATAGGTCTTCAACCCGCAATAAGTACAAAAGTCAGGGACCATTTGTGCAAATAAGCCCATTGTAATCTAATGTATTAAAAATAATCTTTTTATTTTCATTTCAGTTTTGACAACTATGATTTGAATTTTAATGTGGTAATAAACAAAGTTACAATTTTTCTTATTCATTTTTTTTAACTCATTTCTCATTCTTTTTATTTACTTAATGCCCAAAAAAAATTTGAGATCATCTTTTCACCTTCAAATTCAATTTAATATATTAAATGTTTAAAAATTTTAATTGTATATTTAGTAAATTGTTGAAAATTTAATGTACAATAACAATAAACAATAAAAGAGTAATAAATAAAATAATTATACATTAATGAATACTAAAGGTGAATATAGAATTTTAAAAAATTTGTAAGGATAAAATGGTCCAAATATGTTTCTCTATTTAAGCTCATTTTAGAAGTACTATAGATTGAGGCCCCATTTGGGATTGATTTTGGAGTCCAACTTCTGATTCTCAAACAATCAGAAGTTGATTTAGGCGTTTGACAAATTTTTTAAAAGTGATTATAAAATAATCTGACTCACCTGGCAGCAGATTTTGAGAAGCAGCAAAATGGCAGTTTTTCAGATTCTGCTTTTAGTTTTTTCATTTATATTTTATTAAAATACCCATTTTATCCTTAATTAATTAAACTAATTATTTTAATAACCATTGGATCATAAAAAATAATATAAATTTAATTAATTTTTGCACTATATGACTATATTTTTATTTTGTAATTTTTATAAAATTTGAAATTTATTAAGTGTATATTATTTTTATTTTAAAATAATAATAATGAATGCATTGTCTTATTAAAAAATAGAAAAATTGGCGCAAATGGTCCCTAACGTATCATGTTAGTGCGCAAATGGTCCATAACCTTTCATTTTTGGCGCAATGGTCCCTAACCTATCCATTTAGGTGCGGAAATGGTCCTTGTGGACGGATTCCGCTAAAAATTCGTTAAACAACCTTTCATTTAGGTGCGAAAATAGTCCCTCTCATTGTTTTTGTCTTTATTAATGGGGGTAAAATTGTCAACTTACATCTTTCTTTCAATTGGCGCAAATGGTCCCTAACCTTTACATTTTTTTGGCACAAATAGTCCCTAACCTATAATTATATTTTGGTGCACAATTAATCCTTATTTGATGAAAAAGACAAAATTATCTTTACTTTTAATTAAAGAAATTTGCAATTGGATTCTAACCTTTAAAAAAGTGAAAATGAGTCAAATACTTTAATTTTTTATTAAAAATATTAAAGAAAAACTAACAAATTGACAATATACTAAATTATTTTGTATATTTTATGAACTATTATAAAATAACTAAAATTGAAATTCATAATTATTAACGAGTGTGCTAATTAAAATTATTTTATTATTATTAAGTAATCATATTATTTAGAATTCAAACTTTAATTTTATCATTACAACATAAAAAAAAAAAAAAAATTGTCACAAATAATTTTTTAATTATTCTCAACCAACTCGATTTTATCACGGTCTCATATTTACTAGGTCATTCCAACCACTTTTGAGCCACCGAAAATGGATCGCCTTATTTTAAAATTTAATTTATTTTTGTATTTAAAAAAAAGTTCACCATCTCCCCCTTCCCCCCCCAAAACCGGAAGAGAGGATTTCTCCCCCCCGGTCGTCGCTCACGGCGACCGGGAGGAGAAAAATCTCCTCCCTCTCGGGTCGCTGGAAACTGGGGGGAGAAATCCCCTATTCGCTCTGATGAGTCATTGCGACGGCGAAAACCAGAGAGAGATTTCTTCCTGGGACGGCGATCGGGAGGGGAGAAATCCCTCCTCCCGGTCCAGTGGGGTGGGGTGGGTGGGTGGGGGGTGGGGTGGGGTGGGAAGATGGTGAAACTTTTTTTTTTTAAAATACAAAAATAAATTAAGTTTTAAAATAAGACTGATTCAGTTTCTCTGTGGCTCAAAAGTGGGTTGGATTGACTTAGTAAATATGAGACCGTATAAAATCGAATTGGGTTGAGAATAATTAAAAATTTTATTTGTGACAAATTTATTTTTCTTTTTATGTTGTAATGATAAAATTAAAATTTGAATTCTAAATAATATGATTACTTAATAATAATAAAATAATTTTAATTAGCACACTCGTTAATAATTATGAATTTCAATTTTAGTTATTTTATAATAGTTCATAAAATATACAAAATAATTTAGTATATTGTCAATTTGTTAGTTTTTCTTTTAATATTTTTTAATAAAAAAATTAAAGTATCGGACTCATTTTCACTTTTTTTAAAGGTTAGGAATCCAATTGCAAATTTCTTTAATTAAAAGTAAAGATAATTTTGTCTTTTTCATCAAATAAGGATCAATTGTGCACCAAAATATAATTATAGGTTAGGGACTATTTGCGCCAAAAAAATGTAAAGGTTAGGGACTATTTGCGCCAATTGAAAGAAAGATGTAAGTTGACAATTTTACCCCCACTAATAAAGACAAAAAAAATAAGAGGGATCATTTTCGCACCTAAATAAAAGGTTGTTTAACGGATTTTTAACGGAATCCGTCCACAAGGACCATTTTCGCACCTAAATAGATAGGTTAGGGACCATTGCGCCAAAAATGAAAAGTTAGGGACCATTTACGCACTAACGTGATACGTTAGGGACCATTTGTGCCAATTTCCCTAAAAAATATTTGACTAGGAAATTTTTTTAACCACTCGTGATAATAATAATAATACAAAATAACATTACTATAATCAATGTCCTTTTTAGTAATGTAATACCGTTACATCAATAAATCACTTATGTTTACCAAACGCTCAAATGCTGCTTTTGAAACATACAGCAATTTTGAAATAAGAGTTTACCAAACACTTATCTGATTCTTTCCAGAGCTGATTCTTTCTGCAGCACAGCAGAAGCTGATTCTCTTAAAAGCACAGTAACAGCAAACCAAGCTTGAGTATTATTTTTGTTACAATTAAGTATAAAGCATTAAAATTGTAAAATGTAAATTTGCAAATATATAATATGCATAGTGTAAACACACTCTAAAATGAAGTGTATATTTTGTAAATTTTTCAAAAACTAAAAGGGAAAATTGTCAATAAGTTATCTTCACATGACTTGTTTCAAATTAGGTCAAAACTTTTTTTTAAATTGTGATTAAGTCATACTTCACAGCAATATTTTATATTAATTCCAAAATCACCCCTTTTAACCATATTTTTCATTGGCACAATCTTCCAACTCCACAAACATCATCCACCTCCGCGCGACAACCTCCGGCGACCTCCGCCTCCACCCCCTCCACCTCCAGTGACCTCCGGCGACCTCCAGCGAGAGCTTCTACGGCACAGTGTCACTTTTCAATGTACGTTCTGCTTCTCCTCGGTATTATGATTGTACTAAACTAATTCTAGTTGTTCTTGTGCTTAATCTTGTCAACCTTGTTCTTGCTTCCCATGGACACCAATTGAATAGAACCAAAAATATGCATTTTTCTGTTGCTGTTATGATATTTATCATGTTTACATTGCAGGAATGTATATTGGGGCTTCTGGATTCAAAAACTGTTATTTATGTCACGCATCAAGTAGAATTTTTACCAGTAGCTGATCTGGTTTTGGTGAGCTGTTCATTTCTTGTTCGTTCTATTTGTCCTGGTGATTCTTCATCCAGGTCACAAAACCTAATTGCTTTATCATCAGGTTATGAAAGATGGAAGGATTATTCAAGCTGGAAAGTACAACGATATTCTAAAATCCGGTAGTGATTTTATGGAACTAGTTGGTGCACGTAAAGAAACTTTATCAGCACTTGATTCCATTGAGGCAGGGGCAGCAGCTGTTGGTGAGGATAGCAGCACGAGAAATGCTAAGAATTCTCTGCAGAAAAATGAATCTCCAACTGATCAAAATGGTAAAACAGATAATGCAATGGGGACAAATGGACAGCTTATTCAAGAAGAAGAAAGAGAGAAAGGCCGAGTTGGTTTATCACTGTCTATGTTGCTTTGGCAATCGGAAGTTCATTTTGCATTTTTTCCAGAGCCTTGCTTCTTGTTACGGCTGGTTACAAGATAGCTACAATACTTTTCAACAAAACAGTATCACAAAAAACAATCCTATGATACTGTTTTAATCTATGATACTGTTTAATTATGGCAAGGTTTGAAACTGTTTGAATGTCTTAATTTTAATCCATGATACTATTTTAATGTCTTAGTTTTAATCCATGATACTGTTTTAATGTCTTAATTTTAATTCATGATACTGTTTAATTATGGCAATGTTTAATATGTTGAAACTTTGTCATAATATTTCACTATCATTTGAAACATGTTTTAATCATATGATACTGTTTTAATCCATGATACTGTTTAATTATGGCAATGTTTGAACATGTGATACTGTTTGAATGTCTTAGTTTTAATCCATGATACTGTTTGAATGTCTTAGTTTTAATCCATGATACTGTTTTGTTTATGAAATGTGCATTAGTATATTTTGATATTGTTTTAATCTATGATACTGTTTTAATCATATGATACTATTTGAATGTCTTAATTTTAATCCATGATACTGTTTTGTTTAGGTAATGTACATTAGTATATTTTGATATTGTTTTAATCCATGATACTGTTTTAATCCTATGATACTGTTTGAATCTATGTGGAATGAATTTTATTTATGATACTGTGCTTTAATTTTTTACACTGTTTAATTATGGCAATGTTTGAACCTGTAATACTGTTTGAATGTCTTAGTTTTGTCTATGATACTGTTTTAATACATGATAATGTTTTGTATAGGTAATGTGCATTAATATAATTTGATACTGTTTTAATCCATATTTTAATCTATGATACTGTTTTGCACAATACAGTATAAAAAAAACATATTACTAATTAAACAGTATCAAAGATAAAAGTATAATATCATAGTTATGTGTGTTGTTTGATACTGTATTATGCAAAACAGTATCACAATAGAAATGAACATAGAATTCGCACACGTGCTCAGAATTTTTATTATAATATGTTTTCGGAATGGTCTCGACGAGACAGTCAAGACTAGTCACTTTGCCACTGCGTGTGATAGATTTTACCCGTTTGAAGTCGTCTCTTTAGCTTAAAATGGCAATCTTTAATTTTTTTTTCAAAACAGTATCACAAATCTTCTAAAACAGTATCATGGATTAATGTACATCCTTTTGCTGCAAATTAAAGCTCTTCCAAGGTATCTGGGTCTCTTAAAAGCAAACACATACTTCAGAGCAATGCCAATATGAAGAAAGAAGAACTGCCAATCATTCTCAAGTTGATGGGAAGTCATGCAAATGGTTCTCATCTAAAACTATGAACAATGTTTCTAATTCTTCTCTTGAATTAGAACATGTTTGAGATTCAATTAGGACATAGATTCTCATTAGGTAGATAAGTATAAATATATAAGGTGTTTAATGGTAGGTAGACGAATTAATCAGTAGAGAATAAACAAGAGAATAATATTGTTCTTAAAATATTTTATTAGTAGTACAAAATCATAGGTTTAACAGTATCACAACAAAACAGTATCACCACAAAACAGTATCACAATGAGCGTTTTTTTACAATTAAGGGTATGTTGGTCTTTTAGCTGTAAAATGTGACTTTAATTGAATTAAATTTTGAGCATATGACTTTAGAGTCCATAAGTGCCCAAACAGTGACCGGCCCTGAATTTACCCTATTGAATTATATGCATTGGTCTATATATGAGTATATATAAATAACTATGAGTTGAATTGAGCATATTTAATTAAGGGTAATGCTTGTTGTACATAATGGATTACCTAACCATTTACAGAATGACGCGGCACTGATGGTAAATCATGATTTGATTTTGGAAAAGCATGTGAACTCCCTATGTTGCTCATTTGTCCTCTTCTCTTCAAAATTATTTAGTTAATGTTTGTTTAAATTTTTTTATTTTATTTTTTTAAAATTTATTTTCAACCACATATTTTATAAGATTCACAAATTTTAACTACATATTTTATCAACTTTTATAAAAAATTTCTAAAAAATTACTTTTAATTAATTTGCTATTTATTTGATTGTTGTGTCTTAGCGGCCTATTGTTGAACCCACATATTTTATAAGATTCTCAAACTTTAAACTTATTTTTGCTCCCTTATTGGCTTAAACTTATTATTATATTGTTGAGCCTTGTCAACTTATTTTGTTGTCTTGTCGACCTATTTTGTTGTTTTGTGAATTTTTATTAGATTGTTGTGACTTATGGCCTATTGTTGAATTATTGATATATATATATATATATATATATATATATATATATATATATATATATATATATATATATATATATATATATTTATTGTGTGTGTGTGTGTATGTGTTTTAGAATTTATAAAGTCGAGTTTCGACTAAGAAAAGAAACACTTGTTTTTATTTTTAAAAAAGACAAAGTTAATTTCTCCCCTAATTACACGTATGTTTTTCATCATTGACAATTTAAATAAATTATTTTAAAGGATGAAAAAGTATTTGATCGTGCCTAAAATCCAATTCTAATAAATTATCATCACTTATTTGAGGAAAAAAAAAATCAAAAGAAACATACTTTATTAAAATTGCGCGTACGTTTTTCATCACCTTAATTAGATCGACAAAATCACTCTAACAAACTTGAACATATATCACAACAACTTAAAAAAAATATGCTTCATCCACATGAAGAAAATAAATAACATTATAAAATAAATAAATTTATAAAAATATATTTAACTTAGTCCAAATCATATCAGTGTAATATCAAAATTTTCAACTATATAGTCATCAAAATTTTCTTTGGAAATTATTAAAATCATAATAGCGAAAATGAAATCAAATAAATGGCAAATTAATTAAAAGTAGTTTTTAAGAATTTTTAATAAAAATTGATAAAATATATGACTACAATTTGTTGATCTCGTAAAATATATGGTTGAAAATAAGTTTTAAAAAAATAAAATAAAAAACTTAAACAAAGATCAGCTAAATAATTTGGAAGAAAAGAGGATAAATGAGCAACATAAGGAGTTTACCCGCTTTTCCAACTATGTCGAATAAAACCGGGCTTATATATGAGTATATATGCACGCACTTACAACGTTAAAACTATATTGAATTATCGGGTACTTTATATAGTTGAATATCTTTTTGTCAATACTTAACTTAATTTCTCATTAACAAGATGAATAAAGAGTTATATATAAATTATTTTATAACACGCATTTTTAACATAAAAGATATATTGTTTATCTTTCTAGTAAAAAAATTATTAAAAAAAAAAGAAAAAAATAAAATTATGGCCGAATTGGCATGTTGGCCCGCACAAAATTGGGTTGGGCAAGCCCAGGCCAATTTCAAGTGTGCCAGTTCTAGTGGGCTGAACTGGGCTAGCCCGTTTGTCAGCTCTACCCATTTACAAAAATTGTGTGTCTGGCTCAACATCTAAACAAGTTAGGTGATTGCTAAAGTCCCATATTTAGAAAGGATCCTAAATAAATAAATAATCATTTCAAAATTTTTTATCAATGAAATCTTTAAGATTTTTTTTATCAGGTATTTGTTTTTAAAAAATATTTTAATGAATTTAATTTATAGAAAAAAAAAAAAAAAACAATCACTGAATAAACTATATAAATAAATAATAAAAATTATTGAATGAAAAGTCCATAGATAATCAAATAAAAATTAAAAACAATAATTAAGATTAATAAAGGAGTTTTTCCTCTGTGATAATTTTTTTAAAATATCTTAACAAATTTTATTTATTATTATAATTTTCATTATTAAAGTAATAAAATAATAAATAAATAAATATCAGTTCAAGAAAAAATTGTAGGTACTTAAGCAACAATTAAAAATAATTTAAGATTATGAATTACTTTTCACTTAGTAATATTAAAAATTAAATAGTTTAAAAAAATTAATTTTACTGATAAAAAATCCATCAATAAATAAAGTAATTAAAAAAAATTAAATATTCACGAAAAATTCAGTCAAGATAAAATAACTATTGAAAAAATAACTTATCTTTCGCTAATATTATAAAGAAAAATGAAAACATAATTAAATTTAACTTTTGATAAGCTATAGAAAATATAGAAAATATATATAGAAATAATAAAATTTCTTCTGTGATATTTAGGGCTTCTGCAAGTGACCGAAGAACCAGGATGGTTGATGACATCACCAAGAACGTTATCATTGATAACCGACAACGAAGGTAAATCGGTGATTATGGACAGTATATATCACTTCCATCAAAAGTTTCAATAATAGTATCGTTGGTCGTTACAATGATCATTTACTCTTTTAATTTTTACTATTATTATATTCAAAAAAATCACTCATCAATTTTACATAAGACTTTAAATTGTTTAAGCCGTCTCTATTCACAAAGACTAAATATAACAGTTTAATCTTTTAAATTAATTTGTTCAATCATTTGCTTAGTTAAAGCATGTTTAAACTGTTTTTTCCTTCCTTCCAAACTCATTTTTAATAACATATTTTATAGGACTTACAACGTTTATCAATTTTTCAATAACATATTTCATCAACTTTTATCAAAATTGATAATAAATATAGTAACACTTTGGTAGATGACTGCTACTCTTCTTGGGACGCCTGCCTTATGTGTTCGCCCGCCTCACTATTCTCATAGGCTCGCCTCCAACAGATAGACAATCATAACATAGTTGCCATCAAATTAACCAGACAGACGACCTATAGAATGATAATTACCCTCGTTCATGGGGAATATGAAACGCTAGCAGTTGAGAAGACAAAATATCCCTCATCAATTCCTAATAATGAGGAAGATAAAGATGCACCCGCTTTCAATGACCATTGAAGGCTACAACTGCAAATCATCCCTATAAATAGAAATCAACCTTTCAGGTAAAAGAGGAAGACACAACTCTTATACACTCCATATTGCTATTCTACACATATGTTTTAATCATATACTGATTATCACACTAAAGTAGACATGGAGGAAAAAAGTCCGCCACTTTTTATAGGTCTCTACCACTATCGTAGCCGTATTTAGAGGAGAAAAAAAATATTTTTCATTAAAAATCTTCTAAAAATTACTTTTAAACTACGTACTACAAACATTTAATATGTGGAAGAGGTCCACGATACACGTCATTTTCCAGTCATAGCTCATTTGTACATTTTTTTCCCCCAATGTCACGTAGAGCACATGAGAGGAAAAGAGGAGAGACTAAAGTTGTTTCGCGCGGAATGTGTATCTTTCGCTAACAATTAAAGGATTCGAGACGATGTGTAAGGGACGCCAAACCTTTTGAGACAAAGTCCCAACAAGGGTGTTTGATTTATGAAGACTACAATAATGACAAAAAGATGAAAAGAGCAAAACGAAATGCCTCCAAAGGGCACAAGCACACTAGAATTCACTCAAAAGAAATATTTAAGACTAAATGGAATGAAATTACATTTCTCTGCTTTTGAGAGTTCCTTCTTTTTCTAACTTCAATCAATCTCCTTTCTTTTATACCTTGTCAAACGGTTTTATCACACGCTTTCCTTGATCTTGCATAAAACTTCTCATCGCCCGATTTCTTCCTTATCGCCCAAAGAACCACCTCGTCGCCCAATAACTCGCCCATTTCTTCCATAATGATTTCAACTGTTTGTAACTTCCCCATGATGATTTAACTTCTTGTAACTCCTTCATGAAGCAATCACCTCGTCGCCCAATAACTGCCCATTTCTCCCATGATGATCCCAACTGTTTGTAACTTCCCCATGATGATCCAACCTCTTGTAACCCCTTTATGATAATTCAAGTTTGTAACTCCTGACAACGTGGGAACAATGATAAGAAAATGAGAAAAACTACTTATGAACAGTTACTCTTATGCCGCGATTGACCATTCTAATCGCCCAACGCCCTGAGCGTTTTTGATCTGGGCGATGTCCATTTTGGGGCCCTTCCTGGCTTGGACAATTTCTATTGGGCCTATATCTAATTTATTTGGGCATCCGTTGGGCTCGGCCGACATATTTTCTAAACCTATATACTTGGGCATTTATTATGGGCCTATATGTACAATTTTCTTAAGTCTCTTTTTAGGCCCTTGTTATTTCATATGTCAACAGTTACCCCCAATATGGCTTAATTAACATAATTGCTTATTTAATTAGCCATATTCACTTGGTGGCGTTTCATCTTCTGAAAGTTTTTTGGCGCCTTAAGTCCTAAATCCTAAGAGCACGATGTATATAAACCCTAAAAAGGCGCCATTACCAATAACCACGTCCAGCCCTCATCATTGTCCATTTTCTCCCTCTATAAAAAGGACACTATTCATTCATCTTTTCTTTACCTCTCACTCATCCTTCCAAACTGATCGTCTCACTTGCAATCTTCTTGTCCATTTTCTGAAACCATGTCGACGTCCAGAGCTTCCTCCAACAACAGCATTACTTTCGAAGATTTCCAAGACCTCCTGACCAAACCCTACGTAAACCCATCAAATCTTCTACCTTCCCGGTAGGATATGAACGAGTTCTATTTGGGCCCGTCGTTCGTGGATCACTTACTCTATTAGGCGGTCGCCCACAATTCAATTTTTTCCTTGTACCCAAGGACCTCCTTTCTTGGACCCATTCTCATTGAAGCCAATCCGCGAGAAAAGCATTCGCACATGGCCCAAATCGATACCACCTTCCGCCTGCGGCATGCGCGTGATGATGAAACATGCTCCCTCTGAAGGCGCTTTTTGATCGTGCTAGGATTTACGATCTTTTGAAATTGCCACACGTCCCCGCTATATGACCCAGCTTCTTTTCTCCATCGCCTAAGCTTCGGGTCTTACGAGTACAATACCTTCGTTTTCCCTCGGGTCAATGTCGATTACTCTAAGGGATGTTGGTGCTTTGGTCAATCTTCCTCCTCTGGGCGATACCATTTCTCCTGCTATATTGATATCCTCCCTCGCTCCAAAGTTTGATAAGAAGTTCACGGACTCCTATTCAGGCATGCAAGAGCTTTATGAAAACACGGGCAAAGATCCCACACATGCAGAGCGTGTAGCTTTCCTCCAAGTTTGGCTGTGTAGGTACATTCTTTGTGTTCCTAGTCTAAAACCTTCCATGGCCTATTTGCCTATCGCCCATGAGTTAGCTCTTGGTAGGTCTTTAAACCTCTGTTCTCTGTTTCTGGCTGCCTTCTATAGAGGTATGGCTTACCTTCAACATCAGCTTAGGACCAATGCTTCTCCTACTGGGAGTGGGCCTCTTTGGCTCGCTCAATTGTGGTTGAGAGCATACTTTCCACAACTTGGTGTTCCTTCAATTCCCCCGCCTGCCTGTGAGTTGTTACGGGCTAATTATTAACCAATTAGCTCCCGTTGATATGTCTAACCGGACGTCTTTACATTCTTTTATAATTTAAATTCAATTCCCTCTTTCTTTCCTTTCTCCATTCATCAAGTCCCAGCCTACGTCCAACCTCCTCTTAGTTTGAACGAGGTGAGTAATGTCTTGCCCGTTTGGGTCCAATACTTGACTGGGCGAGAATTGTTTCATGACATTCTCACGGGCACCAATGCCAAGGTGAGGGTCGAGGTCTATGCTCCCAGATTCTTTGCCCGACACTTGGTTTTGGCCAAACTTGGCCCCTTCCTCCTTGTTACTCAAAGAGTTTTCAAGAACGTTTTCATACCATCATCAAAGTGGAGGCCCAAGCTATAGATGAGCGTAATGCTTCCTTAATGAACGGGTTTTCTTTGGCTCCTTTCAATCCCACTTTGGCCGCTCACCCTCTTTTGAATGGGTTTTGGCCTTCGGTGAAGCGTAGGCTCTTCACTACTAATGTCAACCAAGCATTCCACATACTTGAGGGGTCAGGGTCTTCGAGAACTTCCATTTCTTCTACTCCGATTCCTATCCCCGCTGTGCCCATATCCGTTAAACAACCTGATCCTTCGTCTTCCCCTACAAAGCCTTCGACAGTGCGTACTAGACGTTCTACTGCACTTACCATTCAATCCAATTCTCCTCCTGCTCATACTGGAGTTGTAAGAGGTACATCCAGCCGTAAACGGCCTGCATCGGACCCGTCAGATCAAGCTGACGATGAAAGTGATGATGGTGGTGGTACTCCTCCTCTGAGCAGAAGAAAGGTAACCTGATTTTCCCTCAATTAAAGAACTCTTTAGCATGAATATTGACATTCTCTTTGTATTCTAAACCAGAGGGGAGTTACTTCTCCTTTGAAAAAATCCACATCGCCCGACCCTTCAATTCTTCAATCGTCCGAGCCGACCATAGACGTGGATTTGCCTGAAAAGGGATTTGGAGACCCGGTACATTCAATCGCCTGAGCGGTTGAAGAATCTTCATCATTTCGTATGCTTCCCCTCCGTGTAGAACCGGGATGGTAATATGTGCTTATAGTTGTAATCATTTTTCGAATTCTACCATTTGACATGGCTTTACTCTTGAAGCACTTATCATCATTCGTCTTTTGCGAAAAGACAATTGACTTGCCGGTTGTACCTGAACCAATACGTCCGGTTGCACCTGAGCCATCACGTTCGGATAGGGGTGACTCTTCACAGGCGGTAAAATCGCCCAGTGGCACACTTCCCCCTTCTTCCTCTAAGACCACTGATGAGGTAATTTTTCTTTCGATTTCTCTTACCTTGCTTATTTCCAAAGAAACACTAAGTAATTGTTTTACCTTTACAGGATGCTGATACCATCTTGCGCTCTATTCAGGACTTGTTTACATCATGGGAACAAGTGAAGGCTAGTCAGGCCGCTCGTTCGTCTTGACGATCGTCCTTCTTACGCCTCCGGTGCTTTCTCCATGGAAAACATGAACATCCTAAAGCGCGTGATTTGAATATACTTCCTTCATGGACATGGATATCTCACATGCTAGTCTTTGCCAACCATCGGGACAAATTTGAGCATTTAAGCCACCAAATGGCTCAAGCACTTGAGCTTCCTTCGCTCAAACTCCCCACGATCTCAAGTTATCGTTGAAAGTCATTCATCAAGAGATAAGTGCATTCTTGGCCAAGAATGTGGAGCTCAAAGTCAAGAAGACTCAATATGTCGCAGACCATGACCGAAAAGGAATCCTTCACCAGAAATCGATCAAGCCAAGAACAATTTGAGCGAGATTTCTTCCAAGTCATGGTTGAAGACTCCTTGATGATGAGTTTGGCTGCTCGGATGAAAGAAATCCAAGAAAAGATGGACGATCAGTAAGGCAGTGGCGACCAAGAAGCGCAATGCTTTACGGGGAAGTTGAACGGGCTAAATCTTTACTTGAGCGTTATTCAAGTTTAGAAGTGGACGATGGGTTTATGGATGAACTATCCGTAAACTTACACATTCACAAATAGCGATGAGTGGGAAAAACTTAGAGAGCAAATGCGCTCTATTTGGGGAAGGATGTAGTTAGGATTTTAAAGTTTTAAGGACAACTTTTGTTTTATCCAGCTTCCCTTTTGTAATGGCGACCACTTATGGCAACCAAATTATCTCGATGAAATGAAAGGCTCTATTCGTTTATAGAATTGCATCCCTTAATGTTTAAACCTCTAATCGTTCAAAATTCCAAACCGATTTTAACGTACTTCTTTAAATATTTGCCATTAATAGATCTCATGTGCCTCATACCATCCAAATTTTCTAAATGATATGCCCCATTTGGCAACACCTCTTTAATTCGTATGGTCCTTCCCAATTTGGTGACCATTTCCCAAACTTTGGATTACTACTATCCAATGGGAGTATTGTTTTCCATACCAAATCTTTCGTGCTAAAACATTTGGCTATAACCCTTTTATTATAATATGAAGCCACTTGTCTTTTCTCGAATTTGCAATCTATCTAAAACGCTCAACTTTAGTTCGTCCAATTCTAATAAATTCGAACAAGTAGTTCAAGATGCTCATTTTCATCTATATTATTTTGCAAACGTACTCGATCGATTGCACATTAATTTCCATAAAGACATTGCTTCTTGCCCATATGTCAACCGAAAGGAGTCACTTTAGTACTAGATCGCGGCGAAGTTCTCAGAGGCCCATAACGCCTATTCAAGCATTCATGCCAATTTCTAGCATTTTCGCTCTATCATTTTCCTTATGATACTCTTTAAAACCTTATTTGACGATTACGCTTGGCCGTTGGATTGGGCGTAATAAGGCGAGAGTTTGCCAACTTGATTCCAAACTCGCTCGTAAATTCTTTCACTTGATTCCCGTTCAAAGAAGTTCCATGGTCCATCACTACAGGTTTGAGGTATCCCAAATCTATATACGATATGATCATGAATGAACTCTATGACATTTCCTTGGGAAATTTCTTTTAAAGGTATCGCTTCTACCCATTTAGTGAAAAAATCGGTGGCGACTATTATAAAGGTGTGTTGCTTGGACGATGGTGGGTAAATCTTTCCTATCGGTCTATCGCCCAACACTTGAAAGGCCATGGTTTAATAATAGGTACCATTTCCTGGCCGGCACTCTTTGGATTGGGCCATGTTTTTGACACTCAAGCAACTTTTGGCATCTTGAGCGCATGCCTCGCCCATTTTAGGCCAATAATACCCATTCCCCGATGATCAACCACCTCATCTTTTGGCGACTTGATGTGCTCCGCACACTCCTTCATGTGCTTCGCCCATAACCACTTTAGCTTCTTGCAAATTTATGCACTTCAAAAGTACACCATCGGCGTTTCTTATATAATTCTCCTTCAACCAAAGAAATAGTTCGATGAACGTAATTTTAACTTCCCCGTCGCTCTTCTTATTGGGTTCTTCCGAAATTTTTGTATTTCTTCTCTCCAATCCAATGCGTCTCCATTTTGTATACAATGCACATTAAACCCTTCGCCTTTCGTTTGAAGTACGAGCAATATCGTTCCGTATCAAGACGCGAGAATCGTTATTCAACATTTTTGAATAACTTTGATGCCATTTGGGCCAACTCATTTGCCGGATCGTTATACATTCTATTAATGTATTGAAGCTCTACTTGGTCGAACTCGTCCAAGAGTTCTTGAGCGATGCCATATTGACTTATAACAGAGTCACTTTGGCATTTAAAATCGCCATTCAATTGATAAATTATTAGTTGAGAATCACCTCTGGATAAGCACGTTTTTTCGTCCCCAAATCCAATAATAATTCTAAACCGACAATCAACGCTCAGTATTCGGCGATTATTAGTACACATTTCGGTTAGGGCGAAAGCAAACTTGTAACAAACCCCAGTGGGTTTATTAGCACTACCCCTACTCCCGCACCTCTAGCGGTTTTGAACCACAAAGTATAAAATCCGGGGTTTTAGCTCGAGCGAATTGACTTCTAATTCGATTTCCTTAGGTACGCCCAAGCATGGATGATCGGCCAAAAGTTAGCCAATGCTTGATTTTTACCGCCTTTTGTGGTATGAATCAGATTTCAAATTACGATAGTGCTAAAAGTCCAAAGACCAATCCTTTGATGCAAAAGCAGACGAGAGAACATGTACTTAACCAAATTTACTTTAGAAATTAAGTAAATAGTTACAGTAGTAAGTAAGCCTTTAATTTAGTACATGTAAAATACAAAGCAAGACATAATTTTTCAATAGCGAAATAATTACATTCACACACACGATGAAGTCGCTCTCGAGAGATAATATATCGCCTTTCTTCTCCAAACTAGTCGTCCCGGGCGACTAGTCCAAATATTGACTCTGCTTTCGGCCGATATATAAACTTTCATTGGCCGACCTTGGATAGGTGAAACTAATCTTGGTGGATTTGACAAATATGTCTTCGTGCTATGGAAAGCCTCTTGATGCTCCTCCTTCCGCATTTAAGTCGCCCCGATTTTCAACTTTAGAAGAGGCGAGAAAGCTTTCATTCGCCTGCACAATTAGAGATGAAACGTCGTAAGAAGTTCACTTGCCCAAGGAATCTTTGTAATTCCTTTTTGTTCTTAGGTGGTTTAGCCTCTAAAATGGCTTTTGCTTTATTTTTATCAAGTTCAATTCCTCTTTCATGCACTAGGAATCCTAGGAAATTTCTGCATTAACACCAAATGCACACTTCAACGGATTCAATTTTAATTTATATTGTCTCATCCGTTCGAATGACCGTTTCAATTGTTGGAGATGGTTTTCTTCTTTCAATGATTTAACCACTATATCATCAACATAAACTTCAACGAATTCTCCTATCATGTCATGAAAAATTAGATTCATTGCCCTTTGATAAGTGGCTCCTGCATTTTTTAAACCAAAAGGCATGACCACCCATTCAAAACATCCTAGAGCTCCTGGGCATCTGAATGCAGTTTTATGTATATCTTCTTCAGCTATATAAATTTGGTTGTATCTTGAATATCCATCCATAAAAGAGTACATCACATGTCCAGCAGTTGAATCTACTAAGGAATCTACCGTTGGCATTGGATATTCATCTTTGGGTGTTGCTAAGTTCAAATTTCTGAAATCTATGCAAACCCTAATACTACCATTTTTCTTTGATACAGGCACAATATTAGACAACCATTCAACGTATCTGGCTGTCCTTATAAAACCTGCCTTCAACAATCGTTCTATTTCTTTCTTTACTTGAGCAATACATTAGGAGCAAAACGTCTGGGGTTGCTTATGTGGTTTAAAGTGTGGCTTAGTTGGTAGCCCGTGTGTTCTACCAAATTTTTATCTAAACCGTAGCATGTGTTCATATTCCCAAGCAAAACAATCTCTATACTCTTTTAACAAAGCAATTAACTGGTCACTTACCTCTTTGCTAAGCATCCGATCGACAAACGTTGGGCGATCTTCTTGTTCATCTCAATATTTACTTTCACCAAAGGGTCTTGTGCTTGGGCGTGCCTGTCTTCATGACTCCTATCACATCGTCGTCCAAGCTCCTTGTAGTGATGTCTTCGCATCCAAACAATCCACCTTATTCACTTCTCGGCCAATATTCTCATTTCTAACTCGAACAACGCTAATTTATCCCTTAAAATCTTTAAAGCCGCTTTTATTTCTTATTTCTCCTTCGCACCTTTTCTCGAAAGCCACCGACTTGGCTTCGACATCCCGAAGGCTAGACACCTTCTTCAACATTTATTGAATATCTTTTTGCCAATCATTGGCTCTTCAAGGCGGCCACTATGTTTGGCCTCATTTGATTGAACATTCCGATGAAATGCATCTCATCGATAATGGCTCCTCGCTCTGCGGCGATGATCCGAGTTTCTTCACCATCTTGGACTACTCTTACAGCCCATAATTTCCTTCATACATGAATTTCTCGATCGAGTTTGCTTCTGTAACAAAAGGTCTATGATCTGCTTGCACCACTTCGGCCTCACCTTTATCATTCCAAAAAACTAGACACTGATGGAGTGACGAAGGTATACAACGATTTCCATGAATTCAATCTCTTCCTAACAACACATTGTAGCTAGTCGACCTGTCTATTACAAAGAATACTGTGGTTTTGGTGATAGTTCCTACCGTCACGTCCAAAGGCATTACTCCTTTGGCGAAGTCACCCCGCCATTGAAGCTCGTAAGAATAACTTCGGTGAGGGATCAAGTCGCTCTCCGTCTTTGCAAATTTCTTTATCATTCTAGATGGAATGGTATTAATAAGCGACCCCATTATCTATGAGAACTTTGGCTACGGGGATGCCATTGACTAGAGCCTTTCCATATAATGGCCTCAAATGTTTGGTTAGATTGGCCGTTGGCTTCTTAAAGATGACCTTTTCACCGCCTCTATCTCCACTTCTTGTCTCCGTCATCTTTTGGATCGAAATCTTTGTGTCAGGTTTACGTGCAACATTTCGCATGACCGATCTTCTGTCTTGGGGCTCTTGAGCTTCTATGTCGCTCACTTCCTCCCAACCCGTAGGGGTGGTAATATCGTTGGAGGTGATCCATACTTTTCGAGCGTGGTACCCTCATTTTCCTCTTGGGCGTCCCCAGTATAACACGTAATAATCAAAAGATCGCCCGGATGGTTCGCCCAACAAATCTACTTCTCGGACACCTTCTTGATACAATTTGTTTTAGCAATTTGTTATATGAAACTCCTCTTTTCTTCTTTCGATTCTAAGTCAATCTCTTTTTCCACATCCGTCAAGCCATCATCTTCTTTTTCTCCTTCATAGATATCTCCTGAGGTTTGCCCGATTCTCCCTCGCATTCCAATGTGCATGCTTCTTCCCTCTCATCGCCTTGTGGCCCCTCATCCCTTTGCTTTTAAATTCATTGGCAAGCGATAATTATTAGCCAATATTGGGGTAAAGAACCAAACCGAATGGTGATGGATTGTCCAGATCATCTTCATCTTCGTCTTTCTTTGTGTTTTCAAACTTGACCTACCGGAAGAATCTTACGGTAATTCCCTGTTGAATCGTTCGCATTATGTTCCTTCTCATCTTGAGATTTTCTTTAGCAATGATGTTGGAGAAATTGGGCAATTTGGGACGTATCACTTCTTGTTGTTGCCTCATCATTCGTCCATAATTTCTCTGATGACGTCTCTGCTGTGTCCTAGTCATTTGATCAAAGGGTATCACTCTTCCCGCACTGTATTGGAATGAGTGCCATACATTCGATCGATGGGGCTGTGGCCTGAACGTTCTATTGTTGAGCATCGGCCTGCCATCATACATTGGCCTGACCTGTCTTTCAAAAGGAGGCCGTGATACCTTTCGTCCTTGAATAGGTTGGAAATTTTGGGTCGCGTTTGGATGATTGTGGCGCCCCATACTTCTATTTTCTCCTTATCTTCATCTATTTCTCTCGCTACATCTAGCACACAACACTTTTTATTCCTTTCAACTTCTTTACCTTTGAGACGTTCGAACACGCTGGGGATCTTTGTTCAAGATCTTCGCCTCCATTATCGACTACCAATTTGAATTTAGGTAAACCACTTTTGAAACCCATTGACAACATATTGACTCCTAGTGGCCATGGAAAAGGATTCTCATCCACCGCCATCTTCTTTTTAGCTTCAAAAGTAATTCGCCTCGATTCGATGGCATCCTGTAATACATGACGAAAAACCAAACAATTATTAGTTGTATGAGACCATGCATTATGCCACTTACAATATTTTTATCCTTAACTTGCTCGAGATTTGGCAATTTGTGTTTATCGCTCGCTTTTATTTGCTTGTCTTTATACAATCTATCAAATATAGTATCTCGCTTTGGTTATATCGAATCAAAACGTTCTAGCTTTCTTGCTTGTATCTCTTAGAGGCTCGTTTTTCGCCGTCATCCCCGAATTAATTATTAACGGACATTCATAAGCATCTCCTTTAATCAATTCGCCAAACATATTTCGGTTTGATCATAATACTCATCTACAACGTGAGCGTCAAGTTTGGGTCTCTATAGTAAGTCCCTTTGTTGAATTTTTCATTTGTTCTTCTTCCTTATCAAACGCTCATACCTAATTACATTGGCCGTTAATTGGAAGAGATCGAAACTCCCTATCCCGAAATTTCTTTTCAAGTCGAAACTTAAACAACTTTGAGCGATCTTAACAAACTCTTTTTCGGTAAGGGCACAAAGCATTTACTCTAGCGCCTTAAACCTTTGAAGGAAAACTTACGCCCATTCGGTTGGCATTTGACGTAAATTCGCCAAATCGACCAAGGTGACTTGATTCGCTTTATAGAATTGGGCGTGGAATAAGCTGTTCTAATTGTTGCCATGTCTGAACAGAGTTTGCTTGGTAAATTAATGAACCATGAAAAAGCTACCCCTGTTAGCGAACTAGGAAACAACCTTATTTTATGATAATCATTTACTTCACCGCATTGCAGTGTAAATCGTCCTACATGTTCCAATGTTGAGACCTCTCCTAAACCTGTGAATAGTGAAAATTCCGGCACTTTATATCCCCTAGGCCACGGATAGGCTTGGTCTATCCAATCGGGATATGGCTTCCTATAGGTTGGCCTAATGAAAGGACACATTCCAAAAGCCATCTGATCTTGCATTATCTCGGTAATTTGGTTTCTTAAGGCCATGTTTGGATCGTACGGGACTCCTATAGGTTGATTCACAGGTGGAATCATTTGAGGTCTATTGTTTAAACCTGGGTTTGTGGCCAAATTACCATTACTCATGGTATTATTGCCATTTACTTGGACATTTGCCCCTTCGTTAACACGTGTTGCGTTTTGTCCTATATTTGGCATATTTTCTCTTACATTCGGGCTACCCCCCAAGTTGGACGATCCCACATTATGACCACTCAAATTGGCCATGTTGCCTCCACCCACATTTGACGTCGATGGTATAAAAGGCATTTCTATTCCTTGACTAGGATTTATAGGGTTCATTGTCGGTGAATTGTGCCCCACAATCGTCCTAGCTTGGAAATGATTCCCTATATTTGGCAAATTTGGTTGACATGTCTGGCCTACTAACCTAGTTATAAGTTCATTCAAAATACTTAATTGTTTGGCCATGTTGTCGTAATGCACATTTCCAGTTTGAACAAATTTTTCCATATCATGAACATTTTGCAAGCTTACGTCCCACGACATCTTGCGTGAGTTCGCCAAGTAATGCGCGCATGGTTCGTGGACTCAATTCCGTCGTTGGTTCATAACGGCTTTGATTTTGTCCCTCCGTTCTTGGTGTATTTTGTTTGTTCTTCATATCGCTCGATCACGGATTGAATTACCGGGCTTCTTTGGTTCCTTATCCGAGTTCTTGTGAGGCATATTGTTCCACCCTCTTGTATCTTCTAACACCAAAAGGGTCCCATCAAGCGCCAAATTGTTTCGCGGAATGTGTATCTTTCGCTAACAATTAAAGAATTCGAGACGATGTGTAAGGGGCGCCAAACCTTTTGAGACAAAGTCCCAACAAGGGGTGTTTGATTTATGAAGACTACAATAATGACAAAAGGATGAAAAGAGCAAAATGAAAATGCCTCCAAAGGGCACAAGCACACTAGAATTCACAGTAAAAAAATATTTAAGACTAAATGGAATGAAATTACATTTCTCTGTTTTTTTTGAGAGTTCCTTCTTTTTCTAACTTCAATCAATCTCCTTTCTTTTATACCTTGTCAAACGGTTTTATCACACGCTTTCCTTCGATCTTGCATAAAAACTTCTCATCACCCGCTTTCTTCCTTATCGCCCAAAGAACCACCTCGTCGCCCAATAACCGCCCATTTCTTCCATAATGATTTCAACTGTTTGTAACTTCCCCATGATGATTTAACTTCTTGTAACTCCTTCATGAAGCAATCACCTCGTCGCCCAATAACTGCCCATTTCTCCCATGATGATCCCAACTGTTTGTAACTTCCCCATGATGATCCAACCTCTTGTAACCCCTTTATGATAATTCAAGTTTGTAACTCCTGACAACGTGGGAACAATGATAAGAAAATGAGAAAAACTACTTATGAGCGATTCTTCTTTTACGCCGCGATTGACCATTCTAATCGCCCAACGCCTGAGCGTTTTGATCTGGGCGATGTCCATTTTGGGGCCCTTCCTGGCTTGGACAATTTCTATTGGGCCTATATACGAATTTATTTGGGCATCCGTTGGGCTTGGCCGACATATTTTCTAAACCTATATACTTGGACATTTATTATGGGTCTATATATACAATTTTCTTAAGTCTCTTTTTAGGCCCTTGTTATTTCATATGTCAACAAAAGTATTTATTATTATTTAATTATTCTAATCAATTATTTATGGATTTTTAATAGTTCTAGGACTACTCTTCAATTAGCTTTTCCGAATATAAATATTTCTCATACACATAGCTCAGTCAATGATTTTCAATTTTTTATTGTTAAATCATGTCATCTAGAAAATTAAATTACTAGAATCACGAAAAATTCTTTATTTATATATTTATACGAGTTCGGAAACTCGGCCCATTCATATAATTTATAAAAGAAAAATGAGCACAATTTAAAAAATGAAATGTTGATAAGAAAGTAAGAAAATCTTATGATACAAAGACGAGTTACTAATAAAATTATTAAATTATATTTAAGTGATTCTTCGGACTGAATTCATTTTTCATAAAACCTCAAACACGTAAAATTTTTATAAATAGATAGTAATTATACTTGACCGCTCAAATAACGTAACTTAGTGATATTACTTTCTTTGCGTGCAAGAAAATAATAAACGCACATTTAATAGATATGGCATTGATCTCCTTTCCCTCAAGTGGGCAGGAGATTAGGGCCCTTAATAGATAGATAATATTGAACACAACTACAAAAGTCAACGGTTTAGCATTTAATAATTGCTTAAAACTATTATTCTGTGTGTTTCGTAATGACAACTTAAAAGTAATTAATTATGAGTGAGGAAAATTGGTGCAAATGGTCCATTACCTTTGTCTTTAGTGTGAAAATGGTCCTTAACCTTTATTTTTTAGCATTGCAGTATTTTGATGTGCAATTAATCTTTATTTAATGAAAATGACAAAAAATACCTTTAGTTTTAATTTAAGAAAACTACAATTATATTTGTAATCTTTGTAAAATGTACAAATATGTCTCATACATTTATTAAATAATATTTAATTTATCATATTAAATATATTACTATAGTCGTGTCAATTAAATTTTTCATAAAAGAAAAATGTAAAATTATTGCACTTTAGGTATATGTAATTGTTATATGATGTGAAAATTTTGAATAAAAATTAAGTTAAATAAATAACAAAATAGTGTATATAAATTTATGACATTGAACCAATCTTATTATGTTTTTTTAACATAAAAATACTAACAAAAATTAATTCACACATTACGTGTTCTTTATTTTTGAACGATACAAATAATACAATTTAAGCTCTAATATTTGTAGTTAATAAACGAATAGCTCAATTAAATAAAAATATTTGAGCATCAAATTTATGACAAAGTCATTTTTCTTTTATGTGGTAACGATAAAATTAAAGTTTAAATTTTAAATAATATGATTACTTAATAATAATAAGATATTTTTAATTAACACGTTTGTTAATACTTATGAGCTTAAATTTTAGTTATTTTATAGAAATATTGCATATTCGGTCTCCAATCTTTCAAAATCGTTGGGGATATGCCCATAATATAAAAAATTAGTACCGCACATTCTCAACGTATGAAAAACTTGACTTGGTATGTCCTTTATGACCAAATTGCCATTCTCTTTAAATAAACAAATGTACAAAAAACAAGAAAAAAGAAAAACATAATTGAAAACTAACCATATGTACCCTAAAAAATAAAAAGAAAAAAATGTATAAAAAAAAAAAAAAAAAAAGTACAAATGGGTCATCTTCTCCAAAAAGTCCTAAAGTTTTATTTGTACCAAATTAAAAAAAAAAAAACACCTTAAACTCATGTTTTTGCATCTATAATAAGAGAATCCCAACCAAAAAAAAAAAAAAAAAAATATATATATATATATATATATATATATATATATATATATATATATATCATCACGATTTAACTTATATTTTTCATCTTCCTCAAAGTACATACTTTGCAAAACATAGACACACACAAATACACACGTATGCAAGGAAGAAGAAAAAGAATCTGGACTCACAAGCTGCTGATCAAAAGGCCCAGACATAATCTGAAAGAATTGGACTGTTTGGAAACGAGACCAGTAAATATCTTCCTCCCTGTGATGTCAAATTTTAATTAACTCACAAGTGTACTAATCTATTGGAATATAGAAAAGTAGTAACAAGGTCGATCCCATAGAGACTGCAATGAAGAAAGTCTAAATTAATCCGAATTAAATATTATTCTAAGCTAGTTGGGTCAAAAAGAATTTAGTTGAAATAAATTAACTTAAAGACTAATTAATTATGCTAAAAAGTTGAGTTGAAAATTCAAGTTGTTTAAAGTACCAAGGTTTCGGAATCCACAATTGTTTATCTTATCAATTATCCAATTATTGATTAATTCCCAAAAACAAACGACAATTCGAAATCAATCTATTGTCGTGTTAAGATATTTATCAATTATATCAAAAAGAAGAAAATCCAATATAGGCTCCCCTTCGCTTCAAACTTAAATTACTTAAGCGTTTCCCGTATCAAATTCAATTAAAAGAAAACAAAGAATCAAAGGTTTCTTAAGCATTTTATGTATCCCAAATCGATAAAAAGATAACGGAAAATCAAAAGAAATTAATAGAACACGTTTAAGTACCAAGCACAAATTAATTAAATCAATTTCTAACAATCAAGAATACATGATATTTAAGATGAAAGAAATTTTATTTAATTAATCCAACAAGAACGAACCATAAAAGTTAAAACTCTAAAACAGAATTAAACGAATAACAAAATAATGACTTTGTTTAAACAATGTTTCATCGTCTACCTTGGCTCAAGAAAATTAGAAGAACATAATTAAACTAAAAATAAAAGAATTGATAGAACCCGACATGGATTGATGGAGAAGAAATCTTCCAAAAACTCTTTTTCGCTAAGTAATTCTTCTTCGCCAAGTAATTCTTCTTCTTTGTTTCTTGCCGTCTTCTTTTTTCTCCAAAAATTCAATCCCAATTATGAGTTAATAATTCATATTTATACTTTCCTAATTATGCCCAAAAGATCCCAAAATATTACAAAATTCATGGGCCAAATGGCTTCCTAATCGGATTGGAACTCAAAAAAAAAACTAAAAATCTCGCAGCAAAATTAACATTGGGAGATCGCCCAGTGCTTTCCCTGGCGATCGCTCAGGCAAGTGGAATTGGTCTCTGCATTTGAATCATGGCGTTGGGCGCTTGCCCAGCTTAAGTTCTTCGTATTTTTGCCTTTTGGTCCTCCAGTTTTAGATTTTGGTCATTTGAGTCTTCCAAACTTTCTATAACCTCAAATTTGGTCCTTAATCTTCAATCGAATGTAACTTGATCCTCATACTTTCAATGTATCTTCCACTTTATTGCTATTTTCGTCCAATATTCTCCAATTGCTCACAGACGAATCCAAAACTGAAATAGAAGTAATAATAAACTAGATTAAGTAGAAAATCAATTATATGACGGAATAAATGCTTAGTTTAAATATCAAAATAAGTGCACAAAATGCACTTATCACCCTGCGCCGGCAATCTATTCAATCATCCACCATTTTCCTGCAAATCTGAAATCCATAAGAAAATCAAGAGTTAAAAAGGGTTTCAAACTGATGTAGAAAAAAGGAAAAAGATGACGAGTTTTAGAATTTCAGGATTTTAGAAGAATTGAAGTTCTTACTGGTACGTAGAACTTCAAGTATTGGAGCTTGTCAGTAATTGAAAGGAATGGATCTGGTAGGAGGTTGAAGAACTTCACAAATCACGAGGCAGACAGCTCGAGAGTCGGTCCTAACAATTACAAGTGCTTGTTTGGTAATTTTTTTTAATAGATTATAGAAGACTCCGGTCTGTCATCAGTGGTTTTTTTCCTAGTTGGAATCCGAGAAAATTGGTGATTTTTTTGGTGAGTTTGTGGTGTTTTCCAGTGAATTTGGTACAAATAAAATTTTAGAACTTTTTGGAGAAGATTTGTTACTTTTTTATTTTTTTGGGGTACGTTTTTTACTTTTTATTTTTTAAGGTACATATGGTTAGTTTTCAATTATATTTTTTTTTCTTACTTTTTGTTTATTTAAATAGAAGGGCAATTTGGTCATAAAGGACCTACTACGCCAAGTTTTTCATACATTGGAGATGTGTTGTGCTATTTTTTTAGGTTATGAGTATATCCCCAACGATTTTGAAAGGTTGGAGACCAAGTATGCAATTATTCCTATTTTATAATAGTTTGTAAAATATACAAAATAATTTAGTATATTATCAATTTGTTAATTTCTTTTAATTTTTTATTAAAAAAATAAAAGTATCGGACCCATTTGTATTTTTTGCAAAGGTTAGGAATCCAATTAAAAATTTCTCTCATTAAAAATAAGGGTATATTTGTATTTTTCATCAAATAATGACCAATTGCGCACTAAAACACATAAATTAGAGACTTATGTGTCAAAAAATAAAAATTATGGACCATTTCAACACTTAGGACAAATGTTAGGTACCATTTGCACCAATTTCCCTATGAGTAATTTTATAAAGCCATCAAAACAATATATAAGTATTTAATTAAACAATTGTATGTGTGAGGTGTTGTGTGTAATATATACATATTACATGTTATCAATTTTAATGATAAATTATATTTTAAATATAAATATTTTTTTATCATATGAACAAAAAATAAAATTAACTTTTTCTTCCTATTCTTGTATTTAATATTTAGGTTTAGTTTGGTATTGACGCGCTTTTAAGAGAATTAATTTTTGCTGTAAAAAGAAGGGTAATTTGCGGTTTTCATCCCCAATTTTTGAACTTTTGGCACTTTTATTCCCATTCTTTATTTTTTGGCACCCATATTCTCAACCTTTCTTATTTTGGTGGCTGAAATCCCCAACTTTTGAACGTTTGGCACTTTTATCTTCATTCTTTATTTTTTGGCACCTATATCCTCAACCTTTCTTAATTTGGTGGTTGAAGTCCCCAACCTTTGAACGTTTGGCACTTTTATCCTCATTCTTCATTTTTTTGCACCCATATCCTTAACATTTCTTAATTTGGTGGTTGAAGTCTCCAACCTTTGGACTTTTGTATTATATTTTTAAATTTTTTAATTGAAACTTATAAAAAGTTTATTTAAAGTCAAATTTTGTGAGTAATTTTATCTATAAATATTGATTTATTTATAAAAAACTTATTTTTACAAATTTTATGAGATTTTCTTCATTTTTTTGCACCCATATTTTCATTCTTCATTTTTTTGCACTCATATTCTCAAATTGAGCATTAATCAAAATATAGTTTTCTAAATAAAACAATTTAATCTGAATAATGCAATATTCAGAAAATAGGATCGGTCATCGACGACCCAAAAAGATAACGGGTCAAATATCAAAATGTCGAACCAAAGTCGACTGGTTTTAATTAAAATTCAATTTTTGCACTCATATCCTCATTCTTCATTTTTTTTCACCAATATCCCAAAATGGAGCATTAATCAAAATATAGTTATCTAAATAAAACTATTTATTTGAATAATACAATATTCGAAAATAGGGTGACCATCGATCCGAAAATAATAACGGGTCAAGGGGTCAAAAGGTTGAACCTATTTTCAATTAAAAATTAAAAATTAATCTAAAAATATCATAAAATTTTTAAAAATAAGTTTTTTTAAATAAACCAATATTTATAGATAACATTACTCACAAAACTAGGCTTTAAATAGACTTTTCATAAGTTTTAATTAAAAAATTAAAAAATATGATACAAAAGTCCAAAGCTTGGAGACTTCAGCCACTAAATTAAGAAATGTTAAAGATATGGGTGCAAAAAAATGAAAAATAAGGATAAAAGTGCCAAACGTTCAAAGGTTGGGGACTTCAGCCACCAAATTAAGAAATGTTGAGGATATAAGTGCCAAAAAATAAAGAATGGGGATAAAAGTGCTAAACGTTCAAAGGTTGGGGACTTCAGCCACCAAAATAAAAAGGTTGAGGATATGGGTGTCAAAAAATAAAGAATGAGGATAAAAGTGCCAAAAGTTCAAAAGTTGGGGATGAAGGCCGCAAATTACCCTAAAAAGAATCAATTGCGTAAAGAATTAGATAAGTGTTTAGTAAACTTTTGTTTCATAATTACTGTATGTTTCAAATAAGTATTTAAACGTTTAGTAAACAAAAATGATTTATTGTCGTGAGTGTATAAAATTACTAAAATAGATATTGATTATAATAATGTTATTTTGTATTATTTTTATCATGTAAAATTATTTTACTTCTATAACAATATGTAATATTATCAAATATTTTTTTAAGACAATACATTTATCATAATAATTTTAAAATAAAAATAATATACATGTATTAAATTCAAAATCTAAAAAATAAAAGTATAGAAATATTGTATAGAAATCAATTAAATTTAAATTTAAATTATTTGTAGAGATGTATTATAATTAGAATACTAAAAAATATATGGTATAAAATAAATTATTTTAATTAATTAAAATCAAAATACTATATAAATAAAAAAGTTAAAAATAAAATTTAAAAAACTACTATTTTACTTTTAGTATTTATCAAAATCAGTTATCAAATAATACATATTCTTTTATAATCACTTTTTTAAAACTTATCTAACGCACTAAATATTGATATTGATTTGACCTTTAATTTAGGGTGTGTTTGATTCAAACATTTTCCATGGAAAATGTCACTTCTATGAAAAATATTGTCAAATCCAACACTTTTATTTTTCCACTTTGGTGTTTGATTAGCCATGAAAAAAAAATACATTTTCTAAGTACAAGCATTTAAAGCATGGATTTACCTTCTTTTTTGAAAAATATTTTTTTTCCTAAATAGTGAAATTTATTTTCCCACCTCCATAAAAATATTTTCATTTTCCACCCTTTTTCCATGCTACTACCCAATCAAACACACCCATATTTACAACAAGCTTTAACCAAAAGAGCCCCCCAAATCTGGCATTTCGCTTTCTGCATCAGCAAAATTCCCCTCCTCGCTCACATTGGAGGAGGCGCTTTAATTTATACACCTCACTCACACCGAATCAAATCTCTTATAATTCACCTTTTACAATTTTTTTTTTCTCTCTCAATATAATTATATAAAGTTGCTTTTGCATTTTCAGAATTTTTATTTTCCAAATTTCGGCATTTTTATCGATTCGTTTCTCTTGTAAGTTCTCTCTTTTAATTTGTACATTTGTTCTCTATGCGTTCATGTAGTGGGTATCAATTTTGAAAAACCCTCCTTTGAATTTCGTCTATATTAGGAATATTTTTTTGCATTTCGCGGAATTTTCAGATCTGTGGCTGTAGGAAGTTTATGGAGTTGTGCATTTGCAGTTACCAGGAAATGATTGTTTAATTCTCAAGATTTAATCTTTAGGCGATCCGCCCTGTTTATATAATTGGGGCTTTTTGGAAGAATCTATCTTTTTAGGATTTAGATTGTAATTTGGGAATTTTTTTGTTTGTTACTATTCTAAAATTAGCTATCAGTTTTGTTTGCATTTTTAATTTTGTTCTAGTTGTCTTGAACAATTCTGAAAGGAAAAATTTCTGTCACTTGTAGAATAAGGATATATTTGTGTTCATTTTAGAACATCAAAACTTAATTATGTGTTCGCTGGGCGTGTAATCTTGGTTGAAATATACAACCTGACTCTAAATCTAGAAAGATATAGTTTCGATACTGGTATAGTTCGGAAAATCATGTTTAATCCACCTAAGTCGTGAAATTTGTTATAATATCTGCATTTTCTGGACCGCGGGTCCCTGCTCAATTGAACATAGTTTTTTGGCGGCCCTTCTGCTGATGACTGAATTAATTTGGAGGATGAAGAATCCGTCACTTCTTACTGGTGACTTTTGATATACCAATGTGTGTTTTGGGAGAATGTAATTACAGCATTATATACACGCCTTTATGGATACATGCAGTTTTAATTCTCTTCAATTATATTTATATGTTTAGGAATATGGATGGATCGCGCCAGGATGGTAGTGTGGATTCATTCTTGCGAAATTATAAGCTTGGGAAAACCCTTGGCATCGGTTCATTTGGTAAAGTTAAAATCGCCGAACATACATTGACAGGGCACAAAGTTGCTGTCAAGATCCTTAACCGTAAGAAAATAAAGAATATGGATATGGAAGAAAAAGGTTGGCCAATCTTTATGTAACATTTGTTATACAATCCGTTGATGTGGTGTCACCTGCGAAATCTATTGATTATAACCCATTTTTATATCTCTGGGGATTTGGAGAAATATGCTCTTTCATTACCTGATGTTTGCTCTCTGGTATTTTGATGCTTTGCAATGAGAAATAAACTACGGTCATTGTTGGAACATGCAAAACTAGATATGTTTATGCTCATTTTTGTGTGAGCAGATTTTACTGGAAGTTGTCTATTCCTTGTTCTCTCAGCATTTGGATACATTCAATTATTTTTCCCCATAATTAAGTTTATTACACCATATTGTACATATTAGTTGTGTAAAACTTGTACTCTGTTTCCATTGGGTGCTGAATGTGCCCAATTATTTTCCAAAAATTAGATAATCTGTGATTTACAGAACCCGTTTTAGTTTTATTTCATTTTTCAGCCTCCAATATGGGTTAGTTTTTTGTTAATCTCAATTTTTCTGAAGCTTTCTTTACATAAATTTCCAGAAACTGATGTAAGTTGCTGTTTTTAAAGTTCAAATTCCAGAGCCTTTCAATTATTTCATTGAGAAAGACTTCATTGATATGCTTCTTCCCAGTTTAGTTGTCCTCACATTTAAGTAATTTAAACAAGCTCTACTATTTTGTTCATGTTATTTTGGATCACTTCCATTTCTAAAAATGCCGACTTGACTAAAGCGATCTTGTTTACTGGACCTTATTGGATGACTACAAGAGTGGTTGTCTTCTTGCAGTTCGAAGAGAGATCAAAATTTTGAGATTGTTTATGCATCCCCACATCATACGTCTGTATGAGGTTGTTGAGACACATTCTGATATATACGTTGTGATGGAATATGTGAAGTCCGGCGAGTTGTTTGATTACATTGTGGAGAAGGGTAGGTTACAGGAGGATGAGGCACGCATTTTCTTTCAGCAGGTAGGTTGCTAGATATTCCATACCTTGTCCATCTAAAGTGAGTACCATGATTCTTCTGTTCAGAATTACAGAATTTAACTGTTTGCTGGTGATTGCAGATAATCTCTGGAGTGGAGTACTGCCACAGGAATATGGTGGTTCATCGAGATCTGAAGCCCGAGAACCTACTTCTAGATTCTAAGTGCAATGTGAAGATTGCTGATTTTGGTTTGAGTAATATCATGCGTGATGGTCATTTTCTGAAAACAAGTTGTGGAAGCCCAAACTATGCTGCGCCAGAGGTACAATATAGGAGTAGCAGTGTTAATAACAAGCTATAGATTTATCAGAACATTCCAAGAATTGTGAAATCTCGCTGCTTGAAACAATTTCATGGACGGTTTTTGAAGGAAATCAATATACATTTTCATATGTAGGTTATATCTGGGAAATTGTATGCGGGGCCCGAAGTTGACGTATGGAGCTGTGGTGTTATTCTCTATGCACTTCTCTGCGGCACTCTTCCCTTCGATGATGAAAACATTCCTAACCTTTTTAAGAAAATAAAGGTACATTCAGGTTTAGTTACAATGTCTATCATGTTAAATCCCCGTCTGTCCAGATTCTTGTCCAAGTTGACTGCAAGAATAAGTAACAGAGTTTACTATTAGAAGACGGGTGTGGAAGAGTCAGTTTATGTTGAGCTTTAGGTTGCTCAAGTATAGACTACCTTAAAAGATGCTTTGCATGAGGTCTCATATGGATTCCTCATAACACAGCCAACATGTGGTTTATAAGTTCCCTCATGCAGATTAATTAAACTGTATACAGAATCCTATTCTAGCATCAAGTCCGAATTCCAATTGGAAGTTTTATTTCATTTGTTCTATGGGAGTTGAACTTGAACCTATTCGGAGTATTTTTACTTGTTTTAAATACAAAGAGGAGTTATCTTAAAAGATTTCCGAACTACTTCATTCTTATTCTATTTGTTTTTCCTTCAGGGTGGAATATATACCCTCCCCAGTCATTTATCTCCTGGTGCTAGGGATTTGATTCCAAGGATGCTTATAGTCGACCCTATGAAGCGAATGACTATTCCTGAGATTCGTGCACATCCCTGGTTCCAAGCTCATCTGCCACGCTATTTAGCTGTGCCTCCCCCAGATACAATGCAACAAGCTAAAAAGGTGTAAAACTTGTAATTCCGTATCTATATGTTATAATTTTCTGGCTAAATTTCATACTTCATATTACAATGGTTCATGGGTTTTCTTTGCTCTTTCTCCACGCTCACACTATTGTCTTCAATTTTGCTTCCCGTGGTCTATGGAAATTTTCAATAAGGAATCTCCTATTTATCTCACGAGACAATTAACTTGGGGACTATAAAGAAATGTAACTACAAGAACGTTGATGTAATTTTGATTCCGGTTCTGTGTGTGGATGTGTATCTGATTGACTAGTTTTCACGCCCCTTGCTTTTTGTTCTTCAGTCCTTCCTGATATCTGGCTATTTTTTGTCTCCTTGCTTCTATTATGTGCTTGATCTGATCCTACCCTGATGCACTGGTCTTAGCGAATTAGACTTGCTGCTTGGAATTCTAACAAGTAAAACTTTTCTTGATTAATTCCAGTAATTTTCCTGATATAGATTGATGAAGAGATTCTTCAGGAAGTGGTCAAGATGGGTTTTGACAGGAATGCCCTTGTTGAATCCCTTCGCAACAGAGTTCAAAATGAGGTAATTACGTGGTTAATTGACTTTTTCACGTTTATTTCTTCATATTGTAAGTTTTTTTTTTTTTATTTTTGAAATTTATTGACGATATTTCAGGGTACCGTCTCATACTATTTGCTGTTAGACAACCGGTTTCGTGCTTCCAGCGGCTACCTTGGAGCTGAGTTTCAGGAGACTATGGTGCGCCTTTTCAATTTCAAGCTAATAAATAAAGATGGAATTTATTTCTAAGATTTGTAAAGACAAGAAGGTTATTACCTAAGAAGCATGGACACTCCTCCGCCATCGGTGTCGGTGTCGGACACTTAGTCAAATATTTGTTTAGGGTTTAGAAAAAATAGATCAATCTTTATGGGGTGGTCAAAATTTTAAATGGGCTAATTATTTGTTTGTTAATGTTAAAATGGGTCAATCATGTTTTAGTATTGTTTTTTATGCAATAAGTATAGAAATTTTTATTTTCTTTAGGCTATAAAATTAAAAAAATTAAATTAAAAAAATTTAATCGACATATCGGCGGCGAGTGCCGGATTTTTTCGAAAATCGCGTGTCGACGTATCCGATACGTGTCGTATCAGGCACGCGTATCCGTATCAGTGCATCATAGGTTATTACATTAGGCCTTATCATCTTACCTAGCTGTAGATACTGTGGGATCCTGAGTTTTTTGCAATTCATATTTTCATCTCCAAACTTCTTGTATCATAATGGGATATTTACGTGTTTCCACTGTGAAATGATTTCTTTATGAAGTTTACGTATCTAATCAATCCATTTTTCTATAGGAATTTGGTTATAATCATACAAATTTAAGTGAGACTGTGGCATTGCCCGTAGGGCAACGACTTCCTGTAGCTGTTGATTATCAACAATTTGGAGGAAGACCCCAGATTCCAGTTGATCGGAAATGGGCTCTTGGACTCCAGGTTTGTTGGTTATGAACTTGTGACTTTGTAATTAATTGTTACATGTCATTATTTTCTTTTATCTGGTAGACAAATAATTCGGCCTTTTTTGGTTCACCTGTTTTGATCATGTAGTTCATCGTTGGTCACGATAATTATTTCAATTATTTTGGCTTTTTTTGGCAGTCTCGAGCCCATCCTCGTGAGATAATGACCGAAGTTCTCAAAGCTCTGCAAGAATTGAATGTCTGCTGGAAAAAGATTGGGCAATACAACATGAAATGCCGATGGATTTCTGGCATTCCTGGTCATCACGAAGGCGTGGTAAACAATTCCATGCATGATAATGGTTACTTCAGTGATGAATCTGCTATCATAGAGACTGATGGTGTTATCACGCAACAAAATGTGGTCAAGTTTGAAGTGCAGGTAATCATTTATAATAATATATTCTATGTTTTTAATCACAATACCAGTATTCACTTTATTGAACCTGCATCATTAAAGTGTTTGAACAACATATATAAATGGAGCAGAAGTATATTAAATGGAGAATAACATTAGTTAAAAGGTCATGATATGTTAAAAATGTTATTCTCCAAGAATATGCTTCACATCTTTCTGCATTTTGGAGTTCGATTACTGAATGATCATGCATATTGACATACTCACGTACACGCACAAAAAATGAAAAAGGGAAAAGAACATGTGGTATTATTGACTATAGAGATACTTTGTGAATCCTAAAGGGTAAAACATTCCAATGGCCATGGTACTTTCGATGTCGTTTCTCAACACTCAGTGAACTTTGAACTTATAATTTTTCGGCATAGTCACCATACTTTCAGAGTTGTTTCCAAAGTAGTCATTGAACTTTAAAATGTTTCCAAATAGTCATTGTAATTTCAAAGTTGTTTCCCAACAGTCGCTGTACTTTTAACGTTGTTTCCCATCTATCACTGTGCATCATTTGAATGATTGATGTTTCTGTTTACCACGTCATTGAAATCATAATTTTCAAACATAAAGATACTGAGTGACAGATACAAAACATTGTTGAAAATACAGTGAGTCAGTGACTATTCGAAATTTTTTTTAAGTTGAATGAAAGTTGGGGAAACAATGTTGAAAGTATAGTGATCATTGAGATTTTTAACCCGCATCCTAAAGTTAGACAGTTTGGCTTGCATGAGAATTATGATGTGAAACTGGTGTTCTCTTGAAAATTGATTGTTCACACAAATGAATTTGATGTTTAATTATCTTACTTCAGTGATTGATGGTATTAGATCATAGAAAAGTGTCCCTACATTGTACTTGCTAATTGTTTATTTATTGTGTCCCCGATTAATGGTCTTGGTGGACTTTTTGTTTTTACAGCTTTACAAAACTCGTGAAGACAAATACTTGCTTGATCTACAGAGAGTTCAGGGTCCGCAGTTCCTTTTTCTGGATCTTTGTGCTGCTTTCCTTGCTCAGCTTCGTGTGCTCTAATGTTAGATCTTCTTCTCCATCAAACTCTGTTGTTGGTTTCAATGGAGGAAAACTATGATGCTGTAAATATAACTAGTACCAGTTAAGCCCCATGTCTCCTATTTACACTTTTAGATGTGAAATGTCGAGCAATGCCAATATTTTTGTTCGACTCGCTAGGAGTTCGGGCTTCTTGCTTAGACAAGTTACTTTTCCTTTTTGCACAATTCACAGGAAAAATTATTCAGGATTTTGTCGAACCCTTTCATTGACATATTCGGCTAATGTTTGGCCGGGTGTAGCACATGTTTCCATTTGTAGCTTACCGATAGTTTTCCTTGATTATGTCTTAACGATGGTATGTTGATGTAATTGCAACCTTCGTTGTTATATATAGGAAACGTGATTTGAGGTCGTGAACAGGGATTCGATTGATAGATGTAGAAATAGAAAAGATTGCAAATTACCAAACTCATCGGTTCTTCTAATTTTCTTGTTTATTTTATTTATTTTTTATTATAATTAAAAATTAGAGTATTTTTCAACATCATTTTGACTTTTTAATGGTTAAATGAAAGGAGCTATCTAGTGAATAACGAAGTGCTACACTTTTAAAATGCTGATAAGTCTTTATGTTTGGTATGTGGTCAATGGTTAAATATTACGGGTAAAATTTGTTTTATTTTTGGGTGGTATTGATGTTTAAATATATTTTTATTCGGACAACAATTTAAGTTAAAAATAAAGAGAAGTTTTATGTTCGGAAAGAGGACAAATCTCAATATAGATTTACTCTTTTTTCTTTTTTAATAAAAATTGAACGTAGAACAAATTTATTTTTGGAAATTCATATCTTAAGATAATCGTCACCACTTGCCTTCCATCTCCCTCCTTTGCGACCACTGCCTTCTGTCGACCTACCCCCCCCTTTTTTTTTTTTTTTTCTTTTTTTTTATTTCGTTGTCGCTTAATTAAGAATAAGGGTATAGTTGTCTTTTTTACGAAAAACTTAGATGGTGTTCTCTTTACGTTTCAGGTTTTGAGTTTTGAATTCATTTTCGGTTTTGTGTTTTGAGTGTTTGTTTTGATATTGATAAAAATACGTTCTTTTGAAATTTTCGAAAACTGTTTCTTAAAACAGAAAACTCGAAAACGCGTTTACTAGAAATTTTTTAGAATATTTTCAGAATATTTTATTCAAACAATTATTATTAAAAATTTAGAATTACATGGAATTAAAAACAATTATGGTTGGCATTTATTGTTGGAATTAAAAACTTGGAATTAAAAAAAAAAGCCACCATTGTGATTCGAAATGCAAACAACCTTCAAATTTCTAGAGTTTTTGCCACTTTGGAAATGAGCCACGTTTTGTAAGAAAAACGCGGAAAATGACTAAATCATCATTTTTACATACCCAGCCTAAAATGTTAATTAAAAAAAAAATGGTCGTCATTGAGATTCGAAACGCAGACCACCTTAAAAAAACGCGCGTTTTGGTCGTTTTGGAAATAAGCCGCATTTGTAAAGAAAACACGGAAAACGACTAAATCATCATTTTTCGTTTCCTTTGTAATTTTTTTTGGTGTTTTGGAAAATGCATTTTCGGAAATGGATAAGTAAACACGTTTTCACTATTTTAAAAAATAGAAAACTAAAAACGAGTTGAAAATGTTAAAAAGAACAGCCCCTGAGTTTTTAACTTTTTTCATTTTTATATGTAGTTGAATTAGGATAATGATAAACATGTTATCTTGATAATTCTATATAACTTTTATACCGATAAACAAACAATGATAAGTTGGTAGATAGAATAATCATCTTCTAAAAACAAGAATTCACCATTAAAAAAGAACGAACATAAAAGTTACTTTTCCTATTTTATTTTCTACAATAACAATTCATATCAATAAATTTATTGTTCCATGATCAGCATCCCTAACTTATCCTTGCTGATGAAAACAGAATAAAGAATGGTTACAATAAAACTTAAACGTCTCATTTGGTGGGACGGATTCATTGTACTGTCTAGTTGTGTCTAAATCCGTGCACTTCACCGCCGATGGTGGTTTAAACAACTAATTAACGAAACATATTGGTTGGAGATCAATGGAGTTCCAGAGTGACAATTCACTCTCATGATCAGTTGAATTCTCTTGTGAGTTCTCATCCTGCAGATTCTTCTCATTGCCTTTAATTTCGCAGCCTTCGTATGTCGTCTTCATCTTTTCTTGGTTCGTTTGACATGCATTCTTGAGTCTGCTCAATTGATCTGACCTTTCCTGTTGTAAAGCATTCCCAGATTTGAGCTTCAACTTTAGGCATTCAGTTATACCATTGAATGCATAGAGAGAAGCCGAAAACTTCCTCTCGTAGTTCCTTTTCATCGACTCACTAAGCATCATTGGCTCGTTTTCGTAGCCCTCCAATGAAATCTCCTCAGCAATTTCGAAGGGGAACAGTTAAACGATCCTATTTCATCAATGAAATGGAAATCCACAACTTCAAGACTCGTGTTTTCTTCGTCGAGAATTTCTTCTTCTATGTTATCGTCCCCACTCGAGCACTGATCATTATTAGTCTGTTGCTGTAAATTGCTCGAGTTTTTCTCCGAATTCTCAGTTTCTGTTAGGCAAGATTCAAAACCTGACGAGCATGTATAATGACTGGTGATCATACTATCATCAATGGGATGATCATTGAGAAAATCAGTAAATTGGGAAGCTGAAAAATCAGCCATTTCTTCTTCTCTATACTCCTTCGGCTGCTGTTTTGGTCGTTCATCTTGATCACGAACTTGATCAGGCAAGAAAGGAGAAACTGACGAAGAGGCTAACGCGTTATTTCTCGACTTTAGCCTGCTAAGAAGAAGCTTAGTAATCTTTGCAGGTAATGCTGGAGTAGAAGAAGGCGATGGAGAAATAGGCCAAAAATTTGTTCGTGTATTCGCACCGCGTAGTAAACAAGCAGCCTCATCATAGGCTCTTGCAGCCTCCTCAGCCGTGTCAAAGGTGCCTAACCACACCCTTATCTTTTGAATAGTATCTTTTATCTCAGCCACCCATCGCCCTGATGGCCTTTGTCTAACACCAACAAATCGCTTTCGGGCTCGCCGGATTCCGCCAGTGGCTGCCGCAGCTGCTGCCTCCTTCATCATCTCGTCCCAGGCAACATTTCCCTGATCATCAGAAGTTTTCTCATCCAATCCACTAGCAGTTCTCTTCCTAGCCATTGTTTTTGTATGTGTCAAGGAGTTTGAAGATTTTTTTGATTTTTATTGGCTTATAAGTGTTTTTTCTGACTTATGTTAAGTTGATATGAAAAGGGTTATATTTATATGCAGGGAATGGGAAGATCCTAAAGGGAGAATTTAGTGCTAGCTGAAATGGTCTTTTCTAGCTTGTTTTGGCACTTTTGTTAATTATTTTCGGCTCATATCAGACATATGGAACATCTTCTTGATGAGAGAGAGAGAGAGAGAGAGAGAGAGAGAGAGAGAGAGAGAGAGAGAGAGATAAAATATTCAATTTCATTTATTGTTTGTATATATGTGATTTGATCCGGTCAAAGACTCGAGTCTATTACTCATTATGTGATTGTTTAAGAAATTTAGGCTTAACGAGGACTGAGAAATTGAACATAATGTAATGCATACGATAACAGTACAATATACGAAATAATAAGTGATACAAATTCTGCAATTTTAAACAACCGGTTGTGTATAACAGTCCCTAGACTTACGATGTTTTATAGTACGAAGGTCGGAGTGGTAGACTGTTAAGAGATAAAAATGCTCATATAAGGTGAACAAAACAGAAATGAGAACGTTATAATGAACGTGTAGTCATACTGAAATAGATAAAATAAGAAATGAGAATTTACGTCAACAAACAATAATTGTGTCGATTAGTAATAACTTAATTGTTACGTATTTTTGAAGAGATAAAAAGATCCATGTTCATAAAAATACACAATCTCGACTAGAATATGTTTGAAGAGGGCCGAGTAAATATAATTTACTTCTTGGTTTCATATTATAATTCTCAACTTTGAAATGTAACCATCAACTCGTGATTTTTTTATCCTTTGAAGGTTTACAATGCAATGGCCCTATTTTTATTTTAAGGTGTAGACATAGAAATTATCACTCCATCGAAAGAGACTTCTTGTACCTTTTTCCATTGTACAATATAGAAAGCTATAATACTCAATTAAATTAATTGATTAATTTCTTCAACTGTAACTAGAGGCCATTTTACCACTCTAACCATCATATTGTCTTAGAGCATTTTTTGTGTGTTTATAAGTTACATATAAATTGATCAAATATTATTTTTATAGGACTCACAATTTTTATCAACACATTCTATATGACCTATTACTTATAATTTACAAAAAACCTTACGAAGCATACACTTTTTCAATCATGTAATTAATAGCGTCATATGCGTCTTGCTTGTTATAGTCTCACTCTTTCGATCAATGATTAACTGACTCAATTCTTAGACATTTAGATCCACTATTCACTCAATTCAAACATACTATATTAGCAATTTTTGCTGAATAACTACACATCGAGACTTGAACTCAGATATTTTACATGTCTCTGATATCATCATGTTAGTCATATCGCTTAAAAGTTTAAGATGTTAGAGAAACGTCACATGCGAAAGTTGTGAGTCTTACGAAGTGTGTGGATAAAAATGATGTTTAACCAACTTATAAATATTTATAAATACACACAAACATAAATTTGACAAGAATCCCATGTCCAAAAACGTAAATAACACGCTTTGGAGATTTAACATTAATTTTAGGTTAAAAAATTTAATCACCTTGTTTTGTCATGGCAGATAAAGGTCAAAGAAAGCGATTTCTTCAAAGTCATTCGACAAATAATAAGCATGTCCAAATCTACTGAGTATATGCTAACAGGTAGTGGCAATTGTTTTTTATGTAATTTTTTTTTGGGTCGACAGTGACATTTTTAACGCGGAATTATGATAAACTTTAGGGAAATTTGCATTTTTATTCCTAATTTGTGTAAAATATAACAAATCTATCATCAACTTTTTTTTTAAACATAATCCATCCCCAATCTTTCAATTATATAACAAAACTTGTCATTTCTCCTATTTTGACTATTAAAGGACGAATTTACCTTCTTTTAAAAAAAAAAAAAAAAACATAAAAAAAAAAACATTGGAAAGAAAGTCTCTTAACTTTTTAAAAAGTACAAATAATCACAACTAAAATAAATAAATACACATTAAAAAAAATAGAACAAGTAATTCATCTTCCCAGTCAAGCTCACCCCACCAACTCACCCCACCTTACCCCCCATCCACCCGACCACCTTGGCAAATGTAATCACGGTGCCTTAGAAAAATTATTTCAAAAAAAAATAAAGATTGATTTGATAAAAATTTAATAGTAGATTCATTCGCAAAACTACCACAGATAGTGGGCATCTCACCCGTCCTCCACCGTCCGTTTGTAAGAGCTAAATCAAAGCCTAGATTGCAGAACTCAAATGATGACTTTCGATTTTTTCAGTCAATTTTTATCTTCTCTTTTTTAATTAATTTTTGTAAGGTGGATGTGCCATCGTTGAATTAATTTTTCTAATATTTTTGTGTTATTATGTATTTAATTGTTTTGAGTGAAATTTATCTTTATTTTTTGAAAAGTTATGAGATTTCTTTTACAATTTTTTCTTATTTTATTGATTTCTTTTATTTTTGTTTATTTAAAGAGGATGACAAATTCGTTATTTAATGGCCAACATGGAGGGAATGGTGAGTTTTGCTACAAAATTGAAAGGATGGGGGATAGATTATGTTAAAAAAAAAAGTTTGATGGTAGATTTGTTACATTTTACAATAGTTGAGAATGAAAAGTGCATATTTTCCTAATATTTAATATTGCACTTATTATTCGATCTTTTTTATTGTTAAAAATGGTACAAACAATATCTTACATTGGATGAACATAGAAATCAGGGGTGGACATAGGAAGTGGGATCAGACTATATTATGATCCTGTTCTGACAAAAAATTAATTTTTAAAGAACAAATTTTTTTCTCAAGTAGTAGCATAGTTTTGAAGTGCAATTTTCTATTTAAGGTAGAGTGTCCTCTAAAAAAAAACATGGATTCGCCCTTGATAGAAATGTTCTTTGGTTTTACAAGGGACTTTGAGGATGGCTCTTAATAGATTAACTTTTTGAAATGAAATCTCAAATTTTAAAAATTGTTATTAGAGCCTTGCTTCAAACTTAGTACGTGTGTGTGATGTTTGTACCGAAAAGGATCCAAACAATGGTGTAGGTCCTAGTTAATGATGATCGAAAAAACTTCATGGTTGATTCTAAAGGTATTTGTCTATGTAGAAGGTTGTGGTCTTTGGCGTAGTTGATGTTAATGAATAAATTATATGTCAATTAAATATCGAAACTATAATTAATATATAAATGTTTGAGTTGCTTTTCTTAACAACGTTGACATTTTAAAATTGAACCAAAAGTTATATATGGTATCGTATCTGAGACCATTAGTTCAAACGAACAATTTAGTCTGTCTAAATCTCAAACGAGCATTCAAATTTCAAGATTGGTGTGTTCAAACGAGCCGCCATCTGAGGCATGTTAAGAAAAAAATTCTACGTCGATTAAATATCAAAACTATAACCAACATATAAGAACTGAAACTATTCTTCTTAATAGAGTTAATTTTATAGGATGAAACCACAATTCTTAATAGTAAAACTTTAGTAGAGCATGTTGTCCTTCGTGGTTTGAGGAAGATGGATGAATGATTATTGCATGAAGGGGGCTGAGATAATATGATTCGTTTGAATAAGCATTTGTAGAAAAAGGGCAAACAAAATTCAGGACATATTTATTATTTGTGAAAAATCCTAAATAAGAACAGAGTTAGAGGAAAAAACAAAAAAAGATTTTGTGGGGTGAATTGTACAGCCACTTCAATGAGTTCCAAAGGTATGAGGGTTTCACAATGTAAAACTTTTCTGTTTGTTGTGCTGTTTTATTTACTTATAATATGTTATAAGTGCTTATAAACACTTATAAGTAGTTAAACATTATTTTTATCTACACATTTCGTAAGATCCGTAAATTTTATTTACATATTTCATATAACACACTGCTTATAATCTAAAAAAAAAAAAAACTTTACCAAACAAAGATTTAGAGAATAAAGTTAGGTGCTTGTTCGAAGAAACTAAAAATCAAATTTTTTTAATAAAAGTTATTGGGTTAATTTCATCAACGGTCACTGAAGTTACTATTAAATTACAAAATAGTCAATTTGAAGTTCAAAAGTTTCAAATGGTCACACCAAGTTAGAAATTCTTTCACTAATTAATTCACCCATTAAAATTTTAATTTAAAAAAGTGATGTGGCATGATAATGTAACATTTATTTATTACATTGTAGTCCATATAATTTATATAATATTCACTTTAGTCTCTATATTTCAATTAAATCCTTCAAAAATTGTATCTTAAGTCTTTAATCTTTTATATTTTTAAACTTTGGTCTCCAAATTTTTAATTCTCTTCGCTTAAGTCCTTCAAAAATTATATATTAGGTCCTTCAACTTTTTACATATTTACACTTTGGTCCCAAAATTTTTAATTATCTTTCATTGAAGTCCTCTAAAAAATTGCATCTTATGTCCTTCAATTTTTTGCATCTTTACACTTTGGTCCCCAAATTTTCAATTATCTTTCAGTTAAGTCCTCTAAAAAATTGCATCTTAGGTCCTTCAACTTTATACATTTTCAAACTTTGATCTTTCAAATCCTTGATTTTAGTGGCCAATAAATGCAATTTTAGTTATCAAAATAAGTCTACTTTCAATTAAATCATTGACTTTACACTCGAATTAAATCATTGACTTTGTTCAATTTTAATCACGTATTCTATGAAACCTACAACTTTTATCAACTTTCACCAATATATTATATTAACTTTTATCAAAAGTTTTGTCACACTGATTCTTAATTTTCTTTCAAATAAATTTTAATACTAAACATATTTAATAAATCACATTTTTACTCAAAAGTAAAATATTTACTTGTAAGTAAAATTACTTATATCTATTTTTTTTTAAATAATTGATATTACAATATATTTAAGTATTGTAATTTATAATAAACTTAAAAATGATTGTTTCTTTAATTGAATTACTTAAACTGAGATACCAATAAACAAAAAATTTACAATACAAATTTTTAAAATCGCTCTACCTTTTTACTTGAAATTGAATATGATCTTCTAGACGAGAATCATATTTCAAAATTTATTAATTTTGATTTTTGAATTGCAAAAGTCGAAGTGTCATGTGAACACGTTAGGTATTGGTATCAAAACGATGAGAATTTTAATATAATAAATTAAATAATATTAAAATTTATTTATTAGCCAAAGGCCCAGACACGTTCTTACAATTTCTTTTGTTGGGGCTATATAATGTAGGTAGAATTGCCAAGTGGATTTCATATACATATTCAAGGAAAGGTTTCCTGTAATTGCTCCATGTGGAGGATGAATAAGAAACCACAAGTCTATTCAAATTAATTGACTAAACATACTACAAATATTCAACTGCTACTGTCGTAGACTCATAAGGATACAACTAATTAAAGGGAATATAAAGAATTTGAAACAGCAATTTAATGAACAAGTCAAAGCACAATAATAAGTGATGATGGGTGATTTTGACACTAAACCAAATTAAGGAACTCCCATGGTCAACTAAGTAATCACGAAGAAATTGGCACATCTTGACTTGCGCACGAGCTCACACACTTGCGCACTTAACCCTATTCAATGTTGGTCGAGCCCCAACATGCAAGTGAACTCTGTCGGCTGGCATACGTAGAGTCGGCCAAACTAAACCAACACGGTTGAGCTCAATAGATCAATCGGGTCGAGCTCGACCGAGTAGTCAATCCTGGCCATTGTCCCCTTCGTCCTCTCTCGACAATACATTTTTCCAACTTCTTCGCGGTATGTGTTGTGAAAATGATTGCAATTGCACAATATCGTAATCAAGTAATAAAGTGGACATAATTAATCTAGATTATGGCTTTACGAAGACTATTCTATTTAAATATTAGCTCAATTAATCTTAATATTATCTATTAAAACAATTCAACTTAAGTTTATTTAACTATTAACCTACAAATATTAATTTTAAAAAATAATGTAATACGTATGTGAATACATATATCAAAAATTAATCAAATATGATAGTTAAAGTGTCGAGATTCACGATTTCACCATAGTTATCATCTCTAATATCTTTTCTCAAGTTTTCTTCCTAATGTTACACTTGGTCGAATTCATGAATTTAACTTAATTTACTTCTCCTAAGTTCAAATTAGTCCTATTTAATTAAGTCAACTTACTATGAAGTCAGAATAAGCCTTAACTAGATGTATTAAATCTCATAAAATTTAAATTAAGGCCTCAACAATAACGAAAGCGTATCTCTACCTTTTATCCAATTGATATATTTTACTACATGGTCTAGATTAATAGCTCACCTCTCGATTTGTTACAATCTACAATTTAATGAAATAATGACTAATTATTTCAAGTATTACGAGAAGAAGTAAAATCAATACATAATCAACACATAAACAAAACTAGATAATTGAAATTGAAGAATCAAAACTAAGTTACATTGTTCATCCAAACTATTGTTTAGTTACACATCATAAAAGAATAAAAACAAAAGAAAAGAATAGAATACATAATCGGGTTTGAAGGAAAAATAAGAATTAGATGAAGATCTTATACTAAGAATCTATTCCGTCATTGCAAAGCATGAAACCCTAGCTTGTTTGATATCAATTATAATCTCTCTTAATTATTGTATATGGTTCGTCCCTTTTAAGTTTGAATAATAATCTCTATATATAAGTCCCAAAAGTCTCAATTTAGTGTAGAAGTCGTGTCTCACAAGAATACCAAAACAGAGTTTGATTAAAATAAGGAAAACAAAATTCTGGTCACGAAATGTCCTTGTGATCACACGGTTATGCCTGGTGGGCTGCTACTATGTCCAATTCAACCTTGCGATCGCAAGGTTCGCAAGGGCGAAAGTTCCTCCAATTTTGCGGCTAAACCCATAATTATTTGCACAATAAGTCCTCTATATTTCTAATATCTTTACATCTCTAGATTTTTTCTTTCATTTCATTTTAGTCCTTTTATTTGTTCCTTCAACTTTTAGATGTTTGCAAGTTGGTCTCCAAATTTTCACTTTTATCTCAATTTAGTCTTTTTGCCTATTTTGCTCCAAACACCACCAAACTCGGGTTTTGGCCTTTAATAACAAAATCAACACATAATTAAGTACAATTACACTAAAAATACTCATAATGGTCTACTTTTGACAGCCTGGATAAGTTTAAAATCACACTTATCACACCCCCAATCTTGAACTCTTGTTTGTCCTTGACAAAACTAATTAATCACAAAACACACTAAATTCCAAACAAAATGAAAATCAAACATAACTAAAATAACAAACACTCTACATGTTAGATAGTTTGTCACTTTGCCTGTGTTTTTTTTTTTTTTTATATATATATACTGCTCATAACTCATGAAATGTTTTCAAATAATGCTACTTCAATTTTTTAAAACTTGTTCAATGTTCGATGTGTGTGTGAATAGTTAATCTGAAGCATTATAATGCAGTCAGTAGGTCTAACCCGACCGTCAATGGCCAAATTTTCCTTCCCCGCTAGTTAGATGCACTTATTCAAACTTGATAATTTCTTTGTAACCCAGGTATCAATTCTAAGGTTGCGCTCGCATATTACTTTCCCGCTCAAGTTTGGTCGACTTTAGCCAATGATAAAAACTACCTAGGTTTGTGGTGATTCTTTTTTTATTGAGTGTTTCGACCAACAAGCTTCCACTAGACAAGTCAAATCCACTAGTTATCTAAAATTTCAAATTATAAACATAAATGCTCAACCTTGCTAGTTTTGCATCTTTGTTGCATAGACTTGCTTTTTTTCATCATCTTATATGTAAAACCTAAATTACTTAAGCTTTCTAGATGACTATTGTAGCGAGCTTTGGCTCCCAGGTTTTACATACCTTAGGGCACCGGGTTTTGAGAACTCCTACGGACTTTATCACTCGAGAAAAAAGGCTACAAATATCGGTATAAGATAACATGGGTGCAATGTCCTTTTTGAGCAAGATACAATATACGGGGTTTAGATTTCTAGCATCCGGTCATCATCTAGCTTCCAATTGGCAACCTAGTTCCAATTGGCAACCTTGATCATTATTGTTCTAACTGACAACCTATTGCATTTTATAAGTACAACCACATCGTTAATGACCATCATGGCTATTGTGCTCAATAAAGATCTAACATGGATAAGTAATTAATATAAAATACAAGTAGCATTCATGTCCACAAGTCATGAATTAAAACAATTCTAAATAAATCACATCATTAGCTCTGTAAAGCTATCTAACAACACGCAAGCATGCAATATTTTTTTTAACACCCAAAAAATCACAATATTAACCTGAATTTTTGTGCCCACCCCCAAACTTAAAATCTACATTGTCCTCAATGTAGAAGCAAAAGTAGACATAAAAGAAAAAGAGTTCAGAAAATCCCATGTGATGGTTTGGATGGTGCTTGCAAACTTAGGATGGCTGGGTCAACGGTAAAGTGATTTGGTCATGGTGCTATCCTACAAATGTGGGCATGGAGATCGTCTAGCTAGCCAGCACATCAGTCGAGACAATGTTTGATATGGGCAAACCACCGTTTGATTAGTGGGATGACGATGATTGGCCTAAAAATTCAAAACAGAATGTACCTAATTTCTAGAATTGAAAAATGTGCCTAAGTTATTGATGCATTCTTAAAATACTACATGCAATGCAAATTGATTAAATAAGGGATAGAAGAAATGGGTTGCCTCTCATTAAGCACTCGATTTAGAGTCTCGAGCTCGACTTTTTGAAAATATCACTAATGGAAGCTTGAATCGAGCTTTGGAAGTCTTGTATTGCTTGCAATTACTGGCTTTGCAAGACTTTTTCTTTGCTCTACATATTTTAAATTGGTCATTTTCATCTTTGATTGTTCCAACTAGTCATCTCCACATCTGATTTGTACTTTTCTTGGCCAATTCTCACAACTTCATCAACTTTAAAGCACCTTTCGAGGTCGACTGTTCGAGTATGATGTGCATACTGAATATCGCTTGTTCATCCCACACTCTCAAGACTGGCTTACATTTTTCAACATCAATAAGGGCTCAATTTGTTACTAGAAATGGTTGGCCCAATATTATTAGCATAACCTGGTCTCTTCCATATCAAGGACAATAAAGTCAACTAGGAATATAAATTTATTCACCTTGATGAGCACGTCAACAACCACACTTCGTGGACGCTTGATTGATCTATCAGCAAGCTGCAAAGCCTCTCCCAAACCTAATTTCTTGTAGACAAAAAATGGCATTAAACTCCCTAGATCTTTTAACTTTGGAGATAACTAATTTAGCAGAATAGGGTTACACTCCTCGGTTAAAGCTAATGTGTCGTCTACCTCAAGTTTTCTCTTCTCAGACAACATTTTCTTTATAAATTTTAAGTACAATGGCATCTTGGCCAACACTTTGGTAAATGGAATGTTGATGTATAGTTTTATAAAAATATCAAAAAACTCAACAAATTGTTTGTCCAGCTAAATTTTCTTGAGCTTCTGAGGAAACAGAATTGGTGGTACGTAAGGTTTGACTGGTAGAGGAATATAAATTTGTGAAGAGTTTGCTTTTTTTTGTTCAACTGCTACATCTGTTTCATCCGATTGATTTACTCTATTTTTGTTTGACTCGGTTTCTTTTGCCATTCCTAATATTTTAGTCCGACTTTCTGGTAACTCCAACCCGCTTCTTATGGTAATCATTCACCCGTTCTTTTGGATTAACCTCAAAGTTGCTGAGTTATGTGCTTGGTGTTCTATTTGACAGTAGCAGGGCTAATTGGCCAATTTGAGTATTTAATTTCTTGATAGACGTTTGTTGATTCTGATAGTTTCTATCTTGTCGCTCTAATATTTTATCTTTTTTCTGCATATAATGCTAAAATATCTCCCAAACTTGGTATTGTCTCTTGCCGAGCATTATTGGCATTACCACTGTGTTGGTTATCAAATCACCTAAAATTTGGGTGTTGTTTCCATCCTGAATTGTATGTTTACGAGAATAGATTGTACTGATGGCTTAAATTATTTTGCACAAAATGTACTTGTTCATCCGGACTGGTCAACAACATACAATCTGCAATATAATAATTTGCCCCACAATTTTCACAAAGTGAACTTGTATGGACTGCATTCACACAATGTGTATGTGCTTTGACCAAGAGTTCTACCTGCTTTGCCAGTGTAACAATTTGTACATTAGTAGCTGAAAGATTATCAATCTCATATATACTTGCTACTTTTATTGGAGCTACTTGATTAGATGAAAACATGGGACGTGTCTTCATAATCAATTCAAATAGCTCCCATGCTTCGTTGATATTTTTATTTGTAATGGACTCGTTTGTTGAAGAGTCTACTATAGATTTGGATTGAGGAGATAACTAAGAGTAAAAGTATTGAGCTTGTAATCTTTTTTAATACCATGATTTGGACATTTTTTGAGTAGTTCTTTGAATCATGCCTGTCCCCAAGTTTCATGATATTTTTTCTCATCTAGTTGCTCAAAAGTTGAGTCCATCTAATATGACTTTCTCGGCTATCTGACACTTCTTTTCACAATTGTTTACAAATCATCTATCCCAAACTAATCATCTTCATTATCTGGGATAAAGTTGGTATCTTTTTTTGAGGAGGAAGCAGATAAACTTGATTTTGTTTTTGTAGATCCAGAAGCAGCTGGATGGACAAGATGCGGAAATTCTTCTAGATTGTGACAGAGCTACTAGAATTTTACTTTTTTGTGTATGGAAATTTGATTGCGTTTCAACCATTGATGATAATGGTTGACTTTTGCTTTGAATTAGCTATCCTTGTTTATTTTTGCAATCTAACCATGCCTGAACTGCTTTTGGACAAGCATTTGTTTGATTATGCTTGTCCCACCATATTATTTTACAACAATGGATGATAAGTATATTTTTACACTTATTTAGACCATCAAAAGTAGACTATTGTGAATTCTTTTGAGTATAATTTTACTTAATTATGTGTTGATTTTGTTATTGTCGGTCAAAATTCGAGTTTGGTGGTGTTTTGGGAAGAATTGGCAAAAAGGATTAAATTGACATAAAAGTATAAATATGGGGATCAACTTGCAAACACCCAAAATTTGAAGGACTTGGGTTGCAAATAAAAGAGGATGAAATTGAAATGAAAGAAGAAATACAAGGACTAAAGTAGAGATATTAGAAAGATGAATGACTTATCATACAAATAATTAGGGACTTAAGCTGCAAAAATGGAAGGAAGTTGAATTTTTCCCCTTGCGATTGCAATGGCCATTAACCTTGCTATCGTAAGGTTCAAGGGAAGAAAAAACATTCAATAAGATATAACATTGCGATCGTAAGGGCATTTCGTGACCAGAATTTTAGTTTCTTTATTTTAGTCAAACTCTAGTTTGGTAATTCTTTTGGAACACGATTTCTATACTAAATTAGAGTTTTTTGGAATATAAATAGGGATTATGAATTAAACAAAAGGAGGAACGATATATAATAATTAAAAGAGATTAGAGAGGCAAATTATATTAATCAAGCTAGGGTTTCAAACTTTGCAAAGAAGAGATAAATTCTTGGTACAAGATCTTCATCTGTTTCTTGTTTTCGCTTTAAACCTAGTTATGCATTCAATTCTCTTCTTTGTTTTTATTCTTTTATGATGTGTAACTAAACCATAGTTGGAATGAACGATGTAACCTAGTTTAGATTATTCAATTTTAATTCTCAAGTTTTGAATATATGTTGATTATGCATTGCTTTTACTTTTTCTTGTAATGTTTAAAATAATTGGCTATTATTTTATTGAATTATAGATTGTAACAATCCGAGAGGTAAGTTATCAATCTAGACCACGTAGTAAAATCCAACAATTGGATAAAAGGTAGAGATATGATTTTGTTATTGTTGCAGTCTTAAATTAAATTCTTAGGAGATTTAATGTATCTAGTTAAGAATTATTCTGACTTCATATAGAGATATAGTGAGTTGACTTAATTATATAGGAATAATTTGAACTCAAGAGAGGTAAATTAGGTTAAGTTCATGAATTCGACCGAGTACAACGTTAGGAAGAAAACTTGAGAGGAGAGATTAGATGTGATAACTATGGTGAATTTGTGAATCCCGACGCTTTAATCATCATATTTGATAAATTATTGATATTTGTGTTCAGATACATCATTACATAGTTTTCTTAAATTAATAGTTATAAGTTAATTGTTCAAATAAACTTATTTAAAATTGTTTTCAATAGATTAAGATTAAGATTAAGATTAAAAATAATTGAGTAATATCTAAATAAAATAGTTTTTGTGGGAACGACAATCCAGACGTATTAGGTCTAGTTTATTATTTGTTTGCGCTATTATGCACTTGTAATTAATATTTTTTCACAACAATGGACTAATTCTTTGTGTGTTTATAAATTTGATGGATTGGCAAATACTTAGAAATCCTAACAAAAAATCTAAAAGAAACTTTGAATTGTCGAAAAAAAACTTGGAAAAGAAGATTTTCTTGAATCTCAAAGTGTTTTTCTTTATCTTGATATAATTTGAATCCTTGAAGAACCAGACTGGGGAAAATAGATTCTTCTAGTCCAAAATATTTTTACTATGTTTGAAACTATTTTGGAAAACATTTTGGACAAGATTGGTCAAACATAAGAAACCAAGAATGACTTGATGGCCAGAAATAGAGTACGTGATACCAAGCCTTCTCATAATTGAAACAATTAAATTTTGAGGATTTGACCATTTCTTGAGTTAAAAATATTTTTGTTTCCTAATGTCCTTGATCCCATTCTTCATATGATAGAACACAAAAGATGTTTGAGTCTTCAAAATGAAATTTGAGAAGGAACTTGTAGGTCATGTCTATGAGTGATTTTAACTGAATTTGTATTTGTTAAAATCAACTCATATAACCCATGGATTTTTGAAAGATCTTCACAAAAATAAAATAATTATTTAGGAAAAATATTTGAACTACATTTTGTAAGGTCAGGATAGCAATTGACCCACTCGCGTTCAATATTGGCAACTGGCAAGGCAATATTTTTAATGAAATATTGAAATTTGGGTAACATATTGATTTCGGTATTTTGCTAGAACTAGGTTGAGCAACTTGTTTGAAATTTGTGGGAATTTTGGTGGAGAGGTTTTTAGTAATCGATTGTGTAGGATTGGTGATGGATTTGGAAACATGTGTGTAGTTTTTGAGTTGAAGTGTATGGGAATTTGCAAAAGAACCGGAAATGTTGTATAATAAGGTATTTGTCGAGTTTTTTTTTTTTTTTTGGTAGAGATGATGAATTGGGTGAACGTGTTGAATAAGTAGTAAGTATTGTTCTGGAGAAAGAACAACCTCTTTTTTTATTCGTATTTTTGGTCGACATGATGCTTCTCGTGTAAGAATTTTTTAGTCAAAAAATCGGGAAACACATTTGACTTTGCTTGAATATATTCAATCCTAAAATCAAAACATGACAAAATTGCTTGCTATTTTGCAAATATTTGTTTTGAAACATCTTTTTGTAAGACTTATTTTGATGCTTTGCAATCAGTTTGTACTAAAAAAGTTTTGTTAATTAATCATCTTGAAATTTTGTTATATATAATACAATAGATAGAATTACTATTTTGATAGTTGAATAATTTTTTTTTTGCGGACCAAGCCATATACGAGTGATACCTAACTAATTGTTCTATTGATTTTTTAGAATTTTTTCCTAAAACTTGTCCTTCATAACCTAAATCAGAGGCATCTATCTCAACAATAAGAAAAGAATCAGGATTAATAATGTTAAGACAGGAAAGGTCTTGACCATTTGTTTAACTTGCTTGACAGCTTTGGTATGTTCTAATCCCTATTTTGGTGGATTTTTTCTAGGTCTTTGATATAGTGGTTCACATATTTGACGAATATTTGAAATAAATCTGCAATATAATTTATACACCCCTAAAAAATGTTGGAGACTTGTTTTTTCTAGGATTTCATCGGTAAATATTTTTGCAAATTCTAAACTTCTTTTAATAGGTGTTATTGTACCTTGAGTTATTTATGTCCTAAAATGACAAAGCATTATTTTCTTTGCAGAAATTGCTAGACCATTAGTTTTTGCCACATGATAAAATGTTTTGAGATGCTTAAAATGTTGTTCGATACTTTCAAAATAAATTAGAACATCAGTTAGATAGAGTATTAGAAATTGTTGATATTGATTAAATATATCATTCATTATTTCTTTGAAATTCAAAAGGTGTATTCTTGAGGCCAAATGACATAACATTTCATTCATATTGACCAAATAGAACTTTAAAGGATATTTTGTATCTATCTTCTTCCGCAATCTGTATTTGCCAAAATATAGACTTCATGTCAAATTTTGAAAAAATAATAGCGCTCAAAAGACAAATGATGAGATCTTTCTTTTGAGGTAATGGATACCTCATCCATTGAAGAACATTGTTTAAAGGCTTCTAATTTATTACAAGTTAGGAGCTCGTCATTCAATTTCACTTTGATTGTTAACATAAAAGGTTGAGCAAATCCAATGAGATTTGCTAGGCCTAATAAGTTTTTTTTATCGAGAAGTCTTGAATTTCCTTGAAACAATAAGTTAATAATTTTTTATTCATTTGAACAGGTCTTGACTTAATAGGGATTTGATCTTCGAAAATTTCTTTAATATAGGAAGAGAAATAATATATTTCATTCTATTTCAAAAGGCATTCGGTATAGTAGAACATATTTCTCTCAATTAGGGTTTGAAATTGAGATATTTGATCTTTTGATTATGTAATTGTTCTTCAATTCCTCTATACTTAATTTCTTCTTTTAAAAATTTAACATGTTATTTTTTAAGATTTATGTTATTAATTAATTGGATATTGAAGCTTGCTTTATAGCATTAACATCTCTTATTGTTGGTGGATTACAAAATTTAAATGTTATGTTTTGATTAAAAATTTGGAATGAATACCTTCTTTATTTACTTTGAAATAGGGGTGTCAAATGGGATGAGCGGCTCGTGGGATCACCGGCTCTGTCCATCTTGGCTTGGTCCATAATGGGTTCGAGCTCATCAACGAAGAGCCCGAACATGGGCCGAGCCCAAAAAAGGCACATAGACGATCCGGCTCGTGGCCCAAACGGTCAAATTATTGTGACCGTTGGCATGGTTTCTTTTAATTTTTTAAAAACATTTTTTCCTATAAATACTCCCCTCCGAACAAATTTTCTTCACACCTCAATCTCTCAATCTGTCATATACTCAACATCAATTCTCAATTCTCAAATATATAAAATCTGAAATTCTCAATATTAGTTGATTTATTTCTACATTTCTAATTTTCTATCGAAATGCATTACAATCGAAAGTGATGATAATTTTAGTTGTCTTATTAACATTCCAATTCCTAGATATAGGTGATGATTATAGGAACACCAATCCGATTGATTTAGATGACATTCAAGAAGAAGTCGACACATAAACAAATACAACAACCGGTTCGAGTACTAAATGAAGAGCTAAAAAATAAAAGGCTAGGTGCTAAGAGCATTTCGATTTGGTGCCCACTGGTACACTAATAGCCAGATTATTTGAGTACAAAGTAGTGTGTAAACACTGTAAAAAAGTTAGTTAGTGGCAAAAAGGGATATGCATGACCCATCTAAATAGACACTTTAAAAAGTGTGTTCAAACACGGAGGGTTGGAATCAAATTAGGTGCAACTCCAGTTTGGATCTCCCGGTGCCAGCTTTACTCCCAATCTAAATAATTGGGTATATTCACAAGACAACATGTGCCGCAAATGCATGACACAATTGGTAGCAAGTACCGAGTTTCCACTTATCTTGGTGGAAAGTCCTCGTTTCACGAAGTTCATACAAATATATCTCCAACCAAAGTACGAACCTTTTTATAGAAATACTCTTCGGTCAAACTCTATTGTTTTACTCAATAATAAAGAAGATATTATACGTGATATTAATAATTATACTAGTGTTTTATCTTTTACTTCGGATTTATGGTCCGATAAAAACCACAAAGGATATATTGCTGCCATGCACACTACATTGATAAATATTGGATCATGCATAAAAAATAATAGCATTTAAAATAATTGACTATCCTCAAAATGGACTTAATATTTTTCATATTTTAATATGTATTTTACGTGAATTTAATTGCAAAAGTAAGATCCGTAGTTTTATGTTTGACAATGATGCCCCCAACAATATTGTACTTGAAAAATTAAGTCAACATATAAATCTAGAATTTGATGGTTTTTTATTTTACATTCGTTGTGTATGTCACATTTTTTAATTTAATTGTAAAAATGAACTACATTTCATAGAAGCGGTAGCGCCTGGGCCCTAAGTCATTAGGGCAAATGCAACGACTAGGGGCTTCTAACTTGCAGGGCCCCTTAAATTGTGGCCCAAAATTTTTTTTTTTTTTAATTTAACTCCATACATTTGAAAAGCCCAAATCAAAACCTGTCCAATTTGCTGGGAACTCAAAAGACGTTGAAGAAGAAGAAACTCAAAAGACACATCACGTTCACGCATGTAGGTACGCAACTCGGACCTCGGAAATCACCAAATCGAATCGAAATTTGAATGAAGGTTGAACCGTTGAAGCACTTGCCTCTTGCGAAGAATCATTCCCTTGATTAGTCCCTTTAAAATTTACAATTACAAGTTACGATCCGGACATCCAAAGGACGTGGTGACCCACATGATATAATGTTTGAGGTTTGTATTCATAATTTATCAATTAAGAATTATCATACTATTTTGCCGTTGCCGAGTTCAGAGTTTCCATGATGCCGTTTGCACGTCCAAATTCCAATACCCTTAATCCCTTATTCCCTTATACCCATTTTTAATTCTGTATGTGATATGCCTAATGCCTGTAATCTGTATTATTCATTCCAATACCCATTTAGTGATTTAGAAATCTATGTTGTATGCCTACTCCAAGAAATTAATTCTATAATGTATTAATGTTTTTATAATTTGATTAGAGCCTTTTGCCCTTTTCTTATGCTGAATAAATTTTTTAAGGAAATAAACTAACTCCTTTTTATTATTATTATTTATTTTTTTTTGCGAATATCATATTAGAGTTCAAATTTCTCTAACTTAATCAGGTTTTATTGTTCCTCACAAGTTCTATATTTAATCATATGTTGTTTTTATAATTGGATAATTGGATTGCCTTATTATGTCTTCTAGAAAATATTTGTCCGGGCATGAAAAAGAAAAAACAAAAAAAAAAATGAAGAATTTATTCAATCTCAAACAGAGCGATGGAAAAATTTCTCACTAGTAAAGTTGAAAAGCATGAAAATGAAAAGGTTCAAAATAAAACAATATAGAAGAAGAGCACGAAAATTTAGGGGATAAAGAACACATGAATCATGGACAAGAAAAGTTAGGAGATGAAGAAGATAAGAATGAACAACAAGAAGAATTTGTTACTGAGAATGTGTTGCTTCCACTTTGGATATTACTTGATCCGGCAATTGGAAAAACATTGATCAAAGTTTGCTAGATTTGTTAGTAAAAAGGTCCTCATAGAGAGATTTTGGATAATTTTCCTAAAGATTCACAAAAAGGCATTTTCTTCTACACATTACACTCGACATTTATCAAATGGTGAAAAAAGTGATAGAAAATGGTTGGTCTACTCAGTTCCATTGAATAAAGTATTTTGTTTTTGTTGTAAGTTGTTTAAGCTTAAAGATGAAGGAACGAATATTCAATTAGCGAATGAAGGAACAAGTGACTGGAAAAATCTTAGTTGTAAGCTTAAAATCCATGAAACGAGTAATGCGCACATGAATAATATGACAAGATGGATTGAATTGGAAATGCGATTACAAAGAAATTTAACAATTGATAAAGATATACAAGGTCTAATCAACAAAGATAGAGAACACTGGAGACAAGTTTTTCTGAGAATAGTTGCTATTGTTAGCTTTCTTAGTAAAAATAATTTGGCATTTCGTGGAAGCAATGAAAAAATTTATGAAGAAGACAATGGGAATTTTTTAGGAATAATTGAAATGATCGCTGAATTCGATCCAATAATGAAAGAACACATCCGTCGTATTCAAGAGAAAGAAATTCACTATCATTATCTGAGTCATAAAATTCAAAATGAATTCATACTCATGTTGGCGGTGAGATCAAGAGTGCAATCATTAGAAAAATTAGAGAAGCGAAGTATTTTTCTCATATACTTGATTGTACACCCGATATAAGTCATGAAGAACAAATGTCTCTTATAATACGATGTGTAGATGTCTCAGAAATCCAGCTTAAGGTAGAAGAGTTCTTTTAGGATTCCTTAAGGTAGATGATACATCCGGGGAAGGATTATTTGGTGAATTACTAGATGTTCTACAAACACTTGAGCTTGATATAAGTAATTTAAGAGGTCAAGGTTATGATAATGGTTCTAATATGAAAGGAAAACATAAAGGTGTGCAAAGAGAGTATTAGAAATAAATCCAAGAGCTTTTACACACCATGTGGTTGTCATAGTCTTAATCTTGCATTGTGTGATATGGCAAATTCTTGTATAAAGGCTAGATCTTTTTTTGGAGTTGTACAATGCTTGTATGTGTTGTTTTCATCTTCTACAAAGCGATGGAAAGTTTTGCAAGATAATGTGGAAGGACTCACAATTAAACCATTATCACAAACACGTTGGGAAAGTCGAGTTGAAAGTATTAAAGCAATAAGATTCCAAGTTCCACAAATAAAACTTGCTTTAACTCACTTGATGGAAACATGTGATGACCCTAAGACATTTAGAGATGCTAAAAATTTGTCATCTGACTTCATGGATTTTGAGTTTTTGTTTAGCATTGTTATCTCGGTATAATATATTGTCTCGCTATTAATAGAGTGAGCAAAATATTGCAAAGTGAAGATATGATTATTGATGTTGCTATTAGTCACTTGAAAGCACTTATTTCTTTTTTTGAAACCTATAGAGAAACCGGATTTGAATCGACATAGTTCTTTGCTAAAGAAATAGTCGCTCAAATGGAAATTGAACCTACATTTCATGAAAAGCGTATTATTCGTGAAATAAGCAATTTGATGAAAATGTCAATGATGAGATCACTCATTCAAATGAAGAATCTTTTAGAGTCGAATATTTCTTATATATAGTTGATCAAGCGCTTTCTTCACTAAGTGTAGGTTTGAACAACTTCAAAAGTATGAAGATACTTTTGGATTTTTATTGATTTAAATAAATTACATTCTGCGAGATGATGATTGTTTGAAGCGTTCGTGTGATAATCTTGAAGAATTTTTGAAGCATGACATGGATTCTGATATTGATGGGCAAGAGTTATTTTTAGAGCTCAAAATTGTGAGATGTTTACCGATAAAGACCACAAAGGGAATTGAAGTGTTGAACTATCTAAAGACAATGGATAATTGTTTTCCAAATGTGTGGATTGCTTATAGAATATTGTTGACAATACCAGTTACAGTTGCCTCTGCAGAAAGAAGCTTCTCAAAGTTGAAGTTGCTAAAATCTTATATTCGATCAACAATGTCACAAGATAGGCTGAATGGATTGGCGATGGTATCTATTGAAAAACGCGGGTTAGAGCAGATTGATTGTAATAAATTAATTGCTGATTTTTTATCTCAGAATGCTAGAAGAGTACATTTAAAGTGAACTTTTGAAAGTTTTAAACTATTTTTATTATTGTAGTATTGAATATTTTTATTCAATGGAAAATTTTATCAATTAATCATTGTGTATATATATATAAAGGGCCCCATTTCAATTTTCGCCTAAGGCCCCAAAATCTCAGGGCCGGCCCTGCATAGAAGAACAATTACAAAAATTTTAGATACGCTATTAATTATATTATAGTCTTACCTGCTAGAAAATAAGTTTGTAGTGCTCTATGTTTTGAAAATTCACTTAAAGAAAAATATTTTTGAACCAATATAGGCCATAGATGGAATTTACCATAATCAAAATAAGAAATTAAGGAAATTAAGATAAAATATAACATGTTGTTCCCAATTATTACTGTATAATATAACAGCCGACACTTATACGGTCTAGAATATGTTTTGCAAACAAATGATTGGAAAATTTCCTCCTATGTTAGAAAATCTCTTCAAAAAATAAAAGGCTAGGTGCTGAGAGCATTTCGATTTGGTGCCCACTAATAGCCAGATTGTTTGAGTACAAAGTAGTGTGTAAACACTTTAAAGAAAAGTTAGCGTGGCAAAAAGAATATGCACGACCCATCTAAACAGACATTTCAAAAAGTGTGTTCAAACACGGAGAGTTAGAATCAAATCAGGCGCAACTCCACTTTGGATCTCCCAGTGCCGGCTCTAGGTCTACTCCCAATCTAAACAATTGGATATATTCACAAGACAACATGCACTACGAATGCATGACACAGTTGGTGGCAAGTATTGAGTTTCCACTTAGCTTGGTGGAAAGTCCTCGTTTCACGTAGTTCATACAAATGTATCTCCAACCAAATTACCAACCTTTTTATAGAAATACTCTTCAGTCAGACACTATTGTTTTACTTAATAAAAAAAGAAGATATTATACGTGATATTAATAATTATACTAGTGTTTTATCTTTTACTTCAGATTTATGGTCCGATAAAAACCACAAAGGACATATTACTGCTCACGCACACTACATTGATAAATATTGGATCATACATTAAAAAATAATAGCAATTAAATAATTGACTATCCTCAAAATGGACTTAATATTTTTCATGTTTTAATGGGTATTTATGTGAATTTAATTGCAAACGTAAGATCCGTAGTTTCATGTTTGACAATGATGCCCCAACAATATTGTACTTGAAAAATTAAGTCAACATTTAAATCCAAAATTTGATGATTATGTCACGTCATGTTTTAATTTAATTGTAAAAAATGGACTACATTTCATAGAAGAACAATTACAAAAAATTAGATACGCTATTAATTATATTATGATCTCACCCGCTAGAAATAAGTTTGTAGTACTCTATGTGTTGAAAATTCACTTAAAGAAAAATGTTTTTGCATCGATATAGGCTATATATGAAATTTACCATAATCAAAAGAAGAATTTAAGGAAATTAATATGAAAATTTTAACATGTTGTTCCCAATCATTACTATTATATTATAACGGCCGACACTCACATGGTCCGCAATATGATTTGCAAACATATGATTGAAAAATCTCTTTCTATGTTAGAAATTTTTTGGAAGTTATTTACAACGCAACAAATGCATGTGAAGGTATATATTATCCAACTACTCCATTAGTTCTCAATCATTTCTATTATATTGCTAAAAATGTTAATAGATATAAGGATTTTCTTATTTTTTCTAATATTATATTAGCGATATAGGCTAAATTTAGAAAATATTGGGAAGAATTGTATATGTTATTTTCATAAGCGTCCATTAAGGATCACATACTTAGTTCAGTTAGGAGTAGTCAACATGCTAGTAGTTCTTTTTCTTTTTCTTCCCTTTCCCATATTACGAATGTAGGATTAAGTGCTACTGATATACCTTTAGAGTTAGATAGGTATTTCGCTCACGACATGCTAAATATTTTAGACGATGAAAAAAAAAATTTGATATCCTACAATGGTGGAGACAAAATGAACGTCAATACCCAATTGTTTCAATTATGGCACGTGATCGACTAATACATCTGGTATCAACTGTAGCATTGGAGTATGTTATTAGTACAAGTGGTACAGTTGTGTTTGATTTTAGGTTAAGACTTAAAGCCAACATATTAGAAAACTTAATGTATCTGAATAGTTGAGAGGATGCCAAACTTCGAATCCAAGATAGAGTGGACAAAATGATGGCTGAAGAATTTGAAGAGTTGAATACTTGAATTATTTGTAAGTATTGTTTGCGTAAATTTATTTCCTTCGTTTTACTTATACAAAAAATTGTATTCGTAAGACTTATACAAAACAATTGTACTAAGTAAAAAATTTGTTTCAAACTTTTAAGTTTTAACTCTACTTTATTGCTTTTTATTTTTAACTCTTCACTTATGTTAAAAGTTGTGGCGGTTCTAAATTTTTTTTTTTGTATTCTTGAAATGATATTATTTGAGGGTAGTTTCAAACTTTTGAAGTTTTGAAACGTCTTTCTTCAAAAAGTAGTTAGAAGCTTATACTTTATTGTTTTTGCTTCATTTTTTAAATTTTATTTGGAAATAATAATCAAAGTTAACAAACTAAACGTTTAATACATGAAATCCCGATTTCACCTCCAATGGCATAAGTTACCACAAAATATGGGCTCAAGTAAGTGAGGAGTATATCACTTACATTTTCGCTTCAAAATGGCTCATGACAAATCATTACGCCTCATGAACACTCCAAAAGCTTGAGCTCGCCGGGATTGGAGGACCATATATCAATCTTTGTAATCAAATGGTATTCATGTTCATCGAAGGCCACTTCCAACCGTTGTCCCCGACTTCATACATGTCTCGATCCATTTCCTACAAGAGTCATAAAATGACTATAAATGGTGACATTCAATGAGTAAAATACGATGTGTGTGTGTGTGATATTGTACATAATATATATCTTTTATCTTTCTTAGGACCCTTTCCACAATCAATATTTGTACACCGAGTGCTCAAACCAAATATTATTTGTGCATAAGCACAATGGCCAATACCTCGTTGGACCCTTACCGTCCATCTATGGGCTACTTTTACCTTTAGCCATAGTTGATCAACTCTTGAAACCCTTACCGTCCCAATAAAGGCTACTGTTGCCCTTGGCCATTCTCTAATCGGACCTCAAGTCCGCGCGTGGGTCAATCTAACCCTTGGCCAAAGTTGAATCAACTCCTCTTATGGGACTCTTATCGTCCCCTTATGGGCTGCAATTTCCCCCTCGATGGTGTACAAATAGACTAGGGAAAAATTGTTGTGTTATCACATAACTTGTCTTTATTTGCTTATGAACTTTGTTTTCTCAAGTAGAGCATAAATAACGTAAAATAACTTTCTCATTCTCATTCTTCCTTCTTGTTGCATAAATAGCAAATAGGCTCAAGATGCTCATAATACCGCATGGGTCTCATTGATAAAAATCATTTGGAGCACATAAGAGCACATATAACTTATGTACACATGTAGATGTACATTCTTATCATTTTTACACATAAGGCAAATAATATGAGCCATTCACAACTTGTCATATCTTTCCTTAAATCAGTCTCATTGGCATATCTCATTTTAGAGCACATAAATTTATGAAATCTAAATATATATACTTATCGATAGCACTTAAGGCATATAACGTAGATTACTCACTACTTGTCGTTGTTATCCTTGATCTACCTGAAAATGAAAGGTTCTAAACATCATGATCTTATGTGAGTTGAATGTTATTTAAATCTGTAAATGGGGGTATTAGGACCGTGCAGAAAAATGGTCTCAGGTATTCCTGGTGTAGAGATTTTAGGGTATTGATACCCTATTGTAGAACTCAGAATATAACCTTTCTAAGCGTAGATCTGATAAAAGTATTTTATTTAAAAACTAAGTTCTCGGCCCATGGAATCTAACTTTTTACACCATGAAATCTAAGTTTCTTGGTCCATCTAAGCTATTGCCTGAAATGGGGCTTTGATGCTTGAGTTGGAGATTCCTCTATTGAATTATAGAGCCTCCTTACCGAGCTTTCTCATTACTTGAATCACTCACCTCTTCTCTCTGATTTTTCTCTCTTATTTGTGGGTTCTTCCCTTTTGTTTATTACCAGAAAACGTGTGAGAGTGATGTGGTGTTTAAAGAGAAGGAAAGGGGCAAAAGTAACTTGGGGTGAAGGGGTATTTATAGGAGAAAAAAAGTATCTCTTCTAATGATTGCATATCCTCATTAAATGCAAGAATATTTAGAGAGATTTGCTGAAGATAACAATTGTTGGAATTCCTTAAATGCGTTTCCCCAACTGCCCACATTTAAGAAGATACTAGGGATAGCTTATAGGGCAATTAATGCTAAAACTCCACTTAAGGCAGATTTCTGGACCCGTTTTTGGGTCGGGTTTTCAAGGTTGAAGCTTGCTCATTTTTTGACGTTTCTTATACCATTTTGAAGATCTCATGGGAATCTTTACAACGAACTTTGAATCGTAGAAAACTGACCAACATAGAGGTTAAAACATCACTCTAAAGATGGCTGCCCGAACACGGTTTGCTGGGAGTTCTTTACTGAATTCCAGATTTTTAACTTCCTGGAACGTTTTTGACATAATTTTTCGAGGCTGTTTTCATAGTCGAAAGTATGCATATTAGGTACCATTTTGAAGGTCTCGATGTGTACTTCGCAACAATGTAAGAGTCGTGAGAATTTCAACCAATACTTTATTCACAAGAGCGCACCAAAGATGGCTACTGACTTTAATCAAATTAGCTCAACTTGTTCAGCCCATGTGCGAAGGGCCGAACCGAGCGAACCTTGTTGGGACGAGTCGAGCTCAGCTCGCCCCTTTGGGTGAGTCGAGTTGGCTCTGCTCTGCCCATTGCCTCCCTTATTTTGAAAGGATATAATTGGACAATAAATGGTGTTCCTAGGATTACTTCTTGATCTAAGTCTTTGACTAAGTAGAAAATACTTTTGAAGTAAATATTTTGATTACAAACATGGGCTTTAGTTAATTTATACTTGATACCTAAACTTTGACCATTTTCTCCATATAAATTTTTTAAAGTTTTCTCATAGTATTTTGTCGGTACAAATCCTTCTAGTATACAATTTTAATTAGCACCGTGAGTCAATTAACAATTTTGTGTACACTATAATTCCTTATTAATGATAATCCCATGACTATACAATTTTTGTAATTGAATTTTATTAATATTATTGAAAGTTCTATAACCTAGAATAATTAAATTAAATTAAATGTTAATCTTAATTTAAAAGTAGTGGACATAACTGCAATTAGAACTGGTGAGTGATGATGATAATAGTTCTGACTTACACACATATGTCCTAGCAATGTTTTTAACATCATTTTGTTGAGTGAAGAAATTAATGAATTAAAACAATCATGAACACATGATGTAACGTGGTAAACTTTGAAGGAAAACATCTATGGACTTCCATGCCATGGGTAAAAACAACCCACTAATAATCTTGATTAAAAATATGATATAATTCGATTTTTGTAATTTCACAAAATTAACAAAATAACAATCAAAAGAACTTTGATCAACTTCCCTTTAATACTTCTTCTTTTGACTTGTTGACTTGTTGATGAAGTGAAATCAAACTCACCGGTCTTGATATTATCACCACTTTCTTATTGTATTTAGCCGCAACCATTACTTGGATTAGGAACCCTAATCCTTAACTTCACGTCAAGTAGATTAATCAAAATATGGAATTTTTCTTGGAGCACTAATTGTTTTTAATTTCTTTAATATGTTTGAAGAAAACGTTTGCTTTGAAAATTAATCATTGAAGCTTCAAGTCTTTTCGTCCTTCATGAATTCGGCATGTTTGAGCTTATGGAACAAGAACAAAAATATAATTTCAAAGTTTAATTACTTAATGATTTTTAACCTTACTTATAAGTAAACTAATAATCAAATGAATTATTTTTGGATGCATAATGGATTTATGTAGAGAACCACATGACCTACCATAACAACATCACTACAGAACAAATTGAATTAAGCTTTGTCAGAGTCGCTTTGACACAGCAAAGCTGGAAGATCTTTTCATATTTTACATAAAAAAGAGGTTGACTTGGCAGGCGAACCCTAATAGATGAAGGGTTAAACTTAGCGGCGAAGGTCGAATCCATTAAATTTGAGATTAATTAGATTTCAACAAAATAGGTCATTAAAGGCTACAAGAGAACTTACAAATATCTTATTTGGCCATGTGATAGTTAGATTTTGGCACCACGTAATAAAACTGTTACTGAGCATACACAGATAAGATAAATCTAATGAGAATAACAACCAATGCTATAAGTAAACACCATATGTTATAGAACCCTCTATAATTGTCATTTATTATCTACTCTCAAATAGCAAATGAACACATGTCCACATAATACAAAAGAACCAAAATGCCCACTAGCTTGATAAATCTATAAATACCCCCATAAAATCATATGGAATAAGAGAACAATTATAAACTTTAACAAAATTCTTGCTCTTTGAATTCTTAATCTTTCGACGATAATTTATAGAGGGTTGAGTTATTTATTTAAGCAAGGAGATGGATAAGAATTTGTTGGCTTCGATTTTAGTTGTCAACAATATGTTTATTGAATTTTCCTACAATAATAGTTATCATAATTATCATGCCACCTTATATATATGAAGGGATATGTCGATCACCACTTTATTGTGATGAAGTTGGTGAACGATGATTATAAAGTTCGGAATTGGTACATGATATGATCTAAGTAGTTGAGAAAATTCAAAGACAGACAAATATAGTACAAGTCCGACAACAAAGCTACGCTGATAAATGACGCAGACCTCTAGAATTCGAGGTAGTAGAGAAGGTCTTTATTTGGATTCATCTTGATAAAGAGAATGCTTCGTTTAGGGAAATGAGGCAAGTTAACACCTCCTTTCGTTACGCCTTTTGAAATTCTGGAAAGAATTGGATCGGTTGCTTACAGATTGAAATTACCATAATCAACCATCCCGTATTCCACGTCTCTACTCTTTGGAAGTACATTCTCGATTCTTCACCATTCTACAAGAAACTCTAGAAGTTATCCAGCTATATCTAACATACCTAGAACGTCTCGTTAAGATATAGATATGGACAAACAAATCTAAAAAGAAGTACCGTTGGTTAGAGTCTTGCGTAAAAAGAAAAATAGTAGAAGAGAAAACTAGGAATGAGAATATGAAATGAAAGAGCGATATCTCGAACTTTTCATCTAGGTAAACTTTGAGGATGAAATTTTTGGGTTGATTATAATGCCCAAAAATTTGTACTACTTTCATAATATATTTTGGATTTAATTTATGTGATTTTAGCATTAAACGAGGAAATAAATTCAAATAATATCAAAATATGACGGCAACGAAATGACATTGAAAACTCATTTCATGTAGCCAACTTTGAACTGTCTTTTTTCCCTCATTGTTTAATCCTTCTGTGTTTCAAAAGAAGTGTCACGAAGTGGGTCATGAACCCTTTGAAACGATACATTTGAATTACACTTTCGACATGAAAATACATGCTGAATCTGGGTTGTAAGTGATGACGTCAAGCTAGGAAAAACTATTTTAGCACTTTGAGTAACTATCTTCAAGTGTTTATAACTTAGAGTCCGTTTGGTGTGGATTATAAATTAGTTTGTTTGACTAAAATAGTTTATTTGATCAAGAATAGTAAAAAATATCATGCTACAAAGGAAATTTTTTTAGTCAAATAAATTATTTTTAGTCAAATAAACTATTTTGATTAAATAAACTAGTTTATAATCTACACCAAATAGAGTCTTACACCACAAGGAACAGCTCTTCATTTCAGTTAAAGCGTTGCGAAGTACACTGCAAGTACTTCAAAATGATATCAAAGAAGTTTCCAAATGATCTCAGACGACCCACTGAAATCTACTCGAGGAAAACCAATTTTCTACAAATTTCGAGACAAACCATGTAGTATACCCAACAAATGATTTTTATATTATTACTCACTGTCAGCGATTTTATGTCTTTAATAATTCCGTAAGTGCACGGATCGCTCAAGTAATAAAGTGGATTTTGAGTCCAAGTATCGTTTCCACGAAGATTTAGATAGTTCAATTCAATTATACTAACCTTAACCGAATCTAATGAACTTTTGAATGTTTGTTTCTTAAACTAATTAAAACATGAACTAAAATTAATTAACTAATTATAAATCAAACAAATAAGAAATTAAACTAAATGAGAATTACTTTAAAATTGGAAAAGAAAAGAAAAGAAAAGTGTACTAGGATCTCGAATCCACTTATATCAATTATCTTTAATCCGAACAATTAAATTTGATAACATGATTTACTTATGAAGATCAATATTCCTAATTTAATTTAACAATCTCTTTTCGAGTAGAATTAAACCTATTCCTATGCTAATTCGACTATATTTCTATGATGAATGCGAGCATACAAGAATGCATTAGAATTTGTGAATACTTAGATATCACGTAAAGCATAGCGGTATATTTCTATCCCCTATCGGACTCTCACGACAATTAATATATGTATAACCTATTTTCCTTCTCTCGAAGGTAAAACAAGCCACAAGAATCATACAACTATTACGCATATAATTGTAGATGAAGAGAAAATCAATATCAATTGTTCAAAAATAAAAACATGCTTAAATATCAAAAACTAGGTTCGAAGAATTAAAGATTCATGATACAAGTTTCATCATGATCCTAGCACTATTTAATTCTAGCCTAGCATACTAATAATAAGAGAAGAAAGAAGAGATGAAAATATGGAGTTCATCACCCGGATAAGAAGAAAATAATTGGGAGATAAAATATTGAACTTGATCTTCGTTTTAATCTTGAAAGGATGAATCTTGATCTTCGTTCTTGATTTGTCTCCCGTTCTTCTCTCCAAATTCGGCTCCCCAAAATTCTCTCCTTGATATGAGTTAATAACTCATATATATACTTACCTAATTGTGCCCTAAAAGATCCCAAAAATTCATTAAAATCGTGTCCCCAAAGGTTTCCTAAGTGTATCAGGACTCAAAAAGAAAAAAAAATTACGTTTCTGCAGAAAATACACTGGGCGATCGCCCAGTGCAAACCCGGGCGGTCGCCCAGGCAAAGTAAAAACCATTCTGCTGCCCAAAAAAAGGGTTGGGCGATCGCCCAAATTTAAGCCTGGGCGATTGCCCAGCTCACGCTATTTCCTCTTCCGCAGCTGTTTTTCAAATGGCCATAACTTCTTGTAGAAAACTCCAAATTGAGATCCGTAAAAAGTGTTGGACTCTTAATTCAATTATATTTCCAATGATATATCATTTGACTTTTGAAGATTTCTATATCAAAATTTGTGCTTGAATTTCTCCACGTGCTGCTGTAGGTAGTTTCTCAATTCGGTTCTTTAGCTTTCTGGTGTTTGATATTCACTTCAAAAACTCCATTTACTTGTCGATTTCACCAAGTTGTTGCTCTTTCCGTCCATTCTTCTCCAATTGCTATTAAACAGGTCCAAAACTGAAATATGAAGATTAAAACACAAAATTAAGTAATAATTCAATAAAATAACGGAATAAAAGTTTAGTTTAAAGGTCCTAATAAGTGCACAAAATGCACTTATCAAACACCCCAAACTAAATCTTTGTTCGTCCTCGCACAAAAATAAAAATAAACTAGAACTTTAAACTAAGCTAAAAGAATTAACAGGAAGTGACTTAATGTTAAATTTCTTACCATATGCCTCAAGTTTGAAAAATAAAGTAACACGTTTAGAAAAAGATCAAACAACACAAAGAATTTTTCACTTATCCAATACTTGACTTTTAGTGAGTGTGTGATTAGCCAAAAATTGAACTTACACATGTATTATACCACGACCAATATTGTGTTGTTGATACTTTTACAATTCCGAACCCTTTGTAGTCATTTATTCCTTACACCTCTCGTAAATTACACACTTCTTATGTTTTTCTCCCAAATCCCGAGGTGTTCTAGCAAATTTGGTTCCTATTGATCAACACAATGCTTTTTTCAAATAAAGTGGTAAAAATTAAAAACTTGTATTCCTAGAACTAGGATGGTGAGTGATTTCTAAATTCTCATCTTCAGTCTCTTAGGTTCTAACCTAGCAATCCTTACCGAGCACTTCTAACTATTTTTTTTTTATTTAACCAATATAAACTATCTTACATCTTGTGCAATACTTTTCTCTCACTAGCTTTCTATGTGACCGTTGTAGCGAGCTTTGGGCCGATGACTCCCAAGTCAAATAACTATAGGGCACCGTGTTTTAAAATACCCTAACGAGCTTAATTGCTCGAGTCCCACGGTGCTATAAGAGAAGTGAAGATGTAATTTTTTTTTTTACTCATGTAACGAGCTTTGGGCGATGACTCCCAAGTCGATGACTTTAGGGCATCAGGTTTTAAAATACCCTAACAGGCTTAATTACTCGAGTTAGATATTTTATTTATTTATTTTTTTTCGGTGAGTAGTGCTCAATTCATTTCCTTGACTACAACCTATTCAACCAAAGATGAGATCCGAAAACCCAAACCATCAAAATTCCACGAAAACATGTACTAACTTTAACACCCCAAACCGTTCTCAAACAGTTTGGTTACTAATCTAAAGATTTAGGAACGAGAATTTTTTTATAATGATCTAAGTCAATAATATCAACACATACACTCAAATCATGTTTCTAATAAGTGATAAGTCAACGGTGGTCACGTGCTTCAAATCTAGTCTAACATGGATAAGTATTCATATAAAAGCATGTGTTCAAGTGTTGTCCAATATTCTACTAAAAATATACTCGACTTCAAACAAATCTCATCATTGGCGACAAGATATTCAACAATAACTATGAAAGAATTTTTTTTTTATATAATAATAAAAAAAAATGATTTTTTTTCTTTTTTTTTTACAGTTATATAGACCCGAATAATAAGCAAATTCAAAATAATTAAGTATTCTGATACTTAACCCACCCCCAAACTAAAACATTATATTGTCCCCAATGTAATAGCAAAATAAAGCAAATAGAGGAGGGATAAAGTCGGTACTCCCCGGAGATAGATGTGGAGAAGATGGATCTGGCTGATTGAAGGTCCGGTTGAAGTAGAATTAGATGTGGAGTTGGGACTCTTGCAAAGTAGGACATCCTGCGATTGACATAGTAAAACTTTTTAAGGGCATTAAATAATAAATAAAAAAAACTAATAAATTAATTAAACCGATTAAAACCACAATAACATAAAGCAAGTAAATAAAAGGGTTAGAAAATGGGTTGCCTCCCATTAAGCGCTTATTTATAGTCATTAGCTTGACTTATTGACTGATTGATCACGGCACTTTGTATAATGCTTTTGAGGACTTGCTTTGCTTGCATCTATTGACTTTGCACCATTTTTCATTTATCCTCAAAATTTTGAATTTGTGCTCCCCATAAAAATATGATTTTAGTGTAGCATCTTGCTTGAACACAACCACGAAAATTTCAACTTCTTCGTCGACCTTGATCATAAAATCAATTTTAGAAGAAATAGTAGAGTTAGAGAATTGCTTGTCTAACTTTTGCTTTTGTAATCTCTGAGGAGATGGGATCGGATGCTCATATAGTTTGATAGGAACAGTTGCCTTAATTTGTGGTGTATCTGAATTCTCTTTAATATATGTTGTCTCTGTTCCACGTGCTCCTTATCAGTGGATGGTTCATTTTCTTTATTTGCAACTGACATCTTTACATGGATTTCTAGTAATTGAACTTCACTTTTGGTAGTAACAGTTGTAACACTTTAATTGGGATTCACCTCTGCATTAATTGACAAAGTACCTGGTGGTCTGCCTGATAAAGCAACTACTATCTGCCCCATCTGTGTCTCTAGATTCTTTATTAAAGCACTTTGATTTTGAAGAATAGTATATCTCTTATGTATGAACTGTTCGGTTCTCTCGATAAATTTATTGATTGAGTCTTCTAATGATGTACTCTTTTCTAGCTACTGAAACTATGGTCTAAAATTATTTTGATTATCTTTCCAAGAGAAATTTGGATGGTTTCGCTACCCTAGATTATATGTGTTGGAGAAAGCATAATTTTGCCGATAATGGCAACCTTGAACATATTCGGCTTGCACGAGTCATTTGTAATAGAATAGGGCATTCGATGTCTTTGTGATTTGCCCCACACTCTTCACAAGTTGATTTCTTCGTTTGCATCACATGGACCGATTGTAACATGTTCTCCACTTTGTGTGCCAAAGAATTTATTTTTGCGAGATAGCACCGTGATAATGTCTACTTCTTCATTAATCTCTTTAGCTTTCTTTGCATTGCGATAAAATCTCCAACGAGCATGTTGTCTTCATCAATCTCGAAATTGCGTCATATCTCATGACATTAGCCTTGTGCATTGCGAAATGATATGAAAGAAGTTTCAAATGATCTCAGACGACCCACTGAAATCTACTCCCAAATCTACTCGAGGAAAACCAGTTTCTACAAATTTCGAGACAAACCCACTACATGGCTGGAAACCATGTAGCATACCGAGCAAATGATTTTATATTATTACTCACCAAGAGAATAGCATTGGTGACTCACTGATCCATGGACTAGGTTGGAAAAATCTAAGAGGGTTTTTGAAATTCGCAAATGAAGCTTGATATGTGGTGGCTTATCCTCTTTCCATTCCTATAAATAAGACCGCTTATCGCTCCATTTATTGCACCATAAGGAGACAAAAAAGAAAGAAAGAAGGAAAAAGTAACTTCAAAGTGAAGAAAATTATTTTTGCTAATTTTGGTTATTTAACTATCAGATAAGGAGACTTCTTAATTGATACGAAGTTCTCCATTTGTGATAAGATCCCAAAATGTTTTTACTTTCAAATATAATTCGTTGTTCAATTTAAATTTTTTGGCAGTTCCATAAAATGTCAACACCACCCGCCTTCAAGTGTCGACAATTCAATGGTCTTCATCTTCTCCAATCTTCCCCGGACAACAAGTGCATGTACTTCAAAGTGTTGACACTTGCACCACTTTTTCAAATAAATTATATAAAAAGTGTCGACCTTTCGTGGAAAGTGTCGACACTTAAATCTAGGTCAACAAGAAAAGAGGTTTGTAATCTTCTTAATTTCCAATCTTTGATTATTGCAAGAACTTCGGAGCACCTGCCTAATATCCATGAGTGAAATATGTGTTTGAAATTTTAAGAAGGAAATTGGTCAAAAGCGTCCATAACGTATGGACTCGGTAGGCAAATCATCCCTACCTTTCAAATTTTGGTAATTACATCCCTTACCTATCCATGTAGTGTGCAAATCATCTTTTTGAACGGAATCCATCCAATATTCCGTTAAACTTTTGAGATTTTGGCACAAATGGTCCATAACCTTTGTTCTTAGTGTGGAATTGGTTCCTAATGTTTATGTTTTGGCAAACAAGTCCATAACCTATGTGTTTTAGTGCGAAATTGGTCCTTATGGGATGAAAAAGATAAATATACCCTTAGTTTTAATTAAAATAAATTGTATGTGGATTCCTAATCATTACAAAATGTGCAAATAAGTCTAATACTTTTATTTTTTATAAAAAATTAAAGAAAACTAATGATTTTTTTAATTAACACTTTAGTAATAAAAATGTCAAATAAAATTATTATTTTTATTATGAAGTAATAAATATATTATTTAAAATTAAAACTTTTATTTTATTGTTATATAAAAAAAATAACTTTGTCACAAACTTGATGTTCAAATACTTTTATTTAATTGAGTTATATGTTTATTAACTGAAAATATTAGAAATCCAATTATATTCTTTATATTTTAATTTATCATTTTATTTTCGTTCAAAAATAAAACACATAACGTGTAAATTAATTTTTATTACTATTTTTATGTTAAATAAAAATGTAATAAGATTAGTTCAATGTCATAAAATTATATACGTCATTTTGTTATTTATTTAACTTAATTTTTAAAGTAAATAGGGAGAGAAAAATTTATAAGTAAAGAGGGAGAAAAATGATTTCTCACAATAATTTCCCTTTATTACTTAATAATAAAAATAATAAATTTATTTGACATGTTTATTACTAAAGTGTTAATTCCAAAAAAAAAAAAAAAACTCATTAGTTTTTTTAATTTTTTTTATAAAAAATAAAAGTATTGGACTTATTTGCACATTTTGTAATGATTAGGAATCCACATACAATTTCTTCTAATTAAACTAATGGTATATTTGTCTTTTTCATTCTATAAGGACCAATTTCGCACCAAAACACATAGGTTAGGGACTTGTTTGCCAAAACATAAACGTTAGGGACCAATTCCACACTAAAGACAAAAGTTAGGGACCATTTGCACCAAAATCCCAAAGGTTTAACGGAATATTGGATGGATTCTGTTCAAAAGGATGATTTATGCATTACATGGATATGTGAGTGATATAATTGCCAAAATTTAAAAGGTAAGGATGATTTATGCACTGTGTCTATACGTTAGGGACGTTTGGGGCCAATTTCTCTTTTAAGAATGTGTATTATGTGGAATTGACACGTGTTGCATATTATTTGATAATATACTTGGTTAAATGCGAATAAAAGTATTATGATTATCATATTTAATAATCACACATGCATAATAGACTACGTTTTCCTCCATCATATGCCCTCTTGTATATGCACTATATCAAAAAGCGGTGTATGATTACGGGATGGGTGATAGAACAAATAGTGTACTTGATTACGTAGAGAAGTCTTCATAAGGATCAACTCGGGTTCGGGATCGATGTTGACATGTTATGGCCACCCACCTTTGTCGAAATGGCCACTAGTGACATGTTTGATTATTATTAACCATTTTTGTTATTGAGTGCTCTGGGTGCGATTTGAGAATTGTAGGGGCGGCCTCACTTGAATGTGTAATGACCCATCATATTTCATTCAACTTGAATTATATTCATTGTTGTTTATCTTTCTCCTTTTAAGAAAATGTGGATAGACTACTTTGAGATAGCTTCCTAGATGCTTGAAGGAACTCGAATGATGGGTCGAGATATATGCATTTCACGAATTTGCTTGACCACTTGTGAACTTTTATCAACCTAATGAGGCTTCATGCCGCACCCGGATGAGTCATGTGTCAGTCTTTTCTACTAGCTTTAATGAGTGAGGCCGGGGACTATATAGCTACTCGGATCCCAAATCGCCAAGTCTTTTGATGAGTTATCAATGAAGTTTGTTGTTTACTTTATGAGCAACAAGCGATCGAAGAAAATCGCCAATCGGATTGATGCAAGTTGTGCAAGAAAAAGACGAATTGTTGAAAGACTACCTAGCTCGATTTAAATCATCCTTTTGAACGGAATCCATCCAATATTCCGTTAAACCTTTGAGATTTTAGCACAAATGGTCCCTAACCTTTGTTCTTAGTGTGAAATTGGTTCCTAACGTTTATGTTTTGGCAAACAAGTCCATAACCTATGTGTTTTAGTACGAAATTGGTCCTTATGGGATGAAAAAGATAAATATACCCTTAGTTTTAATTAAAATAAATTGTATGTGGATTCCTAATCATTACAAAATGTGCAAATAAGTCTAATACTTTTATTTTTTATAAAAAAATTAAAGAAAACTAATGATGTTTTTTAATTAACACTTTAGTAATAAAAATGTCAAATAAAATTATTATTTTTATTATGAAGTAATAAATATATTATTTAAAATTAAAACTTTTATTTTATTGTTATATAAAAAAAAATAACTTTGTCACAAACTTGATGTTCAAATACTTTTATTTAATTGAGTTATATGTTTATTAACGAAAAATATTACAAATCCAATTATATTCTTTATATTTTAATTTATCGTTTTATTTTCGTTCAAAAATAAAACACATAACGTGTAAATTAATTTTTATTAGTATTTTTATGTTAAATAAAAATGTAATAAGATTAGTTCAATGTCATAAAATTATATACGTCATTTTGTTATTTATTTAACTTAATTTTTAAAGTAAATAGAGAGAAAAAATTTATAAGTAAAGAGGAGAAAATGATTTCTCACAATCATTTTCTTTATTACTTAATAATAAAAATAATAAATTTATTTGAAATGTTTATTACTAAAGTGTTAATTCCAAAAAAAAAAAAACTCATTAGTTTTTTTAAATTTTTTTATAAAAAATAAAAGTATTGGACTTATTTGCACATTTTGTAATGATTAGGAATCCACATACAATTTCTTCTAATTAACCTAATGGTATATTTGTCTTTTTTCATTCCATAAGGACCAATTTCGCACCAAAACACATAGGTTAGGGACTTGTTTTCCAAAAATAAACTTTAGGGACCAATTCTACACTAAGAACAAAAGTTAGGGGCCATTTGCACCAAAATCCCAAAGGTTTAACGGAATATTGGATGGATTCTGTTCAAAAGGATGATTTGCGCATTACATGGATATGTGAGTGATGTAATTGCCAAAATTTAAAAGGTAAGGATGATTTGCGCACCAGGTCTATACGTTAGGGACGTTTTGGGCCAATTTCTCTTTTAAGAATGTGTATTATGTGGAATTGACACGTGTTGCATATTATTTGATAATATACTTGGTTAAATGAGAATAAAAGTATTATGATTATCATATTTAATAATCACACATGCATAATAGACTACGTTTTCCTCCATCATATGCCCCTCTTGTATATGCACTATATCAAAAGCAGTGTATGATTCTGGGATGGGTGATAGAACAAATAGTGTACTTGATTCTGTCGAGAAGTCTTCATAAGGATCAACTCGGGTTCGGGATCGATGTTGACATGTTATGGCCACCCACCTTTGTCGAAATGGCCACTAGTGACATGTTTGATTATTATTAACCATTTTTTGTTATTGAGTGCTCGGGGTACGATTTGAGAATTGTAGGGGCGGCCTCACTTGAATGTGTAATGACCCACATCATATTTCATTCACTAAATTATATTCATTGTTGTTTATCTTTCTCCTTTTTAAGAAAATGTGGATAGACTACTTTGAGATAGCTTCCTAGATGCTTGAAGGAACTCGAATGATGGGTCGAGATATATGCATTTCACGAATTTGCTTGACCACTTGTGAACTTTTATCAACCTAATGAGGCTTCATGCCGCACCCGATGAGTCATGTGTCGGTCTTTTCTACTAGCTTTAATGAGTGAGGCCAGGGACTATATAGCTACTCTGGATCCCAAATCTCCAAGTCTTTTGATGAGTTATCAATGAAGTTTGTTGTTTACTTTGCGAGCAACAAGCGATCGAAGAAAACTGCCATTGGATTGATGCAAGTTGTGCAAGAAAAAGACGAATTGTTGAAAGACTACCTAGCTCGATTTAGTAGAGCAACACTCAACATCAAGTATGGAAAAATGTCAGCTTGGTCACGGCTATGACAAATGGTACTCAGAATCACTCATTTAAAATGGGATAATTTGTACTTTTGCTCTCAACCTTTTCAATTTGTAACAAATCTACCTCTAATCTTTTTTTAGCACCAGACATCCCCAACCTTTCAATTTTTTTTTGCAAATCACGTCCCTATTGACATATTTTGACGGTTTTGCCACCCTCTTTAAATAAACAAAAATAGAAAAAAGTTAAAAACAACAAAAAATAAAAGAAAATTGCAAATAAAGTCTCATAACTTTTAAAAAACACAAAATAACTTCATCTTCCCTAAAACCCCAACCCATAACTTTGTCACAAAATGCTGCTTCAGATGGCAACAATTCGAGGAATTACAACGTTTTTCGTTTCGACGACAAATGAGAAATGATGATTCATTGACAGCCTACTCTCCCTCATGGCAAAGCCATGGCCTCGAAGAGTTGCTAATTCGAGAAATTCCTATCTTCCAATATAGTAAAATGCAGAAAATGGATCCTGTCGAAATGTGTGGTTTGTTTGAATAAATTTCAAGAACATGATATACTTAAACTTCTTCCCAAATGTAATCATGTTTTTCATTTAGACTGCGTTGATATATGGCTTCAAAGTAATGCCAATTGACCTCTGTGCAGATCTTCCATTTCAGGTAGAAATCGATACCAACTCGATAGAATCGTAGCACCAAATTCTTCACCTTAAGATCCACAACCCTTGAGCATTGTTGGAAGTGAAGAAGATTTTGTTGTGATTGAACTGAATAGACAGCAAGAAAGAAGTGGTTCAAGCATAAATTTAGTACAGTCTAATAGAATTCATTCATCAAGAAAGTTTGAACACAAGATTAGCAAATCAAAACCCAGAAAATTTCATCATGTTTCAATCATGGGAGATGAAGGGATTGATGTAAGAGAAAAAGATGAAGTTTGGGTTGGGGTGGGGTGGGGTGGGGTGGGGTGGGGTTTTGGGGAAGATGAAGTTATTTTGTATTTTTTAAAAGTTATGGGACTTTATTTACAATTTTTTTTTATTTTTTGTTGTTTTTAACTTTTTTCTATTTTTGTTTATTTAAAGAGGAAGGCAAAACTGTTAAAATATATCAATAGGGACATGATTTACAAAAAATTGAAAAGTTGGAGATGTCTGGTACTAAAAAAAAGGTTAAGGGTAGATTGTTACAAATTGGAAATGTTGGGATACCAAAAGTGCAAGTTACCCTTTAAAATGTTATTGTCAAAGAACCCTGGACTCAATGCATGAATTGTTGATGAAAGGAGATAAGTGTTGATGTTGATAAGGTGTTCACAGTTCATGGCTACCAAGAACCATAGAGACGTAGAGAGCCAAAGTCCCATAAGAGAAAATATCATGACGAGCTTAGGGGTAAAAATGACTAGGGTAAACAAAAAACAGAGAATGATAAGAATACACTAGTAGATCAAACAAGACAACAACCATACCAATCATATACCCTTCTGAACACTTAATGGACAAATATCCTAATGGAAATCAGGGATAAGTTGGAACAAGATTGACAAAAGAAAATGAGTGTACCGCCTCTACAAAAGAGACCAACAAAAGTATACTTTCACAAAGATCATGGCCAAGACACAAAAGATTAACTGCAAATGAAGGAGAAGCTCGATCAATTCCTAAAAAAGAGAATACTTGGCTAACTTTGTAAGGACCGGTAATGAGAAGGAGAAAACTGACAATTAAGACCGAAATCCTCTTCCAAGAGATGATGATATCTATTAGCCAATTGCCAGTTAAAAAAGCTACCACTCAAAAAACTGGGTTAGCCGATCAATAAATTTTTTTAGTTCTCATGTACTTAGTTTTGCATGTAATGTTGAGTACTAACCTAAAAAGGTCTCGAAAATTGTTTCTCAACAAGTCTCTTTGCTTAATAGAAATCAATGAAATGTTGAAATTGTTGAGTGACAAAGGTAATAAGAGGAGTTAAAAACCCCAAGGGCCAATAAACTGGTAGAGGCACAAATCTCTAGGTTGAGTAGGTAGACCTCCAAATGTGAAAAATTAGTAGAGGCATACATCCATCGATCGAGTAGGTAGAGCTCAAAAATCTAAAAAGTCAGTAAGAGACGTAAATCTCTCAAATAAGTAGATGGACCTTGAAACCATATATCAACAGGGAAAAAATCTCTTGATCAAGTAGATAGACCTCCAAATGCCAAAAATTGGTAAAGGCATAAATTTCTCGTCAAGCGTGTATATCCCAAAAGGCAATGAGTTGGTAAGAAGAATAACTCTCTCAAATGAGTAGGTGACATCGAAACCATATATCGATAGGGGCACAAATGTCTTGATTAAGTAGGTAGACCCCCAAATTCCAAAAATTGGTGGAGGTGTAAATCTCTCAATCAAGTAGAAGATCCCAAAAAAACAAAAGAGTTGCTAAGAGGTATAAATCTCTTGAATGAGTAGGTGAACCACACGAACTACTCAGCTCCAACCGGGGATGATAAGACTTAGCCTCGCATAAGCTCACATAGCCAATGAAAGTGGCAAAACTTAGCCTCTTCTAAGACCACATCGCTAGCAATGAAAACGATAAGACTTAGCCTTGCCTAAGAATACATTGACGACCGGTGTGACATGAGATCGATGGTAAAAATTGCATGAATATGACCAGGGCATGGATGTGTTCTACCGAAGAGCCTCATTTATGAAAAAATAGAAAAGAAGAGCTTGCTAAGTCAGCCCTAGCTAGATTGCCTCGACGAGTCAATTTACGTGTTGGAAAATCTTCTAACACCACAAAACTTGATGCTAAGTTGCAAGCAATCAAGGTAAATGGGAATGGGTGCTCAAAAAAATAAAATATCGAAAAGAAAATATGATAAGTTAATTATAGGCCGCCATTTGAAAAGTGGAAATAATGACCCACACGCTGGATTATTATATACAAATCACAAGGTATTTCTGCACGCGGGATTAATATTCTTACAAGTCAAAGTCTTAAAAGGAAAGTAAACACGCCTTAACAATACTATTGAAAATAGAATAACATCTAAAGAGGGCCTTGAGGTCAAGCATACAAGCGACCAATGGCATCTCCATCCCTTGTCCACAACGGCTGCTCATTTCCTGTCATCAGATCCCCGTACGTTCAAGCTCGTCGTGCTAGAAAATGATATAGTCCAGTATGGTCGATAATCTAGTGCTCATATGCCACTTCCTCATTAGTCTTTCCAAGTTCATCATTGAAGGACTTTTCCCTATACATGCATGGGCACTCATTGAACACCATTGAAGACTTAAAGTCTTCTAGTTCTTGACCGCCGTAGTCTCTAGCTATCTCTGGAGATCTTGGATAGTATTGGTCTTCTTGAGAAGTCAAGATTTTCTTTCCTTGGAAATCTCTTTCACTCGCTCTAATGCTTTTGCTTCAGCCTTCCTAGCTTTATGCAACTTATATGTGCCTTCTTCGTTGCTGGACGAGCTACCGCCAGCGTAATTGCCTGCGATATAATCACAAGACTTGTAAAAGCATCATAATAAAAAGATAGAATGTTAAAGTAAGCAAGGACCCATTGGTGCTCCAATGTTGATGAATTTCCAGTCTAATTGTTGTAGGGTAATTTTTTGAGCAACATCCGATAAAATTAGAATCACTCTACATCACCCTTCCTTCCAAAACTGACAGTTTATAGCAATCCATACCAATATTCTACTAAAGATGTCATGTTTACAAAGAGGATCAATTAATATAAGAGCATTCCCACATACATGGCATGAATCCCGAGCTTCCTCTTATCGATAGGCATCAATCCAAGTTGTCAAAGGACCTAACTAAGAGTTCCCTTTTGGACTTGAGTGAAGAGATTAGAGAAGTAATGATACAAACAATGATAGCTGCTATATGTTACAATGACAGTTGCTATATGTTGATAGAAACAATGAGAGTTGCTATGTTACAATGACAGCTGCTATATGTTACGATGCTGCTACATGTTATCTCGCTATATGTTACAATTTGCCTACATCACCGCTCGCCCACCCCGATGGTCTTTTAGCTCGCCTCTGACGGGTGGATAGCAATAAACCAACTGTCGTTATGTTAGCCAGACAAGCAACCTATAGAATGGCAGTTACCACTGACGATTGGAAAGATGTAACGTCCTTCATTAACTCTTAGTAATGAGAGAGATGAAGAGACACTTGTCATTAAAGACTATTAAAGATCGTAACTGCAGGCCACCCTATAAATAGAGGCTAACTCCTAAGGTAAAACCAACTCTCATATACTCTATATTATTATTCTATATATCTGGTTTTAATCATATAGTGATTATCACACCAGATTGGACACGAGGAAAGAAACTCTACCACCTTTTGCAGGTCTCCACTACTATCGCCACCGTACTTAGGAGAGGAGAAAAATATTTATCATTATTTGGCGTCGTTTGTAGGAAACCGCACAAAAAGTCATGGCTCGAACTAGAAGATTTAGAAATATAACTACCCTCAGCCCTCATTGGAGATGTTGATATAGAGTCCAATGCTGCCACTAACCACTCATAGCAAGAGTTTGCCTCTGCTGCTCAACTAGCAACACTACAAGCGCAGGTGGCGACTTTAGCGGCTCAACTCCATAATCGAAACACTATGGTGTCTCAACCTTCTTAGGCTCCTAGTCTTCCATCAATAGGATCATTACTGACAGGAGGTAAGACCATTACCGCCAGGGGCTCCACCCCAAGTTCCTAGTCTTCTACCGATAGGACCATCATCGCTAGGAGCTCTACCCCAGGCTCCTAGTCTTTCACCAGTGGGACTGTCACCGATAGGTACTCCACTCCAGGCTCCTAACTTTCTAACAATAAAAATACTGCCAATAGTGGCTCCGCCACTGGTCCCAGGTTCTTTGGCTTCATCATTTGTACCCCACATTCATTCATTGACGTCTGGCCAAAATCCACTATAGGAGCAACCATCATGGATGAGTTCGCCTACGCTAGGTGAGACATCAGTGTTAGGCCTCGAGCAATGGTTAGAAGACATGGTGGGTTGAAAAATAGCAGATGCTATGTCTAAGAAAAAATAGTAAGCTACAATCTATGGTATTGGAAAAATATGCTTTTTCTCCAAAAGTGATGGCTGTTCCTTTGTCACGAGACTTCGAACAACCAAAGATGGAGAAGTATGATGGGTCCTCTGACCCTGTTGATCACCTTAGGGCCTTTATTGATTTGATTAGATTACGTGTCACCCAGATGTTATTATGTGCATGGCCTTCTTGTTAATACTTAAGCAAGAGGCAAGGGACTGGGTGGCAACTCTTCCCCCAAAATTCATCCACACGTTTGATGATTTTTCTAAGCAGTTTTGCTGCATACTTTGCCAGTAGAAAGAAGGCTAAGAAGACAATTATTGGACTAATGCAATTGACCCAGGATAAAGACGAGCTTCTAAAAGATTTCATTGCCCGGTTCAATAGGACCACACTGGAAATCAAAGATCTGCAGATGTTTGCTGCAATCACTGCCATGATGAGTGGAACTAGAAGTCACCCTTTCAAGAGTCACTCTCCAAAAACTCGTCGGATACGATGCATGAGTTACTAAGAAGAGGGGATAAATATATGGACGCTGAAGAAACATATTTCATTAGCAAAGGCATGAAAGATCGAAAGGAACCTTAGTCTAACAAAAGAAAGACTCGGGACGAGTCCGAACCTCGAGATGACAAATGCAAGTAGAAAATGAACCATCTAAGGTGGATAAATGATGAGGGTACCAAAGAAGGATCAAGCTAGCTAGGAAGTCCTAGTGTACCTACTGGACCCGACCTGCGACAACTTCTTATTTTTACTACATTATTTATTAAGTGTAAGTTATGCGATATAAACATTCTCAACTACTACAACGATCAAACGAGATGATAAGCCTTGGTTAAAAAAAATGAGGCAAGGCGATGAGCCTTTGTTTAAAAAAGGTGAGGCAATGAGCCCTATTTAAAAAACAAAACAAGGCGATGAGCCTCTATTTAAAAATCAAGGCGATGAGCCTCTATATGAAAAATAAAGCGATAAGCTTCTGTTTAAAAATCAAGGCGATGAGCTTCGTTTTAAAAATCAAAGCGATAAGCCTCTATTTAAAAATCAAGGCGATGAGCCTCAATGAGCGAAAAAAATCAAGGTGATTAGTCTCTGTCTGCGAAAAAACAAGGCGATTAGCCTCTGTCTGAAAAAACAAAGTGATGAGATTTTGTTTAAAAATTTCAAGAAAAACAAGGCGATGGGCCCCTGTCTGAAAAATTTAGAGAGGAGCAAGTGCGGTAGATTATTTCTACTTCCTATTAACGACAGTCTATGAAAAAGTATATGTTACAATGACAATTGTTATATGTTGATAGAAACAATGACAGTTGCTATGTTACAATGACAGCTGCTATATGTTATGTTGCTATTATATGTTATCTGCTAATAGTGGCACGTCCTGATATACCCGCCTCCTCGGCTTCGCCCGCCTCGATGGTCTTATAGCTCGTCTCTGACGGGTGGATAGCAATAAACCAACTGTCGTTAGGTTGGCCAGACAAGCAACCTCACGAATGACAGTTATCACTGGCGATTGAAAGATGTAACGTCCCTCATTAACTCCTAGTAATGAGGGAGTTGAAGAGATACTTGTCATTAAAGACTATTAAAAGTCGTAACTCCAGGCCACCCCTATAAACAGAGGCTAACCCCCAAGGTAAAAATCAACTCTCATATACTCCATAATATTATTCTGTATATCTGGTTTTAATCATATACTGATTATCATGCCAGAGCGGACACATGGGAAAGAAGCTCCACTACCTTTTGCAGGTTTCCACCACTGTCGCCGCCTCGTACTCAGAGGAAGAGAAAAATATTTATCATTAGAAAGGTTCGCGAAACGATTTCCTACACAAATTCTCAATCAATATGTATTGAATGGAGATGTCATGTTCGCAATGAGAGTCATTTTCATAATAACGTATGTTCTTATATTAATTGTTACAATCACATCGATTATTTATTCACTTTTAAAATCGACTTTAAAAATTCATCATTTTTTTGGGAAGTGAGGTTTATGCCGGTTCATAATCAGTAAGTTTAATCTTGAGAAAAAGACGCTCCTGCTCATAATTTGGGGTGCGTTTGATTGCAAGCATTGAATTTAGGTGGAAAGAAAATGAATTCCAGGTAATTGAATTGCCAAGAAATTGTTAATTGGAAAATATCAATTTTAGAAGACAAATTTTACCTGAAAAATAAAACTTCTTCTCCCTAAGAAAATGTTTTCATTATTTTCAAGAAAAATGTAACCATTTATGTAGAAATGAGAAAATGTTTTACCTAGAAAAAAATGACAATCAATCAAACGTGTAGTTGGAAAATAGGTGGGAAAAGGCTTGTTCCGTGAAAAAATGTGGTTACCAAATGTATCAATTAGAAAATATGTGGAAAAAAAAAGTTTTTTTCATAGAAAATAGGTTGCAATCAAATTGGAAAATATGTGGAAAAAAAAAGCTTTTTTCAAGAAAAATAGATTACAATCAAACGCATCCTTAGGGTATTTTATAAGTGTAAATTATATTGTAAGTCTTCAACATTTCCACTTTGTCTCACAATTTTAATAGTATGTATCATCACAATCTTTCATTAATTAGCGGAGTTCATCCCTAATGACAATTTTTATTCAAACTTCTATTAAGGTGATGTAACAAGTCAATCTTGTCCTTAAACAAAAAATAAATACATAAATGACAAAAAAAAAATAAAAATAAATACATAAATGACAAAAAAAAAAAAAAGGACAAAAAAAGAATAGAAAATAGATAAAAAAGAAAAAGAGACTTCCATCTTTTTTTCAATGAACCACTCCACCCTACCCTACCCTACCCTACCCTACCCTACCCTACCTTATCCCATCCTACTCTATCCCACCCTACTCTACCTTACCCTACCCCCAAGCCCAAAAATGCCCACAACCACCCCAAGACTAGTGCCAACAACTATCATCACCAAACGAAGTCATAGGAACTGGTTTTGGTGGTGAGAGTTGTTGCCACTAGTCTTGGGATAGTGGCAGCAGTTTTGGGCTTGGTGGGGGATGGTTTATGGAAGAAAAAAATCTCTCTCTCTTTTTTTTTTTAGTATTTAAGGATAAGATTGATCTTTTGCATCGCTTTAAGGAAAATTGGCGCAAATGGTCTCCAACCTATGATATTAGTGCGCAAATGGTCCCTAACTTTTCATTTTTGACGGAATAGTCCCTAACCTATCTATTTAGGTGCGCAATTGGTCCTTTTTAACAGATTCCATTAAAAATTCATTAAAAACCTATCATTTAGGTGAGCAAATGGTCCCTCTCAATTTTTTTTGTCTTTATTAGTGGGGGTAAAATTGTCAAGGTACATTTTTTTTTTCAATTGGCGCAAATGGTCCATAACCTTAGTTTTAATTAAAGAAATTTGCAATTGGATTCCTAACCTTTGCAAAAAGTAAAAATGGATTCGATACTTTAATTTTTTTATTAAAAATTAAAAAAACTAATAAATTGATAATATACTAATATTTTGTATATTTTATGAACTATTATAAAATAACTAAAATTTAAACTCATAATTATTAACAAATGTGCGAATTAAAATTATTTTATTATTATTAAGTAATCATATTATTTAAAATTCAAACTTTAATTTTATCATTACAACATAAAAAGAAAAATAAATTTGTCACAAATAATTTTTTTTTTTTAATTATGTTCAACCTAATTTCATTTTATACTTGTCTCATATTTACTTTCGTCAACCATGTCCGCTTTTGAGCCATATGGCTCTTGAGCCAAATTTCAATTTTAAATTTTAATTTATTTTTCTATTTAAAAAAAGGGTAATTATATTCACACTACACTTTTTATTATTCACACCACGTTTTAATTGCAATAAAGATCCCCCAACATTTGATATTTAGACACTTATGTCTTTAATTTTTTTCATCGTATTTTTATCATTAACTTTCATTTAGTTTTCACATCTTGTCTCCGATGAAGATTTTTGTCTAAATATTCTGTTAATGTGCATTGAAACGAGAGAAAAATATTTTATTAAATTTACGTATTTGTTATTTATTTTAATTATGTAAAAATATTATAGGCAAAAAAAAAAATTTACGCCCTCCTAATTAATTTTTTGGACAAAAATCATTACCAAAGGCAAATATAAGACATGCAAATTAATAGATTGATGATAAAAATTTGCTAAAAATAATTAGAGTCATAAATGCAAAAGTGACCAATAGTTGGAGACTTTTATTGCAATTAAAATGTAATGCACTTAACAAATAATGTTGTACTAATATAATTACTCTTAAAAAAAGTCTTCACCTCTTCACCTCCACGCCACCCACCCCATCCACGTGTCGGTGACCGGAGGGGAGAAATCCCCCCCTGATCTAGTCGAAACCAGGGAGTGGTTTCGGTCGCAGAAACATGGGAGAATTTCCTCCTATTTCCGGCATGGGGTGGGGGGTGGGGGGTGGTTGGGTAGATAAATGGGTTGGGTGATTTGGGTTTAAAAAAATATTTACCGGTCCAAAAAATTTTTAGTGTCTTTTAATTTTTTTTTAAAAAAATTAAAGTATCGGACCCATTTTCACTTTTTGCAAATGTTAGGAATCTAATTGCAAATTTCTTTAATTAAAACTAAGGTTAGGGACCATTTGCGTCAATTGAAAGAAAGAAAAAAAAATATAACTTAACAATTTTACCCCACTAATAAAGACAAAAAAATGAGAAGAACCATTTGCGCACCTAAATGATACGATTTTTAACGGAATCCGTAATAAAGGACCAATTGCCACCTAAATGGATAGGTTAGGGACCATTCTGTCAAAAATGAAAGGTTATGAATCATTTGTGCATTAATGTCATATGTTAGAGACCATTTGCGCCAATTTTCCTTGCTTTAATAAAAGGTTTGAATAGAAATTGTTGCTAATTAATAAACAGAAGGTTTGAACAAAAATTGTTGCTAATTAATAAAAAATTAGGAATGATATATGCTATTAAAATTTAATAAAGATAAAATTGTCATAAAATAGAAAGATTGGGGACTACAGTATAATTTACCCTTTCCCAAAACGTATATATTCTGATATTAAGCTTTAAACATTTGGATACAATTAGACTGATTGCACTAATTGATTGGCGTTCTTATGAAATGGCCTATAGAGAATCGCTGGCTCGCCATTGCCGAGCCCTCCTAAGAGCATGCGCTCGAAACTCAGATTTCGACGCTGGCCAAAAGCTCCACGCCACCACCATCACCACCTGCCTACTCACAGTCCCAAACTCATTCCTCCGTAACGCCATTCTTCATATGTATGCTGCGTGCTATGACTCATTGTCTGCACGCAAAATGTTTGATGAAATTCCCATGACATGTAAAGACACTGTTGATTGGACCACACTTATGGGTTGTTATATTCGCAGTGGATTGCCCCATGAAGGGGTTAATTTGTTTGTTATTATGCGAAGGGAAGGAATATTCATCGATGAAATAACGATAGTTGCTGTATTCAATGCATGCGCGAAGATGGGTGATAATGTGTTTGGAGTTCAAGGTCATGTTTGCATGGTCAAAATGGGTTTGGGTATTAGTGTTAAAGCTTGTAATGCAACTATGGATATGTACGTCAAGTGTGGTCTAATGGGTGATGCGAGACGGGTGTTTGATGAAATGAGTGAAAGAAGTGTTGTTTCATGGACTTTGCTGTTGAAGGGTGTGATGAAGTCGGAAGGTTTGGAGAAAGGGAGGTTGTTGTTTGATCAAATGGCTGAGAGAAATGAATTTGCATGGACCATAATGATCGTGGGGTACGTCGAGAATGGGTTTATTAAAGAAGGTTTCAGGCTTCTAAATGAAATGGTGTTTGTTTCTGGATTTTGCTTGAATTTTGCTGCCCTTTGCTCGTTGTTATCAGCTTCTGCTCAGTGTGGAGATGTTGTGATGGGTAAATGGCTGCATGTATATGCTCTAAGAAAAATGGAGAAGGCACAAACAGATGTTATCATTTTTACAGCTTTGCTTGATATGTATGCGAAATGTGGTAGGATTAACACTGCATTTCGAGTTTTTCAGTCTATGCCTTCAAGGAATGTGGTCACATGGAATGCTATGCTAAGTGGAATGGCAATGCATGGAAAGGGTACTGATGTCTTGAATATGTTCGATCAGATGGTAAAAGAGGTTAAACCAGATGATGTGACCTTCACAGCCCTGCTAAGTGCTTGCAGTCATTCTGGATTAGTTGATCGGGGCCGACAAATTTTCTACAACCTCGAACATATGTACGGTATAAGGCCTTCGATGGAACATTATGCTTGTGTGGTGGATCTCCTGGGTCGAGCAGGACATTTAGAAGAAGCAGAGGCCGTGATACTTGGTATGCCCATGAGTCCAAATGAGGTTGTGTTAGGCTCTCTTTTGGGGTCTTGTAGTGTTCATAGGAAGCTAGAGTTAGGGGAACGTCTTATGCAAGAGCTGGTTCAAATGTATCCACAGAACACGGAGTACCACGTCTTGCTTTCGAACATGTATGCTCAATCAGGCAAGCTTGAAACGGCTGATTCTCTACGAAAGGTTCTTAAAACTCAGGGCATCAGAAAAGTCCCCGGAATTAGTTCTATGCATATCGGTGGCCAAGTTTATCATTTTAGTGCTGGGGACAAGTCACATCCGCAGACTGAAGAAATATACTTGATGTTGGATAAGATGATTCAAAAATTAAGATTGGCCGGTTATGTACCCAACACGGCTTCTCAAATCTTCTCCGGTGGTGATGGTGGTAAGGATGACGCGGATGGGGAGGAGGAAAAGGAACGGGCATTATTTTCTCATAGTGAGAAGTTGGCAGTCAGTTTTGGGCTCATTAGCACACAAGTTGGCATGCCTCTTCACATTTTCAAGAACCTGAGAATATGTCAAGACTGTCATTCTGCCATGAAGATTGTTTCAAAAATATACGACAGGGAAATAGTTATTAGAGATCGCAATCGTTTCCATTCTTTCAAGCTAGGTTCATGTTCTTGTTCTGATTATTGGTAACTAACAAAGGAAATTCTTATCCTTTATATTATGTTGTAACTTAATTTATTTGAATAGTTCTTTATTATGATTTGTATAGATTAGTTTTTGTTTTATTCTAGGAGTTAGTTGTGATTGTACTCTATAAATATTCAAATACATCAATGAAGAAATATGCCATATTTTCCATAGCTGCAAATCAATTATGGTGTCAAAGTAATTTCAATTGCAGTCCCTTTTCTCAATAATTATCTCGTCCCCTCTTCTCTACTCTAACCCGTCACTAAGATGACCAACAACATCAAACAATTCAACCACCCCTGCTCCAAATCCTTTAATTCACAATACCAATGAACCAAACAATACATTAATTACAATCAACATTTAGCCCAAGCCCCACTCAAACTCACCTCCAAGGACTATGTATCATGGAAGCTCCACTTTAATACTCTTTTTGGAGCATCTATCTCCGATTCCTATACGAGGAGATCACATGAAACATGATGACGGTGATTGTAATTACCAACATGGTGAGATCAAATTCTTTCAGTTTTATTTCAATGATACTAGTGTAGCTGCGTCCTTGGAGTTAATATCTGTTGGTGCTTAATGTTCTTTGAAGCTCCATTTTGTATGCTACATTTGGGAAGGAGAAGACATTTTTATAGTGTTGCTATCCCAGTAAAAAAAAAAAAAAAATGTGAAAGTATTATAAATCTCCTTCATGATTTTCTGAAGGAGAAGTCTTATTGTTATCCCATGTTGTGTTCTTTGATCCACATTCATATATTTACTCATTATATTGTGGTAGAATTTTACAAGTCAATTTCACTGATCTCTCTATTATTGTAAAAGGCATGATTTGGCAAGGCGGAAGGGCCTTCTTCATGAGTTAGCCGTTTCCATCCTTCACACTTAATTTTGAGTTTTAAAAGCAATATCACTATGAGGTACCTCAACGGGCAGAACGAAGACAATGGTCTGGTTAAGCCCACGTGTACCTTCAAGCCTTCTGGTGGTGCCTTAGCTTGTATTTTGAATTCAGAAATTGGTGGAGTTTTGGCTGTTATGAGGAGAAATGTAAGGTGGGGGAGTTCAGTATGCCACTGATGATGAGCAGATGGAGCATTCTCTCATAAAAAAATCCTTCAAGCAACTGCGGAAAAAGATTTTTTTTCGTGGCAGCATGAATGGCATAGTGTTGATCCTGTTGTGTATCTCCGGCCATTTCTGGATGTGATTAAATCTGATGAAACTGGTTGCACATCTGTTTAATCACTAGAGATACTTGTTGCTCTATCATCTGTTTACAAAATCTTGAATCTAGAGATACTTGATTTAGAAACTGTGAACGTTGATAACACTTTGCATCTAATAGTTGATGCTGTGACAACCTGCCATTTTGAGGCTTCTGAAGAAGACCGATCCAGCTTTTGGCTTGAAGAAAAATTGTACTGATGAAGTCTGCAGCATTCTTCAAGTTCTTTTACCAACAGCAGGAGGTTGCATGAAAACAGCCTAGAGCGTGTTTGCTATTAATCTGAATAACCATCAAAAGTGCCTTTCCTGTGAGGATGAAGCATATAAAGAGGAAGTTGATGATTTGAGTCGATCACTTCAACCAAGAGCCCAAGAAGGGTCTAGAATTTCTTCAAGGATTTCATTTGTTGCCTGATACACTTGATCCTAAAAGTGTAGCATGCTTCTTTAGATATACATCTGGAATAGATAAAGATGTTTTAGGCAATTTTCTAGGAAGTCATGATGAAATTTGTATTCAAGTGCTTCATGAATTTGCTAGGACATTCAATTTTCAGGGCATGAATTTGGACACCGCTTTGCGCATTTTTTTGGAAACATTCAGATTGCCTGGAGAGTCTCAGAAGATTATGAGATTGCTCGAGTCATTTGCAGAGAGCTACTATGAGCAATCGCCAAACATTTTTGCCAATATAGATGCTGCTCTTGTGCTGTCATATGCTATGATATTGCTTAACACAGATCTGCATAATGCACAGGTGAAAAGGAAGATGAGAGAAGAAGATTTTATTCTTAACAATGGGAATATAAATGGAGGAAATGATCTACCTCGAGAGTTCTTTGTCTGAGCTTTATCACTCCATCCGTGACAATGAGATTCGTATGGTTCCAGAACAAGCTGCTGGCGCTAGGTTATGACACGAAGCCACTGGATTGGTCTAGTGCATAAAGCAAGAGAAAAGGCACCATTTATTGTACCCGATTGTGGATCTCACTTTGACTATGATATGTTTGCTTTTATGTCTGGTCCTTCAATTGCTGCTATTTCTGTGGTATTTGATAACGCGGAGCAGGAAGATGTTTTGCGGTGATTCATTGATGGATTTTTGTCCATTGCCAAACTTTCTGCCTCATATAATTTTGGTGAAGTGTTGAATGACTTGGTTGTCTCTCTTTGCAAATTTACAACCCTCACGCATCAATCTTTTGTTGAAGAATTTATTCTTGATTTTGGGGATGATATTAAAGCTAAGGTGGCAACTGTGGCACTTTTTACCATTGCCAACCATTATGGTGATCACATTCACTCTGGTTGAAGAAACATAGTGGAGTGCATCTTGAGTTTGCAGAAGTTAGGCCTTCTTCCTGCTCGTCTTGCTAGTGATGCTGCTGATGACTTGGACTCTTCTCCTGTTCTTGATCAAGCAACACCAGCAGACACTTCCTCCCCAGCATCTCAGGTGCCAGCAATGACTCCTGCTAGGAAATCATCTGGCCTTATGGGCCGGTTTAGCCTACTGTAATCTCTCGATACGGAAGAACCTGCACCCCAACCAACAGAAGAACAGCTTGATTCTCGTCGACGTACTCTCCATACGATACAAGATTGCCACATTGATAGCATCTTTGCTGAAAGTAAGTTTCTGCAAGCAGAATCTCTAGCACAGCTTGTTCATGCTCTTGTTTTAGCCGGAGTGCGTTCTAGCAAGGGAAATAACTATCTGGAAGATGAGGACATAGCCGTCTTTTGTCTAGAACTGCTGATTGCAATCACTCTAAACAACCGAGACAGAATCATGCTTTTGTGGCAGAATGTTACGAACACATAGCCAATGTTGTTCAATCAAGTGTAATGCCTTGCGCTCTTGTTGAGAAGACTGTCTTTGGGCTCCTTCAAATATGTCAGCGATTGCTTCCTTACAAGGAAAACCTGACCGATGAGCTTCTCAAATCTCTGCAACTGGTATTGAAACATGATGCTTGGGTTGCCGATGCTTATTGTGAACAAATCACGCAGGAAGTGATGCATCTCGTGAAAGCAAATGCAATGCAGTTAAGATCTCATGTGGGCTGGCGCACAATAATATCCCTACTTTCAATCACAGCTCGACATCCAGAAGCATCTGAAGTTGGGTTTGAGACACTATCTTTTATCATGTCAGACGGGTCATATCTCTTGCCTACAAATTACGTTCTTTGCCTGAATGCAGCCAGGCAGTTTGCCGAGTATCGAGTTGGTCATGTTGATCGATCAGTGCGATCCTTAGATCTGATGGCTGGTTCAATTGCTTGTCTGGTGAGATGGTTTCAAAAGACCAAGGAAGCTGTGGATGAGGAGGAGGCCGCTATAAAGATGTCCCAAGATATACTCGAAATGTGGATGAGGCTTAATCAGGGGCTCAAAAAAGTGTGTTCAGAATCGAGAGAAGAGGTCAGGAATCATGCCATCGTGTCATTACAAAGATGCTTGACGGGATCAGACGGTATTCGTATACCGAACGATTTGTGGGTTCAGTGTTTTGATCAGGTGATCTTCACCTTACTTGATGAAATACTGGAAATAGCTCAGCAAAATTCTCCAAAGGAATATCGCAGCATGGAAGGATCGTGATAAGCTCCCAATTTAACGACATACAGGAGACGCATTCAAACAGGGGCACAAATAAGGGCATGGAAGGAATTTCAGATCACGTGGGGTCCAGGAATACCAACTGAAGCATGTGCAAACCGTTAGAGGCTTGATGGAGATGGCTGATGTGTGATAAGAAGAGGAGAAGAATACAGAATGGAGCATCGGAAGATCAAGAAGAAAATAGTGGAGAGACTGAGCCTCTTGAATTGCTCATATATTGTAATTGCTTTTCTTTATTATTCAATCAAACAATTGTAATCAAACAGTGGAAAATCAATAGCAATACAATTTCGTTTATTTTCCTATCACTATTACAAATTCCTCGTATATATAAAATCTGAGAGTGAAACTTTATCTTGAAATCCACGGAAGCTGCACCAATCTGCAAACAATCACAAATTCAGAGAGTTAGGTTCTATCATTTTGGTATCATGGGAATGACGCTTACTGACCGAGTAGGAGTTATGGAGGAAAGAATGGAAGAAATGCATCAGGGGGTGAAGCTAAGCATGGAGACGATGAAATCAGAAATTCAAGGACAAATGGCGACGCTAATGGAGAGATTCAATTGGATGGCCGACAAATGGGAGGAACAAGAACGAGGAAGGAAGGGAAAGGAAGGAGAACGGACCAAACGAACCAAATTACCCATTTCATTAGAGAACTCACCTGGAATTAAAACTGGGAGCCGCGAAATCGAGGGAGAAGGAGGTTCCGATAGAGGATGGCGTCCTGACCATCGTAGTAGACACTTGGAAATGCCCGTATTTGAGGGGTTAGACCCAGACGGATGGATCTACAAGGCTCAAAGATATTTTGCTATCAACCGGATAGCGGATGAGGAAAGGATGGAAGCTACGATGGTGTGCACGGAGGGAGAGGCGTTGGCGTGGTTCCAGTGGAAAAAGAAGCGCCGTAAATTACATAGTTGGGAAGAATTGAAGGTAAGGATGTTGGAAATATTTCGCCCATCACAAGAAGGGTCTCTGGAGGAGAAATTCTTGGCTCTCCGGCAAGAAGGTTCAGTTCGTGATTACTGGAGATGGTTTGAAACTTTGGCGTCTCCGTTGGAAGAAATGCCAGAGGCCATTCTAGAAGGAAACTTTATTACTGGGTGAGACCGTAGATCCGAGCTGAAGTCCGGTTGATGAAACCCAGTGGTTTGGGCCAAATTATGGAAATGGCCCAAAGGATAGAAGACAAGAATGTGGCTCTTAAAGGATCACTTGCTGGAACTGGCCCACTTAAACACAAACCATCAGTCTACTCGCAGCAGCATCAGAAGACAACGATCTCTGCTCCCCATCTTCCTAAATTCCAAAATCAAGGTGGAATCAGAGCCTTATCCACTGGAAAACTTCAAATCTGTCTTTCAAAAAGCTGAGTGAGGCCGAATTGCAAATAAAGAGGGAAAAAGGGTTATGCTTCCGGTGTGATGAAAAGTATACCATGGGCCATAGATGCAAAAATAAGGAATTGCAAGTTCTGTTGATTCAAGAAGGAGAGGAGTGAGAATTAGATGAAGATGAGGAAGGAGTGGGAGCGGCTGTAGAGGAGGCGAATGACGTGGGAGAGGTGGTAGAATTATCGCTAAATTCGGGGGTTGGGCTGACCCCGCCGCGAACAATGAAAATGAGAGGAGGGATTTTGGGGCATGAAGTGGTCGTATTGATTGATTGCGGAGCTTCTCATAATTTCATTTCTTCGGAATTGGTACAAACACTAGGATTCTTGAGGACATCAACTACGGGTTATGGCGTCATCATGGAAACAGGATTGGCCGTGCAAGGGATAGGGGTGTGCAAAGGAGTATCGTTGGAGATCCAAAGTGTCCAAATTAAGGAAGACTTCTTGCCGTTGGAGCTGGGCAGCTCGGATGTCATACTAGGCATGAAATGGTGGCGACCTTAGAGGGCACACAAGTGAATTGGAAGGAATTAACCATGAAATTCCAAGTAGGGGGAACTTCAATGATGCTCCAAGGAGACCCGAGCTTGAGCAAAACGCTGGTATCCATGAAATCTATGATCAAGGCATTTAGAGAAAATGGCAAAGGGGTGTTACTGGAGTTGGGAAATATCACTTCAGACTTTGTTGAGAGGCAGTTGGAGGTTCCATCGATCATTGTGGGAGTTTTGGAGAATTATGAAAACATGTTTGTAGAGCCCCGGGGGATACCTCCCCACCGTAGTAAGGACCATTCGATTATCCTGCAGCTGGGTGCAGCTCCGGTAAGTGTCAGGCCGTACCTCTATCCTTATGTGCGAAAGAATGAGATCGAAGGGTTAGTTAGAAAATAATGGCAGCAGTATCATTCGGCCCATCATAAGTCCTTTTTCAAGCCCGGTTTTATTAGTTAAAAAAAGGTGGAAGTTAAGCGTTTACGTGTTGATTACCGAGCCACGAACCGTGTGACGGTGCGGATAAATTCCCTATCCCAGTAATTGAAAAGCTGTTAGATGAATTGCATGGGGCTGCAGTATTCTTGAAGTTGGATTTGAAGGCGGGTTATCACCAAATTCGGGTTGAGGAAAGAGACATACCCAAGACCGCTTTTCGAACACATGAAGGGCATTATGAGTTCATGGTCATGCCGTTTGGGCTGACCAACGCCCTGGCCACTTTTCAATCCCTGATGAACGAGGTCTTTAGGGCACAACTGAGGCGATTTGTCTTAGTTTTCTTTGACGATATATTAGTCTATAGCAGCAACTTGGAGGAACATAGGGAGCATCTCAATTGTGTGCTGGGAATTCTTCGAACATCGGTTAGTGGCTAATAGGAAGAAGTGTCAATTTGGGCAATCGAGGGTAGAGTATTTAAGACACATTATCTCATAGGAGGGAGTAGCAGCGGATCATTCCAAAATTAGAGCGATGCAGGATTGGGCTAGTCCACGTAGCCTGAGGGAACTACAGAGATTCCTCGGGTTAACAGGATATTATCAGAGATTTGTGCAAGGCTACGGGAGTATTGCATGGCCCCTCACTGAAAGATTACACAAAGATAATTTTTATTGGGACAAAGTTGCGGAGGAAGCATTCCAAAAATTAAAGACTGCCATGGCGTCGGTGCCGGTCTTAGCACTTCCAGATTTCAGTAAGCAGTTTGTAGTGGAAACTGATGCCTCGGGGTATGGATTGGGAGCTGTGTTGATGCAAGATCATCGCCCCATAGCTTATTACAGCCACGCCCTTAACCCAAGAAGCCGCACGAAGTCAGTCTATGAGAGGGAATTAATTGCAATTGTTTTCGCAATACAAAAATGGAGACACTACCTTCTTGGGTAGAATTTTGTGGTCAGGACAAATCAGAAAAGTTTAAAGTTCTTGATGGAGCAAAGAGAAGTAAATCCAGAGTACCAAAAATGGATGGTGAAAATAATGGGCTATCGCTTCGACATACAGTACAGACAGGGGATAGAGAACAAGGCGGTGGATGCACTCTTGCGGGTAAATCAGCTAGTTGAGCTTCTAGCTATGACCATACCAGTTGTAATTTCGTTAGTCCATCTAGCATATGAGATTAAGAAGGATGATGGGCTACAAAAAATTATGAGAAAAATTGGGGAGAATCCACAATCCCATTCTACATTCACAATATGTCAGGGCAAACTACTGCGGAAAGGACGACTAGTGATTCCTAAAAAGTCCACGTTAATGTCTTTATTGCTACATGAGGGGTACGACGGAAGTATTGGAGGCCATCCTGGAGTTTTAAAAACTTATCAGAGATTAGCAGCTAGTGTATATTGGGTAGGAATGAAAGATGATATCCGAAAGTATGTGGGTCAATGTGTGGTTTGTCAACAAAACAAATATCAAACTCTATCTCCAGTCGGGTTGTTGCAACCTTTACCTAGGTTCTGATCGGTGTGGGAGGATGTAGTTATGGATTTTGTGGAGGGGTTACCAAAATTGAGAGGGTGGATACTATATTGGTGGTGGAGGATAGGTTAAGTAAGTATGCTCACTTCATTGGAATAAAGCACCCATTTACCGCTCTCATGGTGGATGCCATATTTGTGAATGAAGTAGTCTAGTTACATGGAATTCTGAAATCGATAATGTCAGACAGGGATAAAATCTTCATGAGAAAATTGTGAAAAAAGTTGTTCCGCTTGCAGGGCACCAAACTAAATCGAAGCACCGCTTATCATCCTCAGTCGGAAGTGGTGAATAGAACCTTGGAGGCTTATTTAAGGTGTTTTACATCCTCTAAACCAAAGGCATGGTCGAGTTGGCTAGCTTGGGCAGAACTATGGTACAATGCCTCTTTCCATACCATATCAAAAACTACCCCTTTTCAGATCGTTTATGGTAGAGAACCCCCTCCATTGATAAGGTATGAAAAGAGAACAACTATAGTGGCCACGGTGGAGCAACAATTAATAGAAAGGGACCAGATTTTGGACGAGTTGAAGGTCGAGCTGAACAGAGCCCAGGTCAGAATGAAGAATATTGCCAATAAAAAAGAGGAGAGAAGTGAATTTTGAGGTAGGGAAATGGCGTTTTTAAAAATTCGCCCTTATAGGCGTAAATCATTGGCGTCATGCCCGAATGAAAAATTATCCCCCAGATTTTATGGGCCTTTTATGGTGGAAAAGAGAGTGGGACTAGTGGCATACCAGCTGAAATTGCCTCCTACGTCTCATAGTCATCCAGTGTTCCATGTTTCTCAATTGCGGAAAGTGGTTGGGCAGGTGCAAGGTAGGCTGGAGTTACCATCTCAGATCAGCGGGGAGCTGGAAATGATGGTCGAACCAGAGGCCGTGTTGGAAAGTCATCCAGGGACGGGTAAAAATCTACGGGGCACGGATGTTCTAATTCACTGGAAAGGGCTACCTCCTCTTGAGGACACTTGGGAACCTTTTGAATTGATCAACCAACAGTTTCCTTCTTTCCACCTTGAGGACAAGGTGAGTCTTGCAGAACGGGGCAATGATAAGCTCCCAATTTTAACGACATAAAGGAGACGCATTCAAACAAAGGGCACAAATAAGGGCATGGAAGGAATTTCAGTTCACGTGGGGTCCAGGAATACCAACTGAAGCATGTGCAAACCGTTAGAGGCTTGATGGAGACGGATGCTGTGTGATAAGAAGAGGAGAAGAATACAGAATGGAGCATCGGAAGATCAAGAAGAAAATAGTGGAGAGACTGAGCCTCTTGAATTGCTCATATGTTGTAATTGCTTTTATTTATTATTCAATCAAACAATTGTAATCAAACTGTGGAAAATCAATAGCAATACAATTTCGTTTATTTTTGTATCACTATTACAAATTCCCCGTATATATAAAATCTGAGAGTGAAACTTTATCTTGAAATCCACGGAAGCTACACCAATCTGCAAACAATCACAAATTCAGAGAGTTAGGTTCTATCATATCGATGATCATGTCCCTCAAGCTATTGTCAAAAGCATTTCTACAATCATTGCAAGAAATCTCGCTATCAACATCCTTCTCCCAACTCTGGATAAGGGTTCTTAGTTGTATGGACAAATACATGAAGATGAGATTCAGAGGGAAACAGAGTGAGAAGATCTATGAATTAGTTCCCGAGCTTCTCAAGAACACGCTGCTTATCATGAACAGCAGTGGGATTCTTGTGCCTTGTGATCCTGTTGGAGGGGACAGTTTCTGGCAACTAACATGGTTGCATGTGAAAAAGATAGCTCCATCTTTGGAATCTGAAGTTTTTTCCAGTGAAGAATTGGAGAAGTTGAAAGAAAAACACGTCAAAACTGGGTGTAGCCCTCTCCCGGATGGAAATGTTCTTGTTTCCCCAAATGAAACCCATTTTAATTATCCAGTTGAGAACAGGTCAAATTTTTCTTTAGCGGGAGAAATTGGAATCCATAGATCTGCAGCCTAAAGCAGGGAAGCTATATGGATTCTGCAATTCTTTTTGCTTTACAAATTCATCTTTAAGATTTTAATCTAGTACCTTGAAAATTTATGTAATTGTGTTGGAGGTTTTCCGGTTGAAAATTTAGGTAATTTAGGGAATAAGTCCGAAATTTATTTCCTGATTCAGCATCATTGCCATTGTGAAAGGATCTATATATTTTGTACAATTACACAGTATAATATTATAGCATTATAGTAGAATTTATTTGTTGGATTTCTGAACTGATATAGAATGTTGCTTCAATTTGTCTGGAGATGTTTTTCCGATTGTTAGAATGTTGCTTCAATTTGTCTGGAGATGTTTTTCCGATTGTGCTGCATTTCATTGTAGTTTCTAATTACTTTTTTCCCCCTATAGATAATGTCAAAAGTTATTTTAGAGGACCTCATTTAATGTAATTGTAAATCCACAAACCCGCGTCATCCTTACCACCATCACCACCAGAGAAGATTTGAGAAGCTGTGTTGGGTACATAACCGGCCAATCTTAATTTTTGAATCATCTTATCCAACATCAAGTATATTTCTTCAGTATGCGGATGTGAGTTGTCCCCAGCACTAAAATGATAAACTTGGCCACCGATATGCATAGAACTAATTATGGGGACTTTTCTGATGCCCTGAGTTTTAAGAACCTTTCGTAGAGAATCAGTCGTTTCAAGCTTGCCTGATTGAGCATACATGTTCGAAAGCAAGACGTGGTACTCCGTGTTCTGTGGATACATTTGAACCAGCTCTTGCATAAGACGTTTTCCTAACTCTAGCTTCCTATGAACACTACAAGACCCCAAAAGAGAGCCTAACACAACCTCATTTGGACTCATGGGCATACCCGTATCACGGCCTCTGCTTCTTCTAAATGTCCTGCTCAACCCAGGAGATCCACCGCACAAGCATAATGTTCCATCGAAGGCCTTACACCGTACATATGTTTGATGTTGTAGAAAATTTGTCGGCCCCGATCAACTAATCCAGAATGACTGCAGGTTGTGAAGGTCACATCATCTAGTTTAACCTCTTTTACCATCTAATCGAACATGTTCAAGATATCAGTACCTTTCCATGCATTGCCATTCCACTTAGCATAGCATTCCATTTAACCACATTCCTTGAAAGCATAGACTGAAAAACTCAAAATACAGTGTTAATCCTACCACATTTCGCATACATATCAAGCAAAGCTGTAAAATTATAACATCTGTTTCTGCCTTCTCCATTTTTCTCAGAGCATATACATGCAGCCATTTACCCATCACAACATCTCCACATTGAGCAGAAGCCGATAACAACGAGCAAAGAGCAGCAAAATTCTAGCAAAATCCAGAAACAAACACCATTTCATTTAGAAGCCTGAAACCTTCTTTAATAAACCCATTCTCGACATACCCCACGATCATTGTGGTCCATGCAAATTCATTTCTCTCAGCCATTTGATCAAACAATTCCTAACCTTTCGACTTCATCACGCCCTCCAACAGCAAAGTCCACGAAACAACACTTCTTTCACTCATTTCATCAAACACCCGTCTCGAACCGCCCATTAGACCACACTTGACGTACATATCCATAGCTGCATTACAAGCTTTGACACTAATACGCATACCCATTTTGATCATGCAAACATGACCTTGAACTCCAAACACATTATCACCCATCTTCGCACGTGCATTGAATACAACAACTATAGTTATTTCATCAATCAATATTCATTCCCTTCCCATACTAACAAACAAATTAACCCCTTCATGGGGCAGTCAGCTGCGAATATAACAACCCATAAGTGTGGTCCAATCAACAATGTCCTTACACGTCATGGGAATTTCATCGAACATTTTACGTGCAAACAATGAGTCATAACACGCAGCATACATATGAAGAATGGCGTTACGGAGGAATGAGTTTGGGACTGTGAGTAGGCAGGTGGTGATGGTGGCGTGGATCTTTTGGCCAGCGTCGAAATCTGAGTTTCTAGTGCATGCTCTTAGGAGGGCTCGGCAATGGCGAGCCAGTGATTCTCTATAGGCCATCTCATAAGAACGCAAATCAATTAGTGCAATCACCATAATTACTTCCAAATGTTTAAAGCTTAATTCTAGTTGACGATGACTGTTACAATTAATATTAGGTTGTGTTTGATTGCAAGTGGAAAATTTGGGTGGAAAGAAAATATTTTCCATGGAAATGAATTACTGAGGCAAATTTGGATTGGAAAATGTTAACAAATTTTCCATGGAAAATAAATGGGTTGGAAAAGGTTAACAAATTTTCCATGGAAAATAAATTCTCCTATCATTAAGAAAATATTTTCCTCGAAAGCAAGGAAAATATGGCCTAAAAGTGGAAATACATGGAAAATATTTTCCATGGAAAATCAAAAATTTCAATCAAACAAAAGATGGAAAATAAGTGGGAAAATACATTTTCCAGGAAAATTTTACTTAATCAAAGCAATAAAAGTTGGAAAATGGGTGGAAAATGAAAATTTTCCATGGAAAATCAAACCAATCAAACACAACCTTAGAGCAGATACGTTTTGGAAAATGGTAAATGATACTGTAGTCTCATTCTTTCTATTTTATGACAATTTAGTCTTTATTAAATTTTAATTGCATATATCATTCCTAATTTTTTATTAATTAGCAACAATTTCTGTCCAAACCTTCTGTTAAAGGATGCAAAAGGTCAATCTTATCCTTCAATTGACCCTCATTGCGAACATGACATCTTGAGTAGAACATTGGTATGGATTGCTATAAACTGTCAGTTTTGTGAGAAAGGAAGGGTGAAGTAGGGTGATTCTAATTGTGTCGTACGTTGCTCAAAAATTACCTGCCAACTTCAAGCACACAACCATTAGACTAGAAATTCATCAAAAGTGGAGCACCTGCAATCATTACTTTTGAATTTTACATTTCTCCTAAAATGCCTACTTTGTGGATTTACAATTACATTGAACGAGGTCCTCTAAAATAACTTTTGACATTATCTACAGGGGGGAAAAAAAGTAATTAGAAACTACAATGAAATGCAGCACAATCGAAAAAACATCTCCAGACAACATTATGCTTGTGCGGTGGATCTCTTGGGTCGAGCAGGACATTTAGAAGAATCAGAGGCCGTGATACGGGTATGCCCATGAATCCAAATGAGGTTGTGTACTCTCTTTTGGGGTCTTGTAGTGTTCATCGGAAGCTAGAGTTAGGAGAACGTCTTATGCAAGAGCTGGTTCAAATGTATCCACAGAACACGGAGTACCACGTCTTGCTTTTGAACATGTATGCTCAATCAGGCAAGCTTGAAACGGCTGATTCTCTACGAAAGGTTCTTAAAACTCAGGGCATCAGAAAAGTCCCCAGAATTAGTTCTATGCATATCGGTGGCCAAGTTTATCATTTTAGTGTTGGGGACAACTCACATCCGCAGATTGAAAAAATATACTCGATGTTGGATAAGATGATTCAAAAATTAAGATTGGCCGGTTATGTACCCAACACAGCTTCTCAAATCTTCTCCGGTGGTGATGGTGGTAAGGATGACGCGGGCGGAGAGGTGGAAAAGGAACGAGCATTATTTTCTTATAGAGAGAAGTTGGCAGTCAGTTTTGGGCTCATTAGCACAGAAGTTGGCATGCCTCTTCACATTTTCAAGAACCTGGGAATATGTAATGACTGTCATTATGCCATGAAGATTGTTTCAAAAATATACGACAGGGAAATAGTTATTAGAGATCCCAATTGTTTCCATTCTTTCAAGCTAGGTTCATGTTCTTGTTCTTTCAAGCTATATTTTGTTGTAACTTAATTTATTTGAATGGTCCTTTATTATGATTTGTATAGATTAGTTTTTGTTGTATTCTAGGAGTTAGTTGTGCTTGTACTGTATAAATATTCAAATACATCAATGAAGGAATATTCCATATTTTCCATAGCTGCAAATCTATTATGGTGTCAAAGTGATTTCAATTGCAGTCCCTTTTCTCAATAATTATTTCGTCTCCTCTTCTCTACTCTAACCCGTCACCAAGATGACCAACAATCCCAATCCCAATCCCAATTCTTCATCAAACAATTCAACCCCTGCTCCAAATCCTTTTAATTCACAATATCAATGAACCAAACAATACATTAATTACAATCAACATTTTGACCCAAGCCCCACTCAAACTCACCTCCAAGAACTATGTCTTATGGAAGCTCCACTTTAATACTCTTTTTGTAAGATACGCCTCATTGAAACCATGTCCACCCCCATTTCTCAAAACGATACAACAATACCGAATCGCGTGACTTGATCCTCGATGTCCAAGTAGGCTCTCTTTCCCCCCACAATTATTCCATTCATTGCCTGAGCTAAAACATCACAAGTGGCCTACATAATCCTGGCCAACACTTATGCCAAGACATCTCGGGACGTATCAAGCAAGCACATAGCCATCTTAAAAATCTAACAAAGGGATCTCAAAGTGTCATTGAGTTTCTTCAATCTGTAAAAGCTCATGCTGATGAACTGGCCATTCCTGGAGCATCGATTGATGATGAAGATATGTCTGAAAAAATTCTTGATGGTTTAGGTGATGATTACAAAGAGCTGGTGCATGTTGTTCAAGCTCGAGACATTCCATCTCGTTTAATGAGCTTCATAAAATGCTCTTAAACTTTGAAGCTTCCATTCAAGATACAAAGTATGCTCTCTCTTATTTTCCAATCTCTGCTAATCTAGTAGTCGAACCAATAATGGTTCGCTCATCGGGCAACAATGGGTGGAAACCTACATCAAAGTATGGTATCAACAATAACCTTTGGTGCTCGCCCTCCCACACCAAACACTGGTGCAACCAATCTTGGTGCTTGGCTTCCTCCAGGTCCTACCTTGGCTATTGTCAAATCTGCAGCGTCCAGGGAAACACTACTAAACATGTCCATCTTTTCGCTTAGTCCCAGTTGAACATTCTAATAATATAAACATAGTAGTAGTACCATCTTCACCATGGCAACCAAGAGCTCATTTTGCTGCCAACAATTCCAAAATTCCATGGATAGTGGTGCTTATCATCATGTCACTTTTGACTTGACTAATCTTTCCATTCACTCTCCATACACAGGTTCCAACGACATTATAATTGGAGATGGCATGGGTCTTCCCATCACTCTCACTAGTTTCACATCTCTCAAAACTCATATTGTCCACTTTTCCTTTCCTAAATAATATGTTATGTGTACTTAGAATAAAAAAAAAATTGATATCTATTTCACAATTTTGCACTTCCAACAATGTTTCTATTGAATATTCATCTACTTCTTTTTTGGTGAAGGAACCTCGCATGAGAACAACACTTTTGAAAGGTCCAACTAAAGATGGGGTGTATGAGCGGCTGGTACATTCACCATAATTGCCTTCATTGCCTTTTCCATTGTTAAGACTACTTCATCCGAGTGGCATCATAGACTCGGAATCCAGCTTTTCCTATTTTGAAGCATATAGTCTCTAGATATCATCTAGACGTATCATCTTCTATTTCTTCTAACTTTTCATGTAATGCCTGTGCAATAAAAGTCATAAACTTCCGTTTTCTAATTCTATTATTGTTTCCACTCAACTGCTTCAAATAAATTTTTCTGATGTTTGGACTTCAATTATTTCTCATGACGGATTTAAATATTATGTGATTTTTGTAAATCATTTTACCAAATATATATGGTTTTATACACTCAAACAAAATTCAAAAGTAAAAGACATGTTTATTAGATTTAAAGCTATTGTATAAAAATATTTTAACCTAAGCATCAACACACTCAATTCTAAAAATGGTGGTGAGTTTATTGCTCTTGATAGTTTCCTTGCTACCCATGGCATATCTCATTTAACTACATCACCCCTACACACCTGAGCATAATGGTTTCTCTGAGAAAAGACATCTTCATATAGTTGAGACATGTCTTACTTTACTTTCACATGCATCAATTACTTTAACTTATTGGTCTCATGCATTTGACCATGCATGTTTCTTAGGTTTAAGTACTCTCTAACTCAAAGTTCTTATTGTTGTTATGATACCTCAACATAAAAAATTTATGTTACTAGACATGTTAGGTTAATTAAGTCTATTTTTCTTTTTGCGGCTCTACCACTTCATCTTCACATCCAGAATCTAATACCATCTCTACTTGGGTTCCACTAATCCTAAAAATCTACAATATCACTCACAATTCACAGCCACTCATGCAACCATCTAGCATGGATATTCAAGGACATTTCTCATCTAAGGCTCCAACACAAACTATGATCACTGAAACCACATCACCTTGTTGACCTATGGTTAACTTTAACCTTAATGTTTTGATCATAACAAACAAATTAATCTTGTTTACTAACAATTGGTTTTAAGTAATTATACTCTTCAAAGCGTTCAAATCAATCATCGTCAAAAGATCAAGATCGAGACTACACTACAAATCGGATTCTCAAAGAAGGTCAAGATCAAAGTCAATCATCCAAGACAAGAGTTCAAGAGTTCAAGATTCAAATTTCAAGAAAGATCGAAGACTAGATTTTTAGATCAAATGTAAATGTACTAGTTCTTTGATCTTTAACATTAAATGATAAAAGCTCAAAAATAATTTTATGCACCAAAAACCATGTTAATATCACTTGCATAAAATATTTTGAACATTTTTTTAAGGCAACGAATCCGGTCAATTGAAACTCAAGTTGGTCGATTGAATTATATAAACCGGTCAACCGGTTCAAATGATAGGTCGATCGATTAGACGTCAACTTTCAAAAATATGACTGTTCTAATTCTTACTATTCCAACGACTATTTTTTGGTCATCCGAACTTTCGTCGGTCGACAAATTCATCATCCGACTTGACAAAAAGTTCTAAAAATTGCTCTCTATAAATTACCATTCATTCATATCATTTTACACATTCACAAGAGCATAAAGAGAGAATTATCTTGAAAAAAATCATTCAAACTTTAATTGCATTTACATCTTCTAAATTATTCATTGAAAAACTTTGATTGATTAAATCAAACTTTTAAATCATCATTTTCATCAAAGTTTTTTTCTAACACTTGAACTTTTCATCTATTGCTAATATTGAAGTGTTAGTCTCTCTTAATACTTAATTTGTATCTATCATTTATTAAGAGAGAAATTATTGCTAATCAACTTCTTCATATCTTTAGGTCATATTGAGGTCCCATAAAGTTCAATATTGTATAAGGATAGATGTTCCTTGTTTGTAAGTCACTGGAAGCGTAGTAAAGGTTTTGAGAAATCAATTATCAATCCAAATTAAGCCACGATTCTCGCCAACCAACCTATTGACCAAGAAAAAAACCTCATTCTTTTAGATCAAAAAACGATGGAATGGTTTTTGAATCAAGGATTTGATCTATTTTTTTTTTTGGTTTGAGGTGAATTTGAAATTGTTCGAATTGTGTAATCGTCAATTATTGACACCAGTAACTGACCTAAAGCAATTTGATTATAATTTAATTCGTGATGATATAAGTAGAAAGTTCGCACCATAAGTCAATCAATATAGTGAAAAGGTCGTGTTTGTGACAGAGAGCTTGGTAACGGAGGACGTAGATCATTGGTTTGGATCGAACCTCCATAGACATATCTTTTACACACTTTCTCAACCCTTTTATTTATTTACATTGTACTTATATTTATTACTTGATTAATCTACATCTATTAAGTTTCTTTTTTTTGAGATTATTATTTGAAAAAGTTTGTGAAAATCAAGTCACCCCTTCTTGGTTAGTTATTTTTGGGTTATCAATTGGTATCAGAGCAATGTGCTCATTTTAAAATTAAAATTTTACAATCTTGGGTAATGGAAAACCATAATATTCAAAATCTTGAGGGGCATTTTACAAATCGTCCTCCTTTCTTTAATGTCACCCATTGTAACTATTGAAAAGCTAGAATGGTGATATATATTCAATCAATATATTATAACATTTGGAAAATTATTGAATTTGGTCTTTATATGCCAACAAAAATTATTAAAATTGATGATAAACCAAACCAAACTATTTCAAAATCTAGAGAGGAGTATGATGAAGAAGATAAAAGAAAATTATCTTTAAATGCTAGAACAAAAAAATTACTTTATTGTGTTTTAGATAAAAATGAATTTAATCGTATTAGCACATGTGATTCCGCTTACGATATTTGGCATGCTTTGGAAATCACTCACATATGTACTAACAAAGTAAAAGAAACTAAGATAAATCTTTTGATAAAAGATTTTAAAAATTTCTTCATAAAACAAAGTGAACATATTGTTGATATGATTACTCGTTTCACCAACATTGTTAACGGTCTTAAAAGCTTTAATAAAAAATTTACAAATGGTGAACTTGTAAGTAAAATGTTTAGGTCTCTCTCGGAGGATTGGAGCTCATTGAAGATGTTGATAGAAAATACAAAAGATGTCAACACATATCCATTGGAAGAGCTCTATGGAACATGATGACCTACGAGCTAAACCATGTCGAGACAAAGGAGAATACAAGAAAAAGCAAAGAAGAAATGAAGGAGCTTCCAAAGCGACAAATTGTTTTAAAATCAACAAATGATGAAGGCTCCTCAAGTATGAACATGAGTGATGAAGAACTTGATGATCCAGTTCTTCTTGTCAAAAAGTAGAGAGATTTTCACAACAATCGCCAATTCCAATAGAAAGAAGAAAAATGTGAAAAGAAGAATAAGAAGATTGTTTGCCATAATTACAACAAACCCGATCACAAAAGAACCGAGTGTCCAAACAAGAAGAAAGCACTCCAAGCAACGTGGGATGATAGTGACAAAGAAGATGAAAATCAAGAGGAAGTTGCCAACATGTGCTTCATGACCATTGAAAATTAGGTAAATTTAAATAACAATGATTCATATAATTATTTATCTACATCTTATGATGAAATTCTTGAGGAATTTGAAATTTTTGTTATAAAATATTCTACTCTTAACAATAAACATTCTTTATTGAAAAAGTAGTAAAGAAACTTTTAGTGGCACAAAAAGATTTTGAAAAAGAAAAAGAAAATCATAATCTCTTAATCAAAGAAAATATTTCTTTAAATGAACAAATTGTAGACTTGACAAACATTGTTCACAGATTCACCCAATGGAAGAAATTTTTTGAATTAATGCTTGGTGAACAAAAATGTGTTTTTGATAAAGGACGTATTGGATACAAATCATTCTTGAAACAAAAATTCTTTGAAAATATCTTTATCAAATCATCCAATTCTTCTCATCAAAATGTGACATGTAGCTTTTGTAAGAAATTTGGTCATGTAGTATTTAATTGTCTAATAAAAAAATGCTACATTTTGAAAAAAAAAACATAAGTGGGTAAAAGAGTCTACTAACATTAACTATCAAGGACCCAAAGTTTTGTGGATACCAAAGATCAAATATTAAAATAATTTTTGTAGGCACTAGGGAAAATGAAGAGCAATTGGTTCTTGAATAGTGGTTACTTAAAGCATATGACCAGTGATCAAACATTGCTATTAAGCCTCAAAAGAAAGGATGGAGGTCATGTCACTTTTGGAGATAATGCCAAAGGAAAAAATCATTGGCATTGGAAATATTGGTAATCATTGCTGAGTAGAAACATTGATCTTGCTGTACTCAAAACTTTGCTCTGAGTCAACACATGCATATATAACTTTTTAATCTTTCACCAACTCATCTAAGGTGTAATCGAATCTCGTGAGTGGACTAGGTGAAGCCTTGGGCGGGAGTGGAAAGCTGAGTTGCTCCTCGAATCTACCGGTGCCTTGTTGAGATCAACATTTTTCTTCTATTTCTCCCATCGACCTCCTTAGAACTACCTCCAGGTGTCTAGGAAGCATAATCGACAGAGTTTAGTACACTTTTAGAGTCAAAATCCTTTTCTAGAAGGTACAAAAAAAAAAAACACGATAGAGGTTGGTTGTGACAACTCGGGTTTGTTGAGCAACCTTTAAAGGCGCTCGCTGAAGGTGTTAAATAAGTTAAAGATGTTAGGCTTGATGAGTCCTGAAAAGAGATTGTCACAATTAGGATCATGACTTTTTCCTTTCAAGGTGGACTTCAGTATTCAGGGAGCTCAAGCCCCTAAAGCATACTGCACGTGGCGCCGGGGTGCGAGGGTCGTGGGTCGTGGTCGTGGGTCGTGGGTCGTGGCCAAGAAGGTATATATATAATTTTTTATAGAAATAAAATATTATTTTATTTCAAACCTCCCAGATTACGACATGTGGTAATTCGACCAACTTCTTCAGAACGAGCCATGTGTCATGCTTCTAGAATCTGTCCAGCCATGTGTGTCTGTCTGAACAGATGGGTTATGTCTTTTCAAATATAACCCTTCAGCAGTTGTACCTTTTGGGACACAACTTTTCAACAACTATAAATAGGTCCTCCCATGTTCAGAATTATTCATTCCAAATCCAAATTAAACAATTCAAAATTCTTTGTTTCCTACACTATTCAAAATTCTCCTTTTTAGTCCCTAAATAATTTGTGTTCCAAGTTCGTTCACAGAGTTCAAAACTCTAGTAGGTTCGTTGGTATTGTAATTTGAAGTTATTCTATTATAATATGAGGTAGTTGTATCTTGGAAGACGAGTGTCAGAGAACCGTTAGCACCAGTGCAGGGCATTATTGTCTTAAATAAAAAGAGTCGAACTCTTGCCTTGACCATTATTTATTGGCTTATTTGCACAAATGGTCCCTGACTTTTGCACTTACTGCGGGTTGAGGACCTATCTTTTCATTTTGGGCGGTTTAGCCCCTATTTCAAATGTTTTTAGCGACAATGGTCCTTTTCAACAATTTCCATCAAATGGTAGTCAAATTTCACGGTGGAAGTTTTTTATTTAAAAATGCTTATTTGCACAAATGGTCCCCGACTTTTGTAAAGAAAATTTGCGACAAAAAGTCCCTAATATTTTAGAAAGTGTTGAAAGTCCCATAACCTTCTAATCCTAACACATATGACCCTAAATTTTTTTGACAATTTTATCCCTAACTTAAATAAATTAAAAATAGCTCACAAATCTTTTCAAAAATACAAATAAGTCCTAAATCTTTTTTTTTTCTGATTTACACTTAAAATAATAAAAGTGTGTCATCAAGTCCGAAAACTTTTAATTTTATTCACCAAAATAATATTTAAAATGTGTTTGATTAAAATCAAATTTTTTTGTAAAAGTAATTGAAAAATTGTGGGACCATAAAATGTGTGCTTAAAATTAATTGTTGACTTTGACTTTAACTTTTTAACAAAATCAAAATTGAAAACAAATGAGCTCTTAGAGTCTCTACAGATTTTGTCCAGTGGTCTATTAATTAACAAAAAAATTATACCCATGATCAAAATTTGACCAATTTAAAATTTTAATTTATTTTTCATATCAATTACTAGAGGTGGCAAAATGGGCCGACCAGGTGGGCGATCCAGATAGCTTGGTCTGCGGGTTGGGGTCGTCGATAAAAAATTGATTAAATAGAAATTTGGTCAATTTAGTCAAGGTACAACTAGCCACCAGTGGCCCGATAATTTTTTTCCCAGTCCCTACCCACACTTCAAACACCCCACCCCGGCACCACATTTCACGGGAGAGGATGGGTGGGGTGTTTGAAAGTGGAGTAGGGACTTGGGCAAAAAATTATCGGACCAAAACTGTTGACTAGTTGTACCGGACTAAATTGACCAAATTTTTATTTAATCAATTTTTATCGGACCACCCGGGAGACCCAGGCCGGCTATTTGGGCGCCCATGGGCGGCCCATTTTTCCACCTCTAGTAATTGATATGAAAAATAAATTAAAATTTTAAATTGGTCAAATTTTGATCACGGTATAATTTTTTTGTTAATTAATGGACCACTGGACAAAATCTGTAGAGACTCTAAGAGCTTCGTTTGTTTTCAATTTTGATTTTGTTAAAAGTTAAAGTCAAAGTCAACAATTAATTTTAAGCACACATTTTATGGTCCCACAATTTTTCAATTACTTTGCAAAAAAATTTGATTTTAATCAAACACATTTTAAATATTATTTTGGTGAATAAAATTAAAAGTTTTCGGACTTGATGACACACTTTTTATTATTTTAAGTGTAAATCTGTAAAAAAATAAAAAGATTTAGGACTTATTTGTATTTTTGAAAAGGTTTGTGAGCTATTTTTAATTTATTTAAGTTAGGGATAAAATTGTCAAAAAAATTTAGGGTCATGTTAGGATTAGAAGGTTATGGGACTTTCAACACTTTCTAAAATATTAGGGACTTTTTGCAAAATTTTTCTTTACAAAAGTCGGGACCATTTGTGCAAAAGCATTTTTAAATAAAAAACTTCCACCGTGAAATTTGACGGCCATTTGGATGGAAATTGTTGAAAAGGACCATTGTTTGCCAAAAACATTTGAAATAGGGGCTAAACCGCCAAAATAAAAAGATAGGTCCTCAACCCGCGAAAGAAGTGCAAAAGTCGAGACCATTTGTGCAAATAAGCCTTGTCCAATATTTATTCAAGTACATCGTTACTATGTTCAAATTTTTGCACACGATTTTATTTTAATAATAAGAATATAAATTGCTTCATTTTGACAACAATCTTAAGTCAATAATTTTGAGTTTCATTTATATTCTGTGCAATATCTTTAAACAATTTTAAATTTTATTTATAGATGGCAACTAATTCGAATGTGGTACCTCCTACTCATGGAGAGAAATAAGAGAAATTCACAGGGGTGGATTTTAAGAGATGGCAACAAAAGATGTTGAGCGAGGTTTTTGAGTGAAAATGTTCCGACTGTTGATGAGAAGGAAACTGATCTTCAAAAGAGAGCAGCTTTTGATGCATAGAATTAGAGCAATTTTCTGTGTAGAAACTACATCCTCAATGGCCTTGACAACACCTTATACGGCGTATACAGTTCAGTCAAGACTGCCAAAGCTCTGTGGGAATCTTTGGAGAAAAAGTACAAAAATGAAGATGTCGGTTTAAAGAAATTTATAGTTGGCAAATTTCTCGACTTCAAAATGATTGATTCTAAGACAGTAATGAATCAAGTCCAAGAACTTCAAATCATCCTGCATGATATACAAGTAGAAGGGATGAAGCTATGTGAATCATTTCAGGTTGCTACAATAGTGGAAAAATTACCACCAATGTGGAAAGATTTCAAAAACTACCTGAAATACAAACGCAAGGAGATGGGACTTGAAGATCTTATTGTAAGATTGAGAATTGAGGAAAACAACCGAAATTCTGACAAGAAGTTCGGAAAGCTGCAAACTGAGGCTAAAGCTAATTTGGTGGAGTCAAATGCTAATAAAAAGAGGAAGCACTCTGGTAATAGCAAACAAAAGGGCAAGGCCAAGATATTCAAAGGATAATGCTATAATTGCGGGAAGACAGGACATCCAAAGAAAAACCGCCGGTGAGAAAAAGCAAAACAAAAACCAAGTGCACATGACCGAGGAAGACAATCTGTCTAATGGAGTGTCAGATCTAATGCTATCGCCAGTAGTGTTTGAAGCAAACATGGTAGACAATCTAAGAGAATGGTTTGTACACAGTGGCGGTACTCGTCACGTTTGTGCTGAAAAGGAGATGTTTTCATCATATACTCTGATCAACGGACGACAGCTATTCATGGAAAATTCAGCAACATCAAAGATTGTTGGATTGGGCAAAGTAGTGCTTAAAATGACCTCGGGAAAAGAAGTAACTCTCATTGATGTGCTCCATGTCCCAGACATTTGCAAGAACTTGGTATCTGGTGATATACTCAGCAAGAATGGATTTAGATTAGTGTTTGAATCTGACAAATTTGTACTTACAAAAAATAGCATGTTTATAGGCAAAGGGTACTTAGCCAATGGGCTATTCAAAATGAATGTAATGCCTATAATTCGTAATTCATGATTTTGATAATAAAGTTAAATATTCTACTTACTTGATTGAATCTTCTAATTTATGGCATGATAGATTAGGACATGTTAACTTTAATACTTTACAAAAATTAGTAAGTTTAGATTTATTTCCTACTTGTTCTTTTGATCAAAATCATAAATGTAAAATTTGTGTAGAGGCTAAGTTAACCAAACCACCTTTTCATTCGGTTGAAAGGAACACAAGTCCTCTAGAGTTAATCCACAGTGATATCTGTGATTTAAAGTTTGTGCAAACTAGAGGTGGTAAAAAGTATTTTATTACTTTTATAGATGATTGCACAAGATATTATTATGTATATTTGCTAAGAAGCAAAGATGAGGCCTTAGAAGTTTTTAAACTTTATAAGAATGAAGTTGAAAATCAACTTAACAAATGAATAAAGATTATTCATAGTGATAGAAGAGGAGAATATGAAGCACCATTTGAAGAATTTTGTTCAGAATATAGAATTATTCATCAAACCACAGCTCCTTATTCACCTCAATCAAATGGTGTTGCTGAATGCAAAAACTATACTCTTAAAGAGATGATGAATGCTTTGTTGATAAGTTCTAGTTTACCTCAGAATTTGTGGGAGAAAGCAATCCTCTCAGCAAACTACATTCTTAATAAAATTCCACACAAAAGTAAGAATCAAACTCTTTACGAATTATGAAAAGGTCACAAACCTTCGTACAAATACTTAAAAGTGTAGGGATGTTTAGCTAAGTTAGAAATACCAAAACCTAAACAGATTAAGATAGGGCCTAAAACTATTGATTGCATATTCATTGGATATGCTAATAACAGTAGTGCATATCGGTTTCTAGTACATAAGTCAGACATTCCTGATGTACATGAAAATATTTTTATTGAATCAAGAAATGCTGTATTTTTTGAGAACATATTTCCTTGTAAGGATAGGAAAGAGATAAGTTTACAAAAACGTATTTCTTTGATACTACTAATGGTGATCATCAAAGTAATGAAAAACCAAGATGTAGTAAGAGGGCCAAGATATCAAAATCTTTTGGTCCAGATTTTCTAACTTATTTATTGGAAAATGAACCTAGGACATTTAATGAAGCAATGTCCTGTCTAGAAGCTCCGTTCTGGAAAGAAGCTATCAACAGTGAAATTGATTCTATTATGCAGAATCATACTTGAGAATTGGTAGATCTCCCACCTGGAAACAAACCATTAGGATTTTCAAAAAGAAATTGAAACATGATGGATCGATAGATAAGTACAAGGTCAGATTGGTAGCTAAAGGATTTAAACAAAAAGAAGGCATTGACTTTTTCGATATATACTCACCAGTAACAAGGATCACGTCTATTAGAGTATTAATTGCAATCGCCGCATTGCACAACTTGGAAATCCATCAAATGGACGTCAAGATAGCTTTCCTAAATGGTGAGCTAAATGCGAAAAAATTTATATGGAACAACCCAAAGGGTTTATTGCTCCTGAATAGGAGAAAAAGTGTGTAGACTTGTTAAATCATTATACGGGTTAAAGCAAGCGCCAATGGAATGGCATGAGAAGTTTGATAAAACTATGTTATCAAATAGTTTTAAGATTAACGAGTGTGATAAGTGTGTTTATATCAAAAGCACACCAAATGCTTATGTAATTGTATGTCCTTATGTTGATGACATGCTAATTATGAGAAGTAATCGTGATGTCATTATGGCAACTAAGAAAATGTTGACAAAATATTTTGACATGAAAGATATGGGTGTAGCAGATGTCATATTGGGAATTAAAATTATTAAGACATCTGAAGGACTTGTTCTATCTCAGTCTCACTACGTTGAAACTATATTTAAAAAGTTTAATGCGTATGATGAAAGTCCAGCAAAAACTCCTGTAGACTTAAGTCTACATTTGGCTAAAAATAAAGGTGAACCTGTATCTCAATTGGAGTATTCTCGGATCATAGGCAATCTAATGCATATTATGAACTGCAGCGTCTGGATATTGCTTATGTAGTTAACAAACTTAGTAGGTTTACAAGTAATCCAGGTGATGATCATTGGAAAGCATTGATTAGAACTCTTAGATATCTAAGATTCACTTCAAGTTATGGATTACATTTTACAAAATATCCAGCTGTATTAGAAGGATGCAGTGATACAAATTGGATATCAGACACAAAAGATTCAGAATCCACAAGTGATTATGTTTTTACCATTGGTGGTGCAGCAGTGTCTTGGAAGGCCTCAAAACAAACGTGTATAGCTCGATCCACAATGGAATCTGAGTTTATTGTTTTAGATAAAGCAGGAGAGGAAGCTGAATGGCTTCGTAATTTCTTAGAGGATATTCTGTGTTGGCTAAAGCCAGTTCCTGCTATTAAAATGCATTGTGATAGTCAGTCGGCTATTGGAAGAGCACATAGTAGTATGTATAATGGTAAATCTCGACACATTCGTCGTAGACATAATTCCATTAAGATCTCAAATGGTGTTATCTCTATTGATTATATAAAATCAAAGGAAAATCTCGCGGATCCGCTTACTAAAGGCTTACTAAGAGATCAAGTTTATTACCTATCGAGAGGAATGGGGTTAAAGCCTACTACGTAAGAGTCTTTCTAATGGTAACCCAACATTACTGACTGGAGATCCCAAGATCTTGGTTCAATGGAACAAGTAAGTTATGAAGATTCATTAAAGCACTTAGAAGTCAAACTTCTACCCATTCTTATGATAAAAAGAAAAATGCTTTATGCAGAGTTATAAGGTTAAGTTTAACTTTTAATGATTCATATATCTTGAAAAGTCAAGTAGAGTATGGCACAATACTCTTGATAGAAAATCACCTATGTGAGTGCGAAGTGAGGCCGCTTCTATGAGAATGTTTAAAGGCTTGAATTCTCTAAAGTACTTATGAAACCCCAAGAGTTGTTTATGGCCAAAATGAACACAACTATGAGAACCGAAAATTTTAAGAAGGTTATTGTGTGAATATCATTGTCTTGGTTTACACCAATGGCTGAACAGTTCAAGACATCGTGTTCATTGCTTAGCCAAGTAAACCCGATAGTATTTCACCACGGAAGATTCAAACCCATAAGGTAGCTATCTCGATGAGATAGCTTTCTACTTGATCTCTCTGAAGTGTCTGTTTCGTTTGTCTGGTTAATTTCATTCATGTGGGGGATTGTTGGAAAATTGGTTTTATAGAAATTGTTTTGACCATCTTGGACCAATTAATTAAGTTAATTAAGTGGGTCCCGTGGTTGGAAACCGAAATTTCTTTGGTCAAATTTGTTCTACTATGCGAGTAGAATAATGTAGTATATTTAGTTTCTTAAAACCAATTTCGGGTGAATGAGAAATTAAATCCAAAGAATGCCACTTAAAAAATGTAATGTTGGAATTGGAAAATAATGGGAATTGGTAAAGTGCCAATCCCACATTGATAAAATAGAAGCAAAGCGGTCACCTTAAATAGCTCAAGTTTCACTATTGGGTTTGGGCCCCAAGGGGTACCAATTGTCTTTAGACGGGAAGAGACCTATATGTTAGTAGGTTGGGCTTTATATATATATATATATATATATATTTCAAACCTCCCAGATTGTGACACGTGGCAATTCAGTCAACTTCTTCAGAATGTGCCACGTGTCATGCTTCTAGAATATGTCCGTCTAACAGATGTGTTATGTCTTTTCGAGCATAACCTCAGCGATTTGTGCCTTTTGGGACACAACTTTCCAACAACTATAAATAGGTCCCCCTATGTTCAGAATTATTCATTCCAAATCCGAATTAAGCAATTCAAAATTCTTTGTTTCCTGCACTATTCAGAATTCTCCTTTTTAGTCCCTAAATAATTTATGTGTTCCAAGTTCGTTCAAAGAGTTCAAAACTCTAGTAGGTTCGTTGGTATTGTAATTTGAAGTGCTTCTATTAAAATATGAGGTTGTTGTATCTTGGGAGACGAGTGCCAGAGAACCGTTAGCACCAGTGCGGGGCATTATTGTCTTAAGGAAAAAGAGTCAAACTCTTGCCTCGACCATTATTTATTTGTCCAATATTTTTCAAGTAAGTCGTTACTATGTTCAAATTTCTGCACGTGATTTCATTTTAATAATAAGAATATAAATTACTTCATTTTGACAACACCTTTTACTCAATTCTCCTTTAATTTCAAATTTTTACTTTTCACTGCATATTGCGCAGATAAGCCACAAGATTAACAAGTAAACTTTTGGAGATTCAATTCCTGGAATTGTAAATCCACTAGATGGGTAATTTTTCTCCCTTTTTACCAATTAGTTTATGGTGGAACATTCATGAGTTGTAGTGTATGTAGGAATAGAAGAGAGGAAAATTCATGAGTTGTAATTTTATGTTGGAACATTCATGAGTTGTAATTTTTCTCCCTTTTTCCCAGTATTTGCAATGTCCACCAACTACTACCTTGTGAGCACAGATTTAAATATTCAAATGTATTCATGATGGTTTTAGTTAATGAGTTCCCATATTGCTAGTAGTTTCTTGATTGTGTGTTTTCCTTGCTTTTCCTGGATGATATTGTTAACACTGTTATCTTTATTGTAAACTGTGAAGAATTTCTGGGAGAAATCATTTCAAATGGGATGAAATGTTTCTGTCTAACAGATGCCTCTTTTGGTGGGAGATGACAGGGCTTTAACCGTCTGTGATGCTCGAAAAACTTGGTTAGGTTTCTTTGCAGAACGTTTTCCATATTTTCTGAATATCAGTTGATTTTTGTTTTCAGGATGGTAAATCAAGATAGATCAGCCTTCACAGAGCTCTTCATTTTGGTCATCTTGCAGTTGCTTGTGTCCTCCTTCAGTCTGGTGCTTCTGTCACACTGGAAAATATGAAATCCAGAACACCAATTGATCTCCTCTCCGGGCCTGTGATGCAGGCTGTTGGGAAAGGTAACCATTCAGGTACGGTGTTGTGTTTAGTTGCTAGCTGTTTCCTATTGGTAACGGTGAAGTAGTTGGGAGCAGCCTTTGAAACCATACTCTGTTTGTTCAGTCGCTACCGAGGTCTTCAGCTGGGGTAGTGGTGTCAATTATCAACTTGGAACTAGGAATGCTCACATTCAGAAGCTACCATGCAAAGTTGATACACTACATGGGTCGTTCATTAAATTGGTCTCTACTGCAAAGTTCCACAGTGTGGCTGTTAGTGCATGTGGAGAAGTCTACACCTGGGGATTTGGAAGGGGTGGCCGTCTTGGGCATCCCGACTTTAATATACACAGGTAAAGGAGCCACTTAGCCATTTTCAGCCAGTTACTGGAAAAGAAGATAGTTTAGCCTTGTTTAATGAAAAAAATCTCAAAATTTAATGAGAACTTGGAGCCGACAGTGACTTTGGCTTTGGCTTAATGATTGTGATTACGCTCATTTCTTTTATTATCTTTTTCAGATTTGACTCTCATCATGACCTAAATAATAAAAGGTTATATATTTCAGGGCTCATTTTGTCTGCTCCACCCATTTGTCTCTTTTCTGTGGGTCTTTGGAGGGGAGTGTTAGAGAAAAAATATGCCCTCTCTGAAGTTTGTTTCATTTCTATTAACTTCATTATGGAGAATTGATGACCAAAAAAAGGTTCCTCTTGCCTGACTCCGGTGTGTGGAAGGAGAAAATTGATCTAGTTTTTAATATCTTAGAGTGGGTTACACAATCAGTTTCACCATTTATAAACAACAAATTGATCTATGTGATCGACTGTTTCTTGTTGGGACGCTTATCTTTACTGGGCAGGTCATTTTTTTTTTACTTAGATAATTACTTCATTATAACTATATTTCTCGTTGTCATCTTTTTTCGATTTTCTGAAATGTTTTGTCATATGTAATTTTATTTTTTACTTTTTTACTGAAAGCCATTTCAATTTGTTTGATAATTTCAATTGCCTTAACTGAAAGGTAACTACATGCATGTTACTGCAAGATTGGAATCGATGAATGGTTACGAGTCCCTTTTGTGCAAGATGTGTTTCCAATTGGTGATTGTAGTGGGTTTATTGAAAGTAATCCATTGTGTTTTCTGTTTTTATCGTATTGAGGTTTTCATTTTTACCTTCTCCTTGTTGGTTACGAACAGATTTCTCTCCGAACTCTTCTCATTTATGTCCTTTTCTCTTACATCCTTTGTGTTTTCTGTTTTCATCGTATTGAGGTTTTCATCTTGTAATATTTAAGAATATTTATGTATGACCTTATATAAAGTTGAAAAATTTGAAATAAATGTGTATCTTTGTAACAATTCTATTGCGATGCAAGAAATTATAAATTTATTGTTGTTGAAAGTATTATGCAATGAAAATTCATATTGTCACAAAATAATATTTATATATTGTGAAATAGAATATGCGATATATATAAATAATTATAAAATAAATTGTGTTACAATTATAGAGCGGTGTACAAATGTTGATGTGACAAATTTTTTCTTTTGCAAATTAAATTTAACTACAAATACAAATTGTCACATAAACAAATATTTATTGTCACAAAATAATATTTACAACAATTTTATTTGTTGTAAATTAGAATACACGACATACATAAATAAAGATAAAATAAATTTTACAACAACTATACATCGATACTCGGCAAATTCTCTATGTCGCAGAATATATTCAACTTCAAACACAAACTGTTATATAAATGAATATCTATTATTACAAAATAATATTTGTAAAAATTTTAAATAGTGTAAAATATAATACGCGACATATATAAATAGTCACAAAATAATACACTACAAAAAAAAATACTCATTTTGCGACAAAAAAATAGTCGCTTAAATAAAGATTTTGTTGCAAAATTAATTTAGTGACAACAAGTTGTTTGTTCTTTGGCATTGTCATGCTATAAGCACCATAGAATATATTCTACGACAACTATCAGTCACTTGTCGCATAAACAAACTCACTACATTTTTTGTTTGCCGGCAAAAGTATGAAATGGCAACAACATATTTGTCGTCATAATGTCGTTGCAATACATAGATGTAGTGAAAAATTAAAAGGGCAACAAGTCAATTTGTCGCAACATTTATTCCAAATAAAATTTTGCGAGGAGAAATGTTTGTTGTGACTACTATTTTAAAAGTATAACGTTTGTTACCCATTCTATTTTACAACAAAACATGCTTGTAGTAATATACATTTTATAATAGGTCATGTTTGTCGCGTAATTTATTTTACAATGAGATTGCTTCGTTGCATAATATATAATATGACATTCAATATTTGTAGTATAATTTATTATGTAACAAGTTTTGTGTGCAGTTAAATTCATTCAGCAACATAGAGAGTTTGTAGTAACATCATTTGTGCAACATATAGTTGTTGCCTAATTTATTTTGCGACTCTTTATATTTGTTGCGTATTATATTTTATAACATATAAAATTATTACAAATATTATTTTGTGGCAATGAATATTCATTTATATGACAGGTTGTGTTTAAATTTGAATATATTCTGCAACACAGAGAGTTTGTCGTGTATCGATGTATAATTGTTGTGCAATTTATTTTATCTTTACTTGTATATGTCGTGTATTCTATTTTACAACAAATAAAATTGTTGCAAATATTATTTTGTGACAATGAATACTCGTTTATGTGACAAATTGTATTTGTAGTTTAATTTATTTTACAACACAGAGAATTTGTCGTATCAACATTCGTGCAACGCCGCTCTATAATTGTTACGCAATTTATTTTTTAATTATTTATATATATTGCGTATTCCATTTCACAATATGTAAATATCAATTTGTGACAATATGAATATTTGTTGCATAATACTATCAATAATAATAAATTTTCAATTTTCTGCATTGCAGTTAAATTGTTACTATGGTACGAACTTACGTCATTAAAAATAACTCATGGCATAATAGAAGAATGCTTCAATGTACAAATAATCAAATATAAATAATTTCAGAATATATAAAAACGTTCATATTATTGTCTTAAAATTGTAGTGCTAGAACTTGAGAAGAAAGTGTCACAGTAATCCTCAATCTCTTATAAACTTTCAGTAGATGCATAATCTACGCTGGAATCTACATTGAAAAAGAAAAAAATGTAAATAGTCATTAAAAAATATTAAAAACATATTACGTAATTGGCTTATTAAAAAAAGGATAAAAATAAAGATAATCCTTATCGTTTTATTAAAATCACCAATCTCATCTTAATTAGGACTAATTGCAACTAATAATAATTGGCTTATTAAAAAAAAAAAAAGATAATAAGCGGATGTAAATCGTTTTTGTCATGAAGAATAAGCATGTGTTAGGTGTGAATGAATGTACCTAATAAAATGTCAAAAATCGATTAGACCAAGAAATATAATATCTTGCTTGCACAAATAAACAAAAAATCATCCATGAAACACGTTAAATTGATGATAGATTATTATGGTACTAAATATGTAGATGTCATATAATATTGCAAAGGATATACATACTTCATACCATATTATTTTATGAGCATAATAAATTTGAGGAAATTAAGATGTCTAAACTAAAATATATTATAAGCACGCCAATTCATCATAGTTGAATCAGAACATGGACAAATTGCTTAATTCAGACACTTCATAGAAGGATAAACAAATCCTTGGACACATTAATTTTTAATACAGAAAAGAACAAAGCAAAAGGCATAGAGATAGTACGTAGCCACATTATCATTTTCAGTTGTACTAATCATGGACATGATATTAAAAAGGCAATAATATTACAAGTGTTGATATTTGTAACATAATAGCAATGGATAGCCATGATTACAGCACAACGCAAAAGCAGCATAACCTTGACAAAACCAAAAGCAAAGGCTTGCCTAGTTTCTTTAAGATCAGCAAGGTTCATAATGCTTCCAATGTTGTTGGGGGTTGGGGGAGGAGGTAAAATTGATACCAATTTCGAGGCATGCAAAATCAGTATGTTAAGAAATAAGAACAACTGATAAATAAATAAATAACACCAGGGTACGAGGAGTTCTCTTATAACTTCTATGTTCTTTCTCTATCCTCAGCAGAAATGCTATTTTTAAACTGATGTGGAATTTGGCATGTACCTATCTATCAATGAGAAAAATTACAATAGGAGAGGATCAGACCAAATTGAGAAACAAATTGAATTTGGAATCTTCCAGTCCTTATAAAATTAATTAATCTCGTAATAAAATTTGGCAATTAAGAAAAAATAAATAAATCGAACATCCCAATTTGGCTAAAGGACGAGAAAAGAGAAGTACATCTTTCTGAAACACATTGAAGTACCAAGTATGTGATACATCATTTCACCTATTTTTGTTGACCCCATTGCCACCCATCTAATGTAGAGAAGACAATATAATTTAAGAAACTACATGTGTGATCATTTATTTGCACACATGTTCATTTAATAAGATAACTGTTTCATTGGTAAGAAATATACAATAGCAAAGTTCAACATGTCATGTTTCTGATTTTGTAAGTAATGTTCTCAACAATACAATACTACCACCGATATAATTGAATATGAACAGATAATTGATCTTCACATAACTAAATTAACTACAAATACCACAATTTCAATGATCAATCATCGTAATTAAATTTACCTTTACAAATGGCATAGCGAAAGACAAAGAAAGCCCTTACAGATTTGTCCAACTATATATATTTTACAAATAGTCTTCTCTCCTCCAATACATAAATTGGAACTTTCTAAATTTTCAACACATAAATATTTTGTACAACTATAAAAATTTACGAAAACGAGTGACGTGAAGGTTTTCGGAGGTGGTGTGGCGACTTGATTGAATCCGAGATCACGAGAGAGACAAAATTTCAGATTGGGTTGTGAGTTTTTCATTTAATTGAACTAAAAGTTTTACAAAAGTGGAGCTTACCTCGAAGAGGGTTAGTCGGCGATGGTGCGATGGCCCGCGATGGGTGGTGAATCATGCGGCCGGAGGGTTAGAGAAGGAGAAGACCCTTTACAAGAGAGAGAAATTTCTTTATGAGAGAGGCACGATTTGATTTTAGGTTAAACAAGTTTGGATTGGGCCGTATATCATACACCCTTTGGTTGAGCGATAGTCCTCTTGTTTTCTTTTCTTTTTTTTTTTTTAAATAAATTTTAATTTAATTTCTCAAGTAAAAAATTTATAATCATAAAATTAATTTTTTTCACATGTTCTCCGTAGATCTCCACATATCACCCCTACACATGTCCATGGTTCAGGGGTTAGGGAGTCTTCAGTACAAAGACAATTAAATAAAACCAATATCTTATCAAAAGCAAAGCATCTCACATCAAGATATGATAACAACCAATTTCTTTCAACTCACATATGTACTTATAATAACCCATTTCTTTTCTTTCTTTCGTTCATATAATCAATAAATTCCAAGCTTTTGATTCTTTGGACCAATTAACATGTAATATTTGCCTTCTACAACAATTATATCCATATAAATTGATTTCTGAACTAAAGGTCCTCAAGAATATAAAATGATATTAACACTTAGAAGCTAACGAAATCTTGATAATTCAATTTGGTTACAGAATCAAGTTTGTACCCGTGATTGAACCTAAACTTTGGTACAACTTCGGTCGTGCCTCGAAAAATATGCTAATGCTAGCATAGTCCTAGATTATAGTAACAAAAATCCATAAAACAAAACATGTGGATAATTATCTCCTAAGAATCCAACTTATATTAATGTCTTAAACTCTTCATATAACTTAGCAAATAAACGAAATGTCTAATAAGTTTTAAACAAATGCAAATCTACAAAACTATTAATCATAAAACATAGTAAATCAAAGATAAAAAGTGCCAAATACACCAAAAATAGTTTTCCAATATTATCAACAAAAATATTTTAGAATATCTTCCCCATTTCTTAATTAAGAACGTGAAAAATGCAGTAAAATGATGGGAGACACCGTATGCCTCTCTTTATGATAAATGTAGGCAGCTTTTGGGAGAAGAACTTACTGGATTGAGCATCAAAGACCTACAAACCTAGAAAATCAACTGGAAATGAGTTTGAAAGGCATTCGAGTGAAAAAGGTTAGTATCCTTTAACCTTTTCTGTCTAGCTAGTTTATTAGGTAGTCTCAATTTATCAAAAAGGTAATGTCTCAGTACATAATTCTACTCTTTATGTTATTTTAAAAGCCAAAAGGTCATGAGAGTTTGGTATCTCATAAATTCTGGAAGATGAACTAGTTTGAGACTCGTGCACAAAATATTAATTTTTGTCATTGTTTCTAAATATTTTGAACACATAGCACATATACTGTGATTTTTAGGGACTGTGTTTATCCACTTGTGCCTAATCATGAACTATTGGACATCAAAACATATATTGTCATATTGTCTGTCAAATGCTTTCTTTTGGAAGGAAACAAAATGCTTCAAGACAGATTGCTAAAAGAAAGGAAATAATACAATGACAAAACAGTGCTCCACATAAAAGCGGTATAGAGTAATGACCTCTCCCATAACCTGGTAGTTAGAGCTGGTCTCAACAAAGCAGAATGGCATTCCTTCAGAAAAGCTGGCTAGTCACCACTTGTACATACCGAAACTCAGAGAGTTGATTTTCTTTAAAAACACAAAAGATAAGTGAATCAAGATCTCTGGAATATAAGAAACACGAAACAGAACATAGAGAAGGAGAAAATGTTTCAGTTAAAGAGAATTATTTATTCTTATAAACTTGCTGAAAACAACAAGACAAGCTTATCCATGAAAAAAGGAATTGATATAATCCTAATGCTGGTTTCATGCCATCATTGGAGGCCAGTTAATATGCTTGGTCTCGGTTGAAGCAGCAGATGCAAGATTTATAAATGGAAATGCCATAGGCTATGGCATAGGAGAAGAAAATGAATCCATCAAGCACTCCTAAAATACCAGCAAATCCTTACACAAGAAGGAATTCTATAGATGTAGCTTGAGAGTATAATAAGTATAATCATTAAAATCCACCGCAAAAATCAATTGACCCGATTAGAATAAAGATACCCAATCACCAACAACAATTGCAAAAGGATTTGAAGAACAAGAACAGTTACACAACCTTCTTAAACATTCAATGAAACCTTCAATCTCCACACACAGCAAAATACAAAATAGTGAGGGAAAATGAATAAGTTCTGAAGCAACAGTCTCTTTGAATTAACCTACATAAAAATCAAAAAATATTAACAGTTAACCCAAATACATAGAATATATGTTCGGAATCCATGGAATACTCTGTTCGAAATACATGGAATATATACATTGGAAAATTGAATTAAAACAAATACATGGAATACTCTGTTCGGAATCCTTCTTTCATGACACAAACTTTGTTTGCATTAAATATTAATGTGTTGAATACTTTTTTAATTAAGATAATATTCCACATACTATGGATTTTTAAATACACACAATGGTTCAATTCATGTTATCCCTTAATCGTGTAATTCAATTTCTTTGAAACTTGTAAGTATCAAACGTGGATAGATGATAATACAAGTTACAAAATCCGGAAAGCCAACCTTAATTGAGTGCTGGGTCTAGGAGTTCTTGCTTCTTTCTTTTGACTCTGAGTCTTTTGGTGAGAACAGAGATAGAAAGAAAGGCGAGAGAGAGGCAGTAAGGGAGAGGGAACTCTGATTAGGGGGTAAATAAGTTTGATTTTTATTTTATTCGTTTTTATTTTTTAATTTAATAGGTTGGATTTGGTTGGGTCGAGTCGGGTTGGTTGTTGACATGTTACCTATAACTCGACCCAATTTTGGAAACCGACCCATTTACGTTTCTTCCTTTTTCTTTTTTATTTTTTAAGAGATTTTATTTTAATTTTCAACTAAAAAATTATAATAATAAAATTAAAAAATATGAATTGATTTGTAAAATTTTAAAATCTTTTTGGACTATGGCTATTTTCAAATTAGATGATAGCCTTCAATTTATAAATTATAGTTGATTTATTGAAATATAAATTAATTTAACTTAAAAGTTTGTTTCATGTATTATTCAGAATAAAAACAATGATTTAAAAATAAGATGATTGTAATTAATCTAATTCAAGACTATATAGTTAAATTAGTTAATATATCAATTTTATAAGTCAATCTCCACAGCTATTCAGATCAACGTTGGGGATAGGCATGGTTCGAAGTAGCTATGAGTATATTTAAAATAGAACATTTAGTTCAATCTCTAAGTATGGGATCAATACCGAACTGAAGAGATCGACTCTAGTTCCGGTTCAGTCTAATTCAGTTTTTTGAGTTCGAGATCTCAAAATCAATAACCCATGCAAAAGGAGTGTCCAACTATAAATTCTTAATAAAAGGTTCTTTCAATCCAATTCGACTACACTCGTGAAATTTAAAAAAATCTATTTGTCTGATTTTATAAATACACTATTTATCTGCATATGATTCGTCAATAATATCACTTAAAGAGAAAATAAGATGCATTTTTCTTCTCTTTCGACCATCACTTTTCCATGTAATCCTTCAGAATCGAGACATGATAGTCTTTAATTGCAATCTCATACTAATGATCACCGACCACGTCTTGTTCAAAAACTGAGGCAAGGATGGGGAACATGGTTCCTGTCTCGAATAATAATTTTTATTTTAATTTATGTTTTTTAATTTAAATTAATTTAAAAATTGAAAATATTAAAAAATAACTAAACAGACGGGAACAGTATTTTAATCCCCGTCTTGTCACGCATTTGGAAAATCCTTGGCGGGACGAGAGACGAGGATGGCCACCACGACCCTGACTTGTCATCCCTTTCTTAAACTAATAGGGCTAAGTGAAATTTGAACATCATTGCTCACTAATAAAAACTAATATCTATGACGATTAATGTTTCCCACGAATTGAACTTGAATGTCATAAAGGATCATTTTCTTGATTTCATGTTTATTGCTTCTAAATTGAATAATGGTATTCATAGTCGCTCACTGCCAGTATTTGGAGGAATTTTAGATATTAGGTGCAAAATTGAAATATTTATTTATGAACAATAATAGAAAAGTTTTGTGAGTTAATTACAAAGACTAATAAGCGACGAATGTGAATGTCACAATTTGTTTTCCACTATCCCTACAAGTTAGAGCAATAACAAATATATGTGTTGCAAATTTTTTCCCCCATCCTAGAATTTTTAGCAACAATTATTCATTGTCGCTAAAATAGATCTATTGCATCACAAGAAACTTTGTTGCAAGAAATTAAAGTATGTCGCCATAAGTTTTCCACCAAAAATATTTTGGCGCCACACTTCCCATCATATTTTTGGTGACAATATTTATTACTTGTCGCACTTTTTAACATTTCAAGACAACTTTTTATGTCGCCTTATATTTTTTTGGTACTTATTTTTCCACCACAGTTTTTACGACAAACTATAAAAACGTGTCGCGCTAAATCACTTATTGCAATAAATTTATATATGTCACAAAATATATTGTCGTAAAATAGAGATTTTGTTGTAGTGTTCTTGCTCAATTTTCATCCAATCATGTGGACTAATGAAAGCCCCACCTATGCTGTATAAATAATCTTGACTATATGATTTTTCCTTAATTCTCCTTACTGTCCATATTCAAATTTTGTTTAGTCTTCGCCTTTAGTGTCCCACTAGTTGTTCTCCATGAAAAGACAATAATTTCTAGAGTCTTTGCAATTTGATGATTTATGGTAATTGATTCAAAGTCTTCAATCTGTAAATCTTTCAAATTTTCATGTGTTTTGTCTTTTTTTTTTAGCATTGCAGTTGCATTTTCTGTAGATTTGGATCAATATCTTTGAGTGAATTTTCAATGAAGATGCTACAAATTGTACCTAGTTGAGCTTGGCGATCAGCTCAGATATTACATTTACGGAGGATCGAAGGAGATTAATATTGGTAATCAACCAAGAGATTAGTTTTTCTTGAAATAGATACATACATTCACCTATTAAGATGACTGTATTTGGTAGATGAAGATGGTAAATGTCTTGGATTCAACTGATAACATAATTTTTTGGAAGATTTGTTATTCTATTTCACCAAAAACTATATAGATTCATTCATTATTTGGTCCATTTAGAATCTCTTTATATTTGATCTTTAATAATTGCATTCATTTTTCATGTTTTTTACATGCTTACTGATTATCAAGACATTGGTTACTGTTTATCCGGATTGTCTAATTGAATGAGTGAGATTTTACTTATTAAACAATGATAGGGTACAATGCATAAATGTAGTATAAAATCATAAGCAGGTTAAAAACCAAAACCACAAAGAGGTAAGGGTATGGTTAAACAAATAAGTGTTAACGATTATTTCATCTTGTTCGGGTTAATCAACACTTCGTAACATCAAACTATGCTCAGAAATCCAAAATATCTTAACAGGGATGAAAATCAAAAGGTAAGTATCAATTAATTGACAAACGATGTGTAACAATGGTAGTCGTCTCATCCAGATGAATCAATATTTAGTATCACCCCGAATTATGTTATCATGAAAAGCAAGATAACAAATGCAGGCATCAAAAGGTAGAGTCAATTAATTGAATCAATAAGCCGAAGGATTTAGTGTCAACAACCATGATCAATCGAAGGTTCATAACATAAAACGTCTTCCATTCCTATCAAGCTTATGCGTATTGTTAATAATAAGACCAGATCTAAAATTGATAATGAAATATTTGGGAAAGATATACAATTAATTCATGTCTTCATTCTCAATCCCGAATATCATATTGCATGTTCAAAAGATGTACTACAAAATAGACCAAATGTGCAATAACATAATAATCCATTAACATATAGGGCATTATTGCACAAAAACCGAAAGATGACATGTTCACAAACTTATACTATGCCCAAATCATCAGCCAAAATCAAAATAAGAACAAAATTAATTAAAAAATGCAAGACTGATCTACAATTGTAAAGTTTTGAATCCATTGTAGTCGGACATGGATTATTCGTATAAGTGTAACTCTGGTATTTCGAAGGCAAACTTGGACAATTGGGTAGCCATGTTGAGACGAGTGACTTTGGTATCGACAACGATGGTGATTTACAACACATCTCATCCGTGTTAGGCTGCTTCACTTCCTTCAATAGAACTTGGTGGATTAGTTGATGATTTACTACAATATCTTGTACATCCATGAAGTGAGCGAAGCACGTCTCAGATCTTTTGTAGATTATTCATCATTTCGTTCAGTGAGCTAAATATTTTGGTATTGAAAAATGCGTTTACTTTGCCAAGTGCCCATTTGTCTGAAGATATGAGATAGTCAAAGTCCTGGTCATATCAAATCTGGAATTAGACATCGGATTTGTAGCAACATCAATCAACAAAGTTAAGAAACATGCCAAGATAATACGCCCGATATTAGACACAATGGTCGGCATATAAACGAGGGATACAATTAGCTCGCATGATTTAAATTATTGGAAAGTTAACATCAACCAATAACGAATTCATTCAACAATTGTAAGCAACAGAAGACATTATTAAAGTTAACTGGAATAACAATACAAAATCACAGTCGATGATCAATCCATAAAATAATGAAATGAAGGTGTCACCTTATCGTATATAGTATCAAAGTTAACAATATCTGATAGGAAGTTATCATCAATCATTAACGCAACGAGGACACGGGTAAGCATGTGTGTGAACACGACATGGATTATGCTTTGGATAGGAATGAAGCCAATGTCCCTATGAATAGTAGAAATAGCCACGAACACATAAGGAACTGCTATTGAATTCCCTGCTCTGCTCTACCTGTTGTTGGACTACTATATAAACTTTCCGTCAAAGAGAATATTAATGTAGAAATGACATTTTTTATTGTTTCAGTTTTGGTAGCCACTACCATTTTTTGGAACATATTTTAGATTTAGTTTTCCAACCATTGATGCAACAAAGGGACATAACACACATTATAATTTTTAAGGGAACATTGACAGCTATCCATAATTTTTTTTGCTTCTTATGTGGTCCATAAAAACACACATACGGAAAAAATTAAAATTGAAAATACATTTATGGCATGGTTGATGTATTATTCCATATTTCAATAGTGACCAAATCAAAAAAATATGAGTCAATAATTGGACACACAACCCAGAAATCCATCCTCGCCAAAAGTTCAATTTGAACGTGAATCTTCATGATTTTTTAAGGAACAATAATAAAAAAAGGCAAAATAAAAATAGAAAATTGGAATTCCACTGAAATGAAAGACAATCATAAGAAATATCCCAAAATTAATCAATGCCAAAAAAAAAATTCCACATTGAACATGAATCTTCTCGAATTTTTAAGGAACAACATTAATAAAAACGCAAAATAAAAATAAGAAATTACAATTTCACTGAGATAAAAGACAATCTTTAGAAATACCCCAAATTAATCAATGCCCAAATAAAAAATCAATTTCCGAAGAACATATATTGAATGAAATCAACCACATGAATGTAATGACAAATGCAACAACCGAGAAATTTTACTTTTTGTTCTTCCGCTACCGAAATGTTGACCTGTTTCTTCTCGGGTTTAACTACATACTCTTTAATGCAGAAAATTTTTCATCTTCTTTTGAATTTACGCTTCGATTTCGTATTGCTACGTGATGAAGCCATCCACTATTTACTGACGTTGAGATAACTTCAAACAAGAAATCGAGGGGATACATAAGATTATGGATTTTGAACACAATGGAAATCACAATAACACTGTGAAATTCAAAATGTAGAGAGATTGTGTTTATATGTTGTGAAGGAAAGGAAGAATATAGGACAATGGTGTTTAGGGTTTTGTGCTAAATGTTAATCTGAGAATTTTTGTGTGTAAGAGACTTAACTATCAATGACACTCAATGTTAATTTTTTAATATCGTTAATTAATCCATAATTGTAGATGAGATAATATTTGGTCCCTAAATTTTAGGTAAATTGGGGTCTAGATCATTTCCCCATTAAGAGAAAAAGGCGCCCCCTACAAAAATCCCCATCCCCTTCTGCAACAAAACAAATCCCCCCCAATTTATTTATACTTTCTCCACTCCCTACGTTCTTCAATTCCTCACCTATTTATCTACTACCAAATTTACACCCACATTATTAATATAATTAAATTTATTAAATTAAAAAAGTATTATTATTATATTCATTCATTGTATTTGTTTTTAAAAATATAATATATAATAATATTTATTGAGTTAAATATTATTTATATCATATAATAAATAATATACTTAACGTTAATTTTATTATTAAGATTACAGTAAGACTAATTAATTAGTTTATATTTGAGTAATAAATTAAATTTTACTTAAAAAATAAAAAATAAGTAAAGCGTGCATAATAAATTTGCTCTAATTGATAATTTACACACACAAAGAAGAAAATAATATTACATTATAAGTAATAAATTAGCGACGAGGGTTAAATCGTGCATCATACTCTCGTGAGTCTAGGGAATATGATGCATTGTTAATGCCTCGTGATCGAGTATTGTGGGTCCGAGCATGATATGCGTGTTGTGGGTCCGGTACATGCGATGCAGCGTCTATGAGTCCAGTCCAGCGTGATGATATGTACTATGGGTTGACAAGATGATCTTGTTGATCCGATGGATCCTGCGAGTATTGAGGTTGATTTTTATTGTCCAAGTTGATAATCAAATTATTACCCATTATAAAATAAATTGACCAAACACTAATAAAACAATAAGTAAATAAATATATAGCATTAACTAGGGATGGCAACGAGGCGGGTTGGGGCCGGGGCGGCCCTCCCCGCGCCCAATCCCCGCAGGGATTTTTTTCACCCCATACCGCCCACCCCATTCCCGCTTAAAGCGGGGCGAGGTCGAGGTCGAGGTCGAGGTCGGGGTCGGGGTCGGGGTCGGGCGGGATAGCTTCTTTGCTCCGTTTAATATTTTTTTTTTGTAAACGTGATTTTCATTGAGGGCAATATATGAAATTATGAATTATGAAATGGGGAATTAAAGTTAATTCTAAATGGTATGGTTAGAATTTAAAAAATAAATTGTGTATAATATGTTTTTAAACAAAATGAATAAAATACAAATCAATAAGTCTTGGTGTAGTGGTTAGGAATTGTAAATCAATTTTCACAACCCAGGTTCGACTCCTTCAACAACCATTTCATCAAAATATTTTTTAAAATTTTAAAAATTAAAAAACAAAAATTCGGGGTGGGTCCAGGGCGAAGTAGCTCCGCCCTGAACCCGACTCGGGGCAATTATCCCCTCCCCGAATACCAGATTTTCCAGGGCGGAAAAATTTAAAATGGGATGGGGACGGGGCGAATTGCCATCCCTAGCATTTACTTACCTATTTTGCAACATAGGAAAAGTTCTTCTATCGTGACCACTAGTGCCACATACGTGGCACTGCCAATTGAATTGGGAAAGTGATTTCTCATTTCTCGACTTTAGTACCTGCCTCGAGCACCTTTTTGCTCTAACAGGTTAAGATCACAAACAACTTGAGTCTCTTCTACACTCATGTTTCTGTTTCTGCTCATGTCGACATCGCCGCCAGTGTCAATATCTTTGACCAGTATATGCAAACTTTGGAACTCACTCAATAGAAAAGTGCTTCGAGCATCTGTTAAAATTGATTGTAAAAATTGTATGCTTCACGTGTATATTGATTGTAAAAATTGTATGCCTTATCGGATGATTCGAATTCTTGACCAACGTGGGGAATGACATTGATAGTCACTTGAAGAACATATACATTATCACCACTATCAAATTTCATCCCTACAAAAATTTACCGAAATAAAATACATCAATTATATGTGCAAATAAAAAAAAACATAAGAAATTGTTAACAATGTTACAACTAACTTGCAAATTACAAAAATTAAATATGTACAAATAAACGAAAATAAAAAATAAATTAATAATTTATTACTAACCTTTGAAAATATGAAAAACAATAAGTGGGAGACAAATTTGATAAAATAAATTTAGAGAACAAAAGTGATTAAAAACGCTTGATGTTGGCCAAATTTGGGTAAAGTAAATAAAGTAATTGGGTTGGCCAAAAGGAGGGAAAAATATGTATTTTGATGAGGAAAAATTGTTATGTTGAGTGGTGTATAAATAGGTGGAGAAAGTGGTGAAGAAAGGAAATGGAGAGGGAGGGAGGGAGGGAGGGAGGTGGGCACAGAAAAATTAAAGTAAATGGGGGTTGTTTTTCAAAGGTCGGGGGGGGTGGGGGTGGGGTGGGGTGGGGGGGGGGGGTGGGGGGCGCTTGATATTCAAATAGTATGATACACACACATAATTTTTTTTTTGTTGAATGGTTTCAATTTTGTTGAATGGTCACTGATTGACACGTAGCCAATCGGGAAATGATCCGGACCCGATTCGGGGTCCAGATCTTTTCTCTTATATATAAATAAATAAAATTATTTATTTTAATCAAGTAAAAAAATATAATCTAAAAAAATTCAAAATCTAAAAAAAAAAAAAAGTAGAGAACCTAATTTTCACTATTTTAGTTGGGTATTTGATCAAATATTCTCACTATAAAAATTAATTAAAGGGTTATTTACATACACTATAATCAAACTTGGATTTGAATAGTACTAGACCAAAATCCAAACATCAATTTTACTAGATTGTTACCAAACAAATACTTGATAACTTAAAAGGCCCAGTATAATGAGGTTTTAAATAGAGTCCATGATTACCGCCATGTTACCAAACCAGATAAGCATTCGTGTGTTTAATTTTATAGCGTAGGAGGAAAATTCAAAATTCAAATTGGAAAATCATAAATCATAATCAAATTGGAGTCTCAAGAATGGGATTTTGTAACGCATTGAGGAAATTTCGGAGTAATGATGCGGTATTATCAATTTCACCAGACTTTCAGATTATTTGAAGATAATCAGTCTTCTGGTAACACTGAAGAATTTCCTACCTGTGGCATCAGAGAGGTGAGTTTTGTTTCTAAATAATCGTTTGAAATCGTACCTTTTATGATTATACAACAATTTATTTTATTTTAGAATTCTATTTATTAACAAATCATAGTGTTACTAATTTAAAACATAGTAGGTATTGAGAATTATATGAAGATTGTTGAAGCATATTAATACTATCTCAAACATGTTAATAATTGTTGCGTTATATAAGTCCGTTTACATTATTATCATATGTAATGTCGTACTAAGCCACATTATATAATAGAATTTGATATTTGATTGTAATTAGTTTGTGAGTTAAGAGTTTTTTACTTTGCAATTAGTACCATTCATATTTGATCATACAGGTTCATAGGTTGCTTAAAGCTAATGTTATTTCAATGCAAATGTCATTTTCTAGGTTGTGATTTATTAGTTGTGTGCTAACAAATAGAAACTTTTAGGTATTGTACACGATCAGATTTGATCATATTTAGATCGGCTAGTGAATCCTCGACTTATGATCCAAAGACTCGTGATTATAACATTTTTTCTTATTTCTCATTACTACCCATGTTCAAATTTTATTTAGCCTTCGCCTTTGGGTTCTATCCGGTAGATCCGATCATGAATGACAATGTTTCTCTATAGTTTTTGCAACTTCATTGTCCATGTCAATTGATTCATGATCAGATCCTCCGCAGTCTTAAAACTTTCAAGTGCTAATGTGTTTTGTTTTCCAGCATTGCAGTTGAGGGTGGGGCATTTAATATTGATGGTAAAGATGTATATATAGACCTTTGCATTTTCTTCAGCATTGTTCTAATATATTTGCTTGATTTTTCAGTGTATGCGCCACTGATTGTAATTGCTCAAAATTGATGAATAGCCCAGAAACTACGTATACGGATCAACAAATGAGGTTGAGATTCGAGATCAGCCAAGAGAATAATTTATCTTGACATAGATATATACCTCCACCCATCAAGATAACTGCATTTGGTAGATCAAGATGCTATATTTTTTGGATTGAAATGAAAACATAATTTGTTACAATATTTGTAATACTTTTGCCCCATATACTATATGTATTAATTCATTGTTTGTTACCTTCGGAATCTATTTCTATTTGATCTTGAAACGTTGTAGTGCTTTTCCATGGATTGTGCATGCATACTCCAAATTGACTATGCATTGTTACATAGATTAATATATGATAAGGAGGTGTTGCTTGATGATAACATGGCTAAAATGGATTGTCTACTTGGATGCCTGAAATTTTACTTATTAAAGAATGATAGAGCACAATGCATGAAATTGATAAAATAAGACAAGATCAAAAGACAGTTTTCAAAGATGTAATGCATATGGTTAAACAAGTAACGAGTAGCGATTGTTGCCGTCTCAATGGGAATAATCAACACTGCAAAACATCAAATTACGTGACGAATTCGAAAATAACTTAACAAGATAGAGAATAAATATGTTAGAGACGATAAATTGACAAATGAATGCGTAAATATGGTTGTCGTCTCATGCGAAAGAATAAAATACTTAGTATTGCCTGACTTATGTTAACATGGAAAGCAATATAACAATCGCAATCATCCAACAATAGAATAGATAAATTGAATCAATAAGTCGTAACATTCACACTCAAATTAGGATCGATTGAAGATCCATGAAGTAAAACATATCCCAATGCTATCAAGTATAAACACAATGTAACTAATAAAATCAAAATTGGAATTGATAATGAAATACTTGGGGAAGAAATAAAAATTGATTCATATGCCTTCAATATCAATTCCAAAATATGATTCCGCATGTTCAAAACATGTTCTACTAAATAGACCAAACCCGCAACGATATATCAATCAGTTTACATGTACGATACTATGACCAAAACCAAAATACGACATGTTCAGATATCTATAAACTGCCCCAAGGCTTCATCCACAATTAAAATTAAAAATAGTTAATGAGAAAATGCAACTCGGATTCACGCTTTGTATAGTCTTGAATGCATTGTAGTAAGGAAGGAACTATTCGAAAAGGTGTAAGTTTGTCTTCTCGAAGGCAAACTTGTATAATTGGGTATCCATATTGAGACGTGTCACTTTGGTATCAAACTTTTTTGGCATCTCTATAATCTTGTTCTCAGCTATGTACTCTGTAAACTTGATGACAAATATCTCACAGTCGTCACTGCATACATTGAAACAAATATGGGGGATGAGTTGGTGATTTAGTACAATATATTGTACATCCAAGAAGTGCGCAAAGCATGTTTCAAAATATATTTTCTTCTGCAAATCCTTCATCCTTTCCTTGAGTGAGATCGATATCTTGGTATTGAAGAATGCATTTACTTTGCCAATTGACCATTTGTTAGGAGAAATGAGATAGTTTAGTCCCAGTCATGGTCAGAGTCTTGGTAAGATCAATATTGAAATTATACATGTGAATAGTAACAAATAGTATAAACAAAAGAGACAAACATGCCTAAATATCAAACTTAATGGTCAACATATGAACAACATATGTTAACATCTCGAGTTATTGTAGTATCTTGGATTTGAATACTAGTTTGGTTTGGTTGTAGTGTAGATAAAAGTTACAACTACCATTAACAAATACGTTTCAACAAGTGTAGACAACAATCTACATTATCTAAATTATATGGAATATCAATAAAGAAGATTTCATAGATATGCACATTAACATGCTCCAAATACACAACTAAAGGTAACATAGAGTAATTGTAATAAATATCAGGAAGAAATATCACAGTCGATGATCAGCCATTAAATATTGAAATGAAGGTATCACATCATTGAATAAAGTATCAAAATTAATAAAATACGACATCAAGTTATCATCTAACATTAACAAAACTAGGACACATGGTAAGCATGTGATTGAATTTGACATGGATTATACGTATACAGAGAAAAAAATAATATAAAAATAGTGTAAAAACATTGCATCAAATAAATATAAATTTCTCAATGAGTTTTAGGTTGTTTTAGTTTAGGTAGAAACTACCATTATTGAAAGATATTTTAGTTCTAGTCTTCCAACATTTGTTGCATCAAACAAACCTAGCGCACATTTTTATTTTGAAAGGAAACGTTGACATCTATAATCCAAGTTTGATAATAAACGAAAGGCAGAAAATGGATATAAAAAGGATATATGTCAATACGAAAAATTGACATCTATCAAAAAAAAATTTACTTCTTACACGGTATATACAAACTCACCAAAATCCAAAATCAGGGTCGCTATATTTTATATGAGGATAAACATAAGACGGAATAAGAAATAGAAATTGTAGATGAAAATATTGCATGGTTGATTTATTAGTGCATATTTTAATGTTGAAAAAATAAAAGTATATAGATCAAGAACATAATGCACAACCTAGTAATCCATGTTTGTATATTTAGACAAAACTGACTAAATTTGAATTCAAGTGAAAATGGTGAAAATGAAAATGGTAATAGAATCATTGAATGCACATAATTGCAAAAGGTTCTATTAAACGTACATAGCCGTAATTTTTTCACTTAAAAGTGATAAAAACGTACAAAAAAATGAAAACTTGCAATATCACTAAAATGAAATACTATTATATAAGATACGCCAAAATTAATCAATGCCCAAGATTTAATTTCAAAACATCATAAATTGAAGGAAATCAACTCCATGCATATGGATAAAAAGGGCAACAATCGAAAAATTGTACCTTTGGTCCTTTCGGAATTGGAATGGTGACCTCATTCTTCTCGAGTTTAGCTATAGCTTTGGATTGTCCTCATTTCTCTTTGATGCAGAAAAATTTTGTATTCTTTTTGTTTTACGATTCGATTTGGAGTTAGTGCACGATGAGGCCATACTATGTTTATAGACTGGGAATTTAAATTTAAGCAAAAAATCAAAATGGGATGGATGATTATGGAGTTGAATAGGAAGGAAATCAAACTATCACGATGAAAATTAAAATATGATGGGAAATAGGATGATATTTCCTCAAGTGGTGTTTAAGGCTGTTTTGAGTTTTGTGATTTGAAATTAGGACACGAGAGGTAGCATTCCATTACCCTACATATTCTCGTTAATTGCTCCATAATTATATATTGGATCCCTAAATTTAAGTTGAAACAGTTACAAAATGGATTAATATATAAATAAATATAAATAATTATTTTATGTGTCCAGTAAAATAATATGATACATAGTACAATTGATAAAAAAAGATAATCTAGTAAATTTCAAAAACTTAAAAAAAATAATGGTGGAGTGCCTAATTTTCACTTAATCTTAATATTCTTAATATATATAAAAGTAGGATAGTCGTCAAATTCTTTTGCCAAATTTTCCCTCCAAAATATTAATTAATTAATGATAATTAATAATTAGTAAATAAAATATATTAATAAAACCATCCATTTGATTTATATTCTATAATAATTAATTAATAGTTAACTAACTAATTACACGTTTTGCAATGTAAAATAAAAAAAAGTCAATCTCATTTACAATATTATTTATGAAAGACACGATTTGCCAAGTAAATTTAAGTCAACATTCATAATTTCAATAAGTGTTTTGTTATATATTGAATTTACATAGATATTGAGCATCAATATAAATTAAGGGATGATATCAATAAAATAACAAATAGAAAATTGAGCATCAAGATAAATTCACTTTAATTATTAATAATAACAAATTTGAATACTACATTAGTTAATTAATATAAGATTTAGAGTATGTAAATATTACTAATTGTCTATAAATAGAAAAACAATAAATTTGCATAATATCATTAACGCAATCTGTATCTTTACAATTTAGTAGGGATGGCAAAAAAATCCGTCTCCAACCCGCCTCGCCTCGCCTTGCTAAACGGGGCGGGGGCGGGGATCATGGTCCCTGCCCAGCAGTCCCCGAACCCGCCCTGAATATTTTTATTTTATTTTATTTTATGTTTTAAAATTTAAATTGTATGTAAAAAAATATATATAATTAATTAATTAAATGGGGCGATAAATGGAGATTTTTCTATACCTGCCCTGCCCCGCTTTGCTTTCCAAAAATCTCCGACGAAGTGGGTATGGGAATGGTCGCTCCATACCACCCCGCTACTTCACATCCCTACAATTTAGAAAATTAAATTTTAAATTATAATATAAAAATTAGTTGGTTATTTAATGAGTTGGGCCAAAAATTAAGTCGGAAGCACTTTTTAAAAATTAGAAAATGATAATCAAGCCTTCCCTTAAATTTTGTTTCTTTTTTCCACGTTAACTAATAAACAATTAAAATTAGTTGTAATTTACAAAATATATATAAATACACAATCTGACTGTTAAATAGAGAATAAAGATGGGAAAACACATTCATTTAATTTAAACAAATGATAAGATTTAAATTATTATTGTAACTGAAAAATCAATCAATCTAATAATATGTGTGTCGATTATTAAAAAAACTTATCTATACATACCCAATAATTATTTTTCAAATTATAATAGAAAATTACTCAATAAATTTTAATATTATATTATTTACATTATATATTAAATAATATTAAAGTATTTATATTATATTTATAATATTATTATTATTATTATTTATATTTACGTACGATCAACAAAAAAATATTAAAAAATATTAAATTATTTATATTATATTTTATAGTATTATTATTATTATTATTTATATTTATGTAGAGTCAACAAAAAAATATAATTAAATAAAAACACAAAATTAATTTAATTAATTTAAATATCCAACTTCAGGTAATTAATAATCAATATTCAAATATAAATAATCAGTATTCCAATACAATTTAATCAGGATGAGCTTTCCAATATTTTAATTTCCTATGATACTTGGTTAAAATGAATAATATTAATAATTAACATTTAAAAAAATGCACATCATCCGGAATAAGATAAATTTACTTCAAAACACAAAATAGATGAAGTTATATGTTCCGAAGTCTTAATTTATATAAAGATTTAATTAAGTTATGTTTTAAAAAAAATGAAACATCAATGCACGAGAACTATTGTCAATAGTGCAATAGTTTTCCAAAAATGGACTTATTTATTCTCCCCACAAATTTTTTATGCTTCACATAGTGGGCTTAAATAGATTGCAGTTTAAAAAAAAAAATCAATACACGAAAAATATATAATTGTGTTATATTATCAAAGAATGCTTATGAAACAATAATGCAGCCCGGATGAGAATTTCAATGATTCAATTGTTAAGTAATTGTCCAACTTCAGTTAATTAATTATCAGTATTCCAATACAGTGTAAATAATACCGCTGATTCAACTTTCCAATATTTTGAATTTTTTATGATACTCGATAAAAATGAATAAAATTATGAATTGACATTTTCAATTAAAAAATACACATCTTCCAGAACAAAGATAATTTCACTTTAATTATTAGTAATAACAAATTTGAATGTTACATTAATTAATCAATATAAAATTTAGAGTATGTAAATATTACAATTGTCTACAAATATATTATTAACGCAATCTGCATCTTTACAATTTAGAAAATCAAATTTCATATTATAATATACAAATTAGGGTTATTTAATTAACTACGCAAAATATTAATTAATTGTCTCATACGCTATGACTATCAATAAAAGTCAAGGTCAATCTTTCTACCGCGTTAGATTATATCTAAAAAACTTATTTTTAATCATGGATAATTTTATGTTGTATTATCTAGAGTTACAAATCGTATGAGTTTGAAGATGTTCATTTGTGATAAGAATGGAGTGTCAACCAATTTTACCACAAACGTGGTTTTTTCAAAGAGATATTTTATAATCTGGATTGGTTATGTTATTTTTTTTTCAATATCAATAAGAATCAAATATTATTTATATGATACTTTTTTTTTATTTGAATATAATAATAAATAAAAAATATATTCTTAAAATATTTTAAAATTACTATCATAAAAAACAAATACATGTGAGTAATACTAGTTAAACCTCAATAGAAGCCCATCATGTGGTGCCGAATTAAAAGTCAATGTTTTTGGTGTTGTAAAGCCAATTAAAATTAATTAAAAACTATAACCAAGGAGGGGACAAGCGGTTGAGGGTTTTTTCTTGGTAATTACACTAAAAAATTGGGGAACAATTTACTTTGAAGGAGAGGGAAAAAGGGAAACGTGTTCATCACCCCCTTGTGTTGCAGTGAATTCTTCAACTCCTTCATCAACAATTTTGAAAGGTAGTTTGCACTCGATTTGATTGTTGTGAATGATTTAATTTCAACATACAACCTCAGATCTAAGATTCCGTCCAGCCTTATCGCCATTCTCATCTTCCTTAGAATTTATTTATATTTAACAAAATTGTTGTTTCTTGATGGTAACAGCAATTTTATCGACAATATCTCTCGTGAATTTTTTTGTGGTTGTTTATGGTTTTCCCCTTGCCATTAGAACCCACCTCCCCTTAAGTATAATCGGTGAAATATCCAGGACCAAAATCCAGTGGTGGCAATCCACTACGAGGTTACCTTTTTGTCTAAAATTATATCTAGTCGATAGGATAAGTTCTTATGGAGCATCTAACTCCGATTCCTTATGAGGAGATCACATGAAACATGATGACGGTGATTCTAATTACCAACATGGCGAGATGAGATGCTTTCAGTTTTATTTCAATGATACTAGTGTAGCTGCGTCCTTGGAGTTAATAGCTGTTGGTGCTTAATGTTCTTTGAAGCTCCATTTTGTATGCTACATTTGGGAAGGAGAAGACATTTTTATCATGTTGCTTCCCAGTAAAAAAAAAAAAAAGTGAAAGTATTACTAATCTCCTTCATGATTTTCTGAAGGAGAAGTCTTATTGTTATCCTATGTTGTGTTCTTTGATCCACATTCATATATTTACTCATTATATTGTGGTAGAATAATACAAGTCAAATTCACTGATCTCTCTATTATTGTAAAAGGCATGATTTGGCAGGGCGGAAGGGCCTTCTTCACGAGTTAGCCGTTTCCATCCTTCACACTTAATTTTGAGTTTTAAAAGCAAGATCACTATGAGGTACCTCAATGGGCAGAACGAAGACAATGGTCTGGTTAAGCCTACGTGTACCTTCAAGCCTTCTGGTGGCGCCTTAGCTTGTATTGTGAATTCAGAAATTGGTGGAGTTTTGGCTGTTATGAGGAGAAATGTAAGGTGGGGAGTTCAGTATGCCACTGATGATGAGCAGATGGAGCATTCTCTCATAAAATCCTTCAAGGAACTGCGGAAAAAGATTTTTTCGTGGCAGCATGAATGGCATAGTGTTGATCCTGTTGTGTATCTCCAGCCATTTCTGGATGTGATTAAATCTGATGAAACTGGTGCACCAATCACTGGAGTTGCTCTATCATCTGTTTACAAAATCTTGAATCTAGAGATACTTGATTTAGAAACTGTGAACGTTGATAACACTTTGCATCTAATAGTTGATGCTGTGACAAGCTGCCGTTTTGAGGTGACCGATCCTGCTTCTGAAGAAGTTGTATTGATGAAGATTCTTCAAGTTCTTTTGGCTTGCATGAAAAATAGAGCGTCTATTAATCTGAATAACCACCATGTCTGCAGCATAATAAATACTTGTTTTCGAATTGTTCATCAAGCAGGCTCTAAAAGTGAACTCCTGCAAAGGATATCACGCCACACAATGCATGAACTGATAAGGTGTATTTTTTCACACCTTCCCAACGTTTACAGTAAAGGGCACATATTGGCTCAAGCAAGCAGGTCTCATCCTACCATGGAGGTAAAAAATAGGAATTCTTCACATTTTATGTGACATTTTTACCCATCTTTAGAATTAAATCGTGCTTCTGGCATGATGATAGATGTTACAAAGCCTCAAAAGCTTTTGCTATTAATTGTTTTTGAAATTGGGATATGCTCTTTCGGATCACCACCAATAGGCATCCAGGACACCATAAATTTTAGTGTAGAAATTTTATATCATTTTCAGATGTATTTCATGTTAATGATTTGAGTCATTACCATTCAAAGATAGATACAAAAGTCATGATCGTCAAACTTGTGCTATTCAAGGTTAGATTGAGCATTGTAATTATTAAAAAGGATCAGTTTATCAGTTGTCTAAGGCCGGTTCTGTTCTTGATGAAAGCTTCATGCGTGGTCTGAGGGGTGACTATTCAAGGCTAGATTCAGTCGTCATTTAGCAGAAAATTAGTAGTTTGAGGGCATTCCCATTTTTAATGAATATTTTGTACATGGTTGAGGGGTTGCAAGGGTAGATGCATTTATAGTTTTTTAAAAATTGAGGCACTGTCCATTTTCTTATTCCTTTATTAAATTGTGAAGTTTGTGCTCTCATTGCAGGATGGTGTGCCAGCAGAAAATCAAACTTTTGAGGATAAACAATATGTTAATGGTCACATCAGTGCAGAATCTGACAGTAATAAACTTAAAGGTGCCTCAGATGTTCCAGAAGACATGTTAGCAGTCAAGATGGGTGATAAAATAAATGAGATTGAACAAGGGAAAGCTACCGCAAATAATGGAGATTCTTCTATGATGGATCCTTATGGGGTCCCATGCATGGTGGAAATATTACATTTCCTATGCTCTCTTCTTAATGTGATGGAGAACATTGAAGTCGGTCCCAGATCTAATCCTATAGCATATGATGAAGATGTTCCTCTATTTGCGTTGGGTTTAATCAATTCAGCTATAGAATTAGGTGGGGCTTCTTTTAAAATTCACCCTAAATTATTGACTCTGATACAGGAGGAATTGTTTTACAACCTGATGCAGTTCGGTTTGTCAAAGAGTCCACTAATTCTTTCAACAGTATGTAGCATTGTCCTCAATCTGTATCATTATCTTCGTACTAAGTTAAAACTTCAGCTTGAAGCTTTTATCTCCAGTGTATTATTGAGGATCTTGCAAAGCAAGTATGGAGCGTCTTACCAACAGCAGGAGGTTGCTATGGAGGCTCTTGTTGACTTCTGCAGACAGCCTACATTTGTCTCTGAGATGTTTGCCAATTATGATAGTGACATTTCCTGCAGCAATGTATTTGAAGGCCTTGCCAACTTGTTATCAAAAAGTGCCTTTCCTGTGAACAGCCCATTAGCTGCAATGAATACTCTTGCTTTGGATGGTTTGGTTGCTTTGGTACAGGGCATGGCTGACAGAATAGGTCATGATTCATCAGCTTCAGGAGAGGGTATTCCCGAACTTGAGGAATATTATCCAGTTTGGACCTTGAAATGTGAAAATTATGGTGATCCTCATCACTGGGTTCCATTTATCCATAGGATGAAGCATATAAAGAGGAAGTTGATGATTGGAGTCGATCACTTCAACCGAGAGCCCAAGAAGGGTCTAGAATTTCTTCAAGGATTTCATTTGTTGCCTGATACACTTGATCCTAAAAGTGTAGCATGCTTCTTTAGATATACAGCTGGAATAGATAAAGATGCTGTAGGTGATTTTCTAGGAAATCATGATGAATTTTGTATTCAAGTGCTTCATGCATTTGCTAGGACGTTCAATTTTCAGGGCATGAATTTGGACACCGCTTTGCGCATTTTTTTGGAAACATTCAGATTGCCTGGAGAGTCTCAGAAGATTATGAGAGTGCTCGAGGCATTTGCAGAGAGCTACTATGAGCAATCGCCAAACATTTTTGCCAATATAGATGCTGCTCTTGTGCTGTCATATGCTATGATATTGCTTAACACAGATCTGCATAATGCACAGGTGAAAAGGAAGATGAGAGAAGAAGATTTTATTCGCAACAATCGGAATATAAATGGAGGAAATGACCTACCTCGAGAGTTCTTGTCTGAGCTTTATCACTCCATCCGTGACAATGAGATTCGTATGGTTCCAGAACAAGCTGCTGGCGCTACGGTTATGACACGAAGCCACTGGATTGGTCTAGTGCACAAAGCAAGAGAAACGGCACCATTTATTGTACCCGATTGTGGATCTCACTTTGACTATGATATGTTTGCTATTATGTCTGGTCCTTCAATTGCTGCTATTTCTGTGGTATTTGATCACGCGGAGCAGGAAGATGTTTTGCGGTCATGCATTGATGGATTTTTGTCCATTGCCAAACTTTCAGCCTCATATAATTTTAATAAAGTGTTGAATGACTTGGTTGTCTCTCTTTGCAAATTTACAACCCTCACGCATCAATCTTTTGTTGAAGAATTTATTCTTGATTTTGGGGATGATATTAAAGCTAAGATGGCAACTGTGGCACTTTTTACCATTGCCAACCGTTATGGTGATCACATTCACTCTGGTTGGAGAAACATAGTGGAGTGCATCTTGAGTTTGCAGAAGTTAGGCCTTCTTCCTGCTCGTCTTGCTAGTGATGCTGCTGATGACTTGGACTCTTCTCCTGTTCTTGATCAAGCAACACCAGCAGCCACTTCTTCCCCAGCATCTCTGGTGCCAGCAATGACTCCTGCTAGGAAATCATCTGGCCTTATGGGCCGGTTTAGCCTACTGTTATCTCTTGATACGGAAGAACCTGCACCCCAACCAACAGAAGAACAGCTTGCTGCTCATCGACGTACTCTCCATACGATACAAGATTGCCACATTGATAGCATCTTTGCTGAAAGTAAGTTTCTGCAAGCAGAATCTCTAGCACAGCTTGTTCATGCTCTTGTTTTGGCCAGAGGGTGTTCTAGCAAGGGAAATAACTATCTGGAAGATGAGGACCCTGCCGTCTTTTGTCTAGAACTGCTGATTGCAATCACTCTAAACAACCGAGACAGAATCATGCTTTTGTGGCAGAATGTTTATGAACACATAGCCAATGTTGTTCAATCAAGTGTAATGCCTTGCGCTCTTGTTGAGAAGGCTGTCTTCGGGCTCCTTCGAATATGTCAGCGATTGCTTCCTTACAAGGAAAACCTGACCGATGAGCTTCTCAAATCTCTGCAACTGGTATTGAAACTTGATGCTCGGGTTGCAGATGCTTATTGTGAACAAATCACGCAGGAAGTGATGCATCTCGTGAAAGCAAATGCAATGCAGATAAGATCTCATATGGGCTGGCGCACAATAATATCCTTACTTTCAATCACAGCTCGACATCCAGAAGCATCTGAAGTTGGGTTTGAGACACTATCTTTTATCATGTCTGACGGGTCATATCTCTTGCCTACAAATTATGTTCTTTGCCTGAATGCGGCCAAGCAGTTTGCCGAGTCTCGAGTTGGTCATGTTGATCGATCAGTGCGATCCTTAGATCTGATGGCTGGTTCAATTGTTTGTCTGGTGAGATGGTTTCAAAAGACCAAGGAAGCTGTGGACGAGGAGGGGGCCACTATGAAGATGTCCCAGGATATACTCGAAATGTGGATGAGGCTTATACAGGGGCTAAAAAAGTGTGTTCAGATTCGAGAGAAGAGGTCAGGAACCATGCCATTGTGTCATTACAAAGATGCTTGACGGGATCAGATGGCATTCATATACCGAACGATTTGTGGGTGCAGTGTTTTGATCAGGTGATCTTCACCTTACTTGATGAAATACTGGAAACAGCTCAGCAAAATTCTCCAAAGGAATATCGCAGCATGGAAGGATCGATGATCGCATCCCTCAAGCTATTGTCAAAAGCATTTCTACAGTCATTGCAAGAAATCTCGCAATCAACATCCTTCTCCCAACTTTGGTTAAGGGTTATTAGTTGTATGGACAAATACATGAAGATGAGATTCAGAGGGAAACGGAGTGAGAAGATCCATGAGTTAGTTCCCGAGCTTCTCAAGAACACGCTGCTTATCATGAAGAGCAGTGGTCTTCTTGTGCCTAGTGATCCTGTTGGAGGGGACAGTTTCTGGCAACTAACATGGTTGCATGTGAAAAAGATAGCTCCATCTTTGGAATTAGAAGTTTTTTCCAGTGAAGAATTGGAGGAGTTGAAAGAAAAACACGTCAAAACTGGGTGTAGCCCTCTCCCGGATGGAAATGTTCTTGTTCCCCCAAATGAAACCACAGCGTGATCTGGTATGCATTGATGGCATTTTATTTATCCAGTTGAGAACAGGTCAAAAATTTCTTTAGCGGGAGAAATTGGAATCCATAGATCTGCAGCCTAAAGCAGGGAAGCTATATGGATTCTGCAATTCGTTCTACTTAACAAATTTGACTGTAAGATTTTATTCTCGTACCTTGAAAATTTAGGTAATTGTGTTGGAGGTTTTTCGGTTGCTCTGCTGGTTTTCGGAGTAAGCGGAGGGGGAATAAGTCCGAAATTTATTTCCTGGTTCAGCATCATTGCCATTGTGAAAGCATCTATATTTTTTGTACAATTACACAGTATTTTAACAGTATAATATTATAGCATTATAGTAGAATTTATTTGTTGGATTTCTAAACTGATATAGAATGTTGCTTCAGTATGTCTGGAGATGTTTTTCCAATTGTGCTGCATTTCATTGTAGTTTCTAATTAATATTTTTTCCCAATAGAGAATGTCGAAAAGTATTTTAGAGGACCTCATTCAATGTACTTGTAAATCCACAAAGTAGGCCTTTTAGGAGAAATGTAAAATTCAAAAGTAATGATTGCAGATGCTCCACTTTTGATGAATTTCCAGTCTAATGGTTGTAGGATAATTTTTTAGCAACATCCGAAACAATTAGAGTCACTCTACTTCACCCTTCCTTCAAAAACTGACAGTTTATAGCAATCCATACCAATGTTCTACTAAAGATGTCATGATTGCAATGAGGGTCAATTAATATAGGAGCATTGCCACACACATGGCATGAATCCCGAGCTTCCTCTTACCGATGGGCATCAATCCAATTTGCCAAAGGACCTAACTAAGAGTTCCATTTTGGACATGAGAGAAGAGAAGGTTCGCAAAGCGATTTCTTATACAGATCATCAATCAATATGTATTGAATGGAGATGTCATGTTTGCAATGAGAGTCATTTTCATAATAACGTATGCTCTTATATTAATTGTTACAATCACATCGAGTATTTATTCACTTTTTACAATCGACTTTATAAATTCATCATTTTATTTTTTTGGGAACTGAGGTTTATGCCAGTTCATAATTAGTAAGCTTAATCTTGAGAAAAATATGCTCCCGCTCATAATGAAAAATATGCTGCCGCTCATAATTTGGGGTTTTTTTTCAAGTGTAAATTATATTGTATGTCTTCAACATTTCCACTTTGTTACTAGGGTCGGTTTTGAGTCGAGGCGAGTAAGGCAAGATTTTGAGCCGAGGTAAGTGAGGCAATTGCCTCGGGCCCAAAACCGAAGGGGGCTCATTTTCATTGAAAAAAAAATTATTTTTGATTATTGAAGTTGGTCCCCAAAAAAATTTTGTACAAATTTCGCCCAAAATCAAAGGAGGTCTATCTTTATTACTATGTCCATGTTTGCCATTATTCGTTTTTAAGTTAACAATGAATTTTGTAAAAAACTTGTAGGTTTTAAATGCAAACTACAAGACTTAGAGCTTGTTTGGAGGAGATTTTAATGGGTTTTTCACTTCCATTTGTCAAGACAAAATGACCAAAATAACTCCATTTTCTAGTCGTCCCATATTCAATTTTAGTAATATGTATGTTCACAATCTTTCATTAATTAGCCGTGTTCATCCCTAATGACAATTTTCCTTCAAATTTCTGTTAAGGTGAGTAACAAGTCAATCTTGTAAACAAAAATAAATACGAAAATGACTAAAAAAAAAAAAAAAGAAGAGAAAAAAAAAAAAAAGAGAAAATGTAAAAGAGACTTCATCTTTTTTCAACCCCACCCCCAAGCCCAAAAATGCGGACCACCATCCCAAGACTAGTGGCAACAACTATCATCACCAAACGTAGTCTTGGGATGGTGGCCACAGTTTTGGGTATTGGGATGGTGGCCACAGTTTTGGGCTTGTGGGTGGGATGGTTTATTGAAGAAAAATCTCTCTTTTTTTATTTATTTTTTATCTTTTTTTTTGTATTTGTTTTGTATTTAAGGATAAGATTGACCTTCTGCATTGCTTTAACAGAAGGTTTGAACAAAAATTGTTGCTAATTAATAAAAAATTAGGAATGATATATGCTATTAAAATTTAATAAAGATAAATTTGTCATAAAATAGAAAGATTGGGGACTAAAGTATAATTTACCCTTTTCCAAAATGTATCTATTCTTTTTTTTTTTTTTTTTTTTTGATAAAAATGTAAATATATATATAGATAAAAAAATGTACAAATACAACTAGTCATTCCCGGGCAATCAAGCAAATAAAGACATTACAAATGCCTTAACCGAGGCACAAGGGACAAGAAAGCTACACTAGATAGATACATCAGTAGGAATAAAAACATTAGGATACAAACTAAACATTAATTTGTATACATGTGTTTTAATTTTTGTGACAATACTATCTTGATTTGGCTTAACATCTTCAAAAATCCATTTGTTTCTTGTCGTCCAAAGATGGTAGACCGTTGCAGCAAATCCGATCCTCTTGCCTTTGCTTAGCCACCCGGTTCCTCTCGCTTCTTTTTTAATCCACTTGAGTGAGCTGGCAATGGTTGAAGCTGATCTAGAAATTCCCAACCAAGATTTGATCCGATTCCAAACAATATGGGAAAAATGACATTGGAAAAAAAGATGTCTAATTGATTCAATCTCATGAGAACAAAAACTGCACTCATTTTCAATATGTAAATAGAATAATTTATCCTTAGTGAGAAGCTTTGAAGAGACTGCTAACCAAAGGTTAAAGGAGTGCTTCGGAGAGATGTAAGCTTTCCAAACATCTTTGGCCCAAGGGTAACATTTTCCTTCACCGAAAGTGATCATATGCGATCAATAAACACGAATCGGCTCCCCGAATTGAACAAAAAGCGACTTCGGCAAGCGACGATGGTTTCCCTCGACAAGATTAATCGATTTCGTATGGAATGAAGAGATTTGAGAAGAGGTGAATCCGATTTAGATGGTTCCCATCCCAAATTGTCCTCCTCGCAAAATAAATATCATTGACCCATTGAACCCAAAGAGTATCTTTTTATCATGGAAATTCCACAATGACTTCCACAACGACTTGGCAAGTAGCACCATGTTCCAGCACTTGAAGTCACGGAAGCCCAAACCACCCTCAGCTTTCGGTAAACACACATCCTTTCACGCAATTAAAGGCTTTTTATTTCTCCAAAGGAAGTTTTGACACAATCTGCGAATTCTGTCACTGACCGAAGAAGAAATCGGGAAAATAGATAGCCAAAAGCATTCGACACCTTGAAGAACGGCTCTAATTAATTCAGCTCACCCCGCATAAGAGAGAGAAGCGCTCGTCCATAAGCTAATGTATCCAGCTATTTTGTCTATAAAGGGCGCAAAGTGCATTACCTTTAATTTTCCAGCCGCAAGAGGTATCCCCAAGTAGCAAAATGGCATAGTGCCAATAGGAAAGTTCGTGGCTGACTGAATCAATTCCAGCTCCTGGCCGTGAACTCCCGCGGTAAATAGAGCAGATTTAAGAGCATTAGCGTGGAGGCCAGATTTAGATCCAAAGGAGGCTAAGCAGTCCATAAGAATTTGTACCGATATTGGGTCCCCTCTAGAGAAAAGCATGAGGTCATCCGCAAAAGCAAGGTGTGAAATTTTAAGCAAACCACACTTAGGATGGAAGTTAAAATCGCTGGCAGCAGTTTTAATGTTGAGGGCTCTTAACAAGTATTCCATGCATAATACAAAGAGGAATGGTGATAACGGATCCCCTTGCCTTAGTCCACGCTTCCTTTTGAAAAAATCAAAGAATCCACCATTATTCTGATATTAATTGTTATAGTCATCGTCAACTAGAATTAAGCTTTAAACATTTGGATACAATTAGAGTGATTGCACTAATTGATTTGCGTTCTTATGAGATGGCCTATAGAGAATCACTGGCTCACCATTGCCGAGCCTTCCTAAGAGCATGCGCTCGAAACTCAAATATCAACGATGGCCAAAAGCTCCATGCCACCACCATCACCACCTGCCTACTCACAATCCCAAACTCAATCCTCCGTAAAGCCACTCTTCATATGTATGCTGCGTGTTATGACTTATTGTCTGCATGCAAAATGTTCGATGAAATTCCCATGACATGCAAAGACACTGTTGATTGGACCACACTTACGGGTTGTTATATTCGCAGTGGATTGCTCTAAGATGGGGTTAATTTGTTTGCTAGGATGCGAAGGGAAGGAATATTGATCGATGAAATAACTATAGTTGATGTATTCACTGTATGCGCGAAGATGGGTGACAATGTGTTTGGAGTTCAAGGTCATGTTTGCATGATCAAAATGGGTTTGGGTATTAGTGTTAAAGCTTGTAATGCAGCTATGGATATGTACGTGAAGTGTGGTCTAATGGGGTTTTTTGATGAAATGAGTGAAAGAAGTGTTGTTTCGTAGACTTTTCGGATGGGGGGTGTGATGAAGTCGGAAGGTTTGGATAAAGTGAGGTTGTTGTTTGATCAAATGGCTGAGAGAAATGAATTTTCATGGACCATAATGATCGTGGGGTATGTCGAGAATGAGTTTATTAAAGAAGGTTTTAGGCTTCTAAATGAAATGGTGTTTGTTTTTGGATTTTTCTTGAATTTCGTTGCTCTTTGCCCACTGTTATCGGCTTCTGCTTAGTGTAGAGATGTTGTGATGGGTAAATGGCTGCATGTATATGCTTTGAGAAAAATGGAGAAGGCTGAAACATATGTTATCATTTTTACAGCTTTGCTTGATATGTATGCGAAATGTGGTAGGATTAACACTGCATTTCGAGTTTTTCAGTCAATGCCTTCAAGGAATGTATTCACATGGAATGCTATGCTAAGTGGAATAGCAATGCATGGAAAGGGTACTGATGTCTTGAATATGTTCGATCAGATGGTAAAAGAGGTTAAACCAAATGATTTGACCTTTACAGCCCTGCTAAGTTCTTGCAGTCATTTTGGATTAGTTGATCAGGGCCGACAAATTTTCTACAACCTCGAACATATGTACAGTGTAAGGCCTTCGATGGAACATTATGCTTGTGTGGTGGATCTCTTGGGTCAAGCAGGACATTTAGAAAAAGCAGAGGCCGTGATATGGGGTATGCCCATGAGTCCAAATGAGGTTATGTTAGGCTCTCTTTTGGGGTATTGTAGTGTTGCATCCAAAGAACACGGAGTACCACGTCTTGCTTTCGAACATGTATGCTCAATCAAGCAAGCTTGAAACGGCTGATTCTCTACAAAAGGTTCTTAAAACTCGTGGAACCGTAAAAGTCCCTGCATTAGTTCTATGCATATCGGTGGCCAAGTTTATCATTTTAGTGCAGGGGACAAGTCACATATGCGCATCCGAAAAATATATACTGATGTTGGATAAGATGATTCAAAAATTAAGATTGGTCGGTTATGTACCCAACATGGCTTCTCAAATCTTCTCATGTGGTGATAGTGGTAAGGATGACGCGGACGGGGAGGAGGAAAAGGAACGAGCATTATTTTCTCATAGTGGGTAGTTGGCAGTCGATTTTGGGCTCATTAGCACACAAGTTGGCATGCCTCTTCACTTTTTAAAAGAACCTGAGAATATGTCAAGACTGTCATTCTGCCATGAAGATTGTTTCAAAAATATACAACACGGAAATAGTTATTAGAGATCACAATCGTTTCCATTATTCAAGCTAGGTTCATGTTCTTGTTCTGATTACTGGTAACTAACAAAGGAAATTCTTATCCTTTATATTCTATTGTAACTTAATTTATTTGAATGGTTCTTTATCATGATTTGTATAGATTATTTTTTGTTGTATTCTAGGAGTTAGTTGTGCTTGTACTCTATAAATATTCAAATACATCAATGAAGAAATATGCCATATTTTCCATAGCTGTAAATCTATAATGGTACCAAAGTAATTTCAATTGCGTCCATTTTCTCAATAATTATCTCGTCTCCTCTTCTCTACTCTAGCCAATTACCAAGATGACCAACACTCCCAATCCCAATACTACATCAAACAATTCAACCCTTACTCCAAATCCTTCAATTCACAATACCAATGAACCAAACAATACATTAATTACAATCAACATTTTAGCCCAAGCCCCACTCAAACTCACCTCCTAGAACTATGACTCATGGAAGCTCTACTTTAATACTCTTTTTGTAGGATACGACTTCATTGAAACTATGTCCAGCAACCACCATTTCTCAAAACGATACAACCATACCAAATCCTGCTCATACTATATGGGTTAAACAAGACCAATTGATCCTCAATGTCCAAGTAGGCTCTCTTTCCCCCACAATCATTCCATTAATTGCCTGAGCTAACATCACAAGAGGCCTGGACAATCCTAGCCAACACTTATGCCAAGCCATCTCGGGACGTATCAAGCAAGCAAAGAGCCATCTTAAAAATCTAACCAAGGGATCTCAAAGTGTCACTAAGTTTCTTCAATCTGTAAAAGCTCATGATGATGAAGTGGCCATTCTTGGAGCACCGATTGATGATGAAAATATGTCTAAAAAAATTCTTGATTTTTTAAGTGATAATTACAAAGAGCTGGTGCATGTTGTTCAAACTCGAGATATTCCAATCTCATTTAATGAGTTTCATGAAAAGCTCTTAAACTTTGAAGCTTCCATTCAAGATACAAAGTCTGTTCCCTCTTATTTTCTGGTCTCTGCTAATCCAGTAGTCGAACCAATAATGGTTCGCACTCATCAGGCAACGATGGTTAGAAACCTCCATCAAAGTATGGTATCAACAATAACATTTGGTGCTCGCCCTCCCACACCAAACACTAGTGCAACCAATTCTAGTGCTCGGCCTCCTCCAAGGCTGGCTATTATTGTCAAATCTGTAGCGTCCAGGGATACACTGCTGAACATGTTCCTCTTTTTGCTTAGTCCCAATTGAACATTCCAATAACATAAACACAGTAGCAATACCATCTTTACCATGGAAACCAAGTGCTCATTTTGCTGCCAACAATTCCAACATTCCATGGATAGTGGTGCTTATCATCATGTCACTTCCGACTTGACTAATCTTTCCATTCACTCTCCATACATAGGTTCCAACAACATTATATTTGGAGATGACATGGTTCTTCCCATCACTCACACTAGTTTCACATCTCTCAAAACTCATAGTGTCCACTTTTCCTTTCTTTAAATAATATATTATGTGTACTTAGAATTAAAAAAAAAAATTGATATCTATTTCAGAATTTTGCACTTCCAACAATGTTTCTATTGAATTTTTACCCACTTCTTTTTTGGCGAATGAACTTTGCATGAGAACAACACTTTTGAACGGTCCAACTAAGGATGGTGTGTATGAGCGGCTGGTATGTTCACCATTAATTGCCTTAATTGCCTTTTCCGTTGTCAAGACTATTTTATCCAAGTGGCATCATAGACTGAGACATCCAGCTTTTCTTATTTTGAAGCATATAGTGTCTAAATATTAACTAGATGTATCATCTTTTATTTCTTCTAACTTTTCATGTAATGCATGTAACTGCAATAAAAGTCATAAACTTTCGTTTTCTAATTCTATTCTTGTTTCCACTCAACTGCTTCAAATAATTTTTTCTGATGTTTGGACTTCACCAATTATTTCTCATGAAGAATTTAAATATTATGTGATTTTTGTAGATCATTTTACCAAATATACTTGGTTTTATCCACTTAAACAAAACTCAGAAGTAAAAGATGTGTTTATTAGATTTAAAGCTATTGTAGAAAAATATTTTAACCTCAACATCAACACACTCAATTCTAAAAATTGTGGTGAGTTTATTGCTCATGATAATTTCCTTGCTACCCATGTTATATCTCATTTAACTATGTCGTTCCACTCACCTGAGCATAATGGTTTCTCTGAGTGAAGACATCTTCATATAGTTGAGATGTGTCTTACTTTACTTTCACATGCATCAATTCCTTTAACGTATTGGTCTCATGCATTTGCTACCGTGCATGTTTCTTAGGTTTAGGTACTCTCTAACTCAAAGTTCTTATTTTTGTTATGATACCTCAACATAAAAAATTTATGTCTCTAGACATGTTAGGTTCATTGAGTCTATTTTTCTTTTTGCGACTCTATCCATTCCATCTTCACGTCCAGAATCTAATACCATTTCTACTTGGGTTCTACTAATCCTAAAAATCTACACCATCACTCTCAATTCACAGCCAATCATGCAACCATTTGACATGGATATTCAAGGGCATTCATCGTCTAAGGCTCCAACACAAACTATGATCACTGAAACCACATCACCTTGTTGACATATGGTTAACTTTAACCTTAATGTTTTGATAATAACAAACAAGTTAATCTTGTTTACTAACAATTGGTTTTAAGTAATTATAATCTTCAAAGCGTTCAAATCAATCATCGTTAAAAGATCAAGATCAATACTATACTACAAATCAGACTCTCAAAGAAGGTCAAGATTAAAGTCAATCATCTTAGACAAGAGTTCAAGAGTTCAAGTTTCAAATTTCAAGAAAGGTTAAAGATTATGTTTTTAGATCAAATGTAAAGGTACTAGTTCTTTGATCTTTAGCATTAAATGATAAAAGGTCAAAAATAATTTTATGCACCAAAATTCATGTTAATATCACTTGCATAAAATATTTTGAACATTTTTTTAAGGCAACGAATCCGGTCAACCGAAACTCAAGTCGGTCGACCGATTAGATGTCAACTTCTAAAAATATGACCGTTCTAATTCTTACTATTCCAACAGCTATTTTTTGGTCAAATGAACTTTTTTAGGTTGATTGATTCATTATCCGACTTAACAATAAGTTCTAAAAGTTGCTCTCTATAAATTACCATTTATTCATATCATTTTACACGTTCAAGAGCATAAAGAGAGAATTATCCTGAGAAAAATCATTCAAACTTTAATTGCATTTACATCTTCAAAATTATTCATTGAAAAACTTTGATTAATTAAATCAAACTTTTAAATCATCATCTTCATCAAAATTTCTTTCTAGCACTTGAGCTTTTCATCTATTGCTAATTGTGTTAGTCTCTCTTGGTCAACTTCTTCATATCTTTAGGTCATATTGATGTCTCGTAAAATTCAATATTGTATAAGGATCGGTGTTTCTTATTTGTAAGTCATCGGAAGTGTTGTAAGGGTTTTCATTGCACCATAAGTCAATGAATATAGTGGAAAGGTCGTGTTTGTGACAAAGAGCTTAGTTTGGATTGAACCTCCATAAACATATCGTTTACTCACACACTCTCTCTACTCTTTTATTTATTTACATTGTGCTTATATTTACTTACTTGATTAATCTACATCTATTAAGTTTCTTATTTTGAGATTGTTTTTAGAAAAAGTCTGTGAAAATCAATTCACCCCCTATTGATTAGTTACTCTTTGAGTTATCAATTGGTATCAGAGCAAAGTGCTCATTTTAAAATTGAGATTTTACAATCTTGAGTAATGGCTAACCATAATATTCAAAATCTTGAGAGGCATTCTACAAATTGTCCTTCTTTCATTAATGGCACCCATTATAACTATTGGAAAGTTAGAATGATGATATATATATATATATATATATATATATATATATTCAATTAATATATTATAACATTTGGGAAATTATTGAATTTGGTCCTTATGTGCCAACAAAAATTATTAAAATTGATGATAAATCGGACCAAACTATTCCAAAATCTAGAGAGGAGTATGATGAAGAAGATAAAAAAAAAAATTATCTTTAAATGCTACAACCAAAAATTTACTTTATTGTACTTTAGATAAAAATAAATTTAATCATATTAGCACATATGATTCCGCTTACAATATTTGAAATGCTTTGGAAATCACTCACATAGGTACTAACAAAGTGAAAGAAACTAAGATAAATCTATTGACAAAAATTTTGAAATTTTTTTCATAAAACAAAATGAACATATTGTTGATATGATTACTTGTTTCATCGATATTGTTAACGGTCTTAAAGGTTTTGATCAAAAATTTACTAACAGTGAACTTTTAAATAAAATACTTAGGTCTCTCTCTGAAGGATTGGAGTTCATTGAAGATATTGATAGAAAATACAAAAGATGTCAACACATATCTCATTGGAGGAGCTCTATGGAACATTGATAACCTACGAGCTAAACCATGCCGAGACAAAGGAGAAGACAAGAAAAAGCAAAGAAGAAATTAAGGAGCCTCCAAAGCGACAAATTATTTTAAAATAAACAAATGATGAAGGATCCTCAAGTATGAACATAAGTGATGAGGAACTTGATAATCCAGTTCTTCTTGTCAAGAAATAGAGATGTTTCCGCAATAACTGTCGATTCCAAAAGAAAGAAGAAAAAGGCGAAGAGAAGAATAAGAAGATTGTTTGCTATGATTGCAACAAACCCGATCACAAAAGAACCGAGTGTCCAAACAAGAAGAAAGCACTCCAAACAACGTGAGATGATACTGATGAAGAAGACCATAAAGAAGATGAAAATCAAGATGAAGTTGCCAACATGTGCTTCATGGATATTGAAAATGAGGTAAGTTTAAATAACAATGATTCATATAATTATTTATCTACCTTTTACGATGAAATTCTTGAGGAATTGAAAATTTTGTTATAAAATACTCTGCTCTTGACAATAAGCATTCTTTATTGAAAAAGGTTGTAAAAAAAAAATTGTGGCACAAAAATATTTTGAAAACAAAAAAGATAATCATAATCTCTTAATCAAAGAAAATCTTTCTTTAAATGAAAAATTTGTAGATTTGACAAACATTGTTCACAAATTTACCCAAGGAAAAAAATATTTTGAATTAATGCTTGGTAAACAATAATGTGTTTTCGATAAAGGAGGTATTGGATACAAACCATTCTTGAAACAAAAATTCCTTGAAAATGCCTTTATCAAATCATCCAATTCTTCTCATTAAAATGTGACATGTAGCTTTTGTAAGAAATTTGGTCATGTAGCATTTAATTGTCTAATAAAAAATAAGCTACACTTTGAAAACAAACATAAGTAGGTAAAAGAGTCCACTAACACTTACTATCAAGGACCCAAAGTTATGTGGGGCAAAGCTACCAATGGACAAAGGGGATCAATTGACCCCGCAAAGATTTTAAAAATTGTCCAAGCCCAAATACAAAAATCTTAATTAGTCCAAATAACTCAAGCTCAAGTCTTAATCTAAATTATTTAATTCAAGTTTCAGCACAAATTGACTCCAAGTCTAAGTTTAAATTCAGCTGGTGACCCAACTCCCAAGCCCATGATATCATTAGCATCTATTCAGTTCTCAATCACGATGAAATATCAAGTGGACGAAGCATTAATCAACAAACTACCCTTAAGTGTTCCGGTGATACACGTTGAGGTTCTCACTATACTTCTTTGCTTAACTTGATTCACATGTTTTATGTTTTCATCTACAATTGATGTCATATAAATGATTGTTATTGATGTTTCATGTACTGGAAAAGTGGTCAAGCACTTGATTTGTTGAACTTGATACTAACATTTGACTTTGTCTTTAGACTATATCTTATGAAAAAAAAAACTTAGGAATTTCAGATGAATGTCAAAGACATTACAAAGAAAATATTAAGATATTGCCAATGCCATGAGATTAGTGAAAATTTGTAAAGAACGACTCCAAACAATGAGGGATAATGGATGAGAATCTTTTTTGGAAAATGTTTATTCTTTCTTTGAAAAGCACAATATTAATGTTCCTAACATGGATAATTTGTATATACCTCCAGGTTATTCATGGCGTAATACTCCAAAGACAAATTTATATCACTTGCGTGTAGATTATTTTTATGATGTCATTGATATGCAACTTCAAGAGTTGAATGATCATTTTTTCGAGGTAAATGGTGACTTATGCCTTCGTGTAACATGTTTTGTGTCCAGTTCATTCATTTTCTACTTTTAACAAGGACAAATTAATAAGACTTGGTGAGTATTATCCTGAAATTTTTTTACCAACAGATCTCTTGGCACTTGAGGAATAACTTGAAACATATATTATTAATATGCGCACTAAGCTAGATTTTGGAGGATTAAGAGCTTCAGTGATTTTGCACAAAAGTTAGTTGTGAGGAAAAAAAATGAAGTTTGACATTAACTTTAATTCTTCCAATTGCTACTTCGGTAGATGGAGTATTTTTTGCAATGAATCTTGTAAGATTTGACTACGCAATTGAATTGGAGATCAATGGTTGAGTGACAGTTTGATTGTATATGTTGATAAGGATATATTTCATGAAATTGATAATGATGTAATTATACAACGTTTTCAAAGTATGAAAATGAGTAGAAGTGTAGTAATGTATCGAAATTTTTAATTAGTGATATATTATTTCAATTTTTTTGGCTACTTAATTTTTGCCTACCAAAAGAAAATTTCCTAGCTCCACCCCTGGGTACCAAAGATCAAAGATTAAAATAATTTATGTAGGCACCAAAGAAAATGAAGAGTAATTGGTTCTTGAATAGTGGTTGCTCAAAGTATATGACCGGTGATCAAACATTGCTATCAAGCATCAAAAGAAAAGATGGAGGTCATGTTTCTTTTGGAGATAATGCCAAAGAAAAAATCATTGGCTTTAGAAATATTGGTAATCGTTTATCTCCTTCCATTGAAAATTTTCTATTAGTTGATAACATCAAATAACTTGCTTAGCATTAGTCAATTATGTGATAAATGTTATCTCATTAAATTTGATTCTTCTGAATACCTTATTGAGGATTATTGAGGATGCTATATCTAATGAGGTAATGTTATAGGGAGCCGAAGTAAGGATGTTTATATCATAAACATTGAATTTGAACTTGAAAAAGAGATAAAATACTTATCAAGTATAAAAGATGACACTTGGCTATGACATAGAAGATTAGGTAATGTTAGCATTGACTTATTTCTAAAATCTCTAAAAATTGCTTTGTAAAAGATTTGTCAAAATTAAAAATTGAGAAAGACAAAATTTGTCAATTTGGAAAACAAATAAAGGTTCTTTTAAACTCAAAAAACACTCTTCTACTACAAGACTTTTACAACACATGGATCTATTTGGACCTTCTAGAACTGCAAGTTTAAATAGTAAACACTATGTCTTTGTTATTGTTAATGATTTTTCAAGATTTACTTAGAGTCATATTTTTAAATCTAAAATATAGGGTCTTAAATGCATTTAAACATTTTTGTAAAAATGTTCAAAATGAAAAAGGGTATACCATACCACAATTAAGAGTGATCATGGTGGAGAATTTGAAAACATTGCATTTGATAGGTTTTGCAAATTAAATGGATATGAACATAATTTTTCAACTCCTATAACTCCTTAAAAAAACGGTGTAGTAGAAAGAAAGAATCGTACATTACAAGAAATTGCTCAAACTATGTTAAATGAAAATGATTTACCAAAATACTTTTGGGCCGAACCCGTTAACACTTCATGTTATATTTTGAATAGAGTTTATGTTGGTCGAAAAAAAACTAAAACTCCATCTGAACTTTGAAAAAAATAGAATTCCAAATATAGGATATTTCAAAGTTTTTGGTTGTAAATGTTTTTTTTCTAAACACAAAAGAAAATTTGGAAAAATTTGATTCAAAATTCGATATTGGAATTTTTCTTGGATATTCATCTACTAACAAGGCTTATAGAGTTTTTAACAAAATAACCTTGGTAGTTGAAGAATCCATGCATATTGTATTTGTTGAAACTAACTCTCTTGAATAAGAAAAAAATATTGAGGATGATGTAGATTAGAAAATTCTTTTTGAACAATTGAGTATTCAAAATCAAGACAAGAAGAATCCCAACAATGTTGAAAATCAACATGAGGAAGAAACGACCATGCAACAAATTGAGATAGAATCTTTTGAAGAAAAAAGTGATTCATCTCTACCCAAGGAATGGAAATTTGTCTCTTCTCATCCAAAAGATCTTATCATTGGTGATCCATCTAAATGTGTAAGCACAGGCAGATTTGTTAAGGGACAAGATAGGGCCCATGCCCCCTCTCAATTTAAAATTTTTTTAAGCCCAAGAAGAGGCCCAATCCTAAGCAGGCCCCCTTTCAATTTCAGGTAGTGATTGACTAATTGTCCACAACTCCATATCCTACTTCCCAGCTTCCCAACCCCAGCCCTTATTTCTTCAATTCGTCATTTCTTCTTCTCAATTTTTTCAATCGATTCGGGTACAAGAATTCTCCTCAATTCAGGCATTCAAATTCAATCACCAGCCAGTAGTCACTCGCCTCTCTCTCTATCAAGCAACAAAAATACAAAAAGAAAGATATAAAGGAATCAAAGGACGGGTTATCTTCTTACTTGGTTAGGGCTCGACTCATCACTTATTTGTTTTCATTACTTTATTTCTTATTTTATATGAGTTTGTTAACATTGATTTTTAATGTAAGTCTACTAAATATGTTAATTACACCATTAATTTTAAGGCAGGCAAGCTCGATGTTTTAATGCAGTTAAAGTGTTTGATACAAATATTGATAGAAAAATGGGGTCTTGGAATTGCAACCTGCAAAGTGAAAAGTAGTGATAATGTGATATTGATTAATTGAATATTGGATACTAATTTGTAAGTAGCCTGACAATTACTTGAACAATGTAAACTCTTATTCATACTTTTCTATTTTTGAGGTTTGAAATTGCAAGTGCTAGATTGATAATATGTAAATTATGATATAGTAATTCTTCTTTTACATTTACACATGTAAGAGTGATTCATTACCTTTGATTTCTCTAATATATTGATTATTGACATTTCCTCATCTTGTTTAATTTTAGAGTGTTCTTACACATTTAAAAGAGGGTCAAGTTTACAGGATTTGCAGGGGCCATATGAGGCAAAAAGATTAGAAAAGACACAAAATAATCATTTGGAATTTTTGAAAGATTTCAATGAAGATTGCAATATGTGCTTTTGACATTTTTCAAGAAAGGTCAACATAACCTCCCTTAAAAGGCCATAAAAGTAGAGACTCTTCTTGAGAATGGGTCTAACTAGTCTTTGTAAGGGCACTTTTTTTTTTTTTTTTTTTAATATTTGAACAGTTTAAACCAGAATTTAGGCAAACCATAAAGCACACTCAGACACACACACTACATGGTTTCATGATCCATAAGTTGGCATCCAAAATATAGGCAAAACAAATGGTTTGACAGAGTATATCAGAACCCTTGTTCATTATATCTGGACCACATTCATGGGCCCCACATTCATAGCTTGACAGAGCATATCCATGTGTGCATATGGTCACTTTGCAAACTTTAGACTCCAGCCCATGCTCCTCTGTAAATTGTAGAGAAATGTTAGAATCAATTCTGAAGCAATATTTAGAATTGATTAATTGAATATTAGAATTGTTACTCATGGGATCAAAGTTATTTATTTTTGAAGTAATATTCTTGAGAAAATTTAGTATGTGATCTAGAAATGAAATGTGGTGATCAAGCATGTTTGGCTAAACTTATTCTTGAAAGTACATTCTATGTGATTACCAAATGATTTATTTCATTATATATATAACATTATATTTTTTATTCCATTGTCTTTATGAAATAGTGATGAAGAAATACTTCAATACAATATCGACTCATTCAACTTCAACTCCGGAGCTACCATTATCTCCAAAGAGAAATGAGAAAAGTACAAAACAATGTTGTAACGAAGTTAACTTGGCAAATCTTCCTACAGATCAAGGAGAGCGGCCATGAATTTTAGATTACCCTCCAAATATTCAAGACGAAGTTAGAAGAGCATATTTACAAAAAGGTCTTTGTCAACCTTATGGTCATGATTTTCCTTATTCAATGTATGGGGACAAGTCAAGGCGATTTAACTCTAGTTGGTTTGAAGATGGTCGTAATTGGTTAGATTATAGCAAGAAAAAAGATACTTTATTCTGTTTATATTGTTATTTGTTTAAACTACAGCAAGGAGAAATAGAAGGCGGCAATTCTTTTGTTGTGAAAGGGTTTCGAAACTGGAAGAAGAAAGATAAGCTACAAACTGGAAGAAGAAAGATAAGCTACAAAAACATGTTGGAGATTCAATTAGTGTTCACAATCAAGCTTTTAGAAGTTGTGAAGCTTTTATGAATAGAAAACAACATATTGAAACATTGTTTACCAAGCACACAGATCAAGAAAATGTTAAAGATCATACTCGTTTAGTTGCATCGGTTGATTGTGGTAGGTTCTTTTTACACAAGGACTACCATTTCGTGGGCATGATGAATCTGAAAATTCAAGTAATAGAGGTAATTTTCTTGAACTTTTGCAATTGTTAGGTGATCATAATAAAGACATAAAGGTTGTTACTTTGAAAAATTCTCTTGGAAGATGTCAAATAGTTTTGCTAAGTATTCAAAAAGATATTGTAAGATCTATTTCAACTGAAATAGTTAATGCAATATTTAAGGATGTGTGTGGTGATTATTTTTTTTTTATTGATAAATCTCGTGACTCGTTTTCAAAGGAGCAGATGTCTATTGTGATATGTTATATTAATGAAAAGAGTTTCATAATTGAGCGTTTCGGAGGTATTGAGCACGTCGTTGATACTATAGCTCTCTCTCTCTCTCTCTCTCTCTCTCTCTCTTCAATTGACAGTTTCTTTTCGAGAAATAATCTAAGTATATCTCAATTACGAGGACAAGATTTTGATGGAGTGAGTAATATGCAAGGTGAGTTCAATGGTCTTAAAACACTTATCTTAAAGAAGAATGAATGTGTTTTTTATAGTCATTGTTTTGCTCACCAACTCCAATTAGCTCTTGTTGCCATTGTAAAAAAGCATATAGAAGTTCATTGATTTATTTACTGTGATTGCTAATGTGGTAAATATTGTTGGATCATTATTTAAGTGTCGTGATATTCTTCGAGAATTACATGCTAATTTTGTTATTAAAACTTATAATAATGGTGAAATTTCAAGTGGGAAAAGTCTTAATCAAGAATCAATCTTAAGAGACCTGGTGATACGCGTTGAAGCTCTCACCATATCACTTTAATCAGGTTGATTGGCATGTTTTCATCTATTGTTGAATTACTTAAGATAGTAATGGACAATGTTAAATTAAGCTCTGATCAAAGAAATGAAGCAAAACAGGCATTGATATCTATTCGGTCATTTAATTTTATTTTTTTGTCTACATTTGATGAAGACTGTATTGGGAATCTCAAGTGATCTGTCACAAGCATTGTAGAAAAAAGATCAAAATATTGTGAATGTTATGACTTTGGTAAGAATATGTAAGAAAATATTGCAAATAATGAGGGATAGTGGTTTGAATCTCTTATTAGATGTAGTCTCTTCCTTTTGTGAGAAATATGATATTGATGTTTGCAATATGAATGATGTATTTTGCCCTCTAGGATGCTCAAGACGCAGAGTACATGAAACCATAAATATGCATCATTATCAAATTGAGATATTTTATATTGTCATTGATTTGCAATTGAAAGAGATAAACAGTAGTTTCAGTGAGACAAGCACCAAGTTACTTATTTTCTTGGCCTGTTTGGATCCAACTGATTTATTTTCAGCTTTTGACAAGTCCAAGTTGGTTCAACTTGCTAAATTTTATCCAAATGACTTCTCTACTGTACAACTTGTGCTACTTGGTGATCAACTTAATAATTATATAATGAATTTGCACTCCAATATAGAATTTTCAAGTTTGAAAAGAATTAGTGGTCTTACACGAAAGCTAGTTGAAATTAAAAAAAAAAAAAAAAAAAAAAAAAAAAAGACAAGATTTACCCTTTAGTTTATTTGCTAATCAAATTGGCTCTTCTTTTACCAGTTGCCACTACCATCATGAAAAGAATATTTTCAACTATGAATATTATCAAAGATCAATTACACAATCAGATCGGAGATGAATGGATGAATGACTGCGTTATTGCATACATTGAGAAATATGTTTTTGATAATATTTGTAATAGTGATATTATTAAACGATTTAAGAATATGAAAACTCGTTGTAGATAATTTTAATTTATTAAAAATTTTAATTGTTATTTTCTATGTATAATTCATTTTAAAAAATTTTGCTTATGTATTACATAGTGCCCCCTCTTGAATTAAATCATATATCCTCCTAGAATTTCTACTAGAAACTTTCTTAACAATTGTGCATTTCTTTCACAAATTGAACCAAAGAATTTCAAAGAAGTGGAGTTTAATGAATTAAATCAATTTAAAAGAAATCATGTTTGAGATTTAGTTGTTAGATCAAATTTTCAAACCGTTATGGGTACAAAATAAGTTTTTCAAAATAAACGAGATGATAATGGTATAATTGTGTGTAACAATGCTAGATTAGTGGCCTAAGGTAAAAATCAAGAAGAATGTATAGACTTTGAAGAAACTTTTGCAACAGTTGCTAGATTAGAATCAATTTACATGCTTCTTACTTTTACTTGTCATAAAAATTTTACTCTTTATCAAATGGATATTAAAAGTGCATTTTGAATGGTATTATTTAAGAAGAAATATTTGTTGAGTAACTTCCCGGTTTCAAAAATCATAAGTACCCGGACAAAGTTTTCAAACTTAGAAAAGATTTTTATGGGTTAAAGCAAGCTCTTAGAGCTTGGTATGAAAGATTGAGAAAATTCATTCTATCAAATGCTTTTTTAATGGAATAACAGATACTACACTTTTTATAAAATCCAAAAAGAAATATATGATTGTTGTTCAAATTTATGTTGATGATATCATTTTTTGTACCATTAACATTTTATTTTGTGAAGAATTTTCAAAGTGTATGAACAAAGAATTTGAGATGAGCATGATGGGAGAACTCAAGTTATTTCTTGGACACCAAATCAAACAAACTAATTATTGAATATTCATTAGTCAAACCAAGTACATCATGAATATGCTCAACAAGTTTGAAATTGAAGAATTAAAACCAATGAATACTCCAATGAGCTCATCAATCTAATTGGATAAAGAGTACTTTCATAGACATAATTAAATATCGAGGTATAATCGACTCCCTTCTTTATTTAACTACTAGTAGACAAAATCTCCCCCTCCGCCTCATATAGTGAAAGGGGTCATCATTCCGGCAATTGAACGGCAAACATCAAGCTTTTCAGTTGGCAAAGCTTTTGTTATCATGTCGGAGCCATTATGATCTGTATGAATCTTTTCAAGTTCTAACAACTTGGAATTTAGAGCATCTCTAATCCAATGATACCTCACATCAATATGTTTTGATCTTGCAAGAAATGCAGCATTCTTACCAAGGTGAATTGCACTCTGACTATCACAGAACAACACATATTTTTCCTGTTTGAATACAAGCTCTCTAACAAATTTTTCATCCATGAAAACTCTTTACTAACTTCGATTCTTTGCGATGAACTCGCTTACATTATAGAAAGTACAATGCATTTCTGTAATCTCGACTTCTATGACACTGCCCCACCTGAAAAAATAATCAAATAACCCGAAATGGACTTACGAAAATTAATATCGCCCGCTATATCTCGCATCAAGCAGTAGCTAACAAACAAACCGGTTTTCCACTTCCAAAATCAAGTCTCAACTTAGAAGTGCCACGAAGATATCGCATAATCCACTTAACTGCATTCCAATGCTCTCTTCCTAGATTAGCAAGAAATCGGCTAACATTGCCAACTGTATGAGCTATATCCGGTCATGTACACACCATGGCATACATCAAACTTCCCATTGCAGAGGCATATGGAACTCTTTCCATATCTTCTTTCTCTTCATCTGTCGAAGGACTCTGTTTAATGCTCAATTTCATATGAGTAGCAAGAGGAGAACTAACAACTTTAGTTTTGTCCATGTAATTTGCGAAGCGATTTTTCGATGTACTTTTCCTGTGACAAATATAACTTCTTGGCCTTTCTATCTCGAATGATTCGGATGCCAAGAATCTGCTTTGCTGACCCCAAATCTTTCATAGAAAAAGATTGACTCAATTACTTCTTTAACATTTCTATTCTAAAGGTATTCCTGCCAAGAATCAATATGTTATCAACATAGAGTAAAAGAATGATAAAGTCGTCACAAGAGAATTTTTGCACAAATGCACAATGGTCAGAAGTAATTTTCTTGAAGTCTTGCTTTTCCATAACTGACTCAAACTTCTTATATCACTGTCTTGACACTTGCTTAAGGCCGTATAAACTTTTTCTCAATCTGCAAACATAATTCTCTTTTTCTTTTACTTCAAACTCCTTTGGTTGCTCCATATATATCTCTTCATCTAAGTCACCGTGAAGAAATGCTGTTTTTACATCCATTTGTTCAACCTCTAAGTCAAGACTAGCAGTCAGACTAAGAACTACACGAATAGAAGACATTTTCACAACTGGAGAGAATATCTCATCAAAATCAATTCTTTTTTTTTTGTGTGTGTGAATTCCTTTACAACCAATCTAGCTTTATACCGTGGATGTGAACTATGTTCATCTTCTTTCACCCTGTATACCCATCTATTTTTCAAAGTTCTTTTCTTTAGGCAACTTTACGAGTTCAAAAGTATGAATCTAGTGCAATGATTGCATTCCATCTTTCATTGCACTCAGCCACTTTTCCTTATGTTCATCTTCCATAGCCTCTTTAAAACTCCGTGGTTCTCCTCCGTCAATCAATAATACATATTCATTAGGAGAATATCGAATGGAAGGTTGCTTGTCCCTAGTAGACCTTCTTGGAAGAAAAACTGGTGGAGCCTCTGGTATTGGTGGTTGCTCATGAGCATCATCATCTGTCTCAAACTGAACAAGAATATCTACATCATTAGTACCCTATTGGTTATCTTGAACTTCTTCAATCTGTGTTTAGGTCGATGCTGGTGTTAAAAGAACTGGATCCAAGTCAACTAAATCATCAGAAGAATCTAGCACTGTCTTCTCAGTTTTGTCAATATCTTTTATGGTCTGATCCTCCATAAACACTACATCTCAGCTTCTGATGATCTTCTTCTCAATCGGATCATACAACCTGTAACCGAACTCATCCTGACCATAGCCCATAAACACACACTGCCGTGTTTTGACATCAAGTTTTGACCTTTCATCTTTGGGTATATGTACAAACACCTTACATCCAAAGACACGTAAATTATTATAAGAGATGTCTTTGCTTGTCCAAACTTTATTCGGCACCTCTAAGTTCAGTGGAATCCACGGTGAGAGAGTCAACAAAAACACAGCTGTATTCAATGCCTCACCCTAAAAATAATTCGGCAGCCCTGTTTGCGAAAGTAAACATATGACTCTCTCAACTAATGTCATGTTCATTCTTTCAGCTACGCCATTCAACTAAGGAATTTTCAGTGGTATTTTCTGATGTCGAATGTCTTGTTTTCTGCAATACTCATCAAAACGGTCCTATATATTCACCCCCTTGTCATGTATGTGAAAGTAAACATATGACTTTCTCAACCAATGTCCTGTTCATTCTTTCAGCTACGCCATTCAACTGAGGAGTTTTCAGTGGTATTTTATGATGTCGAATGTCTTGTTTTCTGCAATACTCATCAAAACGGTCCTATATATTCACCCCCTTGTCAGTTCAAATACACTTTAATTTCTTCCCACTCTCTCTCAACTGAAGCCTGAAAACTGCTTGAACACATCCAATACTTGATCTTTTGACTTCAAGGTATAGAGCCATGTCTTCCTTGAATGATTATCAATGAAGGTCACAAAATAGAGAGCACCACCAATTGTCCTTATCTTCATAGGACCACACAAATCGGAGTAAACTAAATCAAGTATACCTGTCGCCCGTGAAGAATGGAAATTTTTTAAACTAACTCTGGTTTGCTTCCTTTCCATACAGTGAATACACTTTTTCAATTATGTACTCTTTATTCCAGGTAAAAAATTCTTCTTGGCTAACAATTTAATTCTATTTTCACTCATATGACCAAGCCTCTTATGCCAGAGCTCAATGGTACCGTCATCCTCCACTGTATTAATATATCTTTGGAGAGCTTTGCCTGCAACAAGTACAATGATGATTGTTTTTCACCTCTCGCAACAACCGTAGAACATTTGCTATGTTTCCACTTACCACCACCGAAGGTATTGTAATAACCATCATCATCAAGTCTACCAGTAGAAATTAGATTCAATCGCATATCAGGATCATGTTTCACACTTTTGAGAATCAAACTCATGCCATTGTCCGTCTCCAAGCCCACATCTCCAATGCCCACAACTTTTGCTAGAACATCATTTCCCATCTTTATAACTCCATAATCACCAGGTGTGTAAGATGTAAAGAAATCTCTACGATATGTAACATGAATGGAGGCTCCACTATCAATCACCCAAGAGGTCTCATGACAAGCTAAGTTGATAACATTGTTATCATAGACAAGATAGAAATCACCTGCTACAGCAGCTGCTCGATCACCATCGCAGTCGTCATCTTTTTTTCTTTCCTTACCTTTGTCATTTTTGTTTTCTCTTTAAGTGTCGACAACACTTCTTGATATGTCACTTTTTGCCACAATTATAACACTCAATATTGGCAAATTTGTTGGACTTGCTTGTGCTCTTTCCTTTGATCTTAGAACCTCGATTCGGACTCCTCCCACGCTTTTCAACAACCAAAGCTTCTGATTGCGAATGATTACCATTTGTCTTTCTTCTCATTTCTTCGTTCAATGTACTACTTTTTGCCAAGTCCATGAAAATCACACCATTAGGGGCTGAATTAGACAATGATGTTCTGAATGTTTCCCAAGAGTCTGGCAAAGTACCAAGGAGCCACAATCCCTGTATTTTATCTTCAAACTTAATACCCATTGCAGCCAACTGATTAATAACACCTTGAAATACATTTAGATAGTTTGTCAAAGGAGTTCCATCTCGATATCTTAAAGCCATCATCTGTTTGATCAAGAAAAGCTTATTATTTTTAGTCTTTCGAGCATACAGTTGCTCGAGCTTACTCCACAAAGTACCTGCATGTGTTTCTTCACTAACATGGTTCAACACGTTATCATCCACCCATTGCTTAATATACCACACTGTGTTCCATCTTCACTAATTATGGTTCAACACGTTATCATCCATCCATTTTCTTAATATAACCATTTGAACCATTCAAAGTAACTATTCTACTTGGAACCTCCATCGCTCAACACAAAAATCAAGTTCCATTCATCTTCGAATCTTATTATCGGGGTTTTTTGGTTCAAAAAAAATTGGTTGATAATAATTCTTCACATAAAGAAGATCTTCCATCTTTCCTCTCCAAATATGGAACCATTCAAAGTAACCATTCTACTTGTATTAACCTCCATCGTTCAATACAAAAATCTACACACTAACCAATCTCTGATACCACTTGGATAGGAGAAAAACACCAATTAGAAAAATCATGCAACGGAATATAATTAATTCTCCATTCTCGTGTGAACCTAATATGGATTAATCAAATAGAGCAATAACCAAAAATTAATGCACAAAATTAAAGACACAATATTTAATGTGGTTCGGCAATGTGCCTACATCCACAACCTAACTCCAAATAATCATCTACTATAATAAAAAATAATGGGTACAATGTTCTTCTCTAGATAACACTAGAGGCACACCAAATCATCAAGAACTAAACAACTCTTGGCACACAAATAATCCTCGTATATCAAAGACGGAACTCCTCAAAAACCAACAATAACAATTAATCCAACCACACTTATCTCAAAAAATAAAGATCTCACCAAATTTTGTCACTGTTCAGATGGTAATTCTTCACGAATGAACCGTTAGATCTTAATCTTAACCGATGAATTTGAAGAACATGCAGTTGTGAACTTGATGTCAAACTTTTACGACGATCCGACCACGGCGCATTGAGATATCACTGTTTTATCACCGTTGCGCAGGCTGTCCAGAATTGTGCAAATTTTAATGTTGTTTCGGTTTTTGAAGCTGAAGTTGGGCTCTCTCTTTTCTCTCGTTTTTTCTCTTTAGATGGCTGCTCCAATTGTCTTCTTTATATAGAATAATTAGGGAGGTTTTAATTACCATAATTATGTTGTCTGAGGCAGAAGACAATCCCTAATGCAGCCACAAACTTATTACCTTAATGGGCTTTAACCAAATTTGTCAATTTGGTCCTTATTGCCAACTATATTTGCAATGTGCCCTTCAAATATGGGGTGGACCCAACACAAATCAAACAAACTAATGATTGAATATTTATTAGTCAAACCAAGTATATCATGGATATGCTCAACAAGTTTGAAATAGAAGAATTAAAATCGATGAATACTCCAATGAGCTCATCAATCAAATTGGATAAAGAGTACTTTCGTAAATATAATTAAATATCGAGGTATAATCGAATCTCTTCTTTATTTAAATGCTAGTAGACAAAACTCTACCAAACAGTCCAAATTGGATAAGTTGGTCTCTATGGATTGAGAAGTGGATCGAAGATGAATGTTGACATATTTATTGTCACTCTGTGTCATGGTATTTGAGAAAGAGATTGTGTAAGAACTTGAAGTTAGAAACAATAAAAGTCTTAATTTGTAGGGCATGCATGGACTCTTTGATATATTATGTTTCTTAACTTTCACATTGAGTATGACTAACTTATTAAAATGTAGTTAAAACCATAAAACAGTAACAACATGAGCAAATGATTGAAACAAAACATTTTTCTACCGTCTCATTTTCCACGATACCAAAAAATTAGAATAAGTGTATGTTTGTTAGAGTTTAAAAATAAGTTTTTAGGAGATTTTGAGAAAAATGGATGAAATATATAGTTAAAAAGTTGATAAAAATTGTGAATCTCATAAAATATATAGTTGAAAATAAATTAAAAAAAAAATTATTTTAAACTCTACCATACATGCACTAATTTATCATTTATTCATTTCCGTTCCCTCAATATTTTTATAATGTGACCTGTGGGATCCAGACTAAGAAATATATAATAAATAAATCATATCATCAAAGAAAATACAATCTGGGATGTAGCTCAAATGGTAGAGCGCTCGCTTTGCATGCGAGAGGCACGGGGTTCGATCCCCCGCATCTCCACATTTTATCTATTCTCTTCCTTCTATTAAAAATAAAAATATATGGACTGGGATACAATACATACATATTTTTCCAAAAAATAAATAAGAATAATAATAATAATAAGAAGAAAAAACTGGAATGCGATTTTTCATGGAACGAATAAAAATAAATTTAATGGATTCATACAATGAAAATCACAATGATCCCAAACTTTTTATTTTGAGATTCCACGACTCTTAAATCTATTTTCTTCCTTTCATTAAAAACTATATTGACTGGGATAAAATACATACGGTTTTTTCTTTCTTAAAGAAAAAACTGGAAATTAATGCGATTTTCATGGAACGAATACAAATAAATTTAATGGATCCATATCTTTATGTATGGAACCACATTTACGAATTTATATTGATTTTTTGGGGACATAAAACCTCATTTTTAAAGGTAAAATTACACTATGTAAGGTTTGGAGAGTCTCACGACAAAGTCCCAATTGATTAAATAAATAATTAAATATCCGAACATAATTATTTGAAGTTGAATAAATTTCTCGACCTATAATTAATCTAGATAAACTTATAGTGAAAAATATTTTTAAAATATTAAAAATATTTAATTTATTTTAATATTACAAGTAGTTGTGCAAACATTCTCAAAGAACATCTCTTCCAATTAATATGGATTCCATAAGAGTCGAGTAAGCGCAAATTATTGAAAACTTTTCATTTTTTAAAATTAAGTTCCAAACCATTAAAAATTAGTGTTAAAAGTGAAAATTCTCATTTTCCCTATTTTGGCGGGAGTTTGAACGACCAAGTTTCGTAGCTCATCCAATGAACTCGCCGCAGACCCCTCACCTTCAAAATGGAAAAACTGCCACCTGTCTTCTGCAAAAAGTAATAATTATCTGAAATTTGAGGTCGACCACTTGAATCTTTCTTCATCATTCTGCATTGTTTGTTACTAAAATTTACCGGACAATCTAAAGTGAGTGTCAATCGATCAACGGAAAGCCAAAAATGTCTTACTACCCAAAAGGCCACCATGATGCCGGCGACAATGTCGACGATTTTGATGAATTCGATCCAACCCCTTATGGAGGAGGATACGACATGGCAGTCACCTACGGCCGGGCGCTGCCGCCGTCTGGGGTGACCTGCTACCCCATCACCTCCTCTGGTTCTGATGGGTTCGACTATGACCGCCCACAATATACCTCTTATGCTGAGCCCTCTGCCTATGCTGATGATGCTCTGGACAATGAGTACAAGAGTTACGCCCGGCGCAAGATCCGACCCGACCAGAATTCGTATGGTGGTGGGGCTGGAGGATACAGACCTGCAGGAGGATCTGAATATGGGTCCAGGTATGGAGGGAAGACCGGGAATGAGACGCCTGAATCAGTACATGGATCTGACAATGGTCGGAAGCCCGATTATGAGAGGCCTACTTCGGAAACTGGATCCGTATATGGTCGGAAACCCAAATACGAGGAGCCCATTTCAGATTCTGGATCAGGATATGGGCGCAAACCCGAGTATGAGATTCCCAGTTTGGGATCCGAGTATGGGAGGAAGAGTGAATACCAAGAGCCCACCTCAGAATATGGAGCTGGTATTCGCGGAAATCAGGATCCGAGTATAGTGGATCAGGAGGATATGGGAAAAAGAGTGAATATAAGGAGCCCACTTCTGAATATGGATCTGGGTACGGGCAAAAATATGAATCCAAGTATAGTGCATCAGGGGGATATGGGAAGAATAGTGAATACAAGGAGCCCACTTCAAAATATGGATCTGGTTACGAGCAGAAATCTGGCTCTGAGTATAGTGGATCAGGGGGATATGGGAAGAAGAGTGAATACAAGGAGCCCACTTCTGAATATGGATCTGGGTACGGGCATAAATCTGAATCCAAATATAGTGAATCAGGGGGATATGGAAAGAATAGTGAATACAAGGAGCCCATTTCGGAATATGGATCTGGTTACGAGCAGAAATCCGGATCTGAGTATAGTGGATCAGGGGGACATGGGAAGAAGAGTGAATACAAGGAGCCCACTTCTGAATATGGATCTGGGCACGGGCATAAATCCGGATCCGAGTACAGCGTATCAGAGGGATATAGAAGGAAAAACGAGAATGAGGAACCGGGTTCTGGATATGGGTCCGTGCACGAGCGGAAGACCGAGTCTGAAGAGTATGGATCGGTTGAGTATGGGAAGAAGAATAGCTATGGTGAAGAGAGTGGTGGTGGATATGGGTCAGGTGGGTATGGTCAGCGACCCGAGAGGCAGGAGTATGGAGAGGAGAGGCCCAAATATGGAAGGTCCGATATCACTGAGGGTCATGAAAGGCCTAGTTATGGAAGGACCGAGGAAGATGATTATACGAAGACAAGCTATACAAGGCATGACGATGATGATGAGGGCTATGGTCGCAAAAAATATGTGAGCATTTCTTTCCTCTTCTTTATTTTTATGAATTTTGTGCATATTTTGTCCGCATTAATAATAAACAATATTAAACAATATAATGAACGTGATTTAACTTATTTTTATTCATTAACAATGTGAATTACCATTCAATTTTATAAGTCAAATATAACATGCCTTGTTGGTTTGGTTGACTAATCTTAGGATTTCATTAGTTCATATCTTGAGTATGCTAGTAAATTTTAGTTTGTGTTTATCGAGTGTTGAATCTTGAGTAGTCGATCTTGCTTTTCACAATTTTCAAAGTTCTTCCATAGATGCTAATTGAGTCAATTTTTAGATTATGAGACAGAATTTTTTTGGGATTTGCTTGATCTCCAATGGCAGGGAAATAACTCTGATGACGACGAGGAGAAGAAAAACCGCCACAAGTCCCACCATCACCGGAAGCACTACGACGAGTGAACAAAAAAACTCATCTCTTCATGAACACGATTGGTGTCATATGAAGCTATGAAGTAAAGAGTTAGCATTTTTTTTTTTCTAAATTGAGTGCTTTAGCATATTGGTTTTGTATCAATATGCAAAAAATAAAGAGAAAATCCGTATATATTTGGGACTGTTTTTGTTTTCATAAATGCGTGTTTGCCTTTAGAGCAACTCCAACCCAAATACCAAAGTGGAGAGAAAACGCCAAAATGGTGCCGATCGATCTCCAACCTTGCGCCAAAACCTTGCGCCAAAATGATAGGATGAATAATCTTTGCGCCATATATCTCGTAGCAATGAAGTATTATTTGGCGTGAAAGTTTATTCCCATTTTACCCCTCGATTTCTTTGAAGTGAAATTTTATTTTCCCTTTGTATCCTTTTTTGTTGAACACGTTAATTGTATTGTAATATGTCTTTTTTTTGTAATCATCCAATTTTTTTATTTTATTATGTTAAATGTTATTGACATTGAGATATTTAGTAACAAAGCAATTTCTTATTTATTTATTTTTGAATGAAATAATTACGGAAATTAAATGATATTTAAAATTATATATATAATAAAAATTATAAATACACTATATGATTAACTAATTTTTAAATTAAATTATTGTTCAAAATTACAAATATACATATATAATAATAATACATCGCTGATTTGATACAACATTTGAGTAGTGGGTTGGAGATGACGATGTGGATTTGGTGCAAAAATCGACCATTTTAGTCAAAAAGCATGCACCAAATTTGGAGTAATGGGTTGGAGATGGCTTTTAGAGCATTCATAATGGTATTTGAGTGTTAGGTGCTTGACTCTTTAAAAAGTTGATCGTAAGTCAACTCATAGAAATTAAAAATCATATTTCTTTATAAATCAACGTATAAAATAAATCAAGTAAATTGTGGAATGACTAAAAGATTCTTCGAAACGGTTTGAATAATAATCTCTAAAAAAACACCATATTCCAATCAATCACCTGCCATTTCGGAGTTGCCAATGCTGCCAAATTACTAAAAACACGCTTCCATTTCTATTGATATTATTGACTAACATCAGCATAACCGCAAATTGTGGCGTTTATTTATTTTCACTTTTAGTGACAATCATATTTAGTCCATATTTTATGTATGGTTAATAAAACATAAATATATATTAACCATATATATACACACACGTATATTACACGAGAGATGTTATTAGAGTTTCATTCTTTATTATATATTGGGTATTTATTATAGAATAACAACGTTTGGGTTTAATAATTGGATTATGCCGATCTCACTCAGAGTATATCTTTACTTACACTTATAAATGGGCGGAGGATCGATTTTAATTTAAATATTTTAATAGAACAAAATATATATTTTCATATTTTTTTTTATTATTATATAACAGACAAGTATTAGGGTTTTTTTATTATATATTTGGTATTTATTATAGAATAACAACGAAAATCTTTAATAATTTTACATGTTGTCAAAATATATGGACATTTTCCATCTTATTTTAGTAGATTAGGCTACCTAATTAATTGGAATATAAAGAAAAATATTAGGTGGGGATGATAAAGTTTGGAATAGGTAGGGTGGGTGGGACTTCGTTTTTGAGAAAAGAAAATTATGTTGAATGTTGAAAATTAAAAATTAAAAAAATCAAATCAAAATTTTTGAATACGATCGAGTAGAATTGATCGAACAATACTTAATATCAAATATATCACGACTGAAAGACCTTTATTTTATTGAAAAATCAAATTGTGTTATAATATATAATATTATCTTCAATGTTATTGGGGTTATAAACAATAGATTGTGGTTCAATAATGCACATATTTAATCAATTTTTAGTTAATTAACAAATTTCTATGGTAGAAAAAATCATGTTTAGCAAGCATGTATTATCATAAATGATTAAGAAGATATTTAGACTCAATCATTATTTACTCCAAATGAATAATATCATCATTGATTGTAGTAGTTATCAATTATTAATAACATTACTCAATCATAAATTATTGTGCACGCATGCCAATATTTCCTCGTGAAATTTTGGTCCTTTTACAATACTAATTTGATAGTTGGAATATTTTGATGTATTCAATAATTTATAAATAAATAAATTTCGTTTTACTAAACGGCTGAATTTAATAATGTGTAGAGGTCTTCTAATCAAAGTTCATTCACACTTTTTGATAAAATTTGAGGATATCGCTTTGCTCGAAAAAGCAAATCAACTTAAAATAATATTTAAGTTTTTATTACTTGTACACTTCCACTTACACATTCACTTTTGGGGTGGAAAATTTGGCCAAATTTATTATCAATGTAAGTGTAAACAAGTGTAAATTAGCAAAATACTATTATCTTTATGATTTGTTGTTCTTTATGATTAGTTGTTGTTAGTCATAATTAAAGATAAAAAATATTTAAAAACAAACAAATTGATAATTTCCTTAAAAACATCATAAAACATCAACATTTATGGAAGTTGATTTATTCACAATTGGAAAAACATTAAAAACAGCACAAGTTTAGCTGTCGGGGACCCAAATGATTGCAATGCACGTCAAAATTGATGGAGTCATTGCAGTATAATCATAATCATATACAGATTATTGATTGAATGTTTACAAATTGAAAACCCTGTCAAGAAATTGTCAAAAATTCACAGTGAAGGCCAGATTAGAGAGCGACCCGGGGTCTGCTCCATGAATGTTTGTTGGCCATATCGGTTGCTGAAAGTGTGATTTTTGGTTATAAGAAAAGATGAAGTTTGGGAGGGAACTGGCATCACAGATGGTGCAGGAATGGCAGGACGCATACATGGACTATAATTATCTCAAGACATTGCTCAAAGATGTCTTGAGATTTCGACAGAAAAATGCTTTATCCAGTGAAGCAATGTCTCGAACAGGTTCTCTGCAAAGAAGGGTGTCCATGTACAGAGCCTTTAGCGGCCTCACGAGTCGATACACTACTTTCAAAGGTTCCCCCAGGGCCAGGAAGAATGAGGATGAAGTTATACTAGTTAGTGCAGTGCAACAAGAGGGATCAGAAAGTTGTTATCAAACCATGTTCTTGAGGTCTTCAGAAGAAGGTGGAGAATATGAGCTTGTTTTCTTTAGGAGACTTGATGGTGAATTCAATAAAGTGGTCAAGTTTTACAAAGGAAAAGTGCAGGAAGTGAAAATGGAGGCAGTGGAATTGAGCAAACAAATGGATGCTCTTATTGCTCTTCGAATTCGGGTTGATAAGCCTTCAGTAGAACAAAATTATGCTCAAGAAATCAAGTTTGAATCATCTGATGCCACTGAATCAGCCCCAGCAACAGTCATTGCAACTCTGAATGAAACTAAGCAAGGCAAGGCAGTCTGAAATTTTGGGATTTGCACCGAATTCCTTGTGTTCAGAGTGTAAACTAGTTGAATATCTAAATGGCATCAATAATTGATATTGAGATTTCCTGTAGTGGGGTAGCATAATCAGTTGATCCTATATACGAATTGATTCCTCTTTCAAATGAACAAATACAATGCATTGATTTAGGTGCTTATTATGTTTAGATATATGGTATCATAACAAACATTTTTCATTCTCAAACTTCTTTTTCTTTTAAGGAGGGTTGCATATGGATGTAATTCAAGAACATGAGATGTCCACTTTTGGATATGAAAACAAGCTAGACAATGAAGACAAGAAGGATGAAAATGGTTTTAGGCCTCCTTCATTACAAGTTTTGGATCATGTAAAAATCAATGTGGATCCCGACACCCCAGTTTCGACTCTGAAAAATGTCATCATGAGTTCAAAAACTGACCTATCATTCAGCAAGGATGAACTAAGAAAAGCAGAAGAAAAGTTGAGACAGGCCTTCATTGAATTTTACCGGAAGCTTCGGCTTCTGAAGAGCTATTGGTAAAAAATATCTTTAGATTTTGAACTGAATTTGAAGTATAAGTGACATAGTACTAACTGCTATATAATATTTCAGTTTCTTAAATATGTTGGCATTCTCTAAGATTTTGAAGAAATATGACAAGGTATCGCGCGTTTCTTTTAATCAACAGATTTTTTCATACCTTGTCTTCTTTTGCCTCTCGTCAAAACTCATTTGTGTGCAGATAACTTCAAGAAACGCTTCCAAATCTTACTTAGAGATGGTTGATAACTCCTATCTTGGTAGCTCTGATGAGGTTTGTACCCTCGATATGATTTTATTTTATCAAGTTTGACAAACTATTTGGCTCGTTTGGTAAGCTAGAATGCATATTGGACCATATTGAAAAAGAAAAAGAAGCTAAAATCATGTTGATTATACTGTCCAAACCTGTACAATCCTGCTTATCAAAGATGTGCTTACAGTTTGCCCTTATGTTTCCATCTTCTGCTTCCTTAGGTTAACAGACTCATAGAGAAACTAGAGGCCACATTCATTAAGCACTTCTCGAATGGAAATCGAAGGAAAGGAATGAATTCTTTGAAGCCGCAAGCTAAGAAAGAGAGGCACAGGATAACATTTTTCCTTGGTGAGCTAAAGCAGAAAGAATCTGTTATTCTTTCAACTATCTAGGAACAATGATTTGTAGTCCCGGGTAATTAATTTGATGAACTTCTTCTTGCATGCAGGTCTATTCACTGGCTGCTCAATAGCACTGGTAGTGGCTATTATTGTTGCTATACACGGGAGAAATCTTCTTAAACACGAGGGACGTGGGCAGTATATGGACAATATATTTCCACTTTATAGGTATATTTTAGCTATTAATAACTATTTGTGATTCAAAATAACAACTATTTTAAACAACTATTATACTTAATAAGTTTCATATTTGTAGCTTATTTGGATTCATTGTACTACACATGCTCATGTACGGAGGGAACACGTACTTGTGGAGACATTTCCGGGTGAACTACCCCTTCATATTTGGATTCAAGCAAGGAACTGAATTGGGATACAGAGAAGTTTTTCTTCTAGCTTCCGGCATTTCAGTACTCGCATTGGCTGCTGTACTCTCAAACCTTGACATGGAGATGGACCCGAGAACTAGAAGTTTCAAACATTGACTGAATTGATTCCATTAGGTCTAGTCAGTGTAAGTTACAGTCCCTTTTCTCCTCTAACAACACGATGCAACCTAAGACTTCTATCTCAGAAGAATTTTGTTGTTATTTTTCACAGAATTTTTTTCCTGCAGGTTCTGCTATTTATAACATTTTGTCCTTTCAATATCATATATCGTTCTAGTCGCTTCTTCCTCATCCGATGCACTTGGCATTGCCTTTGTGCACCTCTTTATAAGGTATGCAAATTGCAAAACTGCAGAAAACATATATGACTTGTTTGTTGTGATGTATTCTATAATACTAGACAGCATCAATGAAGAAAAAGAAGCTAAAATCTTGTCCGCTGTCCCGCTGAGTACTATATGCAAAATATACGCATAGAGTTAAATCATTACCTCATTATCATTACTCTTCTGGCTGCCTTTGTAGGTTACTCTCCCTGATTTCTTCTTGGCAGATCAGCTTACAAGCCAGGTTTGATATGATGCTTATTATTACAAAATAACACTATTGTTCATAAATTTGTTGGTTTCAAATGAACGGCAATGGAAAATTTTGCATCAGTTATTATACTCTCTTTTCAGCAACTATTGCTCATAAATTTGTCGGTTCAAATGAACTGCAATGGAAAATTTTGCATCAGTTATTGTACTCTCTTTTCAGCATTTTATATCAACATTAACAATGAGATTGCAAATGATACAATAGCAAACAACAGACTAATCCTTATTCCTAATAAATTCAGGTTTGGCTACATTTAGAATAGCCCGTTACTAGTAGGACACACCTCAACAAAATGAATATTAGGATTCATATCATAAAATTTGACAAAGATTTACGTTAGTTGTCAACCTGCAAAAATCACCCTCCTCTTTTACCTGGGCTGGGGACCGGCTATGAAAAATATAAATGGAGTTGAGTTTGCAAATGATAAATGGATTTAAATCCTGATAATAGCTTTCCTTCAGCCTTTTAATTGACTTGTGCATTTCAGGTTCAGGCCGTCAGGAGTTTGCAATTCTACGTCTGTTACTATGGATGGGGTGACTTTAAAAAGAGGTCAAACAAGTGCCTTGACAGCAACATTTATAAAATATTTTACATTGTTGTCGCAATTATTCCATTCTGTTCACGCTTTCTTCAGGTAAATTAACATTTGATTGATAAAGATCCTTGGACCGAACTTATAGTGTTGTTTCACTTTTATCATCGAACTTTCTTCTATTCCAAATTAATCGCCAGACTTCAACATTTGTTTCAATTTAGGCACTCTGTGTGTGTCCATTAATTAACAGAATTGTTGACCATATTCATCTTTGCTTTCTTAAATAAATACACAGTGCCTTCGCCGGTTGGTCGAGGAGAAAGATCCCATGCAAGGATTTAATAGCCTGAAATACTTATCAACAATTGTGGCACTTGTGATGAGGACAGTATATGATTTAAGGAAAGGAATGTTTTGGAAAATCATGGCTGCATCTAGTTCAGGAGTTACCACAATATTCAGCACATACTGGGATATTGTTATAGATTGGGGACTTCTGCAAAGGAATGCAAAAAATCCATGGCTGAGAGATAAACTTCTGGTGTCAAACAAGGCAGTATACTTTGTAGCCATAGTGAGTTTCTCCATTACTTTAAACGAACATTTTAATGTTATTTTTCTGATAAACTAATGGCATGTGTAGAGAGGATTGGAGAGTACTCGACTGTATTAGAAAACAAAAGCAAACTAAAATCTTGTTTATTATAATGTCTAGTGTTCAGCAATTTATCCTTGTTTTACTTGAATTGCAGGTGGTTAACATTCTTCTGAGACTGGTATGGATGCAGTTAGTTCTGGATTTCAATGAAGCACCATTTCTTCACAGGAGAGCCTTTGTTGCGATTGTTGCTTGCCTCGAGATTCTTCGCCGTGGAATTTGGAACTTTTTCAGGTTTGACACACTGTCGTGCATTCTCGACTTTTTCTCATTATAACAATAAACTGAACCTTGTTCCTATAAGTTTACAGTCGTCACATGAATCTTTTTTTCTCACTCCATTCAATTCATCACTAGATCTATTGGAAGATCTAAAGCAGTCCTCATAGACAACTGAAGACGCAACATAGGAAAGAAAACTAGAAATAGGCATGACATGCATTAGTATTGAGCCTTCTTATTCGTATTGTCTATCAATAGAACTATAACTAGAGCATTAGATAACATTGGATAGTAGAGTAGAAAAATTAGATAGCATTGGATAGTATTAACAAACACAAGAAAAAACCAAAATCTTGTCCCTTTTTTAATATTGGGTACCAAACATGCACATATTGATACTCTCTGATTCAACCTTTTATCACCTGATTTGATTCTTCTTTCTGATGGTAATGCCTACTGTGTTTAATTTGGCAGGTTGGAGAATGAACACTTGAACAACATTGGAAAATACCGGGCATTTAAGTCAGTACCCTTGCCATTTAACTACGATGACGATGACAAAACTCTGTAACAAAAATTTTTGGGTGCCAGTAGCACAGAAGAGATACAGATTTTATTTATTTATCTATTTTTGCCATTTTAGAATTTTTGTGAGTGATAAATGTACATACAAATAAAAAGACATTATATCATGGGATACTGTCCTTTTTCACATGGTGTGCACTATTGAAAGAATTATGTCCTTAGAATGCCAGTATTTTAGAGACATGTTTATTTATTTAAATTTTATTTTCGACACATTTCTTCCATCTAGACTAAAGTCATTTACGAGAACAATTTTTATAGATGTACAGTGACAAGACTTGAACATGGTCCTTTGTAGCCTTGGCACCATATTGGAGATGGTGAGATGATCACCCAGAAATTGTGATTCCTATTTCTCTTGTATGACATCTTTGATTATTAATGGAAAATATGTGCATCCAAAATCTCCATCCAAATTTGGTAAGTTCCACCATAAATGCTGTATAGGAGTTTGTTTTCATTAATTGGTTTCACACGTTGATTTGGTAAATTCCGCCATAAATAATGCATATGAATTTGTTTTTTTTAATTGGTTTCACACAGTAATTGTTTTTTTTTTCTTGCAAAAAACGAAGTGTATTATTTAATATTATATACGATAAATGCAAAAAAATTCAGATTCTTTAATTGGTTTCACACAAATTTGCAGATTCTTATTTAAATATCTGTAGACAATTATTAGCAATAACAAATTTGAAGTCTACATTAATTAATCAATATAAGATATAGAGTATGTAAATATTACTAATTGTCTACAAATAGAAAAATAATAAATTTGTAGAATATCATTAACGCGATCTCAATCTTTACAATTTAGAAAATTAATTTTCAAATTATAATATCAAAATTAGTGGATAATTTAATGAACCGTGCAAAAATTAAGCCGGAAACACTTTTTAAAAATCAGAAAATGATAATCAAGTATTTCATTAAATTGCGTTTTTTTTTTTTCCACGTTAACTAAAAAATATTTAAAATTAGTTGCAATTTACAAAATATATATAAATATAAAATCTGACTATTAAATAGAGATAGGAAAACACATTCATTTGATTTAAACAAAAGATAAGATTTAAACTCATATGAAAAATCAATCCATGTAATAATATTTGTGTCGATTATTAAAAAAAAACTTATCTATGCATACTCAAAAATTATTTTTAAATTATAATAAAAATTACTCAATAATTTTAATATTATATTATTTATATTATATATTACATAATATTAAAGTATTTATATTATATTTTATAATAATATTATTATTATTTATATTTACACAAGTGAGCAAAAAATATAATTAAATCAAATGACAAAATTTTTAATATTTTATAATATTAAAATTTAATTAATTAATTGCTCAATTTCATGTAATTAATAAAAAGTATTCCAATATAAATAATCGTGATTCCAATATAATTTAATTAAGATGAGCTTTTCAATGTTTTAATTTTGTATGATACTTGGTTAAAATGAATAATATTAAGAATTAACATTTTCAAAAAAAAAATACACATCTTCCACAACAAGAAAAATTCACTTGAAAACACAAAATAAATGAGGTTATTTGTTCCAAATTCTTAATTTATACCGGTTGAGGAATTTAAATAAGTTATGTTTTCAAAAAAAATTAACATCAATGCACAAGAACTATTGGCAATAATGTAATAATTTTCCAAAAATTGATTTGTTTTCCCACAAATTTTTATGCTTCACATAGTAGATTTAAATAAGTTGCAGTTTAAAAAAAAAATCAACACACGGAAAACATATTGTATTATATTATCAAATGATCTGATTTATTGATTAAAAATAATATGCCAATTAAACTAATAAACTAAATATGATAATTTCAAAATTAAATTCATACAATTCAAAGCATGTCTCAGTCCGACCACAAACGTGGTTTTCAAATAAGTGTTTCCAAGTCTAGAATTAGTTATATTGTTTTTTCCAATATCAATGAAGTAATCAAATGTTATTTATACTAGGTTTTATTTGAATGTAATAAATAAACAATATACTTTTAGATATTTTAAATTCACTATCATTGGGATGGGAGGAATTATACTAACAACATTCAGCTTCTAGAGTCATGAACAAATTATTTGACAGGAAGGGATCAATATGCAAGAAAAAGTTACACTTCAATTGGGGTACAAGCAACAACAAAGTCCTATTTCCAAGCTACATGAATCATTTTTTACCACTCCGTCAAGACCATGGTAGAGCTTGCCTTTTGAATGCCCCGTATTGCAGCAAGGGTGCTCCAGTATAAATCTATAGATTCCTCTCAAGTAACAAGGTTGTCTCCCGGGATGAACATCAGTATATGTTGCGCTTGTCTGAACGTGAGAAGTATGACAACTTAGGAACTTAATTGTGAAGTGCAGATGGACAGCAGCTCTGTGAAAGGTAGAAACAACAATCCTCCATTTATTTTATCATATTTCTTCGAAATTTTAACAAGAGTAGATGAAATATGCAGAAATTTTCAGAAAATACCTGAACCCACATAAATTAATACCAGAGAAAACACCACACGATCCCCAAGTGAACTGTGAGAGACCCTTTGAAAACTTACATTAGATGTATAAAAGAAAGACCATGAGAATCGGCTTCTTTGCATTTCCGGAATAATGCCCACCCCATGAATGGCGACAAAGTACTTTCCTATATCCATCATCTTGTCACTAAATTCAATCTCAGAGGTAAAATACTCAATCTTGTGTTCCATCACTGGCCAGGGCAGCAAGGCACGGCAGAAGCCCTGCCCAGGCACGACAGGCTGGTATTAAAAATTAAAAAAAAAAAGAAACGTAAGGAAAAAAAGAGTGAAAGCATGTAGGCCTGGCACGGGCAACAATACAGCCCAGTCTTCCATTATCTCCCGCTAAATTCAGTCTCTGAGGTAAACACTTCATCTTTACTGCCTCTCTCCTTCTCCTTCACTAATTCAATTCTCTCTCTTGGCACCAAATAAACAACAGCTGGCAATGAAAAGTGCCATATCATTACACTTTAACCAAAATGATCCTTTAACGTAGAAACACAATGAGATATGTCATCCAAAAAAGTCTTTAATACCATCTGTACAGTCATTATTACAATACAAACAGATGAACAAAAATAAAAATAATTCCACAACTACAAATCCACTGGAATTAAAACACACAATTTGAAACGCAGATGAATCTTAATGTGCTGAATACTCATTCCTTTGATACAAATTGCAGGTCATAGGTTTTTGTCCCTAAAACCTTCAACGACATGTTTGGTACACAGTATTGGATATCGTTATACACATTACAATAGACAATATTTCAACTTCTTCATCTCCTTTAATCCTATCGAGTACAGTCAGATCTAGTCCACGTTGCCAAACTAGCCACGACAGTCTGAATGTTAACTCGGGGCTATAATCAACTCAATCATTTTCTTCTATAACGCGTAATAGCTTACGCAAGATGATCTCACTAGATCTAAGAGAAACCAGTAGTTTAAAGATTTGAAGATCTGTAATCGTACGACAAAAATATTATGAACTAACTAATAGGAATATACCTCGAAGATTCTTATAAAACAAAGACCATTTTGATTCACCCCAAGCTCATTTATAAACACGTTTGTTGCACTCAGCAATTCCAAAATCATATGAAATAAACAAATCCCATGACAAATTGGAATATGCCTAGGAGATTCTTTTAAACCTTCCAACTTCACAAAAGTAAGTATCCACTTAAATGTTGATATTCTACTTCGTGTCATCTCAACACTACACTGTCAACATCAGTTTTAGAGCAAAATGACTCCAACACTCTCCTTATCTTATATTACCTCAAATTCATACTTGGATTCCTGTGTCTCCCAGTATTTCATGAGCCCAAATCGTAATTTTTCGTATCGTTGTTAATCAACAAGTTAGTCTGCCTTATTCAACTTTCGTGCTCGAAATACAATTCATCTTGCAGATACAATTCCTCTATTATTTCCGTCTGGCTATCAACTAAACACAACGCTTGGAAAAGTTCGACGATTTCTACGTTGATAAAGGGAAGTATCCTAGGTTATTCCAGTTTCAGAAGTAGTCGAAATACCCTCTCTATCCCGACCCCGACCCCGACCCCGATCCCCCCCCCGATCCTGCCCCTTTTCTCCAAAAAATGAAGAATATGTTTTAGAAGTAAAAGAAGCCAAATCCAAAACCTCATCTGGATAATCCAATAGAAAAATAATCATTTATATGTTACAACTTACTTTGACCTCACACACAAATTTTTTCATTCCTTCATACATCTTAAAATTAACTTACTCAAAAGCTCAATTTATGGTATTCAAATTTCCCATTACTCAACTTATACAGTTCTTTCATGGTAACCAATTTCTTTCATAAACATAAAACCCCAAATTTAAATTCTAACGAATTTATAAGCTTGTATAAAATCAAAATCTTGAACAAACAAAATCACACAATATTAGATCAAAAGATAACAAAAAATAATTATTCAGTTCATGTATAGATATAGACATAGGCCTATTAAGAAAAAAACCTGGAAGCGGTTGATGAAATCTTCCCCTTTATCGACGTAGAAATCGTTGAAACTTTTCAAGTTCCTGGTTGAGAAACAGATCTGCAGCTCGGTCAAATGCGGCGGCGAATTCATGGTAAAATCGGCGGCGGGGATGTTCTTGAGAGCTTCTTCAAGCACCCGTAGCTCAATCTGGTAGGGTTTCTTCGAAATGTATTCTGAATTCTTTCCAAAATGTCATATTTACTTCAATATAATCCCTAGGTATATCATTTCTTCCTCATTAATCAATTATGTGCTTACTGGTTCAAATAGATTGATTATATACTACAAACAATAACAAAATTAATAACATAAATTCAGTAACATCAAATTTTTTCCATCGGTTTCTTAAATGAAAATTATCAGTATATCAATTCTTGAAAGTTCAATAAATTAAATTAAACTTCCACTCATTTTTATAAATCAAATTTCTTAATCCCATTCGTGTCCGAAACTTATTAATTTAAAAGTTTAAATAAATAACAATAAATTTTCTGAAACTTACTTATCAAATTAGCTTGACTTAATTGATTTATAATTACTCGATGCCCTTCTTTTACCCTCATTTCTAAAACAAAAAGTTAAATTTAATGAAAGTAGTTACAATTCATTTTATATAAATAATTCACGAGGACCAAATTAATATCTTCATGAGTAAGGTACATTAAACATGGTAAAAAAAAAATTATTTTTCTTTATTATTAAAATATTGATGAAATCAAAAATATTTTCATATTCACAAAATTGAGTGTCTCGATAATTTAAAAAATATATTAAATAAAACATAATATAGCTAATAACAAAAAGTTCTACAATCTAATTTCAACACTCATTTGAAATAAAAAAGCAAATTTAGGAAAATAGTTTTATTTCATTGCACAAATGTTGAGGTTGTCCATTTTTGATGAATTCACTCAATCTTCTTTTCTATTATTATTATTATTATGTAATATTATCAAATATTTTCCAAAACATTACATTCACTATAATTATTTTAAAATAACAATAATAAATATCTATTAAATCTCAATATTTATAAAATTACAAAATAAAAGCATAGTCATATATTACAAAAATCAATTAAATTTAAATTATAAATTATTTGTGGAAATATATTATAATTAGAATATTAATCAATCTAGGACATAAAATAAATTATTTTAATTAATTAGAGTTAAATTTAGTATTTTAATAGTAGATAAATGAAAAATCTAAAAACAGAATCTGGAAAGATACTCTTTTGCTACTTCTCAATGTCTATTGTAGAATGTAGATGGTACATATTCTTTTAGTGGAAATTGCACTCCTTACTCCAATTAGTTTCCAAATTCTAATTTTACTATTTAAGTTTTTTTATTTCAAAAATACTGTTTTCAAAAAAAGTCCCAAATTTAATATCAATATCCGTCCAACTATAAATGCCCACATTACTTACCTATAACCCAAATACATATAACAGTGCTTTCACTCTCAAATTCAAAACATCGGCCTAATTTCTCTCGTCAAAAGGATCCAAATCACGTTTGCATAACGAGAATCTCCTAATAACACTCCCAAATTCAGAATCTCCTAATTTCACTCCCGAATTTTGAAATAATAGAATTTGTTACATTTGTAATTTTGAAAATAACAGAACGTGTTACATTTGTAATTTTACGTGTTACATTTGTAATTTTGAAATAACAGAACTTATTACATTTGTAATTTTGAAATAACAGAACGTGTTATATTTGTAATTTTGAAATAACAGAACTTGTTACATTTGTAATTTTGAAATAACAGAATGTGTTACATTTGTTACATTTGTAATTTTGAAATAACAGAACGTGTTACATTTGTAATTTTGTTACAAATGAAAACATCAGCAACCTGCATTACAAAAAACAATTGTATTGCAACAGTTTTCACAGATGATGTCTGGGAGTGAGATTTCTGTCCAATTTGTTCTGCAATTTCTTGGATAATGGCTGTAAATTCGCGTTGAATTTGTTTATTTGGATGAAATTTCACAAATGATGGCTAGAATTGAGATTTTCCGTCCAACTTTGTGCTGTAATTTTGCACCCAATTTGTTTTTTGAGGATCAAATCTGAATTTATTTGAAATTTCACTCTTCCTTCCCGTCGGCTGTGTGATTTATAAGGAAGGAAATTGAGTTTTCTGTTATTTTGATTAATAGAAAGCTCCTCAGCTTTTTTGATTTTATTTCTTAAAATGTTATATACAGTATTTTCAAAATTTAGAAACTATGACAGTATTTTAAGAAATACTTTATTTTTTGTGGTTATTTGTGAAAAAAACCCATTCTTTTATGATAACTTTTTTTTAAATTTATCGAACTTCTAAAACAACTTCTAATTGTTTAACAATTAAAAGTTAACATCTAAAATCAATCACAAACAGAACCTCAATCATTCAAACAAAACATCCAAAAGTATCAGTTTCAAGACCCATAAGTGAGAGGAACCAATCTCCCAAAACTTCCAAATCAATACCAAAATCATTGCTCGTTTCATTTGAAATACTCAAGGTATCCATTTCAAGAACCATCGATGAAGCAAAAATACCAATTAATTCTTTCGTTTCAATACATGAAAATTTATAGTGACTATTAAAGCTTTCTGTTAAACTTCTTTAAACATGTGACTCTATAACATACGAGGTATCATTTTGAACAGAGGATATTTGTTAAATTGAACTTATAATGTGCAAAGTAATAATATTTTAATTTATTTTTATCAAAAATTTCTTAACATATCGGAATTACACAAGGCTTTCTTGTTTTTCAAACCAGTCAAATCCCAACCTCAACACCATCATAGAGGGCAAGGACTGGATGCAGGTACAGGGAGGAGGTTGGACTTCAATCCAATACACTATCATTTTGAAAAGAAAAGAACAGTACCGGCATGGATAGGAGATTACTTGTCTGGGAATTTCATGCGTAGGTCATGTTCGAGGAAATTAAAAAGCAACGCGATACCAATTTCATGGCCTGAACCATCCACCAATCGAAGATCCTTCAGCTTTAATAACTAATAAGTCGCATTTCATGATCAAACAGCAATTGAAAATGAAAAATGTTGCCAAATAGAAAAAAAAAAAAAAAAGATTGAAAAGAATCAGCAAATCAGACACTCTATATCATCTCCAGTGCCTGAAGGATGTCAGCCTTCAAGTCGTCGAAGTCTTCGACTCCGAAGCTGAAACGAACTAAGTTGTCCATGATCCCGTACTTGGCTCTATCCGACTGGGAAAGATCCCTGTTTCCAGATCAAATTGACGACACTATTCATATTATTCCCACCATCATTGTCAAAATGATTTGTAAAATATAATTACACGTCCACAACACAAGCATGCCCGCACAGAGAAAATCTACAGCTACTAAACGGCTTGGTTTTGCCATCCGGCTGCTTATTAGCAATTCAGCATGATTAAAAACTTCAAAGGAAAACATATTATTTCATCTCGTGTAACTTAACATTAAAGGTCACGAGGGTATGATCAGAATGTTGGTGTGTAAGTTTTTTGGGCAATCGGTAGTGAGTTACTTTTCGTCTATTCCTTTCGACCAGGAAGTTTGACATCCTTCTCTTTATTTGTCAATGGAGCTGTTTGGCCAAGTTTAAAAAAGTAAAAAGTCAGTTTTAATTAACATTGTTTTTCCAAACATGTTTGGAAAACTTTCTTTTACTATTACATAAAATAATGTTAATTATTTTGAAGATAACTCTTACCGTACTGTCAAATTAAATATTTTTTTAATTCCAAACCAATATAAAAAATCATTTATTTTAAAACTTAATTGTTTACTTATAAGTAAACTTTTTAAACTTAGCCAGACATGCTTATGCCCAATAAACCGTAGAATCAAAACATTCAACAAATAAAACTGGATCAGATTCATAAATTTCCAAATAACTAAATGTGTATAGACCACCTACCGGACCTATAACTTCCAGCAACATTAGATCTAACATCAAGCATGTAGCATCCAAACAATGGGAAGATTATAGTTCTAGCGATCCTCTTGTAATTCTTTAAAAAGAAAAGATAATCCAAAGGCAGACGAAGACGAAAGAAATACGGGAAAGTAATCCAAACACCATTCGACAAAGTAATGGTCTCATGCTTTCAAGGAAGTTATCATAATAAGGGGAAGGACGTACCAATAAGACATTATAGCTGGTTGATCAACAATGCTTTCACAGCCACCAAAGGATGGGGCTATGTATGGAATTTTTAGGGAATCAACAAATTTTGCAGTGGTTAGTAAATCTCCATCAACCTGATCAAATTCCATGATGATAAACTTTCAGAGGAATTGCTTCAGACAGAAACGTTTAATGAGATTCAGTGGCTCTAGCAATACTGACCTCAAAACTAACCACGCCACCACAACCCTTCATTTGCTTCTTTGCAAGTTGATGTTCTGGATGACTTGCCAAGCCTGGATAATACACACGCCTAATCTGCAATTCATGCTTGTTTGATATTACTCGTTGAAATTCATGCTTGTTGAATCCTACTCTAGAAATATAGTTTTGTGGACTCATAGTGCAACCAATACTTCCCACCATATAAAATCATACATAAGAAAATTTACACAGGATGCAACAAGATTATTGAGCAAGATAAAAATTTTAAGCTCTAATATACCTTGGGATGTTCCTCTAAAATCTCGGCCATCCTCAATGCTGTAGTGTTTTGTTGCTGTACACGAAGATGCAGCGTCTTCATGCCTCTGATGATCAGATATGCGGCATTCTGAGAAAATGGGAAATTTAAACACGCTTATCATGATACAAACTCAAGATGCAAAAGACTGAAAAAGTGCTAGAAATTAGAAATTCTGCAACGAAAAAATTATGCCTATTGCTACAAGCTTAACACATAACAGTAAACTCTTAAACAATAAAGAATTGTGAGTTATATAATGCAATTAGACAACATTATTATGCCAAGACAATCTGTGATCAGGATAACTCACCGGGTTGAGAGCACCACCCAGTATATTATGCAAGTTGCGAACAACTGAAATCAACTTCTCAGGACCACTGATGCTACCTGCGAGAACCTGCAGAGCAAATATGCAGGTGTAATGCTAAGATGTATCACACTAAAAATCTTATGGTTATAAATGAGATTAAACCTAAATACATTAACCAGAGCCAGCATACATCATTGTGACCCCCAATGAATTTGGTTGCTGAGTGGAGAACAATATCGGCACCAAGAGCCAGGGCCTTCTGGTTGATAGGTGTTGCAAATGTCCCATCTATGCACACTAAGGCTCCTTTGTCATGGCAAAGCTTTGAAACCAGCTTAATGTCAACACATCTCAAGAATGGATTGGTTGGAGACTCTGTAAAGAAAAGAGTAACCTGCAGGAAGGGTATATCCTTCAATCAACATTACCTGTATTGCTAATTCTTAAAACTAGAATGCACTTTAATGAAACAAGCTGATGAAGACCCAAAGAAAATATAAGAAGAAAGTGTTCTTCAACACTGACTTTGTTCTTCTCTAATGCAGACTCCAGAGCTCCAATATCTGCAGGATCAATGACTGTGGCCTGCATTTTGGTTATCATAAGAAGATTAGGTCAAAATATTGATAGTGCACAGTGCATTTATTGAATCTACATTCTAGTACAAAGATGCCAATTTACCCACATTTTCTGTCTCCCTTCCTTTACCTTTTCACTTCCCCTCTATTGTTATTTATTTATCAATTTTCTGGGTAGATGTTTGCAATAAAAACCTGATGCATTTGTTCTTAAAGCATATTTAAATAAAATCAACACATTCTCATCATCCCCCTCGTATTTACGAAGTGACAGTGTCTTTCTCCTAATTTCTTTCCTTAAAGAGTGGTATAAAGTATAGATGCTTCCTCATTAGGGAAATCAAAAGGCTCAAATTAATGGGTCCAAAAAGATCGTACTGTGATTCCCATTTTGGGCAGAACTGTCTCAATGAATATGCGAGTCTTTCTATAGCAGTCTGTGGTAGTCACTATATGCCCACCGGCAGGGACCAAAGCCATCAACATGACGGTGCTAACACACATTCCAGAAGCCATCAATATTGTTGATTCAGCCCCCTCCAGCGCACTGTTGCAGTTATAAGAAACAAAAAATTACGACCTCATATGATCTATTCACAGTCTTGCCAAATGAATGTTAAAAAATGAAACTGGAATAGAGAACTGACCTTATCTTCTCCTCCGCAACCACAGTGGTATAATTCCCATAGCGACCATATTCAAAACTTGCCCGTCTTTTTTCCTGCCAAAGGTACACAGAAGATCTCTAATTTCAACACCACCACCACCACCACCACCACCACCACCTCAATTTATTTGTTAATAGACAAGATATGCCGAAGGGAGTGTGACATTAATGTATCCTAGATCCATATAAGGTTCAAGTAATAATTTCCATCTAATAAGTCCGTAATTTCTCTAACACGTCGCCAATCAATGAGCTTTATATACTAAAATATAGGACACGTTGAAGACAAGATTTCAATAAAATACATGTGACCCCGTCTAATAGCTTAAGCTTTTTTAAATCAAGAAATACAGCATGATATCAAAGCAAACAAAGGTCATGGATTCAAGTTTCGCGGCCACCCACTTAATGAAATTGTGCACAACTTTGAGGAAAAAAAATGAATATGTCCTACACGCAAGAGGACATGTTGAAGACGAGACTTAAATAATATGCGTATGACTCTCTCAAACAACTTAAACTTTTGGATCAAGTAGTTCAACATTGTATGTCCCGCATCGGTTATATATGAATATAATAATACACATGAGAGTTTGGGCTACTCCTCTTACTAAAGTTAACCTTTTAAGACGAAACCTCGAATGTTAATAAAATATCAGAGTCCAAAATACTAAAACGAGCAATTTAATCAATCCAAAGCGCGAATGTGCAATTGGATTCAAAATTAGTTTTCTCAAACGCCCACTATCTTGTGGGGCATGTAAAGATTTTATCCCTTATCTAAGGCGTGCATTGAGGCTCACCTCAGCAGAGGCGTAGTCATAGTTGTGCTTTTTTTAAGTTCAGGCGCCTCAGAATGAGGCGATGTCACTAAAATTTAGTTATTTAAAAAAAATAATTTTTTAATTGGACTTTTAATTGGGTCACTTTTTCTGAACATAAACAAAAGTCAAAAATTTGGACCAAAAAATATAAAATACAAAAACAAACATTGGGGCTCCCTTTACAAATAAAAAATACAAAAATATCTACCATCGCCCACGTCAACTAGGCATCCTCTTTGTAATTAGTGGATGAGGAAGAAGATAGGATAAAAATTGTCAGTGAAGATGAAGAAGATGATAAGAAAATTAGATATAACGATAATTCCATAAAAGATGCTACTAATAGTGACAATGATAATCAGAGAATAATCGTCTAAATTTTGTTAGTTTAAGCTTTTATTCATTATAAAATAAGTAAAAATTGTCGGCAAATAAATCATATTTTTAATAGTCTACTTAAGAAAAAAATTTCAATTGACGTTCTACTTTTTATTAGTGAAATAGACTATTTTTATAATAATTTACAATTTTTTGACCAATTTTTTAGTTTATGGTGAGGCTTAGTTTTTTGACTAATTTTTTTGTTTGTGGTGAGGCTTACGCCTATAAAGCCTCAAGTCTTAGCATGGTATCGCATACCAAAATGCTTAAACGAGAAATTTGATCTTCAATGAACAATTGGAGTTCAAGATTGATGTTCTCAAATAGGCCACCTAGTTGGGAGGAATGTTAAGGGTAAAATCTCAAAGTAATAACCATCATATAAGGATTTGGACAATTCCTCCTAAAACAGTTGATCTTTTAAGATGAGATCCCAAGTCTTAATAGAACTGTGTTCTGGAAGCAATGCTTAACAATTATGAGTACCTTAAAATCAATGAGCTCAGAAGTTTTCTTGAAGAAATAAGCAGATGTGTTAACTACTGGAGTAGTTATTGCATCAGTAACAATGCCACGACCTAATCTTTCACCTGCCAGGATTTATAAAGTTCCATCAAGATAGAGGAATGCATATGTTTGTGCAAAAAGGTAACAAACTGCTTTATTTGTTCTGCGCCTGTGTTATAAATCTACAGCTGGAAAGAGAGAAGAATGGGGAGGAGGAAAACCACCAACATGGGAAGCAAAATATCAGAAAACACATTCAAAGTTTTTCCTGTTAGCACATGCAAGTGTAGGTAATAATCAATTGCTTGTGCATATTAACTGCAAATAAAATTCATTAATATCAAACATGTCTAAGAATTTTGTATTTCCAGCTTGGAAACAGACAATAAACCTTACATTTATTCACATCATAACTTGACACCTAATTGAATACCAAGCCTGTTCTACAAATTATAATCATTACATAACATCATTTCATAAACCTCTTCGGAAAACTATAATGTAATAAAACTTACCCTCTCTAAAACTGACGCTGTAAATGAATATAAAAACGAACAAACATATAACGCGAGATCACAGAAATGCATGGAGAAAAAGATCTAATAAAATACAATTGCTACCAAAGAGTTTATAGATAGATTTATGATGTACCCGCATGAATTGCGATGCTGCCATCGGAATTCAAAAAGGAAGCATATTTGAAAGGAGGCAAACCCTCAAACTGTACATTGTCGCCATTACAACAGGTATTCTCCACCGCGGAGACCACCTCTTCAACGCCAGCCGGCGCAATTGCGGCAGCCGTGTCAACGGCCTTAGCCGCCGCAGTAGCCGCGTCAACGGCCTTAGCCGCCGCAGCAGCCGGTGTGGACTGGTTGTTGGACCACGAAGCCGCCGCCACCTGAGCCACGCCTATGTTGCTGCAGTTTCTCCGAGCCTTGGTGCTCAACTGCCGCATAAAATTGGGAGGAAATTTGAAGATCAGAGATGACATTCCATGCGAGGACAGTGAATGCGGAGATAGAGACTTGCTAGAGAACTTTCCTCCGGAAGAGGGGATGTCCGGCCGGGAGAAGTCGGGATCGGAGCGGCAATTGAATGACGGAAAAGCCCTTGCGCAGCTGGACATCGCCATTAGGGTTTGAGTTGTTAAATGGAAATGTTAGAGCTTTTCTGAAATGGGAGAAAAAATCTGAAATTACGCAGCACGGGTGGTGGGCAGTTGTCTTATAGCGTTTGTAAATATTCATTTATTTTTTGTTTTTAAAAACTATAACTACTTTGGGATGGATTCAAATGGTCAAATTTACGTCCAATTGGTGTTAAAAATTAGTAGTATATCGCTTTTTTTGCGGTAAAATTCAACCGCAGCTCTATTATGATAATTGATTAAAATAGTGAATAGATTTTAGAGATTATTGATAAAAAAAAATGATCGATTGAAGAGAATGGATTAAGAAGATGAACAGATTTTAGAGATTCATTAAAGAAGATGATTGAACAGTAAATTTTGAAAGAGATAAAATTGAAGACGTAGTAATATACGGATTTGTTTTTTTTTTCCTAGGGAAAAAACTCTCTACAATCGTAATGATAAAAATAAATAATATTTTGAGATGGATCAAATATTTTTCGTTATTGTCTTGCTTTAAATTGTTTTCATGTTTTGGATCCTTCACATATAATAGATTGATTTTTGGATTGATTTTCAATTTTTTCAATCTAATTATCTAGTCCGACCCAATTTTAACAAAATTGGTATTTTGTCTAAAATAGTGAATATGATTCCACTTAATTAATATTAGAATTAATGCGTAATGTGTCAAATTGGGAAATGGGAATACCTAAGCCTCTAGTCTAGGTTGGCCCCCAGCGGGCGAGTGGCAACCCTCAACCCACTCACGTCCAAGTCGTGTAAGGTCTAGGTGGTCCATCTAGCTTAGCACGGCCTTGCATTTCTCTCGATGGACCATGTGACGTTTGTGTCACTCTTTTTTCAACGATCTCGTCTTCTTGTTTATGGATTGTTGATCTATTTTTATATTGATATTATAACGACTTAGGTAGTTATGAATAATTTATTTGTGTTAATTTTTATCAATAAATGAATGATTGAAAAAAATATAGAGTTGAATTTAATCTATTAAAAACAAGGCAATTGATCTTGTTGAATATAACTATTCTATGGTGCTTTGGTGGAAGTTGAGAGGCTTCTACTAATTCAAAGATTAATAGAAATGTAGGTATTTATGTTTGGATAAGTTTTAGAGCATGTTGGAAAACCATTTAGAATGAAAAAATGCATTTTGCATTAATTATGGTGGGCCATCTTTTGTATAGGGTTATAAGCATTCTGTTGACTAAATTCATTAAGAATTGTAATTTTCCAATCTTATCCTTCCCTTTCACGGCCCATTGCTCCCACAGGCTACAACAATATCCCAAATAATAATTGAGGGTAGAAATGTCAAATTGCAATTTCAGTCAAAAAGTGTGTAAGATAAATGTAAATGCGGAATTCAGTCAGTGGCCCACCAAAATCAATGCAAAATGGATTTTGGACATGAAAAAACAGCAGCCGAACATGCTCTTAATAAGGTTTGGTTTGGAATTGTTGTATTTTCAAGAAAATTAGTTTTTGATGTGCTACATAAAAAATCAGTTGTGAGAAGAATAAAATTAGCATTAGAGAGTTTGATAAAATAAAAGTAATTTATTATTATGACTATATAAAGTTATGAAAATAGACATTGATTATAATAATATTCTTTTGTATTATTATTATTATTATTATTATTATTATTATGAGTAGTGTAAAATTTATTTTTATTTTTATTTTTATAACAATAAATAATATTATCTAATATTTTTTCAAGACTATACATTTGTCATAATATTTTAAAATAAAATAATAAACATCTATTAAATATCAAATTTATAAACATTACTAAATAAAAGCATAGTCATATAGTAAAAAAAAAAAATTAAATTTAAATTTAAATTATTTGTGGAGATACTTTATAATTAAAATAATAATAAACCTAGGATATAAAATAAATTAATTTAATTAATTAAAATTAAAATTGGTATTTTTGATAATTATATTCACAAAACACTTTTTATTTTTTTGCACCACATTTTAATTACGTTTAACATCCTTAATCTATGAACATTATAACACTCATGCCCCAACTTTTTTTATTACATTTTTATCCTTAAGGACCTCAACTTTTCATTAATTATCATATATTGTATTTGATAACGGTTTTCATCTAAAACACTTATTGAAAATTCGTAAAAATACTTATTTGTCTGTCATATTTTTAAAAAACTAGATACAAAAGTACAATATTATATTTTTCCTCATTTCAAAGTATGTAAACAAAATATCTCGACAAACTATCATTAATAATGAAATGTGCTAATTAATGAAAGTTGAATATAAGAATTCGGTGACAAAAAGTTAAGAACATAATTGCAACAACGAACAAAAGTTGAAGATCTTAAGTACAATTAAAATGTGGTATGCTTATAACAACTTGTAGTGTGAATGTAACCATCGCACCGGAGCTAAAACCAGAATCGAAAAAGTTACCACTTGGCTGCTGTTAGATGGTACAAATTATTTTATAATCATTTTTTTTTTAAATTATCAAACCTATAAAACAACTTTTATTTGATAATTAGAAGTTGAACTCTAAAATTAATCTCAAACAAACCTAAATATATTTATGTTTGAAAATTTAGTTACTTTTAAGAATAAAATGGTTGTTTCATAAGCTAAAAAAAATTGATCTTTAACCATTGGTTAAAAAGCAAGAAATGAGCACTTGCCCAAATTATAAGTATCTATCCATGTGCTTATTTTTTTATTAAAATGGTTGTTTCATAAGCTAAAAAAAAAAATTGATCTTTAATCATTGGTTAAAAAGCCAGATATAAGCACTTGCCCAAATTATAAGTATCTATCCATGTGCTTATTTTTTATTAGCTTCTTTTCCATCATTTGCTAAAAACAAATCAGTTTCTTCTTTTTCCCCCACTTTTTTTTAGCACAAACAAGTTTGACGATTAAAAGTGTTTATAAGAGCTTGTTTTGTTTGAATTATAAACTAATTTCCCATTTTTCTATGGGAAAATTGCAAATAAGTCATCTCCACATGACTTGTTTCAAATTAGGTCAAAACTTTTTTTAAATTGTGATTAAGTCATACTTCACATCAATATTTTATATTAATTCCAAAATCACCCATTTTAACCATATTTTTCATTGACACAATCTTTCAACTCCACAAACCTCCTCCACCTCCCATGACAACCTCCCAACCACCTCCAAGACGCCTCCACCTCCCATGACCTCCTCCTCGACCTCTGGCGACCTCCCATGACAACCGCCTCCACCTCCGGCGACCACCGCTTCCACCTCCCAGTGACCTCCCATGAGTGCTTCTAAAGCACGTTGTCACTTTTAGGCACTTTTCTTGGTGAAGATTTTGGATCACTTTTTAGGCGCTTTTTTGGTGAAGATTTTATTAGTTTGTGAAACTAAAAAATAACGTTTATGGATTTGGTCACAGTGTTTGAATCCTTATCTTTGGTTTGTATGCTTTTTTATTTCTTCATCTTACGTGGTTGTACTCTATTCTTAATGTCTTAACAGTTAGCATTGATCTATCCGTCTTTAAGAGAGGTCGACCAATATGATTAACTTTGGGTTGAGTATTTTAGCATTTATGTAAACAATAAACATTTTCCGCTTATATAAACAATGAGGTAACATCATTGTTGATCTTCAGATTATAGAATAGCAATTTGATATTGTATTAAACAAAACAATGTCACAAATGTAAATGAACATAGAATGTTGTATACATGAGCTTGAATGCTATAAATATGAGCTTGAATACTCTACTATCTTATGTAAATAGGAGCTTGAATGCTCCACCATCTAATTGTTTGTAAATAGGAGATTGAATGTTCCATCATCTAATGTTTAGTCATGGTATTTTATTTGATACTATATTATACAAAAAAGCAAGATCACGAAAATGTATTAGAATATAAATGGACATAGAATTGTTGTAAATAGGAGCTTGAATGTTCCATCATCTAATATTTGAATGTCTTAGTTTTAATCCATGATCTTGTTTTAATGCCTTAGTTTTAATCTATGATCTTCGCTTTAATTATGGCAAGGTTTAATAGATTGAAACTTTGTCATAATATTTCACTATCATTTGAAACATGTTTTAATTCATGATCTTGTTTTAATATATATATATATATATATATATATATATATATATATGTGTGTGTGTGTGTGTGTGTGTGTGTGTGTGTGTGTGTGTGTGATCTTTGATCTTGTGTTTAATTATGGTAATGTTTGAACACTGTGATATTGTTTGAATGTCTTAGTTTTAATCATGCGATCTTGTTTTAATCCATGATCTTCGTTTTGTTTGGTAATTAGTATATTTTGATATCGTTTTAATCTATGATAGTGTTTTAATCCTGTGATAATGTTTGATTATAGCAATGTTTGAACCTGTAATATTGTTTGAATGTCTTAGTTTTAATCTATGATATTGTTTTAATCCATAATATTGTTTTGTTTAGGTAATTAGTATATTTTGATACCGCTTTTAATCTATGATCTTTGCTTTTATCATGTGATACTTCTATGTGATCTTTGATATTGTTTAATTATGGCAAGGTTTGAATAAGTGATACTGTTTGAATGTCTTAGTTTTAATCCATGATAATGTTTTGTTTAGGTAATATGCATTCATATAAATTGATATTTGTTTTAATCCATGTTTTAATCTATGATCTTGTTTTACATAATAAAGTATCACACAAAATATATGACTAATTAAACAATGATCAAAGATAAAAAAACATGATATCATAGTCATGTGTGTTGTTTGATCTTTTGTATTATGTAAAACAAGATCACAAAACAATATCACAATAGAAATGATCATAGAATTTGCACACGTGCTCAGAATTTTTATTATAATACGTTTTCGGAATGGTCTCGACGAGACGGTCAAGACCAGTCACTTTGCTACTGCCTATGATGGATTTTACCCGTTTGAAGTAGTCTCTTTAGCTTAAAATGTCAATCTTTAATTTTTTTTCAAAACAATATCACAAATTCTTTAAAACAGTATCACGGATAAATGTACATCATTTTGTTTTGCAAATTAAAAGCTCTTCCAAGGTATCTCGAGTCCTTTAAAAGCAAACACATACTTGAGTAATGCTAAAATGAAGAAAGAAGAACTGCCAATCATTCTCAAGTTAAAAGGAAATCATCTAAAACTATGTAGGCATATGTATTAATCCTATGATACTATTTGAATGTCTTAGTTTTAATCTATGATACTGTTTTATTTAGGTAATGTGCATTAGTATATTTTGATACTATTTTAATCCATGATCTTTGTTTTATTCTATGTGGAATGAGTTTTATTTATGATACCGTGCTTTTATTATTTGATCTTCCGTCTAATTATGCCAAAGTTTGAACCTCGTGATCTTGTTTGAATGTCTTAGTTTTGTCTATGATACTATTTTAATCTATGATCTTGTTTTTGTTTAGGTAATGTGCATTAGTAATTTTTATCTTGTTTTAATCCATGTTCTAATCCATTATATTGTTTTGCATAATCTGATGATCAAAGATAAAAGCATGGTATCATAGTCATGTATGTTGTTTGATCTTTGTATTGCAAAAACAAGATCACAAAAATAGTATCCCAATAGAAATGAACATAGAATTTGCACACGTGCTTCTAATTTTATTATAATATATTTTCGGAATGGTCTCGACGAGACGGTCAAGACCGATCGCTTTGCAGCTTTCTATGATGGATTTAACCCGTTTGAAATCGTCTCTTTAGCTTAAAATGACAATCTTTAATTTTTTTTTTTTCAAAATAGTTTCACAAATCCTCTAAAACAAATATCACGGATAAATATATCTTTATTGAAGCCACCATTCATCTTTCTCTTGTTGAACATCCTTTGAACTTGATCCTTTTCATTAACACTCTCGGTTCTTGATTGATCGGATCCTAGTTCTTCATTATCACTACAAGAATCATAAAGGTTCACTACAAGAATCATATGTTTAACAATCTTTAATTTTTTTTTTTTCAAAACAAGATCACAAATCCTCTAAAAGCAAAGATCACGGATGAATGTACATCCTTTTGCTTTGCAAATTAAAGCTCTTCCAAGATATCCGAGTCCCTTAAAAGCAAGCAAACACATACTTGAGCAATGCCAAGATGAAGAAAGAATAATCGCTCACTATCATTAAAAAACAGGAGAAAAAAAATCAAGAAATTTCACTATCATTAGAAACAAGATCATATATTGAAACACATCTATTGAAACAAAGATCAAACATTTTACATGTTCCAACATAAAATCCTAACTCACAACAACTACATTATCAAAAACTAGTTGAATCGGTTTATCCAAACTCCATTTATTAACCGCATTGCATATGTTTCAATTGGAACAATATCTCAATATTTTCATGATTATTTTTAACCGAAAATGGTTACTTTATACAAAAATAAAAACAAAAAATATGTTCGCCATTGAAATATCGACTTTGAATTGTTTGTATCTGTTTCTGAGTTACGGTGAGAAGAATCAAATACAAGAAGAAGATGAAAATTGTTAAAAGTAAATGAAGGAATTTCTAAACAATGCCTATTGAAATGATTTTGTTGGTTTTACGTGTTTAAATATGCTTTTACAATTGGAGGTATATTGCTTTTAGTAATAAAGTATGACTTTAGTTGAATTAAGATTATATCATATGACTTTTCAACCCACTATAAGCGCTAATGATGATGACCCACCCAAAATTTTCCCTTTTTCTATCTTGACTAGGGGCTAGAGTTTGGTAAATCTTGGCCCAACCCGCTAGTAGAGCCGGCAAATGGGTAAATTGGTTGCCACCCCAACCCGTCGAATCAGGAGCCACGCATGAAATCGGATCAGGTTGGCCCACCCGCTTTTGTATGGGCTTTAAATATGCTAGTCCAGGTTCAAATTTTCGCCCAACTTATCTTAATTTTCTTTTTTTTTTCTTCCTTTTTTTAAATAAATTTTTTATACAATCTAATACATTACATCAAATACAATCTTAGATAAATTTAGACTATATAGATATTTTTAAAAAGATTAATTTATAAAATTGGGACTCTCATGTATTAGTTAATAGATAAACATCAATTTTCTTTCAAAATAATAATTTTTTTTGTTAATTGTAAACTATTTGTAGACACTTTTTTTAAAAAATACAAATATTAAAAGCATGCTAGTCTTATTGTTTTAAGATATAAGCACTCTTTGCTTAAATTAAAATATTTACTTATAAGTAAATTTAAAATAAATAATTTACTTGTCACACCAAATATATTTTGGATTGAAACTTAAATTAAACTAAATTTTAATTAAATCTAAACAATTTTATGTTGGATCCTAAGATTTTTGGACTAATGTTTATTGGTGACTTTGGCTTAGATCATTTTAGATTGATATTATTTGAATTATGTATTGGGGCTATTCACAAAATGAGTTAATTAGTGTTATGGAGTAAAAAAAAAAAATCATAAAAATTAAAATAATAATAATAATAATAAATAATAATAAAAATTAAAATCAAAATCGGTCCGCCCAACTAGCCTGCGGGTTAGATGGGCGGGCTATCTTAACCCGATTTTATTTGGGCTAGGGCCAACCCAACCCAAGAAGACGAGCTACATGGGCGGCGGCAGTGAGTAGGCCAATTTGCCATCTCTACCCGCCAGAGCGGTCACACATAAAATTGGACTAGGCTAGCCCAATTGAGTTTGTATGGGCGAGAATATATTTCTTTAGCCAGTCAATTATCTACCCAACTTGTCTTAATTTTTTTTTAAATAAATTTTTATACAATCTAATACATTACATCAAATACAATCTTAGATAAATTTAGACTATATATTTTGAGATTTTTAAAGAGATTAATTTATAAAATTAGGACTCTCATGTATTAGTTAATAGATAAAAGTCAATTTTCTTTCAAAATAATAATTTTTTTTATTAATTGTAAATTATTTGTAGACACTTCTTAAAAAAAATACAATTATTAAAAGCATGTTAGTCTTATTGTTTTGAGATATAAGCATGTTTGGCTTAAATTAAAAAGTTTACTTATAAGTAAATTTAAAATAAATAATTTATTTGTCACACCAAATATATTTTGGATTGAAACTTAAATTAAACTATATTTTAATTAAATCTAAATAATTTTATGTTGGATCCTAAGATTTTTGGACTAATGTTTATTGGTGACTTTGCCTTAGATAATTTTAGATTGACATTATTTGAATTATGTATTAGAGCTTTATTCACAAAATGAGTGATTAGGGTTAAGGAGCAAAAAAAAAAAAAAACTCGAAAAACTCAAAAAAAAAAAAAATCAAAATCGGGCCGGCCCAACTAGCTCAAGGGCTAGATGGGCCGAACCATCTTGGCCGGGTTTTATTTGGGCTAGGCTAACCCAACCTAAAAATGCGGGTCGGGCGATTTTGCCACTTCTACCAAGGGGCCAGTTGTGATACATTTTTCTGAAAGTTGGATTTTCAATTCTGATAACCACATTGGTTGGTTCCGAAAATTACTTTTTTATCCTTCATTTCACGTGTATATTTTATGCATCCAATGTTGTAATGATCTTTTTTTAGGGACAAATATGTAATTGTTAATTACATTACCAGTCCTGCTACATTTACACCCAGCTTTACAGCCTTTATAACCGCGAGATATTAATTTCACAAATTAAATAGCGATTAATGGATATCGAACCACATTTTCTACCGCTAGACTACATTTTCAGCCAAAAAAAATGGTTTGTTCACTTCTTCATTTCTTCCATATATTCTTGAGTTCATCATTTTTGGCAACATTCCAGTGATTCTCCGACGATATTTTTCCTTCCATAGTCTCCATCTTGACTTGAAGCTTTATTTTTCTTCCAAGTTGTCCACTATTATGTCTAAAAAATGTAATTTTTGTTCTTGTTTGAAAGTTTATTTTTTTGCCATATTTTTTTGTTATATATCTTATAGATGTTATGTATTTGCCATAGTCACAAACAATTTTTTTTTGTTGCCTACTTTATGGAAGTTATTATTTTCGATATTTTTATTTAGGAAATCTTATTTCACTGTTCGAACACGCGACAGTAAATATGAATATGTTTGTAGTTGATGATGAATACTTAGAAGATGATAAGATAGAAATAGAGAATTCTCCTAGTTTAAATGATGAATAGGTTGAATAATCGAATGAGATTGCACATGAGGTGAGGATGAAGTTTAAAGAACTCAACAAACCAAAAAGAAAACAAATAGCCATCAAAATCTACTGCTCTGAGTTCATACTTTTGTGAAGCATTCAACAAGAACTTTGATTTTTGTCAACTTCTCATTGTATGGCAAAATCAGAAACAGGTTTCAACTAAAAAGCAACTAAGAAATTTTATCACTGCGTTTATCTAAAATGATTAGACCAGAAAAGGAAAAAAAACAAATGAACTAAGAACAGCATAATTAGCAACTCAAATTTCCATTTTTCACCAAAACAAAAGATTTTGATTCTCGATTACAAACCATAGAAAAGATAGATCATGATCACTTTTGCATTTGATCCCCTTTAAACTATAATGGGTTAAATATTGCTACTAAATTACAAATCACCAGAAACACCTGCATGATGCATCAGTTGCACTAAAGGTGTATATAGAATCTATCACAAACATATATACAATTCTTCGGTCCAGAAGTTCAAAAATAAAATGAAAATCACAAAAAGAAACCTTCAGCTTCCCAATGAATATCCCTTTCCATTCAAAGGTCTGCCCATCTTCTCTTGCCTTTTACAACATGATTACACTATTTGAGTAAAAGACACAATCTTAGCCCATAAAAAGGGTAACGGCGGCAAGGATACAAATCATGCACTCTGATTGTCAGAAGATAGCACCTTTGCATGTAACAATGTATCGCAGAGAGAAACAGTATAACGAGATGCTCCACATTGACCTTAGACCTATTAGAAGACTTGCAGAAGGAAGAGGAAAGAAAGAATCAGCCAATGTTATTTTTTTGCCTTTTATTATCTGAATGTGTAAATTCAAATTCAAATTCAAATTCAAACTCAAATGAGGGTATATTGATCATTTCTCATGTACGACAAACTATGCGGTAAGACTGAGTGTACAACCAGTATTTTTCCTACATTAGGTGTCAGATGCCACAGGGCATATTTGCAAGTGTGAATGTGGACCCCACGAAGTCAAAGGAAAAAAATTGAAATTGAATTATAAGGTAAACCAAACAGGCTTGGTCAACTTATAAGCCACTTGATGTGTTGTTTACATAATAAGCACTTAAAAGAGAGGAAAATATACTAAAGAAGTCAAGTACCTAACTTCATTATAGGCTAAGGGTTATTTTCTACTAATCTATTATTAAAATACTAATTGCGCAAATGGTCCCTATTTTTAAAGGCAAATCTTGATAGCCAAACTTTAAGTGATGTATATGTGCAATGGTTTGTCAATTATTAGCTAAAAAAATTGAGAAGAAATCTTGAATTACTTTTAATTAAATGTATCTTTAATATGTCAATTTTGTGTATTCGAACTTGTCTTGAAAATAAACATGATATATTACTTTAACGAAAAAAAATCGTTGAGATGCGTTAAATTTTTAAGCTTGTATTTGAGCAATCAAGGCATCAAGTGATGTATACAAAATATTAGAGGAAAATTACATATATATCTTAAATTTTTCTAGAATTTTGACATTTATTGGTTGATTAAAAAACAATACAAAAATATCCAAATCAATTTGAAAAAAGTAAAATTGCCCCGAGTTTAACTCATCCAATGAATGCTCATTATTAACATCTCAAAGAGGTATTTCTTCATTTTCAAATGGTATTCTAATATATATATATATATATATATATATATATATATATATATATATATATATATATATACGCTGTGCACACACACACACACACTACATCTAAAAAGTTGAGAAATATTTTTGGACCAAAATATTCTCATTCATATTTTTGATTTTTCAATTTGCCCTTGATTAATTTAAAATGACTTTAAAATTGATTCAATTAAATCTTAGTTAATGCATTTAAAATTCTCTACCTATCCATTTAATATAATTAATTGAAAATACTAACTTATAACTCTAATGATCACTTCTCACTCCAATCCACTATCGTATCAATTTATTCATGGGTCGGATGCTTTTCGCAATCATATGTTTAAAATCATAAACAAAATTGTAAATGAACCATGGATCGTAAAAATTACGCACCTATTAGGTGAAGTTTTGAATTGTTATTACCACAAAGGTCTTAATTATCTTGAAATAAATGTTGATATCGCCACTACAATTTTGTTCCTGGCTTTGGGGTGCGTTACAGCGGTGACGGTGGATATGGGTTTTAATTTTGTGGAGGTGCAGTAAGGTGAGGAATTACCAGAGAGATGTTTGGTGCTGTTAGGATTTGTCAAATAGAAATGAATTATGCAACATTTGTTGATAATGCCATGCTATCAAAAAAGATTTGCCCTACGAAGATGAAAATGAAAATGAAAATGAAAATGAAGATGAATAATGGGTTTATTGTGAGTTTTATCATCGGTAAGTTTTTGATTTTTCTAAATGATAGTGAAAAGAGTAGATAAAATTGAAAACTTTGGTAGACCTTATACATCTGCAATTTTGTACACTTTACATTGAAAACACATAATACTAATTAGATACTTAATCCATAGAATAAAAGATTTTTAAGAAACCAACATCACTACACAGTGACAGTGGTGCATCTATATTTTCTAGAGGTTGAAGAAGTTTAACTTTTGTTAAAATTGCAGTGTCAAAGACCAAATTTGTAGAAATGTGTTAGTTTCAATTGGTAAATGGAGTTTTTACTTATGCCTTAACTTTTATATACATAAGATAGATTTACAAAAGCATGGATATGAGTTACCACATGCGGATAGAAGAGGGTTGAGCCTGACTACAACCCGTGCCAGCCCAGGAAAAAAATTCAAGGCAATTTTTTTTTTTGGTTATGTAGCCCATGTGAAAAAGTCCAGCCCATATCTAAGTGCTCTCATATAATATAGAGAAAATTTGCTACATACTAATATTTAACTTTGTATTTTGATAAATGACAAAACTATCAAAAAATTGGAACAATCAATCACAAATTGTAAAAATCAGGTGTATCGTGTGTTTCACTTTATTGTTTAGATGAAAGATAAAATGTTGTAACCAACATTTGAATAGGACTCATGATAAACATGTGATATAAGTATATAACTATATTATTTCTCATCAAATTCTATCCATAAAATTTAGGATTAGTTACTATCATGTTTTACAATTAAAAAAATCTGGTTCGTAGAGAGAAAAAAAAATGTCTGTGATTGAAGAAAGATATTGTGACTCGAACATGAAACATTGTGACCATCATCTCTGAATGGACAACCACAGAAAAGGGGTCACACAATTAATCATCAAATACTAAACCATTACAGCAAGTCACAATAGTCACAAATTATAACCCGGATAATTAGAGAGAAAAATATACTAGATTATCAGGTCACAAACTATCACCAAAACATCATTCTTCAAATACTTAACATGAAATTAAGTCACGGCCAGAGGAAATAGGTCACACAATTAATTATCGAATACTATACCATAACAAAGCATGTCACAATAGTAAAAAACTATTACCAAATAACTAGTGACAAGCATACACCAGATTATCAAGTCACAAACTATCACCAGATAATTAGTCACATACTATCACCAGATAATCATGATAAATGACATACAAAAATCAGTATTGGGTAATTATCACAAAACGTCCTTACCTTTTGAAGTCATTGTACAAATCGTCTATACCTTCGAAATTTTGGCATTTTCACCCTCACCCTCACCTACACCATTTCCTTACGTAAAACATCCTTTTCGTCCAAAAGCTGCCGTTACCTCACTTTTCCAACACGACTTGTAATACAGCTGAAGGGTAAATTAGTCCACCTACCTATTTCCTAACATGAGTTCACCCATTGAGTCAATTAGAGGTCATCATATGTATAATTCTGAATATAGAAACTATAATCGCAGTGGTTGTGGACGTGGTGGCCACTCAAGGCCGATCCAGCCACCCTTGCTGCCATCGCATATTGGATTGACCTTTTCATGGAAGCAGGTAGACTAGCGACTGAATATTTAGTTTCTAAAGGGATCCCGCCTCCAAATGTACTCTCAAGAAAGTGGCAAAATGGCGACTGGAAGAACTAGATAGGGAATTTTATGCAGATACCTATGGACGGCCGTACATCGCTCATTCCCATTTGGGGACTACTGCTTCACGTAGATGTAGGCCCTACCAGAAAAGGTATTCTCGATGAATATAACTCAATCGAGTCAAAAAATTCTATGAGATGGAAGAGAAGAAATTCTATGAGAGGGAGGAGAATAAATGGATTTTCCAAAAATCATGGTTCATATTGGAACCCAGAATTTGTGAGGAGTAGATCATGGTCTGATAAGGGTAAGACTTTCCCAAGTATGGAAGTCGACATTAATGGTTTTGCCGGGCCATCAAGATGATCGACCGTGCAAAAAGATGGTGATATTGAGTGCGAAATTCATCCACCGGTGAGTTAATTCAAGAGGGTGACAATGTCTGACCGATCTTCGATCGAAATTAGAGAATTGCAATTTAGGTAGGTGGACTAATCTACCCTTCAGTTATGTTAAGAGTCGTGTTGGGAAAGTGTGATAATGGCAGTTTTGGACGAAAAGGATGTTTTGCGCAAGGAAATTGTGTAGGTGAGGGTGAAAATGCCAAAATTTCAAAGGTAAGGATGATTTACACAATGACTTCAAAAGATATGGACGTTTTTGCTCTAATTACCCATCAGTATTACCATTGAAGATTTGGAGCTATGGTTTTTGAAATTTGGAGTTGAACAGAAATTGAAATCGATTTTTGGGTTTTGCCCAAGCCTAATTTTGGAAGAATTTTTTAAAATACTTTCTTGAATCAGGAAGATGATGAAGGTTTGAGCAAAATAGATTATCTCCTTGTGTTCGATTTTGAAACCCCCCTCGCGGATGATGAAGGTCGGTCAGTTTGTTTGGGATAGTGTTGGCCGTGACAGAATTTTGAATGCTAAAATCTCTTTATCTTTAACAACCTAATATCAATTACTAATTATTATGAAAGATAAATACAAATAGTGATAATAAATCATTTTATTATTAATTAAAATAATACATGATTCTTCAATAAATAAATTGTTAACTTGATTTGTCAAAATAAATATATAAAAGTAGTGTTAAGCCTAATTATCTCTATAATATAATTTTATTTTCATAAAAATCTAAGAGAAACATAATCCAAAAGTGAATGGCTAAGCCAATTCAAAACTCAAGTTTATTTAATCAATTTTCAGCCTATTGCCTTTCATTTTCTTGTCTGTGAAGAGTCGAAGAATCAAGATAAAATCAGAAATTCATTAAACCCTAAATTAGAAACCTTCTTTCATATATTTTTACTCCATTTTCTCAAATTCAAGCTCAAATCAGTCAATATCTTCCATAAATCTATTAATCCAGCTTGCTAGCTCAGTCTGCTACCAAAATAAATCTCTTTTCTTATTTGAAGTTCGACTGTCTAAATCACGGTATTTTTCATTTTCATTTTTATTTTTTATCACTTGTGTAATGTTTATTTTACTTTGGATAATGAAATAGGTATGAAATAAGGGTTAATGTGATTGTTTAATGTTTATTTTGTTTTGAATAATGAAATGGGTATGGCCATATGAAATAAGAGTTAATGTCTTAATGAGATGGTTCTTAAGCACCTTCCTGATATGGGTTAATGTTTATTTTTATCATTAATCTAGCTTACTAGCTCCAATCAGTCAAAAATTTTTTATGTTATTTTTGGATAATGAAATGGGTATGAACTAAAGGTTAATGAAATGGGTCACTCTCTTACTGAAATGGGTTACTAAAATGCCTTTCAAAAATTGCACATTTCGATTTCTGTGTTACTGAAAAGGGTATGAAATAAGCGTTGATTCATGGACAAAATAGTTTGTTAATATGAATATTTATATGCATTCTATTTGGAGATTATTTATTTTCCAGTCTAATATAAATTGATAGAAGATTATTGTTGTCTTGCCAACTTAGTTTTACTACCTTATTGACTTATACTTATTATTGTATTGTTCTGCCTTGTTGGCCTATTTTGTTGTTTTGTTGCTTTTTATTAAATTGTTGTGTTTTGCCGATATATTGTTCAATTGTTGATAGATTTATTTTGTGTGTGTGTGTGTGTTGTTTTAGAATTTACAAATGTAAAGTCAAGTTTCGGCCAAGAAAAGAAACACTTGTTTTCATTCTTTAAAAATGCAGGTTAAAAAAAATTTCAACCCCTGTAAACTTAATTCCTGGATCCACCCATGTGAGTTACCAATCATTTTTGGCTTATCATCGCATCCCATTATGTGGAAATGCCAATTTTAGTTTCTTTATGCTTGAACTTTCATTATAAAAGTTTAAAATGATATGTTTGAACTATTATTTTTAAATTGAAATGAGTTCTTTTATAATTTGTTAATTAATGTGACGGTACTTGAAGTTTTTAAGGTTTTTACAAGAATTTTATGTAAAACCGACATCTAATGTATCAAGTGTACCTATGTTAACAAAAATCAACTTCAAGCGCAAAAAAAGGTAATCAATGACTGATTTCGAGTTCAAACGGTTGGCAATCAAGTGAAATATATACTCAAAACTTTTAATACTTGATAAACTATAATTTACTTGCATGTTGCTATCTCTACCCTCTTTTCAAAAGTTCATGATCAATCAGTACTCTATTGTTTTTTCTGAATTTCCAAGCAAATTGATAGTTTCTGTAATATTTTAATCCAAGTTTCCAAAAAATTCTTAAAATTTGAAATTCGAAATTACAATCTTCATCGTCATCCACAAGTGAAAGTTACAGAATTTGATCTTGGAGTCTCCCTTCTAATTTTTTTGAATATTCTAAACTTGATTACTCAAGAATTTTAGGATCTTTAGTTTTCTAACTTGGGTTTCAATGTGAAATTGAAGTATCAATCGTCATCAATAGCTGAAATTTGAAGAGTTGTCGAGACTGTGACATTTTTGGTATTGCTTTAGAGTTTTTGAAAATCTAGCAGACGATTTCAAGAACAATTCATAATCTGACATCGTTTCTTATTTCTGGGACATAATCATTGTTCATTAACATTGAATGATAACATACTTAAGAACATTCAGGGGTATAAGAGTATATCAAGATATGGTAATGGAAAACAAATAACAATATAAAGAACTAACACAAATTTATAATATTTGATAGATAACACAATGAAAATACAAGCATTAGTAAATAAGTTATTCAAAAATTACAATAGTTATAGGTAGCCATTATAAAACACGAATGTTGCATGCAAGTTCGATTTTGTATTCTTCAAACCAAAATAATATTTATTATGTAGTAATATTCATTGTTAACACACTTCATTAAAATTTTAATGATATCAAACGAGACAAAACGTAAGTTAACACTATACAGAAGTAATTTTTAATTAGTTTTAAAAAGGATTAACAATCAAGAGTTTCAAAGTTAATATCTCGAAAGCGAAACATATAAAAACAAACAATATAAAATATTCTCAGAAACGAAACATATAAAAACGGACAATAATTAATTTTATAGTTTGAAATTTGTTAAATTTTAACAAAATATGAAAAAAAACATCACAAAATCATAAAATAAAAAAACGATGGCCAAACGACCAAAAGTAATAATGTGAAAAATGTACATTTTTTTTTTGTGACATCGAAATTGTAGTTTCTTATTCAACGTCCTAGTACAAACTTTGCTACCACATCAATTCTTTTTTGTCCATAAATAGTGCCACTTGATTTTGCTTTAGGATCTAGAACTACAATAGATGTCATCCACTATAATCTGAAAAAAAAAAAAGGTGATTTGCAGCAAAACAAATTAACCAAAAAATGTGATTTTACACGGAATGAATGATTCAAAAATCTCACGTTTTCTATTTTAATTAGCAAATAATGAATTGAGGGTTTGAAATTTGACAAAAAAAATGATGACCTGTTTTAGTATAATCAACAAAGAAGATGTGGTTGACCGCAAGAATGAAGTTAATTTTCTTCTCTTTTATTATTGAGAAAGAAGTCAAGCACATAATGATTAAGAGCATCTTTAAAACACTCATGTCTATTAAAATTTATGTGGCAGGTAAAATAGACGGACTTCAATCCATGTGGCACTACGTCTATTGAATAAAATTCATCTCCACTAGATTCAGTCTAAAACTAATATTACAGCTTATGTGGCATTATTTTTTATAATTGGCGGGTCTTCAATTTTTATTTCCCTCATCCGACTTTTTTTTATAATAAAATACTAAGTGGAATTTAAATTTGCTGAGTCACTCCATCTAAAAGTCCGTTTAAATTTAGACGGAATCTATTTTTTGGTGTGCCACATCAGCTAGTCGGAGTCGTCGTCATCATGCATTGGAGAGAGTTTTTTTTTTATAACAAATTTAGACGGACTTCTAGATGGAGTCTATTTTTTGATGTGCCGCATCATCTGGTCAGAGTCCTCGTCAGCATGCATTGAAAATAGTTTTTTTATAACTTCGTCTATATGTGCTTATGTAACACGTCTAAAAAGCAATAGATAGAGTGTATTGGAGATGCTTTAAAAGACTGGGTAAAATGAAAGACAAAAGTTAAAATTTTGAAATAACCATGATTTACCCCAACTATTATGGAATGATAAGTTTTGATCCCTTAAAATTAAGATATTTTCATAGTATCATATTTAATTATATAATTAATTTGGGAATAAAATATTTTACTTCTATAATAAATGTAAAAGATAATAAGTAGTTATGCAATAAAAAATTAGGTCCAGTATATTTCAATATCGTAAAAAAAAAAAGTACAATTCCTAATTGGCTTTTTTGCACAAATGGTCCATATCATTTGCCTATGTTGCGGATTGAGGATCTATCATTCTATTTTTTTGCAGTGACATCCATATTTCAACTTTTCATGGTGCAAATGGTTCTTTCCGTCTGTTTCCGTTTATTTTCTCTATTAAATGTATGCGTGCAGTGCACATGACTTATTTCACAAGGGTAATTTTGTCTTTGTACTATTTTGAGCATAAAAAATAAATAAAATTTTGCAGCAGAAGTCCCAAATTTAAGAGAAAAAAAGAAACCCCACCAGATGAAGAAATAGCAGTAGTTGAGCTATTGTTGTCTTCATTCAAGATTGCACTTGAATCGGTACTATCAAAAGATCCATCTTTGAAATCAATAAAAACTAATGCATAAATTATCCATTGGTGCCATTGAGATTCTCCAAGTGAACATCAGTGTCATCTTTATCACATTTAGTCATAGAATTCACTTTGGTTAATTTTTTTTTTTTTTTAATTAGTAATTCCACATCCATAATGAAAGAAAGGGAGAGCTAACTTACTTCATTTTTCCCATGTTATTAAAGCCAATTTAGCAAATTTTTGCATTGCAATATGAATCAGTAAGAATGAAAAGAAAAAGCAGAAAACAATAACCTTTTCCATAGGATCAAAATTTTTACATCATCTCTGAAATTGGGGCCCTAAAGTACAAGATGCCCAAGTAAATATATATGGAGTTGTAGATGAGATAAATATTTTTTTGGAAAAAGAATGTAAAATTTTATTTAAGAAAACACAGAAGAAACATCTTATGAGAATTCACAATTTTGGCAAGGACATCTGTTGAGAATTGATGTGGGGTGGGGTGGGGTGCATTGGAGAAGAAGATTATTAATTTTTAATTATTTTCTTTTTTTTTTCTTAAGTTTGAGACTTTTGCTACAAATTTTTATTTATTTTTTATACTCAAAATAGTACAAAGACAAAATTACGCTTGTGAAATGAATCATGTGCACTGCACGCACACCTTTAAATGATGGAAAATAAACTCAAATGATTTAAAAAGACCATTTGCATCATGAAAAGTTGAAATATGGATGTCACTGCCAAAAATAGAAGGATAAGTCTTCAACCTGCAACATAGGCAAATGATTGGGACCATTTATGCAAAAAAATCCATTCGTAATCATCCCAAATAGTAATGATACAATAGTAATTTGACACAAATAACACCGCAAAAGGGCATTTAAGATATGTAGCACTACTTTTGTATTTAGGCAAACAAAAGATTGAACACCAAGCTCTTGAATAATTTCTTTTATCAACATATTGTCCACACTCTTTCTTATTTCTCTCTCCTAGATTGATTAGTTTGAGACTCTACTTTATGATTGCAGCAAATAGTTTTTATTTTTCTAATTTGTATTGAATCTGAATGAGTTTTTGAAAATATATATATATAAAAAAATTTATCTTCTTAGAATACAATCGATTGCATCATCCTCACGTTGTGATGTTTGACGAGTTTAACTAATTTAAACTAAGGCAAACAAGTACTAAGAGAGTTATGAAGAGATATGACAGTGAAAAGCTTTAGTTTTAAGAAGTATAGCGGGATAGTATTTACGAGTGGGATTGACAAAAAGTAACATTTAATCAAACGATTTCAAAAAGGGTGTTAAAATAGTTTCCTGCAAGTTTTTAACGTTATTTTTGTCAATTTCTCATGATAAAACCCATCACCTCATAGCTTGAGACTCGCAGTCCATTGATGTGAAAATTAGGAACACATTTTTTACATAATTTGAAATATTCTGGTTTTCTTTATTTTATTCATTAATACCTATTTTCATTCACATTTACAATATTTTTATAATTTATTATTTCATTTATTGTATAATTTTAAAAACATATAATTTGGTAGGTGCTAAATTTCAGGTACCAAAACATATAAATGTTATCCTCAAATTAAGCATTCACCAACAGAAACCCACAAATTTAAGACGTCAAATATATGAAAATCAATTATGTAAAGGAAAATCAATTAAAATTAAAATCAAATATTTGCATCCTAAAATAGCTGAAGATTCATCGTAGTAAATCATCTTTCCTCCTCCGACGAAAATGGAGAAATACATGGCTATCAACACGCGAAGCCACCAGACCTACCTCATCGTTCTTCAAGTATGTCTATTTTCTCGGTTGTTATTGAATCTTCAACTCATTTCATTCATCTTCACAGAATTACATTTTACAAAGGAGAACTATGTTTAGATTTTTTAGATAATGGATCTCAAAAACTTTCATACCCTGTCAAATATACTTTGGTTGGTAAATTTTTCTTGCAAGTGTTCAATCGCAATGGTGAGAACGACATTCAATTCATCAAGTTTTTTTTTTTTTTTTTTTTTTTTTTATTATTATTCATCATTTTCATGTTGTTATTGATATATATTACTCAACAATTTGTTAATGTAGATTGTTAATCTATGTTATTACCAAACATAAGATATATATTACTAATCATTGATGTTATATCTTATTGCTTCAATTTGCTAATACTGATTGTTGCTAAACCTGTACTAAAATTGTAAACTATTTAACTTTTATGACATGTTTGTATGTGAAGTGTATGTCTTTTCATTAATTTTTTTATATTTTTAAATAAAAAATTACATTTGATGTTTTTTTTTGGATATCCAAAAAATTTCACGTTTTTGTATTACATGAGAATGTTGCATTCGCAACCAATTTTCTAATTTTTTTCTCTAGATAATTGTGTGTAGTTTGTAAATTCTATGTGAATTTAAGCAAAATAGATTTGGATTTAAATTTAGAAAGTAGCTCATTTTTAAAATAAGTAATTATGAGTCATAAATATTAAAAGCTTCCTAAAATTAAGAGATTTGAATTTCATCCTTGTGTCCAATTTAATTCTACCACTTGCAAATATATCAAATGCAAGAAAATGAAATTTCTTTTTCTTCTTAGAACCTTATCCAAGAAACTGCACCTAGTTAGGGAAAACATTCCAAATTCCAGACCCTAATTTCGGTCATTCCTCACTCTCATACTCTCTTCACAACTCATCCCCTCCTATTCGATCTCCTCTCGACCACACAAACACAAACACTCAAAGAAAGAACAAGAAAATGAAGAAGAAAAGAAAGAAGAAAAACAAGAAAAATACTTAGAGCCTAAAGTAATTTTTTACAAGTTTTGGAAGCTCTCTTTTCATTCAAGCAAACAAGGTAGGAATATATGTGCGAGTAGTTTAAATTCCTTTCATGATATATGTTTATGGTGATTATATTGTACATAATTTGTTTATGAGAAATATATGGCCATCCGAAAAAGAGAAAGAATAAACAAGAATAAGTTTATCCCATATTTGGAATGTCCAAGAAATAGAGATTATAACTTAAATTATTGTGATTAAGTCAAGAAAGAAATTTGGGTGTTTGGGGTGGGGGGGGGTGGGGTTGAAATAGATGGTTTGGAAATCTAACTAGTTTCCTATCCATGAGATTTTGAATCACTTCATTCGGGTGACTGTAGAGCAATATATGCACATTTTGGTGACGATTGACAGTTTTGTCGGGAAATTTGCGTTGTATGCTTTATGTGTAAATTTGAAGATATAAATGGATGAATTAGATTCTAAATTTTTAGTATGCCTAGTATTCTGTATGATGAACATCACCACAAAAATTCATGATTTAATGTTGTGGTTTGAAGTATTAAATGTTGGAGAATCCGGTTTTGGCATACTTAATTATATTTTATTTATTGATATGAGCTAATTATGATTCAATAATTATCTAGTAGTTGTATGAAAACTAGAAACCTTAATGCTACATTTATCCTAATCTATTTATCAGTTTTAGTTATTCTAAAACTCTCGTTCCTTATCAATTAAATAAGTGATTGAATCAATTGCATGTTTAAGTATTCTAATTGAACTAGGTTTCTAAGTAGATAAGATATTAAGATATCATCTTTTTATTTATCTACTTAAATAAAAATATAGAACTTGATTTATTTTCATATTTTTGTGATATATCTCACCTTATCTTTTATAAAGTCTATTTAAACTTAAAGACTTATTTTGTCTTATCCATGTATAAGATAAATATTAAGTCATTAAGTTTAGAAAAACTTTTTGTACTATAAATAAGACAGGTGGTATTCCAAGAATTCTACGGACTTTGAAAGCAAAGATATTCAAGTATCTAAGAGCAAATCATTTACGAGTTGAGAGTTCAAAGAAATATTCAAAAGTCCTAACCCGATCAAAAATTCTATTTTTGAGAATGGCTCTAAGAAACTAAGCGTTGTAGAAATCCATTGTGAGAGAGAACGGCATTTCGACGGCAAGATAATGACTGGGACCTTATTTTGATTTGTGGAATTAATCCGGGGACACTCGTGGAATGAACCAAGATCAAGACCGAAGTACTTGACTGCATTCCTTGACTAGTTGAAGAAGATATAAAACAGGAAAGTTTTATTATTGTTCTTAACTAAGTTTTACTTTTTGTAAATTGCTGATAAAGTTTTAGATTAGGTCTAAAATTGTAATTTCAAAAAGTTAAGACGTGTGTAACATGTTCTAAAATAGTGGATTTATGGGGGCCCATGGATGTTTTCCTTAGGGATTTACCACTTTATATCCGGTGTTAATCAATATTTTAATCGTCTTACATATTAACTGTCTCGAAACTGCAAAAACGTTGAGTGAAATGTTCCGACGTTCAACAAACTTTCATCAACATCGAACATAAAGTGAACATTGGGTTTTTTTTAAAAAAATTTACAGACTTTCAAGAACAACCTATTCAACCCCTCTTCTAGGTTGATTGTTACCTAGATTTAAGACTAAGCGGGTTCACTTCTAGAAAGTGAGATCCTATGAATCTAGGTATGGACATTGTTTCTTTTTACCACTAGTCTTGGATGGAACGAACTATAATTATTGGAAAATTAAATACATTGTTTATATTCAAGTTCTAGATGAAAAATCATGACATTTTATCATTAGAGGTTATAATCCTCCCACTATCATTGAAAATGATATTGAAATAGAAAAACCATGTGAACAATGGGTAATTACTGACTTCAATAGTGCTAGTTGGAATAGCAAAGCCTTGAATGCTATATTTTGTTTTGTAAATGCTAATCAATTCAGGCTAATATCTAATTGTAGGATAGCAAAGGAAGCTTGAAAGATTCTACAAATCGCACATGAAAGAACATCCAATGTGAAATCGTCTAAACTACAAATGCTTACCACAGAGTTTGAAAATCTACGCATGACGGACGATAAAGCATTCAAAGATTTTTATGTTTGACTGTGTGACATATCGAATCAAACACATTCCCTTGGAGAAAAATATTCAGAGTCAAAATTGGTTAGAAAGGTCCTGCGGTCTTTGCCAAATAGGTTTCACTCCAAGGTGACCGCAATTGAAGAAAGCAAAGACATAGCCGAGATCAAGATTGAAGAGTTGGTTGGGTCATTAATGACTTATGAACTAAACCTTGGCACAAGAAAGAAAGAAAAAGCTACAAGCATAGCATTTCGAGTTGAGGAAGAAAAAGATGAATGCGATGCTAGTTATTCAGATATTGATATTGCATTAGTTACCAAACAGTTTGGAAATTTTTTAAAACGATCTCAAAGATATAAATCGGCAAAAATCGGGGATCATATATAAAGAAATATCTTGACCAAAATAGACGAGTTTATCAAATCCTCTAAAGAAAACATAAAATCGTATCCATGCCATACTTTTGAAGGATATGGTCACATTGCCTCTGAATGTGCTAACAATAAAAAGAAAACTTTTAGTAAAAAGGCCATGAATGTAACTTGGAGCGAGGACGAAAAATCAACCGATGATCAATCAGGAGATGGGGAAGTTTCTAATACTCAAGATATCTCATTTACTGACATGCTCTATTTCCGATTCTCAATTATCGATCTTTTTCATGAACGTTCGACATAGAACCGAACATTGGGTGATGACATTAGGGTCAACCTAAAGGCTTTGACTACTGTGTCCACTAAAGAACAACGTTTCTCCAATGATGAAATAACTCATTTCGAAATATTGTTGGCTAATAAAAATAAACAATTGTGTGATTTGCAGGAAGAATTGAAACAAAGTAGTAAAGCAAAAAAACAATTGACCATTGGAGCTGCTCGACTGAACGAGGTGCTGAGCTATGGAAGAACCACCAATATCAGACATGGGTTAGGATATACTCAGCATAGAGAAGATCAAGAAGCAAAGAAAATCACGTTTGTCAAAGGAATAACATAAACTTGTTCTGATATTCCATATAACGTTCTGATGTTCACTAAATCTGTAATCAACGGTCAGATATTGAAAGAATCAAGAATTACGTAAAGTCTTGACAAGGTAACCAAAGGTGAATCTAAGGGTAACATACTCTCATCTCCTACTTGTCCAACATGTGGTAAGATAGAACAAAAGCATGCTAACATATCAAATCATTCACCTAAGCATAAGAAAGCTATTTGTAGAAATAGTATGAACTTGAGAAACCTTTTACCAAATAAAAGAAGTCAAACTAAAATCCGACAAATATGGTTGAAGAAAACTGACTTGAACTGTTATGTGGTTGATTTGGCATTCCATGCGTTTGTAACCAATTCTTGGTATTTCGATAGTGGATGCTCTAGACATATGACAGGAAATCAATCACTCTTGTCTGATTTTAAAAACTATTCTGGGAGACGAACCGTCACTTTTGGTGATGGTGTAAAAGGTAAAGTAATTGGGATTGGGTCTATAATAATTAAAGGCTCACCACCTTTAACAAATGTTCTTCTTGTTGAAGGCCTAAAAGCAAATCTAATTAATGTAAGACAAATTTGTGGTGATGATATTACTGTTATTTTTAACCAAAAACATGCACGGTTGTAAACAGTAAAGATATCTGCTTGTTGACTGGGGCACCTTAATTACAAAGATCTAGTAAGATTAAACCAAGGTAATGCTGTAAGAGGAATACCAAAATTAAAGGACAAACTTGAAGGTATATGTGGCCCATGTTAACTTGGTAAGCAAACTAGAGGATCACATAAACAGAACAACTATCTGGCCACCTCAAATGTCCTTGAATTAATACATATGGATATAATGGGACCCATACAAGTCGAAAGCATTGGTGGAAAAAGGTACATTCTTGTGTGTATTGATGACTTCTCTAGATATATCTGGGTTAGCTTCTTAAAAGTAAAATCTGACACATTTGACAGATTCAAAATTTTATATGCTAAAATGACCATTGAAAAAGATAACCATGGACAATTGGTAAAATTAGGAGTGACCATGGCAAAGAATTTGAGAATACTAGTTTTTCTCGATTTACGTGAAAATAATGGTATCTTTCATGAATTTTCACCCCTAAGACACCGAACAAAATGGGGTAGTTGAAATAAAAATAGAACTCTTCAAGAAATGGCCGAGGTAATCTTTGAGCAAGAGAAAATTACCCGTAAAATTGTGGGTTTTGAGACAATCAAGATCTTGCTTGTTATGTTTTGAACAGGGGTTACCATTAGGACAGACACATCTCAAACACCTTATGACATTTGGAAAGGCAGAAAACCTAATCTTAAATATTTTCACACTTTTGGTAGCAAATGTTATATCCTAAATGATCGTGAACAAATAGGAAAAATGGATCCTAAAAGTGATGAAGGGGTATTTTTGGGATATTCTAAAAATAGTTGGGTTTACCGGGTCTACAACATGCGTACTCAAAACATAATTGAACCAATAAATGTTGTAGTGGACAATACTAATGATTTTGTAGAATATTCACAGGAACAAGTCATTTAGACATTGTCAGGAAAATCTGAGGCAACAAGCGAAAATCAGAACATTGGAAAAGACACTGACGAAAGTCAGAACATTCCTGGAGACGCTGCCAAAACTAATGCAACTAAGCAGATAGAAGAATCTGAACAGAATAATACTACAGCTGATAGTACACACACATTCGAAGATCAGAGCACCCGAAGGCAACCACCTACCTAGATACAAAAAGCACATCCCACAACTAATGCCATCGGGAATTGGGATAACGGTATGGTGACTCGAAGGAAAGTTTCAAATGAGATAAGTCATGTGTGTTATATTTCTTGTGTTGAACCAAAAAAATGTGAAAGAGGCTTTAGAAGATGAATCATGGGTGTTAGCCATGCAAGATGAACTTAACCAATTTGAAAGAAATAAGGTTTGGAATTTAGTCCCTCGACCAAATGATGCAAATGTAATAGGAACTAAGTGGGTTTATAAAAACAAATCTGATGAACATTGAACTGTACTTAGGAATAAAGCCCGCTTAGTAGCCTAGGGATATAGTCAAATTGAAGGATTAGACTTTGAAGAAACATTTGCCCCTGTTGCTAGATTATAATCTATAAGACTTTTACTTGCTATTGCTTGCCAAATGAAATTTAAACTATTTCAAATGGATGTCAAAAGTGCGTTTTTAAATGGCTATCTTAATGAAGAAGTTTATGTTGAACAACCTAAAGGTTTTATAGATCACCATTTTTCAAACCATGTGTATAAACTTGAAAAAGCTCTTTATGGTTTAAAACAAGCTCCACGAGCTTGGTATGAGCGTCTAACTACTTATCTTATTAAAAAGGGGTACAAGAGAGGGAGAGTCGACATAACCCTTTTTATCAAACACTAAATTTTGGTATAATTGTTGCTCAAATTTACGTCAATGACATTGATTTTGCTCAACTTCGGAAAAACAATCTACTGATCTCATAAACTTAATGAAAAATAAATTTGAGATGAGCATGGTAGGAGAACTAACCTTTTTTCTTGGTCTACAGGTTAAGCAAATAGAAAATGATATTTTCATATCTCAATCAAAATATGCAAAAAATCTTATCAAAAAATTTGATCTTGATAACTCCAAACCAATTAGAACACCTATGGCCACAAATTTAAAAATCACCAAAGATGAAAATGGAACAGATGTTGATTCTAGTCTTTATCGCAAACATGATTGGAAGCTTATTATATTTGACTGCTAGTCGACCTGATATTGCCTTTAGTGTAGGAGTTTGTGCTAAATATCAAACAAAACCAAAAGAGTCACACGTGGCGGCTGTAAAAAGAATAATTCGATATGTTCATGCCACTGTTGATTATGGTTTGTTATATTCAAGTGATACTAACTTTTATTTAGTTTGGTTTTAGTGATCTTGTTGGACATGTAATATTGATGATAGAAAAAGTACCACAGGAAGATGTTTCTATCTGGGAAACAATCTCATAGCTTTGGCTTAGTAGAAAACAGAATTCCATCTCACTATCTACACCCAGCGAGAATATATCGCAGCAGGTAGTTGTTGTACACAATTACTATGGATGAAGCAAATGTTGGATGATTACAGTATCAAACAAAACTCTATCACTATGTTTTGCGATAATACTAGTGCATAAGTCTATCAAAAAATCATGTTCAACATTCAAGAACGAAACACATAGATATTAGACATCATTTCATTAGAGATCTAGTAGAGAGTAAAATCATCACAATCGAACACATACAGACTGAAAATCAACTCATTGACTTATTTACTAAAGCTCTGAATACTAATAGATTCGAAAATCTAAGAAAAGCTTTAGGGATATGTATCCTTGTCTAAATGTGTTGCCTTTGTACATAATTTAAAAAAAAAATTTAATTTTTTTATATATTTGCATATACTCTTGAGTTAATTATGCAAGAAATACTGATTTTCAAATGTGTTATTGCTCTTATCATAAAATTTGAAAACATAGTTTGAATATCTATATGTTCATCTCTTGTTAATGCACTTTATAGATGTTGAAATTGGGTTGATAATCTTTTGACAAATTATGTATTCTACAATCTGACTTATGGACTAAATATGGATTGAAGACCTATTATTAGTATCTATGTCTTTCGGCATCATAATATTCTGTCCTGTAAAACAAGCGGGTATATTTGAAGGAGGGCTACCTTTCTCTAGATGATGAGAGGCCATCCTGATAAAAAAAAAAAAATCATGAGAAAAGGGCTGCTGCCTTGAAAGTGTGAAAGTTACTTCTTATATACTTAACTGGCTATGTAAACACAAAATAAATGTGTAAATTCTTCAAATAAAAAAGAAAAAAGAAAAAGCAAGAGTTGAAATAAATAAAAAAAAATTTCACTCACGCTTGGCAGGTCAAATATTTTCTTCATAAAAAGGATAAATAAGATGATGGCAGGTTTGAAACTCTATTATATAAAAAGTCATGTAATTTAGAGGGTGATATTGATTTATCTCGATATTATTGATCTTATTTTGATTATTTATTCACACACTATACTCCTCTTCATGATTAATATATGAGATTTTGAACTATGTTAACAATTTTCTATGATCAGGGCTGACCAGAAAGATGATTGAAATTTCTTCAAAGTTGCTCATGAATTTTGCATTTATATTTAAATTTTTATAAATTAAAAAAAACATTTTTTTTTGAATTATTTGTTTCTTTTTGCATTCAATTGTTTTAGGATTATAAGTCTTATTTTCTTGTCCCACTTTAAAAAGAGTTCAACCTTAAAAAGAGTCTTTATTTCATTCGGTTAGCAAATAAGTCCTTATATCTTCATCTTCTTCCTTTTCTTTTCAAAACCCTAAAGCCCCAAATTTCTCTTGTGTTAATCTCTTGATTTCTCTTGATATAACTTGATCTTGCAAGAGTGTTTAGGAAATAATCAATGGCAAGGTCAAAGACCACCACTCACTACCCAGAGATTCGCCGTAGCTGCCACTGTAACAACCACAGCTGTTCCTCCGGTGACCACACCTCCACCACCACTAGTGGTTTCGCCTCCATCTTTTGCAACACCATCTTTCTTTGCGCCACTGCTCCACTTTCTTCGGCTCCTCAACCAACAGCCGCCGCCAGTGAAGTTCCTTCCACCGCCTCCATTCCCACGCAAGTCACGAGTTAGGGAGAGTTTGATGAGGACACGGGTTCTGATCATGAAAGTGAGCCTCAATCTGGTAGTGAGTTTGAGGACAGTTCGCGGGAGTCTCTACAGACTGAGCATCATGAAGAAGAACAACATAAATCAGGCTCAGATTTTGTAGATGAGAATGTTAATAAGAAGAAAAGTCCACGAATGGAGAAGATGACAACTTAAGTCTTGTGAAGAATGTCCCCGTCGGGGCTCTCATGCGCAGAGTAAGAGTAAAGCGTTTGATGAGCGTTCGAACGTTTCCGATCCCATCGAACATCGAATGTTGGGTACCCATCCTTCGATGTTCCAACTTCACGACCCATCCTCAATTGTTCGAAAAAGCTTGCTTCGTAAAGTTAACCATGTCTTTACTCATTTGAATTATAGATTTGGGACTCTTGATGCATAAGCTCAATTTCACAAATTTATTTCAAATCGAGATTTTGTGATGGAATTTAATGTCAAAGAAGATGTCCTTAGAAAGGCTAATCTTGTTGAATTAATTGAGCATTGGGGTATACAAAAATTGTTGGATTGGACCGGGAGACCTTGTGAAAAATTGATCAAATAATTCTTGGCTAATATTTCTCGACAGATTAAACAAATGGGTAATAATTTTAGGTGGTCGGTCTATGTTGGGGTTGGCTAATACTATTTAGTCCTTCCAATCTTAAATGCGTTGGCTTGGGTTATCACCCATAAGCGAAGGAATAGATGATGAATTTGAAGCGACCAACGATACTTTGGCCTTAGAACTCACTAAAATCCTTGGCCTCACGAGAAAAATGACTACCGCATTGCTAACCCCTAAGTATAAGGTGCTTCACAAAATTGCATTGCACAACATTGATCCAATTCAAAGATAGGTCGATACATTGGGATGGATAAGGTTGAGTTTACATACAAAATGGGCACCCTCTACCACCGGATATTGCTACAATTATTTTTGACAAAATTATGTTCGCGGCGACCGTCAAGCACACTCTAGGATGTTGCCTTTTCTGGTTTAATTCACGCCTATCTCGAGCATCACATGGTTCCTATTCTCCAGGGTGACACTTTCACCACATAAATTCTAGTCCTTCATCCTTCAACGAAAGTCACTAATAGACTAACGCCTCTTGCAAGACCAACCCTTTCCGAAGATCACACCAGTTCTCTTGAAACTCAGGTGAGAGATTTAACTTCTTTGGTCAATACACTATCTGATAATTTTGAGCGTCATCACATATTTATAAGGGCTTTACTTGTGGCCTTGGCCGAGCAAACTGAAACTCCTATACCAGAAGAATATCAAGATGTTGCCATGAATCCTCTTCAAATTCCTGATATTGGTCCTAATGGAACTCAACATCCTGATACTGGTCTTGAGCATTCTCCGCGTACTGACCTTGATGCTGACATGTCTCCACATCCAGATGCTGCTCCTTTGCCTTCGGCCACCAAGCGCAAGAAGAGAACCTAGACTGGTGGTTCAAAAAAGAAGACCCGCAAGAGTGGTTAACACTAAGTATCATGTGGTTGGTTGTTTTCTCCATTTTACCTTCGGAACTTTCTTTAAATTAGTTTCTTTCGTTGCTTTCGTTTTTACTTTGGCCCCTCTTTATTACAAAAAATGGGAGTAGTAAATTAGGAAATACTTTTGCTTGGTAATTAGGAATTGCTTTAAATTAAATAGCTTGCATTTAATTTTGGTAATTAGGATTTATTGCTTTTAATGAATCTCATGTTCTTGAATCCAATTTGCCTGCTTGCTCACCTAAAAAATAACTTGATATAATAATTAAGAGATGCCAAATTGGAGATCGTTGGAGAATCCGATTTTGGCATACTTAATTATATTTTATTTATTGATATGAGCTAATTAAGATTCAATGATGATCTAGTAGTTGTATGAAAACTGGAAACCTTAATGCTATATTTGTTCCAATATATTTATCAGTTTTAGTTATTCTAAAATTCTTGTTCCTTATCAGTTAAATAAGTGATTGAATAAATTGCATGTTTAAGTATTCTAGTTGAACTAGGTTTCTAAGTAGATAAGATATTAAAATATTATCTTTTTATTTATCTACTTAAATAAAAATATATAATGGATTTATTTTCATATTTTTGTGATATATCTCACCTTATCTTTTATAAAGTCTATTTAAACTTAAAGACTTATTTTGTCTTATCTATGTATAAGATAAATATTAAGTCATTACGTTTAGAAAAACTTCTTGTACTATAAATAAGATGGTGGTATTCTAAGAATTCTACGGACTTTGAAAGCAAAGATACTCACGCATCTAAGAGCAAATCATTTATGAGTTGAGAGTTCAAAGAAATATTCAAAAGTCCTAGCCCGATAAAAATTCTATTTTTGTGAACGACTCGAGAACCGAAAGTTGTAGAAATCCATTGTGAGAGAGAACGGCATTTCGGTGGCAAGATAAAGACTGAGTCCTTATTCCGATTTGTGGAATTAATCCAGGAACACTCGTGGAATGAACCAAGATCAAGATCGAAGTAATTGACTGCATTCCTTGACTAGTTGAAGAAGATATAAAATAGGAAAGTTTTATTATTGTTTTTAACTAAGTTTTACTTTTTGTAAATTGCTGATAAAGTTTTAGATTAAGTCTAAAATTGTAATTTCAAAAAGTTGAGACGTGTGTAACATGTTCTAAAATAGTGGATTTATTTACCCATGACATAGGGGAACGTGGATGTTTTCCTTAGGGGTTTATCACGCTATATCTGGTGTTAATCAATGTTTTAATCGTCTTACATATTAACTGTCTCGAAACTGCGAAAATGTTGAGTGAAATGTTTTGACGTTCAACAAACTTTCATCAACATCAGAAAATTAAAATGAATGTTGTGTTTTAAAAAAAAAAATATTTACCGACTTTTAATAACAACCTATTCAACTCCCCTTCTAGGTTGATTGTTAACTGGATTTAAAACTAACATTAAATATGCCAAGACTTTAGATGCAAAATTGTGATTTAACTTCACTGTTTGTATTTACTTATTGTCTATCTATCAAATTACTGGGAATGTAGAGATTATTAGAGTATGGCTTGTTAAGGAAAATTAATTTAGTGGAATGTAGATAAACCTCTTGAGAGCGTTAAGTTTTTTTTTTTTCTTCTTCTTTTAGTTATAAGTTCATGGTTGGATGACTTCTCGAATTTAAGTGACGATATTAAATCTCGGTTGAACTTAATGAATGAAGGTTAGAGCTTGAGTTTGTAATGATTGAAATAAAGTTTTAAGAGGTTAGAACTAAAAGACTAAAAGCTTTACCTATCAACCAAGAATCTAAAGCTCATTGTAGCGTGGTAGACTAAGTCATGTTATATAATGCAAGAATTTTTTTTTTTTTTGGCTCTAGTGATATACACATTCAAGCTAAGAAAAGTAAGAGACGCACCAAAGTTTCACAGAAGAGATTTCGGGGTTTCACTGACCGCTTGAGCAACCGTTGTCCCCCTTAAAAAATATTCTTCTTTTGTTTGCCTAAGAAGTATATCATAATTACATGCTAAATGAATTATGTTTCTTAATTACGTGAAATTATTTGATATTGTAAATGAAGAAAATAGTTAAAATGTGAAAGATTCTCATGGCTCTCTTTTTTAATTGGACGGCTACCATCCTACGACCCACATATATGAATTTACTTAAGAAAATATATGAGTTATTTAACTAAAATTTTCAAGTTTGCGCAGTTATCCTTAACATTTAATTAATCTCATTTAAGAATGTATCTAATTACCTTGCACAATCAAGAGAATGCTATAACTTATGTTTTGAAAATATTTTCATTGTTTTGGACTTGAATGTATTGGAACTAGGACAATATAGCTAGAACAAAGCTTACAGCTAGAAAACCACAGGTTTGAGAAACCCTGTGAGAGGGCAAGCAAACGCGAAGCGAGCCTACGAGAACTTTAGGTCGGACCTTCTCTCGGCCAATACATTAGCACTTTTTATAGCTTGTGGCAAGATACGAAAAGCCTCTGGCACAGTTCGAGCGAGAAGAATCCATCGATCATTTGTTGAGTACTACTATCAACTGGATAGAAGTGCGTTTGGGCAATAATGTGAAGAATGAAATGTTAAAGCAAGACCCCAACCACAACGTTAGGATGTTTTGCCTTAACCTCACTAATCGTTGGGATTATTACAAGGACGGGTTCACTACGAGCAGTAGTGATGAGTCGGATGCACCTTTTGAAGCACATGTTAATCAACTGTTACTTGTTAGCAAATAATAGTCAAAGTAAAATACCTTCGATTTTATTTCTTTCCATCATGTTATTTCCAACCAAACTTTCTTGTTGAGCACACAGTTAGACTTTGAGTTGTAGCTCCAGTTTCTTTTCTTGTTGAATTTTGTGTTATTGTTTTTCTAAAGCTATCTTGTCTCTTACACTTTTTTTAAATTACTTTTTAATGAAGTTTTTCATTTTTTCCTCGAATTGTGATAAGATAGTATTAATGTCGCCTAATAGGTGAATTTTATTTTTATGTCTAAAGAAAATAGAACCAACAACTAACATAATTTGATCGTGGATTTGAATAATTTCTTGAGGGGTGGGCAAGCAGTAGGACACTGGCTAGCTCGGCCCAGTCAAACTTCTTCTATCCTACCTCATCTCAAACCTACACCTCCAGTTGTCAACAATCATGCTATCATGATTGAATAATTTTGTAAGCATAAGCCCACTTTCTTCGACGGTACTTCAAGACCCTTGCTAGCGTAAGAGTGGCTACGTAAGTTAAAACGCATTTTTTTTTATGACCTAGCGCACGCACTGGTTGATGCATCCAATGAGTGGAGTTCATGTTTGCTTGTAACGACTTAAAGTACCACTAGTAGGAGTCAATGTCATGCACTAGAAGTGTAGAAGAATAGAATGTTTTGACCTTGACCTAGTTCAAGGAATTGCTAATGGAGAAATACTTCCCACAAGCTTTAAGAGACTGCAAGGACATAGTTCCTACAACTGAGACATGGAAGTAGTTCGCTTATGGAGTATTGGTATAAGTTTGAGCAGCTATCAAAGTATGCTCCCAACCTGGTCAACACATAGGCCAAGAAGATTAAGAGGTTCGAGCAAGGATTGAGTACGGATATCACTTTGATAATCATGGGTTGACTACTAAAAAAAGAGCTGCAAAACAAAAGGCGCGGTGTTGGGATCATTTTAAATTAGTGCAGATTGGTGAACAGCAAACGAATAACCAATCATCAAGATAATGTATAATTATTGTAAACAAAATTTGCATGGTAGAAAGGTGGTGGCACGAGCCATCTATACCGACATTTTCTTAAGTGTATGCAAAAGCATGGAGGGGAGGGGTGGTTGATACCAATCAAGCTCAACTTTAGTTTGGATCTCCTGGTGGATCTTCCAGTTCTAATCGAAATCTTAACAACTAAGTGTATTCACAAGACTCTATGCGTCGAGAAGACACGACTTAGTTGGTGGCAAGTGGTGAATTCCCGCTTAGCATAGTGGAAAGTCCTCACTTCACCAAATTCATATAAAGATATCTTCAACCAAGGTATGCGCCCTTTGTTAGAAACACTCTTTGTACTGATACTATTGCTTCATACAATAAAAAGAAAGAAAATATAATAAATAATTTAACTAAATATTCTAGTATTGTATCATTCACTTTGGACTTATAGGTCCGGTATAAACCGTAAAAGATATATTGCTGCCACTTTACATTATTTTGATAAACCATGGATTATGCATAAATAAATAATTTCTTTTAAAGTAATCGACTTCTCTCATAATGGGATGAATTTAACATTTGATAATATTATTAGAGAATTTAATCTATTCTAAATTCACAATATAATGATAAACATAGATAGATAGATTAGTTTAAGAATTAAATCCAGATTTTGGTGAAACTTTATTTCATATTCAATGTATATGTTACATTTTTAATTTATTAATTATCCAAGATGGTTTAAAATTTATAGACCTACAATTAGTAAAAATTAGGTATGTCATTAATTATATCATTGTCTCACATGATAAGAAACAAGTATTTGATAAATTATGTGTAGAAAATTCTATTCCAATAAAATATTTATATACGTATATAGAAATAGATGGAACTCTACTTATTTAATGCTTCAAGTATGTGAAAGTTATGAAAATTGTATAACTTCCTACTATAATGACCGACACTCACACAATCCATAATATGATTTACAAACATATGATTGGGAATTAGCATTCCATGAGAAAGAAAATTTAAAAGTTTTTTTGACTATATTACCCTACTAGTCTATTAGTTTTAAATTATTTCTATTTTATTGCCAATAATTTTAATAGGTATAAGACATTTCCAATTCTTTCTAATATTGTAGTAGCAATGGAAATTAAGTTTAGTAAATATTGGAAAGAATTACATATGTTACTCTCGATAGCGTCAATTATGGACGTTAGAGAAAATTTAGAAAGTACAAAACATACTGTTTCGACAATTTATAATTAGTTAAGTTACAAAAATCCAATAACTTACAGTAATTTAGAAAAAAAAAAATATTATGTAAAATGTACGACTTTTATGCGACAAAAACCAGTATGAAGGTTAGAAGACCTCCTATACCAATCTCTTCATTGTCATCAAATGACGTTAACAATTATTGGAGTTTTCTTTTTTTTAGGAGAACTCAACAATCTAGTTCTTCTTCTTCTTCGCTTTTCCGTGTCACAAATATAGAAACAAATAGTAGAGACGTAACTTTGGAGTTAGCTAGATATTTTGGTCACGACATGTTTAATATGTTAGATGATGATGAGATAAATAACTTTGATATACTTAGGTGGTAGAGACAAAACTAACGTTAATACCCAATTGTTTTTATTATAACATGCGATCTACTAATACCTCTATATCAACTATAGTATCGGAGTTTTCTTTTAGAACAGGTGGCAAGATTGTGAATGATATGAGGTCAAAACTAAAACTAGATATATTAGATAGTTAAATGTGTTAAAAAGATTGGGAGATCGCTGAACTTCGAATCCAAGATAAAGTAGATCTCATAATGGTCGAAGAGTTGCAAGAGCTAGCTACATAAAATGTAAGTATAGTTCATGTAAATTCATTTAATTTTTCGTAATTTTAAGTGTTAAAATTTATGTTTACCAAAAATTGTACACGTAACAACTTGTTCGTGTACAATTTTAACATAACGTATTTCATTTTAAGTTTTTAAACTCCAAAAAAAAAAAAATTTAGTTCATGTACGGCCTAGTGGACCACCCCCATTGCCATCCTTACATTTGTCTCTACATCATTTATCACTATGACTTGGCTTACATGTGTTAAGCCAGCTAGTACACTATAGGTTAGTACACCTTCAGGCAAGACACTAGTTATTGATCGAATGAGTAAATCGGCTAAGTTAGAAATTGAAGAGAAATTTTTAGAAGGTGGTATGTACATTTTAGATATGAGAGACTTTGATACAATATTAGTTATTGATTGGTTAGGACGCAATCGTGCATCTATTCGGTGCCACAAGAATGAAGCAGTTTTTCAAAAACCAGAATATAAAGAATTTCTCTTCTTAGGAACAAAGAGCCAACCACTACTACGCATAGTATTGGTTCTTTAGACAAGGAAGATGTTGAACAAGGAATCATGTTAAGAACTCTTATCTATTACCCTAGGCAAAGCACAACCAGAGATAACTTCTATAGATATAACTATCGTACGAGATTTTGTGATTTTTTTCTAGAAGACTACCTAAAATTTTGATGGATAGGCAAGTGGAATTCACCATTGAATAATTATTAGAGCATTACCAATATCTAAAGCACCGTATAGAATGGTCCCAAAAGAATTACATGAACTAAAATCTTAACTTCAAGAGTTGTTGGATAACGGCTTCATAAGACCAAGTGTATCTCAATGGTGCACATGTCCTCTTCGTAAAGAAGAAAGATGGATCAATAATAATCTACATGGACTATCATAAGCTGATCGGTTGACCATAAAGAATAAATATCCCCTTCCGAAGATTGAAGATTTGTTCGACCAATTGAGAAGGTAGAAGGTTTTCTCTAAGAATAACTTGAGGTCTGGTAACCATCAATTGAAGGTCAAAGCTATTGACATATAGAAATCTCTTCAGACTCGTTATAAGCATTATGAGTTTGTCATTATGCCTTTTGGTTGGACCAACGCTCTAGTAGTGTTCGTGAATTTGATGAACAAAGTGTTTCATGAATACTTGGACAAATTTGTCATAGTTTTCATTGATGACATTTTGGCATACTATGAGAATATGGAGTAATATGAAGAACATCTTAGAATAGTTCTAGAGACTTTGCGTAAGGAGAGATTTTACATCAAATTCAAGAACTACGAATTTTGGTTTAATCGAGTAGGTTTTCTCGAGTACGTGATCACAACCCAAGGAATTGAAGTTGACCCGGTGAAAGTGGAAGTAGAAGTGGTGACTAAGTAGAATCGACCTGCCAAAGCTAGAGTAGTCTACAATTTCTTAAGGTTAGCTGGTTATTCTCGAAGGTTCATTAAAGGATTTTTAAAGATCACCGAACCAATGACAGATTTAACTAGAAAATGGTTGAATATTCAATAGATAGACAAGTGTAAGCAAAGCTTTCAAGAACTTAAGTCGTCTAGTCACAGCTTTAGTGTTGACTATACCTGAAAGACTAGACGATTCTGTCATTTACAGTCATACATCCAAGCTAGTCTTAAGATGTATGGTCAATTAAAATGTAAAAGTGATAGCCTATGCCTCAAGATAATTAAAATCGTATGTATAAAATTATACAACGCACGATATAGAACTTACAACAGTAGTTCATGCTTTAAATTTATGGCATTACTACATGTATAGTGGAAAATGTGATATGTATATGGACTATAAGAGTCTCAAGTAATTCTTTACCCAGAATGAGCTAAATATGAGACATTAGAGATGGTTGGAGTTAGTGAAGGATTACGATTATATGATTCATTACCACTCGGGTAAGGCCAACGTCTTAAGTAGAAAGACAGTGGGTCAGTTGGCGTCAGTGCTCACAGTACTAGAGCAGTTAATAAGAGCTTTTGAAAGTTTAAGATTGTAAGTTATAGTACCACCAAGTCAAGTTTCTATAAGAATGGCATCCTTGACGATTTTACTAACTCTCTGGGATCGAATTAGAGAAGCACAAGATAATGATCTATTTCTACAAAGGATCAAAGCCAAAGTTGGAATAGATAAGTGAAAGGACCTTAGTTTGAGTGCCAAAAGGCATTGATGTTCGAGAAAATAAAAAAAATGATGAGGAGTTGAGAAAGAAAATTTTGGAAGAAGCTCACTCGACCCCTTATGCAGTGCATTATGGAGGAACAATGATGTATCATGACCATCGAGGCACTTTTTGGTGGATGAGCATGAAAAAGGAAAAGTGATGTTTGTGGGAAAGTGTTTAATTATCAACAAGTCAAAGTAGAATATCAAAGGCCGTCAAGGCCATTGAATCCATTAGATATACCAGAATGGAAGTGGGAGAACATAACCATGGATTTTGTAGTAGGGTTTCACACTCAGTAAGAGGTTATTATGCAATTTGGGTAATAGTTGACGGATTGACCAAATCAGCTCACTTCTTACTAGTAAAGATGACTTTTCGATATACATCAATATGCGCAGTTGTACCTTAGAAGTGGTTAGATTGCATGGAGTCCCCACGTCTATCATGTCAAATAGAGATCTGAGGTTTATATCCAAAATTTGGAAAAGCCTACAAGTAGCTATCGGTACGAAGCTCAACTTTAGTACCGCTTACCATTCTTAATCAAACGGGTAGTCCGAGCAGACTATCCAAGTTCTGGAAGACATATTGCGGACATGAGTTTTAGATCTAGGTGGCAGTTGGGAATCTCACTTGCCATTGGTATAGTTTTTTTTACAACAACTTCTAGGCCACAATAAGAATGGTCGCTTGGAAAGCCCTATATGGTAGGAAGTAGGAATGAACGTGGTTCGGTTTGGATGGATTTTGACTTATTTTCAAACCAAACAATTTACAATAGTTTGGAAAATTCCAAACCAAACCATTTTTTTGCTGTTCGATTCGATTTTAAAGCACGATTTACTTATCAACATATTAGTAACACATTTAAAACAAGTTAAAACATAAGTAAATTGATCTAAAATTCTCAATACAATCTTAAATAGGAACTTTTTAAACCTAAGTATTATATTATATTAATATTTGTCTCAATTGTTACATTATATTAATATTTGTCATAGAACAAAATGAGAATAGAGAGAAATTGATAAAAATTAGTAAATAATTGAGTCCAATAATGAACTTGTCGGTTATATGCTAGTGTTGGATTTGACCAAAAAAAAATAAGTTAGTCCAATAAATTTAGTATTGCATTGTATTTTGCTCACTTTGTAAATGTATAGGTAAGAATTGATTTAATTTTAATTATAAAAAATAAAAAATAGTTCGATTTGGTTTAAGCGTTTTTTTAAATATTGAAATCTAAGCCAAACCATTTTCGAACGATTTGATTTAGTTTAAAATTGAAATATAGACGTGGACCCAAACCAACGATTTCAAACTAATGGATTTGATTCGGTTTGCGGCTTGGCGGTTTTTTGGTGCAACCTTAGGATGTGTAAATATCCAGTTCATTGGGATGAAGTCAGAGATAAGAGAGTGTTAGATCCAAAAATTATAAAAATGATAGTTCAGGCTATCAATAAAATAAGAGGTAGAATAAAGAGACGTACCAGATCGACAAAAAGTTATCTTGACAAAAGAAGAAAAGATTTAGAATTTAAGGTTGGCGACACTAAGTTTTCTTGAAAGTGGCCCAATTAAAGGTTTTCTTCGTTTCGGTGAAGAAAGGAAGCTAAGACCTTAGTTCATCGGACATTTCGAAATACTCGAAAAAATCAAGAATGTGGCGCACCGACTCACGTTTCCTCTAGAGATCTCGATAGTGCATAACGTCTTCCACATGTTTATGGTCAGAAGGTATATCCACGACTCTAGACACGTGGTAGACTACCAGTCTTTAGAAATGCAGAAATACTTATTTTATGAAGAGACTCCGATCAGTATCTCAGACAAAAAATTTCATGTGTTGAGAAACTGGGAAGTACCGTAACATAAAGTTCAGCGATGGAATCATGGAGTAGATGAAGCAACTTGGGAGAAAGAAGAAAAAATCAAAGCCTAGTATACCTCGCTCTTCGCCTAACAAAATTTCAAGACGAAATTGTTTTAAGGGGTAGAAGATGTAACACCCCAAATCTTTGATTAAGTTGAGAATTTCATTTATGACTTAAGTAAAGTTTTACATGTTTCTAGAAGGTCCATTCCAAATCTAATTAAAGGCCCATAATGAGAAAAGTCTATCTAAAGCCCTCTACAAAGAAAAGTTCAATCCAACTAAATGAAAATAAATTTTTATTTTTGACCAATGATTCAAATTTATTCTAATCAAGAACTAAATTTAGATTTAAATTTAGAAAATAGCTTATTTTTAAAATAATCAATTAGGAGTCATAAATACTATAAGCTTCTTAAAATTAAGATATTTAAATTCTATTCTTTTGTCCAATTTGATTCTACCAATTGTGAAGATACCAAATTTAAGAAAATGGATTTTCTTTTCTCCTTAGTACCTTACCTAAGAAATTGCACCAAGTTAGGAAAAACATTCCAAAACACATCCCCAAAGACCCCAAGTTCGGCCCATCCATCTCTCTCTCCTCACACACCCTCCCTTTTCTCTCGGCAAACACCCCTCCCCTCAAAGAAAGAAAAGCCAAGAGCCTAAAAGAATTTCTTACAAGTTTTAAAAGTTCTCTTTTTATTCAAGCAAACAAGGTAGTAATACATGTGTGAGTGGTTTAAATTCTTTTCATGTTACACGTTTATGGTTGATTGTATTGTGCTTAATATATTTATGAGAAATATGTGGTCAACCGGAAAAGAGAAAGAAGATTATTCCTTTGGAATAAAAAGGAACAAGTTCATTCCATGTTTGGGGTGTCCAAGAAATAGATATTATAGCTCAAGTTTTTGTAATTATGTCAAGAAAGAATTTTGGGTGTAAAAACCTAAGAGCTCTCCAAATTTTAAGAAATTATAATATGATATATTTATTGCTTTAAATTTGTTCATGGTTGAGATTGCACATTAAGGCATTCCTATTGAGTTTTTCCCAAACTCATTCATTCACTCGGTGATCTTGGATGAAGCTTGAAGATGAAAATGGATGCTTGGGAATAATAAAAATGAAGACAAATAAATAATTTTTGATAAGTTTTATGCTACTTTGAATGTTGCTAATCTTTTATTCAGAGAATCATTAATGTTTAAATTGTCTATCCACAATTATATATTGAACTTTTCTTGAGGTGAATTGAGGTTATAATTGAGTTATATGTTGCTAAGAATTGATTTGAAGTGATTTTAGATTATTTAAGTAGTTTTGTTCAGATTTTCCAGTGAGCAAGTCCAACTTTGAATGGTTCTTAGAATTGAGAATTTTCTATTTAGAATTTTGGGTGAAACCAACTAGGGTTTGAAATCCTAAGCAGTTTCTACCTCTGAGATTTTGAATCACTTCATTCGTGTGACTGTCGAGCAATATATGCACGTTTAGGTGACGATGGACATTTCTGACGAAAAATCTGTGTTGTATGCTTTATGTGTAAATTTGAAGGTATAAATGGATGAGTTAGATTCTAAATTTTTAGTATGCCTTAGTATTTTGTATGAGAACTCTCCACAAAATTTCATGATTTTATGTTGTGGTTTGAAGTATTAAATATGATAGGACTTGTGGAAGTGAAACTTTGATTTACCTTCTCTATGTGTATTTATTTATTGTCTATTGTTCGGTGAAATACCGCAAGCGTATGAGATCGTTGACAAGGACTATGATTTTAGCTTAATTTTTAAATTGAATACACACAATAAATATTTGGATCAAGAAAGTATGAAATTCTCTAAACTATAACTACGATTTAACTAAGTGCAAATATGGTTTTTTAGAGAAAAATCAAGTAAACGAGTTATGCCCGAATTCACCATTAGTATCTATTTTAATTCTCAAAATCCCACATTCTAATTCAATTTATGTTAAAATTGACAATTGATAATCCTAAGTTATTTAATAATCTCTTTCGAGTAGAATTAAATCTATTTTCATGTACCGCCCAAAATATTCCTATTTAAATTCGAATATACAAAAATGCTTTTAACCACAGGATTATCTTATTTGATTGCACCAAGCATAGGAAATTATTACTAATTTCTATAGGACTTAGTATTTAAAACCATAATGAGCTAATATATTTTGAACCTTCCGGAAACGAAAATAAATTACAAATACATTCAAACGGTGATCAATCATTCACACGGATATTAAAACCATGATATAAATCAAACAAACACAAATCAATATTAAAAACAGGAATTCTTGAATTAAAACTTCAAAATATGGTTTACATAATCATCCTTAGCATAAAGAGTTTAGCCCATCATGTTTGAATTACAAAAATTCATAATAAATGGAGAATTCATCACCCAAAATATTTGATTGCAAGAAGAAATTTGAAGATTAATTTGGCCTCCTTTAATGTCTTCAATGGATTGCCCAAGAATCCCAACTTTCTCTTGCTTGAAATTCCAATAATCTTGTCCGGATGAAGAAATTCTTGTAAAGATCTTGTGTTTTACCTCATTGTTCTCTCCAAAATTCGACTCCCAACCGTTGTAAGAGTTCTCCGATTTATATGGGTCCAATCAGGGTTGAATTTAGTCGCCTAAACCCCCCAAAACATGCCAAAAATAGATTTTAAATCAAATAAGTGTTTGGCCACGACACCATCACTCCATGCATCCTAAAAAATCCTAATCTAGAACTATCCCCAACCCTCCATCTCACACCACTCGTCACTACCTAATGTCCCTATACTAAAGTCCTCCAAAGAGGCGATGTACCTGGCCTTACCATAGCCTGATGGAATGAATTATTCCTGAAATATTTGTTCTTCACAAACCTTGTAGCCAAGGACTCCAAGTTGGATAAGAGTTTTTAAGCCTACTTAGCCTTGAGCACTTGGTAGAACAATTACAGTTCCCTAAAGACAATCCTTCGTCAAACTTAGGCTTGCACAACTCTTTCTACCCAATCCAATGAATTTTATGTTGCCCATTCACTGAAGCAATTTCAATATCGTGAAAAAGAGAGGGTGACAATCTAAAAAGACTCATTGTATAGGTCGGGATAGCTTGGAGAACCACTTTAATAAGCATCTCTCTGCCACCCGTCGAGAATTGTGACCGACGCCAACCCCTAATCCATCTCCAAATTTTCTCTTTTAGGACCGAAAAATATTTTCCCAAAAAATATTTTCCTCTAACTATCAATAACATTTAGTGAAAAAATAATGGCATATTTCTAGATTGATCTGCTAGCTGATACTTGACCATAAACATCAAGAATTTGCAAAAGTTTAAAACAATCTTTCTCATTTGCTTGCATAAATATTAGAGAACAAAAAGAATAAATAGTGACACAGGGGTCCCAGACCTTGCACACTATATCTCCATGATCACTCATTCACCTTGAACCATTCCCAAGAACTCCGAAAGTATTTCCCCAACCAATAAAAAACAAGTACGGAGATAAAAGATATCCATGTCAATACCTTTAGATGTTTTTCTCTACCTTGGGATCATACATTAATACAAAAGGCAAAGCTAGGAGTCGAGATGCGATTCCCAACAACATTCTCGCCATTTTCCGAGAAGCCCATATTAGCCATAACTCACAAAAAAATCCCAATTCAACTCGATCATAAGCTTTGCTCATGTCAAGCTTTACTTTCATGAAGCCTTTACGCTAACCCGACTCTCCATATAATCAAACGTAACACTTCAAAGGCCACCATTATATTTTTAGAAATTTGGTTGGCCGTGCACAAATGTACTTTGATTTTTTAGTCAAGCCCTAGTAAAATTCTTATTAAGTATGATAGCCAGAGTTTTAGTCACCAAGTTGTAGAGCACATTGCACAAGCTAATAGGTCAAAAATCTGCCACTGTTTCTGGTACTACATTTTTTGGGATAAGAACCAATTTTATCATTCACTTCCTTAACTGATCGCCCATCGCCCATCATTCATCATTTGAAACTTCTAAACATGCAGCCCCAACCTACACCCCTACTAAGTCCCAATATTTTTGTTTTATAGAACATTGCATGAAAACCATCTGGTGCGGTGCTTTCGTTGGACTCATATCATTCAACATTTTTCCACCTCCTCAAATGTAAAGGTTGGTGCAAGTAAATCTATATCTTCCTCAAAAATGCTAGAGTCAACTCTCTTCATTCCATCCTATATCTCATCATCCAACTACCCCATACTTTCAAATTTTTGCCTAAAATAATCTCTTTTCTATCCTCACAGTGTCATCTCCAACTTCTTGGCAATCCCCGTATCATCTTTCAACTTCGAAATAAAGTTTTCCTAACTTCAAAATTCAGCAGGCTTGTAGTAGAGAAAATAATGCCTCTGTCCTGCTCAAGAGTACGTCACAAAAAGAGTATTTTAACTTGCTTAAAGTTCTATTTTTGACACGTATCGTGGGATCTTTATGGTAAAATTTTGAGCCTTAAAATAATGGTCATAAATATGAGAAAAGAGGGCAGCAAAAGGATTGGAAAATTGATGAGAAAAATGAGGCAAAACATGAGATTCTCCATATGGGCCAAGCTTTGGCGATTTTCATGCAAGAAGATGTAGAAAATTGGTGGGCACTCTATTGAAGACAATCAAAGATAAAGAAATTAATCTTCAAGGTTCTTCTTCTTGTAATTATGAATTATGGTTGATGAATTCTCAAATTAAATTTTTTTTTTTAACTTCGATATGATAGCTAGAACTTTTTGTGCTAAGCATAATGATGTAAACCGTATGTTGAAATTTTAATTCAAGAATTATCTTTTTAAATCTTAATTTTTATTTATGGATTGCTATCAAGTCTTAGTTCCGTTTGAATGAATGATCAACTTTTGAACATGTTCGTAACCTATTTTACTTTCGAGAGATTCAATTTGGGTGTTAACTCATTATTAGAAACCAACACAAAGTCCTATACAAATTAGACATCATATACTTTGTGCAATCGAAATACATAATTTTGTAGTTGAATGCTTTTTTGTATATTCGAATTGAGACTAACAATGTTTTGGATCGTATATGAAAATAGGTTTTACTTTACTTGAAAGAGATTGATAGACAATATAAGATTGTTGATTATAAATTTTAGCATAAATTGGATTTAAAGTAAGAATTTAAAAATTATAATGGATACTAATGGTGGAGTCGGATTCGTAACATATCGTTTCTTATAATTTTTTCTCAAAATCATATTTGCAACTAGTTAACTCATTTGTTATAATGTAGAAACTATCATTGTCACTTGTTTCATTCATATATTGTGTATATTCGATTTAAGATCGAATTGATCAAAATTAAGCTACAATCTAAATTCTCGTGGGACAATACTCTTTACTCCTTTTTACTATTACTTGTCAATGAACTCGTATGCTTACGAGATTTCACTAACCAATGTTTTAGGGTCATTGCCGGAGATTTAAGATATTTATCTTGAATCCTATAAATTCTAGTTTAAATTTGAATTTTGATTTTCTTTGGTTACTTCTAATATCTTTCTTGTTAATATTCCATTGTGCTCTTTTTATTTTTTCAAGCATATGCATTTGACACATGCAAAATTTGGAAGGTCTCGGCCTCTTCTTGTTTGATCTCGAGATCGTGAGAAATTTCATACAACAAAGAAAAGAACATGAAGACATAAGAAAGTGGGAGCAAGAATAGACAATGACAAATGGATGTTCTCAAATACCTCTACTAGTTATGATTGATGAGGAAGATTTGTCGATTAGGGAATTCATGACCCCACCAGTTGTTCAAAATCAATCAAGCATCGTATCCTTTGTATGGGCAACCAAACTTTCAACTATTACTGGATGCAATCAATTTAATTATAGAATCATATCCAGTTTTTATGGAAAATCAAATGAAAATACACACGTCCATATTTTTTGCATTATGGAGCTTTATAGTAAGTTCACTTACAAAATACAGGTGTTATTGTTTCCACATACATATAGAGATGGAGCGAGGGACTTGTTAGACTCGCACCCCGCAAACAATATCACTACATAGAATGACCTGGCTCAGAAGTTCGCTACCAAAAACTTTCGATCGCGAAGGTTGCCAAACTGAAGTACGGCATATCCATATTCAAACAACTTGACTCAAAAAGTTTTCACGAGCTAGGAAGAGGTTCAAGGAATTATTTTGCAAATGCCCTAACCATGCCATCAAGAATGGATTTCAATTTCAATATTTCCATGCAGGGTTACTTTCAGTTAGCCGATCTATGATTGATTTATCATCTAACAGGGTGATTAAAACAAAGACAGTCTAATAGTAGGGATGATAAAAAATTCGCCCCCATCTCATCCCGCCTTGCCATGTCTTCGCCCCGTTGCTATCCCTATCTAGGAGGCTTATGCATTGTTTGAGACAATGGCTAAAACTAGTGCTATGTGGTTATTAGATATGTAAATACCCAAGAAAACTATCGAACTTCACAATGTTGACATCATTGTAGTATTATTTGTACAAATGGAAGCTTGGACAAAGAGGATGGACATTGTCACTCACTCAGTCAACATGGTTCACAATCATATTCTTGTTTGTGAAGGTTGTGGGGCCAACCACCAAACTTCAGATTGTTCATTGACAACTACTTTTACATCTAATACTGAGGATGTCAGTTATGCACAAAAATTTCTGCATCAACAAAATAATCCCCACTCCAACACTTATAATTTAGGTTGGACAAATCATCCAAAATTCTCTTGGAGAAACAATCAAAATAACGTAAATTAAAATAAAGGCAGACCATCCAACATCATCACGAGAAAAAGTCTTTGTTGGAAGATCTAATATATTAGTACATTACAAAAATTGATAACACTTTATAGCACCAACAAGCATCTATAAAAATCTGGAGACTCAGGTGGAACATATAGCTGTAGCATTAATTGATAGGACACAAAGCACTAAGATAGTAATATTGAAACCAATTTGAAAGAACATGTGAAAACAATTACTACTAGGAGCAAAGTAGAGTTACCTGAAATCCATGTTAAAAGACTTGTGCCTACAATGAAAATATATCTATCACCGATGAGGAACAAGTGAAACGGTCTGAATGAATTAAAGAAGTAAGTCCAAAATAGAATTCAGAAACTCTATAGGTTAAGGCATCTAGCTTCAGACCGGGACACTCAATATTGGGACTTATGTTTTCTAGAACACCTGGCACATTCGGATAAATCATCTCAACTTGGCATTTCTATCTCTCATTACTGGACTTTGCGGATTGCTATGAGTGGATCTATCCCTAGAAATCACTATAGTCAAACAGCTAAGTCCTATTGGCTGAAGTACAATTAGAAAGTTCGAACAATTCATTGCCAGGCAATTGGGGTCAGCCTGCGTAGAAGGTCCAGCTATTGATGCTGAAAATCCCAATTTTGCATAAGACGACCTGATGAACTCCAGGCCCACAAGACTTCACATCACAGCGGAATCGCTCGCAGTACATTGATAAGTATATTTTGTGCACTTATTCAAGTCTTTAAACTAAGTTTTTAAGAGTAAGTTGAGTTATTGAAGTGAATATCAGGAGCCAAACATTGGAGGATGAGGAAGAAGATAAAATAAATAAGTTTAAGGTGTTTTGGAGTGACAATGAAGAGTTGAATCAATGGATCAAATACCGAGAAAGCCAAATAACCGAATTGAGAAACTACCTCATCAAGCATGTACGAAAATTCGAGCACAAATTTTGATATTAAAATATTCACAAGGAAAATAATATACCATTGAAAATATAATTGAATTACGAGTCCAATGCTTTTACGGATCTCAATTTGAAGTTTTCTAAAAGAAGTTATAACCATTTGAAAACAGTACCGCAGAGAAAAAAAAGTTGAGTGGGCGATCGCCCAAGCTTAAAGCTAGGCGATCGTCTGAACGTAATTTCATCAACAAAATGAATTTTGGTTGGCTTGGGCGATCGCCGGGTTTGCACCGGGAGATCGCCAGATGTAATTTTGTGAGACGCAAATTTTGTTTCTTTTTGAGTTCAACTTCAATTAGAAAACTTTTTAGGACACGATTTTAAAGATTTTTGTGGATCTTTTGGGCACCATTAGAGAACTATAAATATGAGTTATTAACTCATAACAAAAAAGCCGGATTAGAGCCGATTTGGAAGCCAATTTAGAGAGAAAATCAAGAAACGAAGATCAAGATTCATCCTTTCAAGATTAAAACGAAGATCAAGTTCAAGATTTCTTTTCTTTAAAGTTTTCTTTATATCCGGGTGATGGCTTCTATGTTTTCTTCTTCTTTTCATTTTCATCTTCTTAGTATGTTAGGTTAAATTCTTTTAATGATAGGATTACAATGAAGCTTGTAATTTAAATTCTTCTATCCAAAGACTTGGTTTTTGACAATTTATTTCAATATAGTTTTGAATAATTACTTTTGATTTATTTGAATCTACAATTATGTGCGCAATAATTGTTTGAGTGTTGTGGTTTGTTTTACTATCGAAAGATCAAAAGCAAGCTAGACAGTATTTTAATTAGCTTAAAGTTCGATAGGGGATAGAAATATACCGCTATGCTTTAGGTGATCTTTAATTATTCATAGAAATTTAATGCTTTCATTTGTATTCGCATTCGTCATAGAGATATAGTCAAGTCATACATATGAATATGTTTAATTTTATTCGAGAGAAACTGTTAAACAATCTAGGGATATTGATCTTCATAACTGATGTATTGTGTCAAAACTAAGAATCAAGATAGAGGAATTAACAATTATAAGTGGATTCGGGATTCTAGTATTTTTTTTTCACGTTAAAGTAATTTTCATTAACCAAATTTTTAGTTATTTGAATTATCATCATTTAATTGTCTTTAGTTCATATTTTAGTAGTCTTTAAATACCAATTTTTCAAAGTTCATTAGATTCGGTTAAAGTTATTGTAATTGAAATTGAACTATCTAAATCCTTGTGAGAACAATACTTGGACTCATAATCCATTTTATTACTTGTGCGATCCGTACACTTGCGGAATATTAAACACATAAAATTGCCGACAAGTTTTTGGCGCCATTGCACGAGAGGATTTAGTTTTAGTTCTTTTTCGTTATTTTAACACTAATTCGAATTTTATTATTTAAATTTTTATTATTAATTTTTTTAGTTTATTTCAGTTTTCTCTTCTTATTTTTCAGACCACAACACAGTATGGAAGATCAGAAGAATGATGAAGACAATATGCTTGTTGGAGACTTTTTTACTCTACGATCATCTAGAGCCAATCTAACATTGATGATGACAACATGCTTTTGGAGATTTCCTTGCAATGCATCATGCCAATATAGCGAGATATGAGACTACTTAAAAATTGATGAGGACAACATGCTTTTTGAAGATTTCCTTGCAATGTAGCATGCCAATATAGCGAGATATGAGGCTACTTGTGATATTGATACGGACAACATGCTTGTTGGAGAATTTATTGCAGATTATCCAAATTTCTCTTGGAATGATAACTACAATAATATCGGACCACAAGGTCCTCGGTTTAAGCACGAGAAAGAGAAATTCACTAGAAGACATTCTCGGTAAATTCATCGAAAAAACTAATAAGTTCATGAGACAGACATAGATCAATTTTCAAAATCAATGTGCTTCAATAAAAAATTTGAAAATCCAGATGGGTCAGATAACAATTGCTATATTAGGCAGAGTGCTAGGTACGTTGCCAAGCAATACAGAGGTGAATCTCGAAGAAAATGTTACGGCTATTACTACCAAAAGTGAGGTTCAATTACTAGAAATTCATGTAAAGAGGCCAGTTGCAAATAAAGAAAAGGTACCATCCAATCAAGAGGAACACGTGGAATGCAGGAAGCGAGCGACGAGATATTAAAAGAGTTCAGGTACACCACAGGTTAAGGCAACCATTCCTATCAAAACATATGAGTCTCCGATCCCATCACTTCAGAGATTACAAAAGCACAAGTTAGATAAGCAATTCTCCAACTCTCCTCTTTCTTCCAAAATTGATTTTTGTGATCAACGTCGATGAAGAAGTTGAAGTTTTCGTAGTTGTATTCAAACAATGTGCTACACTAAAACCCTATTTTTATGAGGAGCAGAAATTCAAATTTGTGAGGATAAACAAAAAATTATGTAAAGTCAATAGATGCAAGCAAAGTAGGTCCTCCAAAGTACTATTTAGAGTGCCGTAAAGCAACCATACAATAAGTCAAGCTAATGACTATAAATAAGTGCTTAATGGGAGGCAACCATTTTCTAACCCTTTTATTTACTTGATTTATATATATTAGTTTTAATTTGATTAAATAATGCATTAGTTCTTATTTTATTTATTATTTATTTTTGTAAAGCCTCACCAAGTTAATCGCAGGATGCTCCACTTTGCAAGGCGCATGAGTCCCAACACTACATCTGAGTCCACTTCAACCAGTCAGATACATCGTCTCCACATCTATCTCTGGGGAGTAACTAATCTTTTCTCTCATTTATTTGCTTTATTTTGTTATTACATTGGGGACAATGTAATGTTTTAGTTTGGAGGTGGGTTAAGTATCAGGATACTTAATTGATGAATTTTGAACTTGCTTATTTTTTGGGTCTATATAACTGCAAATTTTGATTTTAAAAAAATTTTGATTTTATTTTTAAAAAAAAATATTTACTGTTTCATTTTTTCAAAAAAATAAATTTTTTAAAAAATAAATACTCTAGCTATTGTTGAATATCTTGCCGCCAATGATGATATTTGTTTTCATTTAAATACGTTTTTAGTTAGAATATTAGACAAGATTTTAACTCGTGCTTTTACATGAATACTTATCTATGTTAGACTATATTTGAAGCACGTAGCTACTATTGACTTATAACTGATATAGAAATATGACTTGATTGTTTGTGTTGATATTATTGACCTAGGATTTCTGTTCTTAAATTTTTAGACTAGTAACCAAACTATTTGAGAACAGTTTGAGGGTGTTAAAGTTAGTATATATTTTTGTAGAATTTTGATGGTTTGGATTTTCTGGGTCTCATCTTTGGTTGAATAGGTTGTAGTTAAGGAATCTAAATCGAACACTACTAATTGCTAATAAATAAGAATAAAATATCTAACTCGAGCAATTAAGCATGTTAGGGTATTTTGAAACCTGGTGCCCTAAGGTCATCTGAATTGGGAGTCATCGGCCCAAAACTCGTTACATGAGTAAAAAAAAAAAACTTACATCTTCACTTCTTTTATAGCATGTGGGACTAGAGTAATTACGTGCATTAGGGTATTTTAAAACACGGTGTCCTGTGGTATCTGACTTGGGAGTCATCGGCTCAAAGTTCACTACAATGGTCACATAGAAAGCTTGTGAGAGAGAAATATTGCACATGATGTAAGACTGTTTACATGAGTAAAATAAATAAGTAAAAAAAAAGTTAAAAGTGCTCGGTAAGGATTGCTAGATTAGAACCTAAGAGACTGAACATGAAAATTTAGAAATCACTCACCATCCTAGTTCTAAGAATACAAGATTCTAATTTTTATCACTTTATTTGAAAAAGTATTGTGTTAATCAGTATGAACCAAATTTGCTAGAACACCTCAGAATTAGAGAGAAAAGTATTAGAAGTATGATAAATTACAAGAGGTATAAGGAATAAATGACTACAAAGGGTTCGAGATTATAAAAATATCAACAACACAATATTGGTTATGGTCTAATATAAGTTTGTTCAATATTTGGCTATTCACACACTCACAAAAGGTCGAACATTGGATAAGTAAAAAATAATAATTATTTGTTGTATTGTTTAATATATTTTTAAAAGTGTTACTTTATATTCGAACATGAGGCATATGGTAAGAAATTTAACATTAACTCCGTTTCTGATTATTCTCTTAGCTTAGTTTAAATTTGTAGTTTTCGATGACAAACAAATGTTTAGTTTGGGAGTGTTTGATAAGTGTATTTTTACAATTATTCGGGCATTTAAACTAAGCTTTTATCTCATTATTTTATTGATTTTATACTTAATTTAGTATATTATTCTTCCTATTTCGCTTTTGGACCCGTTTATAAGCAAATGGAGAAGAATGGACAAAAGAGCAACAATTTGGTGAAATTGACGAGTAAGTTGAGTTTTTGAAGTGAATATCAAGAGCCAAATATTTTAGGATGAAGAATAAGATAAAATAAATAAGTTTAAGGTGTTTTGGAGTGACAATAAAGAGTTGAATCAATGGATCAAACACCGAAAAGCCAAAGAACCGAATTGAGAAACTACCTACCAAGCATGTGGAAAAATTCGAGCACAACTTTTGAAATTAAAATATTCACAAGGAAAATAATATACCATTGAAAATATAATTGAATTACGAGTCCAACCCTTTTTACGAGATCTCAATTTAGAGTTTTTACAAGAAGTTATGGTCATTTGAAAAACGATGCTTGTTGAGAAAAAAAAGTTGAGATGGACGATCACCCAAGCTTAAAGCTAGGCGATTGCCCGACAAGTAATTTCATCAACAAAATGCATTTTGGTTGGCACTCGACGATCGCTTTGGGTTTGCACTTTGGGTGATTGCCCGGTGTAATTTTAGCGACGTGGATTTTGTTTCCTTTTTAGTTCAACTTCAATTAGAAAACCTTTTGGGACACGATTTTAATGATTTTTGTAGATCTTTTGGGCACCATTAGGGAACTATAAATATGAGTTATTAACTCATAACAAAAATCCGGGTTAGAGCCGATTTGGGAGCCAATTTAGAGAAAAAAATAAGTAACGAATCAAGAAACGAAGATCAAGATTCATCATTTCAAGATTAATACGAAGATCAAGTTTAAGATTTCTTCTCTTTCAAGTTTTCTTCATATCCGGGTGATGACTTTTATGCTTTTTTCTTCTTTTTATTTTCTTCTTCTTAGTATGTTAGGTTAAATTCTTTTAGTGCTAAGATTATGATGAAGCTTATAATTTAAATTCTTCTATCCAAAGACTTGGTTTTTGACAATTTATTTCAATATAGTTTTGAATAATTAATTTTGATTTATTTGAATCTACAATTATGTGCGCAATAATTGTTTGAATATTGTGGTTTGTTTTACTATCGAAAGATCGAAAGCAAGCTAGACAATATTTTAATTATTTTAAAGTCTGATAGGAGATAGAAATATACCGCTATACTTTACGTGATATTTAATTATTCACAGAAATTTAATGCTTTCATTTGTATTCGCATTAGTCATAGAGATATAGTCAAGTCATACATATGAATATGTTTAATTTTATTCGAGAGAAACTGTTAAACAATCTAGGGATATTGATCTTCATAACTGATGTATTGTGTCAAAACCAAGAATCAAGATAGAGGAATTAACAATTATAAGTGGATTCGGGATTCTAGTACTTTTCTTTCTTTAAGTTAAAGTAATTTTCATTAATCAAATTTTTAGTTATTTGAATTATCATCATTTAATTGTTTTTAGTTCAGATTTTAGTAGTCTTTAAATACCAATTTTCCAAAGTTCATAAGATTCAGTTAAGATCATTTTGCTCAGGACTAACAAAAGTTTATGTTGGGAGTTTGATAAGTATATTTTATTCACTTATTTAGGTCATTTTGAGAAGAATTTTGTGGGGCATTTCGAGCGGTTAGAATAAAAACTATATTGATTTTATCTTATTTCTTGTGTTTAGGAACAAAACCAAACATGGATGAAAATTAAGGTGAAATTGAGGCAAACAGAGCTAAATTACGAGAAATTTTACTTAGATGAACGCGGGACATTGTTCGAACATTGAAGATCCTCTCCCGAGCAAAGTTGGGAGAGAAATGAAGAGAAAAAAGACCCTACAAGCTGCTCGAACGCCTTCCAGGGCCTGCAGCAGATAAAAATGAGGCCTTTGTCCACTTGGGCGGACGTCACACATAGGGTGTTTAACTTGGTTAGAGTTCTAATTTTGGTAGGTGTAGTACGGTATTTGGGGTACGGTTTTGAACCCTAAATTAAGGGTTATAAATAGGAGAAAAGAGGCAACAAAAAGAGTTTGAAAATTGGAGAGAAAAATGAGGCAAAACACGGGATTCTTGCAAGAGATTCTTCGTTCGGGCAAAGCTTCAATGGTTTTCACAACAAGATTGTGATCAATTAACAATATTTTTAGAACCTCCTAAATGAAGACTCAAATAATAAAAAAATTAATTATCGTGATGCAAATGGTAGTAAAAATTTAATAAGGATTTGAGTACTATTTGAAGTAGTACACAATGATTGTAGATCCAAAATTGCCATCACCCATTATTTATTTAGGAAAATTATTTCAATGTATGTGTGTGATTTTATTCTTGTTATAGTGTGTTGGAAAGAGTATTTTTTGAAGTTCAAAAGTACTTATTAAAGAATAAAAGTGCTCTTATTTATATTTATGGTTAATGGCTAAAGTCAATTGATCACTTTTTGACTAAAAAAAAAAACAGCTTAAAAAAACTGTTTTAAAGAAGCTCAAATTTTGAGCTTCTCTAAAAAGTTCTAATTGAGCTTTTTACGAGAAGTTGTAATTAAAAATCAACAAAACTATCATTAATACATTAAAAAATATTAATTTATTTACCATATTAATATATTAATTTATTTACCACATTAATTACTTATAACAAAATACCACTTCATATATTTATATAAAGTGAAAAATATATATTGACGTGTTAAATAATATAATACAAATTACACATAATATGTTTGATTTAAATAATTAAATAATTTTAAGTAATATAATATATACTAAAATAATTATATTATTACAAGTAATATATTAATTTTAATAGTTATTATAAGATATAAAAAAATATTATTTATTTTAAAAATAATAATATGAGATATGTAATAATTAATTACTATTTAGTCAGATATATTAAAATAATTGTGTAATTATAATTAAATTAATATATTAATTTTAATAGATATTATTATATAGGATATAAAAATATTATTTATTTTAAAAATAATATAAGATATATAATAATTAATTATTATTTAGTCAGATAAATATAAATTTTATACAAAAGTATACAACAAAATACTCAATTTAATATTCAAAACATTTTTTGAATTCATATCCAAACAGTCAATAGTTTTCTAACAAAAGTTCTACTGCCAAAAGTCGTACTATCAAAAACTCTATTGCTAAATACTCTACTCACAATAGTTGTACCAAACAGACCATTAATATCGTTCATTATGCACGAGGTTCTTGTGACTGAAAGATTTGACAATAAAATTAATATAGTGAAAACGTAAAAGAATCAAATAATTCGAGATCGACAAATAGTTGATTTCTGCTCAACTAATAAATTAATATAGTAAAAACGTAAAAGAATCAAATAATCCGAGTTGGACAAATAGTTGATTGCTGCTAATAGCAATTCAGATCTAGAATTGAAATATAACTTTTCATTATATTAATTTTAAGTGAAACAAAAGCCAACTGGATACACTATTGTGCCTGTGATTAATTGAAGACCTAATATCAAGCTTAATTAAAATTGCATCTATAGTCCCTAATAATTATTAAAAGGAGAATTTGGTGCAAATAGTCTCTAATCTTTGCACTCAGTGCAGAAATAGTCCATAACATTTGGTTTTTGGCACAAACATATCTAACTTATATGTTTTAATGTGCAATTAATCATTATTTGATGAAAAGACCAACACGCCATTAATTTTAATTAGAAAAAATTATAGTTGAGTTACTAATCTTTGCAAAATATGCAAACATGTTTGGTAATATTCTGTCCTATAAAACAAGCGGGTATATTTGAAGGAGGGCTACCTTTCTCTAGATGATGAGAAGCCATCCTTGATAAATAAATAAATAAATAAAAATCATGAGAAAAGGGCTGCCACTTTGAAAGTGTGAAAGTCACTTCTTATATATTAATCGCTATGCAAACACAAAATAAATGTGTAAATTTTTCAAAAAAAAAAAAAAAAAAAGCCAGAGTTGAAATAAAAAAAAAAAAAAAAAAAATTCATTCACGCTTGGCATGTCAAATATTTTCTTCATAAAAAGGACAACTAAGATGATGGCTGGTTTGAAACTCTATTCTATAAAAGGTTATGTAATTTAGAGGGTGATATTGATTTGTCTCAATATTATTGATCCTATTTTGATTATTTATTCACACACTACACTCCTCTTCATGATTAATATATGAGATTTTGAACTGTGTTAACAATTTTCTATGACCAGGGCTGACCAGAAAGATGATTGGGATTTCTTCAAAGTTGCTCATGAATTTTGCATTTATATTTTTAAAAAAATTAAATTAAAAAAAAACGTTTTCTTTGAATTATTTGTTTCTTTTTTGCATTCAATTGTTTTAGGATTATAAGTCTTATTTTCTTGTCCCACTTTAAAAAGAGTTCAACCTTAAAAGAGTATTTATTTCATTCGGTTAGCAAATAAGTCCTTATATCTTCATCTTCTTCCTTTTCTTTTCAAAACCCTAAAGCCCCAAATTTCTCTTGTGTTAATCTCTTGATTTCTCTTGATATAACTTGATCTTGCAAGAGTGTTTAGGAAATAATCAATGGCAAGGTCAAAGACCACCACTCACCACCAGGAGATTTGATGTAGCCGCCACCGCAATGCAATGACCACGAGTTGTTCCTCCCAAGCAACCACACCTCCACCACCACTAGTGGTTTCGCCTCCATCTTCGCAACACCGCCTTTGCTGCTGCCACCTGTTCCACTTTCTTCGGCTCCTCAACCAACAACCGCCGCCAGTGAAGTTTCTTCTACCGCCTCCATTCCCACACAAGTCACGAGTAAGGAGAAGTTTGATGAGGACACGGGGGTTCGATCATGGGCGAGTCTCAATCTAGTAGTGAGTTCGAGGGCGGTTCGAGGGAGTCTCCATAGATTGAGCATCATGAAGAAGAACAACATAAATCAGGCTCAGATTTTGTAGATGAAAATGTTGACTAAGAAGAAGAGTCCACGAATGGGAAAGATGACAACTTAAGTCTTCAAGAATATGTCCTCATTAGGCTCTCATGCGCACAGAAGGGTAAACAAAAAATTGATGAACTTTCGAACGTTTCTGATCTTCCCACTGAACATCAGAATGTTGGGCACCCATCCTCCGATGTTCCAACTTCAGCCACCCATCCTCAATTGTTCGAAAAAATCTTGCTTCGTAAAGTTAACCATGTCTTCACTCCTCTGAATTATAGATTTGGGACTCTTGATGCACAAGCTCAATTTCACAAATTTATTTCAAATCGGGATTTTGTGATGGAATTTAATGTCAAAGAAGATGTCCTTAGAAAGGCTGATCTTGTTGAATTAATTGAGCATTGGGGTATACAAAAATTGTTGGATTGGACTGGGAGACCTTGTGAAAAATTGATCAAAGAATTCTTGGCTAATAATTCTCGACAGATTAAACAGCCGGGTAATAATTTTAGGTGGTCAGTCTATATTAGGGGTCGGCTAGTACCATTTAGTCCTTCCAATCTTCGTCGTTGGCTTGGGTTATCACCCATAACTGAAGGAATAGATGATGAATTTAAAGCAGCCATTGATACTTTGGCCTTAGAACTCACTGGAAATCCTTAGCCTACGGGAAAAATGACTACCGCATTGCTAACCCCTAAGTATAAGGTGCTTTACAAAATTGCCTTGCACAACATTGATCCAATTTAGCATAGGTCAAACATTGGGATGGATAAGGTTGAGTTTCTGTACAAACTTGGCACCCTCCACCCACTGGATATTGCTACAATTATTTTTGACAAAATTGTGTTCATGGAGACCCGTCAAGCATACTCTAGGATGTTGCCTTTTCTTGGTTTAATTCATGCCTATCTCGAGCATCACATAGTTCATACACTATCCGATAATTTTGAGCGTCATCACAGTTTATAAAGGCTTTACTCGTGGCCTTGGCCGAGCGGACTGGAACTCCTATACCAGAAGAATATCAAGATGCTGCCATGAATCCTCCTCAAAATCCTGATATTGGTCCTGATGGAACTCAACATCCTGATACTAGTCTTGAGCATTGTCCGTGTACTGACCTTGATGCTGACGTGTCTCCACATCCAGATGCTGCTCCTTTGCCTTCGTGCACCAAGCACAAGAAGAGAACCTAGACTGGTGGTTCGAAAAAGAAGACCCGCAAGAGTGGTTAACACTAAGTATTATGTGGTTGGTTGTTTTCTCTATTTTGCCATTAGAACTTTCTTTAAATTAGTTTCTTTCGTTGCTTTCGTTTTTTGCTTTGGCCCCTCTTTATTACAAAAAGGGGGAGTAGTAAATTAGGAAATACTTTTGCTTGGTAATTAGGAATTAATTTAAATTAAATATCTTGCATTTAATTTTGGTAATTAGGATTTATTGCTTTTAATGAATCTCATGTTCTTGAATCCAATTTGCCTGCTTGCTCACCTCAAAAACAACTTGATATAATTTGATATAAATTTTGTAATTAAGAGATGCCAAAGGAAGATTGTTGGAGAATCTGGCTTTGGCAAACTTAATTATATTTTATTTATTGATATGAGCTAATTAAGATTCAATGATTATCTAATAGTTGTATGAAAACTGGAAACCTTAATGCTATATTTATCCCAATCTATTTATCAGTTTTAGTTATTCTTCCTTATCAGTTAAATAAATGATTGAATAAATTGCATGTTTAAGCATTCTAATTGATCTAGGCTTCTAAGTAGATAAGATATTAAAATATTATCTTTTTATTTATCTACTTAAATGAAAATATATAACTGGATTTATTTTCATTTTCTTGTGATATATCTCACCTTATCTTTTATAAAGTCTATTTAAACTTAAAGATTTTGTCTTATCTATGTATACGATAAATATTAAGTCATTACGTTTAGAAAAAAAATTTGTACTATAAATAAGACAGGTGGTATTCCAAGAATTCTATGAACTTTGAAAGCAAAGATACTCAAGCATCTAAGAGCAAATCATTTATGAGTTGAGAGTTCAAAGAAATATTTAAAAGTCCAAACTCGATCAAAAATTCTATTTTTGTTCATTTTTTAGAACGGCTCTGAGAAATCGGGCGTTGTAGAAATCCATCGTGAGAGAGAACGGCATTTCGACGGCAAGATAAGAACCGGGTCCTTATTCCGATTTGTGGAATTAATGGGAACACTCGTGGAATGAACCAAGATCAAGACCAAGTACTTGATTGGATTCCTTGACTAGTTGAAGAAGATATAAAATGTAAAAGTTTTATTATTGTTTTAACTAAGTTTTACTTTTGTAAATTAGTCGATAAAGTTTTAGATTAAGTTTAAAATTGTAATTTCAAAAATTGAGACATGTAACCTGTTTTAAAATAGTGAATTTATTTACCCGTGGCATAGGGGCACGTAGATGTTTCCTTTAGGGGTTTACCACGCTATATCCAGTGTTAATCAATGTTTTAATCGTCTTACATATTAACTATCTTGAAACTGCAAAAACGTTCAGTGAAATGTTCTGACGTTCAACAAACTTTCATCAACATCAGAAAATTAAAGTGAACGTTGTGTTTTTTTAAAAAAAAAATATTTACAGACTTTTAGTAACAACCTATTCAACCCCCCTTCTAGGTTGATTGTTAACTAGATTTAAAACTAACATTAAATATGCCAGGACTTTAGATGCAAAACTATGATTTACCTTCACTGTTTGTATTTAGTTATTGTCTATCTATCAAATTACTAGGAATGTAGAGATCATTAGAGTATGGCTTGTTAAGGAAAATTAATTTAGTGGAATGTAGATAAACCTCTTGAGAGTGTTAAGTTCTTTATTTTTTTTTATTTTCTTCTTATTTTAGTTATAAGTTCATGGTTGGATGATTTCTCGAATTTAAGTGACGATATTAAATCTCGGTTGAACTTAATGAATGAAGGTTAGAGCTTGAGTTTGTAATGATTGAAATAAAGTTTTAAGAGGTAGTAAGTAAATTCGAGGGGCTCAAGTTGAAAATGCAAAACTAAAAGACTCATTTACCTATCAACAAAGAATCTAAAGCTCATTGTAGAGTGGTAGACTAAGTCATGTTATATAATGCAAGATTTTTTTTTTTTTTTTTTTTTTTGCACTAGTTATACACACATTCAAGCTAAGAAAAGTAAGAGACGCACCAAAGTTTCAGGAAGAGATTTCGGGGGTTCACTGACCGCTTGAGCAACCCTCGTCTCCCTTAAAAGAATATTCTTCTTTTGTTTGCCTAAGAAGTATATCATAATTACATGCTAAATGAATTATGTTTCTTAATTACGTGAAATTATTTGATATTGTAAATGAAGGAAATAGTTAAAATGTGAAAGATTCTCATGGCTCTCTTTTTTTTTTACACGGCTACCATCCTCGACCCACATATATGAATTTACTTAAGAAAATATATGAGTTATGTAACTAAAAATTTTCAAGTTTATGCAGATTATCCTTAACATTTAATTAATCTCATTTAAGAATGTATCTAATTACCTTGCACAATCAAGAGAATGCTATAACTTATGTTTTGAAAATATTCTCATTGTTTTGGACTTGAATGTATTGGAACTAGGACAATATAGCTAGAACAAAGCTTACGACTAGAAAACCACAGTTTGAGAAACCTGTGAGAGGGCAAGCAAACGCAAAAACAAGCGTCACGAGAACTTTAGGTCGGACCTTCTCTCGACCAATACATTAGCACTTTTTATAGCTTGTGGCAAGATCTTAAAAGCCTCGATCCATGAGTTCGAGCGGTAAGAAGCCATCGATCATTTGTTGAGTACTACTATCAACCGGATAGAAGTGCGTTTGGGCAATAATGTGAAGAAGGAAATGTTGAAGCAAGACCCCAACCACAACGTTAGGATGTTTTGCCTTAACCTCACTAATCGTTGGGATTATTACAAGGACCGGTTCACTAGGAGCAGTAGTGATGAGTTGGATGCACCTTTTGAAGCACATGTCAATCAAATGTTACTTGATAGCAAATAATAGTCAAAGTAAAATACCTTCGATTTTATTTGTTTCCATCATGTTATTTCCAACCAGACTTTCTTGTTGAGCACACAGTTAGACTTTGAGTTGTAGCTCTAGTTTCTTTTCTTGTTGAATTTTGTGTTATTGTTTTTCTCTCTAGTTTCTTTTCTTGTTGAATTTTGTGTTATTGTTTTTCTAACGCTATCTTGTCTCTTACACTTTTTTTAATTTACTTTTTAATGAAGTTTTCATTTTTTTCCTCAAATTGTGATAAGATAGTATTAATGTCGCCTAATAGGTGAATTTTATTTTTATGTCTAAAGAAAATAGAACCACCAACTAAAATAATTTGATCAGGGATTTGTTGAGAGCAGTGCAGGACCTGGCTAGGCAGAGTTAAACTTCTTCTATCCTACCTCATCTCAAACCTACACCTCCAGCTGTCAACAATCATGCTATCATGATTGAATAATTTCATAAGCATAAGCCCACTTTATTCGACGGTACTTCAAGACCCTTGCTAGCAGAAGAATGGCTACGTAAGTTAAACGCATTTTTTGACTGGTAGCACGTACCGATGCATCCAATGAGTGGAGTTCATGTTTGCGTGTAACGCCAGCCACTAGTAGGAGTCAATGTCATGCACTAGAAGTGTAGAAGAATAGAAAGTTTTGACCTTGACCTAGTTCAAGGAATTGCTAATGGTGAAATACTTCCCACAAGCTTTAAGAGACTGCAAGGAGACATAGTTCCTAGAACTGAGACATGGAAGCAATTCGTTTATGGAGTATTGGTGTAAGTTTGAGAAGCTATCAAAGTATGCTCCCGACTTGGTCAACACCGAGGCCAAGAAGATTAAGTTGTTCGAGCAAGGATTGAGTATGGATATCAGTTTGATAATCATGGGTCGACTACTAAACAAAGAGCTGCAAAACAAAAGGCTCGGTGTTGGAATCATTTTAAATTAGTGCAGACTGGTGAACCGCAAACGGACAACCAATCATCAAGATAATGTGTAATTATTGTAAACAAAAATTTGCATGGCAGAAAGGTGATGGCACGAGCCATCTATACCGATATTTTCTTAAGTGTATGCAAAAGCATGGAGGAGAGGGGTGGTTGATACCAATCAAGCTCAACTTTAGTTTGGATCTCCAGGTGGATCTTCTAGTTCTAGTCCGAATCTTAACAACTAAGTGTATTCACAAGACTTTATGCGTCGGAAAGACATGACTTAGTTGGTGGCAAGTGGTGAATTCCCGTTTAGCATAGTGGGAAGTCCTCACTTCACCAAATTCGTATAAAGATATCTTCAACTAAGGTATGTGCCCTTTGTTCGAAACACTCTTCGTGTTGATACTATTACTTCATACAATAAAAAGAAAGAAAATATAATAAATGATTTAACTAAATATTCTAGTGTTGTATCATTCACTTCGGACTTATGGTCCAGTATAAACCATAAAAGATATATTGCTGCCACTTTACATTATTTTGATAAACTATGGATTACGCATAAATGAATAATTGCCTTTAAAGTAATTGACTTCTCTCATAATGGGATACACATTTTTACTTATTTAATAAATATTATTAGAGAATTTAATCTGCGAATCTAGAATTCCTAGTTTCACATTTGATAATGATACGCCTAATAATATAGTAAGAGATATATTAGTTTAAGAATTAAATCCAGTTTTGGTGAAACATTATTTCATATTCGATGTGTACATTACATTTTTAATTTATTAATTATCCAAGATGGTTTAAAATTTATAGACCTACAATTAGAAAAAATTAGGTTTGTCATTAATTATATTAATGTCTCACACATTAAGAAACAAGTATTTGATGAATTATGTGTAGAAAATTCTATTCCAATAAAATATTTATGTACTGACATAGAAAATAGATGGAACTCTATTTATTTAATGCTTCAAGTATGTGAAAGTTATAAAAATTGTATAACTTCCTACTATAATGAACGACACTCACACAATCCATAATATGATTTACAAACATATGATTGGAAAATAGCATTCCATGAGAAAGAAAATTTAAAAGTTTTTTTGACGCCACAAACGCATGTGCTAGCGTATAGTTTTAAATTATTTCTATTTTATTGCCAATAATTTTAATAGGTATAAGACATTTCTAATTCTTTCTAATATTGTAGTAGCAATGAAAATTAAGTTTAGAAAATATTGGAAAGAATTACCTATGTTACTCTCGATAGCGTCAATTATGGACCTTAGATTAAATTTAGAAAGTACAAAACATACTGTTTCGACAATTTATAAATAGTTAAGTTAGGAAAATCCAATAACTTACAGTAATTTAGAAAAAAACATTATGTAAAATGTACGACTTTTATGCGAGAAAAACCAGTATGAACGTTAAAAGACCTCCTATACCAATCTCTTCATTGTCATCAAATGACGTTAGCAATTCTTGGAGTTTTCTTCTTCTTAGGTGAACTCAACAATCTAGTTCTTCTTCTTCGCTTTTTCGTGTCACAAATATAGAAACAAATAGTAGAGACGTAACTTTGGAGTTAGCTAGATATTTTGGTCACGACATACTTAATATGTTAGATGACGACGAGATAAATAATTTTGATAAACTTAGGTGGTAGAGACAAAACTAACATCAATACCCAATTGTTTTTATTATGGCATGCAATCTACTAACATCTCTGATATCAACTATAGTATCGGAGTTTGCTTTTAGAACAGGTGGCAGGATTGTAAATGATATGAGGTCAAAACTAAAACCAGATATATTAGATAGTTAAATGTGTTTAAAAGATTGAGAGATTACAGAACTTCGAATCCAAGATAAAGTAGATCTCATAATGGTCGAAGAGTTGCAAGAGCTAACTACATAAAATGTAAGTATAGTTCGTGTAAATTCATTTAATTTTTCATAATTTTAAGTGTTGAAATTTAAGTTTACCAATAATTGTATACGTAACAACTTATTCGTGTACAATTTTAACATAACGTATTTCATTTTAAGTTTTTAAACTCCACAAAAAAAAAATTTTAAGTTCACGTACGGCCCGTAGACCACCCCATTGCCATCCTTACGTTTGCCTCTACATCATTTATCCCTATGACTTGGCTTATATGTGTTAAGCCAGCTAGTACACTAGAGGTTAGTACACCTTCAGGCAAGACACTAGTTATTGATCGAATGAGTAAATCGGCTAAGTTAGAAATTGAAGATAAATTTTTAGAAGCTGGTATGTACATTTTGGATATGAGATACTTTGATACAATATTAGTTATTGATTGGTTAGGACGCAATCGTGCATCTATTCGGTGCCACAAGAATGAAGTAGTTTTTCAAAAACCAGAATATAAAGAATTTCTCTTCTCATAGTATTGGTTCTTTAGTCAAGGAAGATGTGGGACAAGGAATTGTGTTAAGAACTCCTATCTAGTATCCTAGGCAAAGCACAACCCGAGAGATAATCGCTATAGATATAAGCGTAAATGCGAGATTTTGTGATTTGTTTCTAGAAGACTACCTAAAATTTTGATGGATAGGCAAGTGGAATTCACCATTGAATAATTATTAGAGCAGCACCAATATCTAAAGCACCGTATAGAATGGTCCCAAAAGAATTACATGAACTAAAATCTTAACTTCAAGAGTTGTTGGATAACGACTTCATAAGACTAAGTGTATCTCAATGCTGCACATGTCCTCTTCGTAAAGAAGAAATATGGATCAATAAGAATCTACATGGACTATCGTAAGTTGATCGGTTGACCATAAAGAATAAATATCCCCTTCCGAGGATTGAAGATTTGTTCGACCAATTGAGAAGGTAGAAGGTTTTCTCTAAGAATAACTTGAGGTCTGGTAACCATGAATTGAAGGTCAAAGCTATTGACATATAGAAAACATCTCTTCGAGACTCATTATGAGCATTTTGAGTTTCTTTGTTATGCCTTTTAGTTGGACCAACGCTCCATGGTGTTCATGAATTTGATGAACAAAGTGTTTCATGAATACTTGGACAAATTCGTCATAGTTTTCATTTATGACATTTTGGCATACTATGAAAATAGGGAGTTATATGAAGAACATCTTAGAATAGTTCTAGAGACTTTGCGTAAGGAGAGATTTTACGTCAAATTCAAGAACTATGAATTTTGGTTTAATCGAGTAGGTTTTCTCGAGTACGTGATCACTACCCAAGGAATTGAAGTTGACCCGGTGAAAGTGGAAGTGGTGACTAAGTAGAATCGACCTGCCAAAGCTAGAGAAGTCTACAATTTCTTAAGGTTAGCTGGTTATTATCGGAGGTTCATTAAAGGATTTTTAAAGATCACCAAACCAATGATAGAGTTAACCAGAAAATGGTTGAATATTCAGTAGACCGACAAGTGTAAGTAAAGCTTTCAAGAACTTAAGTTATCTAATCACGACTCTAGTGTTGACGATACACGAAAGACTAGGCGTTACATCATTTACAGTGATACATCCAAGCTGGTCTTAGGATGTATGGTCATGCAAGATGTAAAAGTGATAGCCTATGCCTCAAGACAATTAAAATCATATGTATAAAATTATACAATGCACGATATAGAACTTGCAACAGTAGTTCATGCCTTAAATTTATGGCATGTATAATGGAAAATGTGAGATGTTTATGGACTATAAGAGTCTCAAGTAATTCTTCACCCAGAATGAGCTAAATATGAGACAGTAGAGATGGTTGAAGTTAGTGAAGGATCACGATTATATGATTCATTACCACTTGGGTAAGGCCAACGTCGTCGCCAACGTCTTAAGTAGTAAGACAGTGGGTCAGTTGGCGTCAATGCTCACAGGACTAGAGTAGTTGATGAGAGATTTTGAATGTTTAAGATTGTAAGTTATAGTACCACCAAGTCTAGTTTCTACAAGAATAGCATCCTTGATGATTTTACCCACTCTCAGGGATCTAATTCGAAAAGCACAAGATAATGATCTATTTCTACAAAGGATCAAAGCCGAAGTTGGTACAGAGAAGTGAAATGACTTCAGTTTGAGTGCTGAAAAGGCATTGATGTTCAGGGAAATAAAATGCGTACCCAATGATGAGGAGTTGAGAAAGAAAATTTTGGAAGAAGCTCACTCGACCCCTTATGCAGTGCATTCTAGAGGAACAAAGATGTATCATTACCACCTAGGCACTTTTTGGTGGATGAGCATGAAAAAAAGAATAGTGATGTTTGTGGAAAGGTGTTTAATTATCAACAAGTCAAAGTAGAATATCAAAGGCCGTCAAGGCCGTTGAATCCATTAGATATACCGAGAATGGAAGTGGGAGCACATAACCATGGATTTTGTAGTGGGGTTTCACACTCGGCAAGATGTTATTATGCAATTTGGGTAATAGTTGACAGAATGACCAAATCAGCTCACTTCTTACCAGTGAAGATGACTTTTCGTATACATCAATATGCACAGTTGTACCTTAGAAGTGGTTAGATTGCATGGAGTCCCCACGTCTATCATGTCAAATAGAGATCCGAGGTTTATATCCAAAATTTGGAAAAGCCTACAAGTAGCTATCGGTACGAAGCTCAACTTTAGTACCGCTTACCATTCTCAATCAGACGGGCGGTCCGAGCAGACTATCCAAGTTCTGGAAGACATATTGCAGACATGAGTTTTAGATCTAGGTGGAAGTTGGGAATCTCACTTGCCATTGGTAGAGTTTTTTTTACAACAACAACTTCTATGCCACGATAAGAATGGCCGCTTGGAAAGCCCTATATGGTAGGAAGTAGGGATGAACGTGGTTCAGTTTGGATGGGTTTTGACTTATTTTCAAACTAAACAATTTACAATAGTTTGGAAAATTCCAAACCAAACCATTTTTTACGGTTCGATTCGATTTTAAAGCACGATTTACTTATCAACATATTAGTAACGCATTTAAAACAAGTTAAAACAAAAGTAAATTGATCTAAAATTCTCAATACAAGCTTAAACAGGAACTTTTTAACCCTAAGTGTTATATTATATTAATATTTGTCTTAATTGTTACATTATATTAATATTTGTCATAGAACAAAATGAGAATAGAGAGAAAATTGACAGAAATTAATAAATAATTGAGTCCAATAATGAACTAGTCGGTTATATGCTAGTGTTGGATTTGACAAAAATTAAATAAGTTAGTCCAATAAATTTAGTATTGCATTGTATTTTGCCCACTTTGTAAATATGTAAGTAAGTAAATTAATTTAATTTTGATTATAAAAAATAAAAAATAGTTCGGTTTGGTTTGATTTGGTTTAAGAATTTTTTTAAATATTGAAATCTAAGCCAAACCATTTTCGAACGATTTGATTTGGTTTAAAATCGAAACATTGACGTGGACCCAAACCAACGATTTCAAACTAATGGATTTGATTCGGTTTGCGGCTTGGCAGTTTTTTGGTGCAACCCTAGGATGTGTAAATATCCAGTTCATTGGGATGAAGTCAGAGATAAGAGAGTGTTAGATCCAAAAATTATAAAAATAATAGTTCAGGCTATCGATAAAATAAGAGGCAGAATAAAGACAGCCCAGGATCGACAAAAAAGTTATGCTGACAAAAGAAGAAAAGATTTAGAATTTAAGGTTGGCGACTAAGTTTTCTTGAAAGTGGCCCAATGAAAGGTTTTCTTCATTTCGGTAAGAAAGGAAAGCTAAGACCTTAGTTCATCGGACATTTCGAAATACTCAAAACAATCAAGAATGTGGCGCACCGACTCACGTTTCCTCCGGAGATCTCGACAGTGTATAACGTCTTTCACATGTTTATGGTCAGAAGGTATATCCACGACTCCAGACACGTGGTATACTATCAGTCTTTAGAAGTGTAGAAAGACTTATTTTACGAAGAGACTCCGATCAGTATCTTAGACAGAAAATTTCATGTGTTGAGAAACTGGGAAGTACCGTAACATAAAGTTCAGCGATGGAATCATGGAGTAGATGAGGCAACTTGGGAGAAAGAAGAAAAAATCAAAGCCAAGTATACCTTGCTCTTCGCCTAACAAAATTTCGAAGACGAAATTGTTTTAAGGGGTAGAAAATGTAACACCCCAAATCTTCGATTAAGTTGATAATTTCATTTATGACTTAAGTAAAGTTTTGAGGAAATTACATCCATTACTATGTATATACAATATATTGTTAAATTTACTTTTCTAATATTTTTATTCTAAAAATACTGGGTATTATTTATATATTATTCTATATATTTATATAATATAATATTTACAAAAGGAAACATAATATACATCCCAATTAATTTTGCGGAGAGAGAGAAAAAAATGTTAGAGAGAGAAAATATCATATTCATCTTCTCTATCCCTCTTCAGCACATCCATATCGCCGACTTTGCTGCTAACAGTATAATCTTCTCTCTCTAATCTCTAGAGTTCCATCACTATGTGAAAGCCCAACCCCCAATTTGTAGAAATTTTAGTCGCTAGACAAAGATACCCAACATGGATTCGCCTATTCGCAGAATGACTCGGTCGACGGCAAAGAAGGAGTCGCCTGACTATGTGAAGAAGCCTACATTACATTCCAAACAGAAAGTCATTTGGATGCACATATTGAAGGAAGTCACCGGACAAAGGAACCGCACATGGATGCACATATTGAAGGAAGTCGCCAACAAATAGGTGCTTACTAATCTGTTGCAAAAGTTGTTACAAAATCAACTTGCATTGTCCCTGTTCCTAATCTATTGCAAACATTGTTACAAAATCAGTTTGCATTGTCTCTATTACTAATCTGTTGCAGACGATGTTACAAAAATCTGTTTCGTTGTCTATGTTATTAATGTGTTTCAAACGTTGTTACAAAATCAGTTTGTATTGTCTCTGTTACTAATTTGTTACAGACGATGTTACAAAAATCTACTTCGTTGTCTCTGTTATTAATCTGTTGCAAACAATGTAACAAAAATCTGTTTTGTTCTCTCTGTTATTAATCTGTTGCAAACGATATTACAAAAATCTGTTTCGGTTATAAATATGGGGATGTTATCATCGGACACGATTTGCATGAAGAAGACGCTTTGCAGTTGGCCGAGACGAGTTGCAGTTTATTGTAATGTTAGAGAGATGTTGAAATGATTAGGATTGTAAATGATGAAAGAGAGAGAAACAGGAGAGAGATCAGATTGATGAGAGAGTATCTTAATTAGTTATATATAAAATCTTAATCAAAATAGTAAATGAAATAATTAAGGATTCTGTTACAATATTTAATTAATTAAAAATTAGATGAAACCCAGTATTTTTGGAATAAAAAACATGTTACAGTTTTTTAATAAATAATAACATAAGATGGCTTATTTGTGAAAATTTCTCTAAAGTTTTACCTGTTTCTAGAAGGTCCATTCTCGAATCTAATTAAGGCCCATAATGAGAAAAGTCCATCTAAAGCCCACTACAGTGAAAATTTCAATCCAATTAAATGAAAATAAATTATTATTTTTGACCAATGATTCAAATTTATTCTAATCAAGAAGTAAATTTAGATTTAAATTTATAAAATAGCTTATTTTTAAAATAATCAATTAGGAGTCATAAATACTATAAGCTTCTTAAAATTAAGATATTTAAATTCTATTCTTTTGTCCAGTTTAATTCTACCATTTGTGAAGATACCAAATATAAGAAAATGGATTTTTTTTTTCTCCTTAGTACCTTACCTAAGAAATTGCACCAAGTTAGGAAAAACATTCCAAAACACATCCCCAAAGACCCCAAGTTCGGCCATCCATCTCTCTCACCCTCTCCTCAAACCCCCTCTCCCTATTTCATTTCTCTCTTGGCCACAAACAACACACTCTCTCTCAAAGAAAGAAGAAGAAGAAAACAAAGCTAAGAGCCTACAGGAATTTTTTACATGTTTTAAATGTTCTCTTTTTTATTCAAGCAAACAAGGTAGTAATACATGTGTGAGTGGTTTAAATTCTTTTCATGTTACATGTTTATGGTGATTATATTGTGCTTAATATATTTATGAGAAATATGTGGTCAACCGGAAAAGAGAAAGAAGATTATTCCTTTGGAATAAACAGGAACAAGTTCATTCCATGTTTGGGGTGTCCAAGAAATAGAGATTATAGCTCAAGTTTTTGTAATTATGTCAAGAAAGAATTTTGGGTGTAAAAACCTAAGAGCTCTCCGAATTTTAAGAAATTTTAATATGATATATTTATTGCTTTAAATTTGTTCATGGTTGAGATTGGACATTAAGGTATTCCTAATGAGTTTTTCCCAAACTCATTCATTCACTCTCAGTATCTTGGATGAAGCTTGAAGATGAAAATGGATGCTTGGGAATAATAAAATGAAGACAAATAAATGATTTTTGATAAGTTTTATGCTACTTTGAATGTTGCTAATCTTTTATTTAGAGAATCGTTAATGTTTAAATTGTCTATCCACAATTATGTATTGAACTTTTCTTGAGGTGAATTGAGGTTATAATTGAGTTATATGTTGCTAAGAATTGATTTGAAGTGATTTTAGATTATTTAAGTAGTTTTGTTCAGATTTTCCAGCGAGCAAGTCCAGCTTTGAATGGTTCCTAGAATTGAGAATTTTCTATTTAGAATTTTGGGTGAAACCAACTAGGGTTTGAAATCCTGACCAGTTTCCTACCTCTGAGATTTTGAATCACTTAATTCGTATGACTGTCGAGCAATATATGCACGTTTAGGTGACGATGGATATTTCTGTCGAAAAATCTGCGTTGTATGCTTTATGTGTAAATTTGAAGGTATAAATGGATGAGTTAGATTCTAAATTTTTAGTATGCCTTAGTATTTTGTATGATGAACTCTCCACAAAATCTCATGATTTTATGTTGTGGTTTGAAGTATTAAATATGATAGGACTTGTGGAAGTGAAACTCTGTTTTACCTTCTCTATTTGTATTTATTTATTGTCTATTGTTCCGTGAAATGTCGCAAGCATACGGGATCGTTGACAAGTAATAGTAAAAGTGAGTGAAAGAGTACCATTCTCGGGAGGACTATGATTTTAGCTTAATTTTTACCAATTCTAACTTAAATTGAATACACACAATAAATATTTGGATCAAGAAAGTATGAAATTCTCTAAACTATAACTACGATTTAACTAAGTGCAAATATGGTTTTTTGGGGGTAAATAGCACTAGGGGTCCCTAACCTTTGAACGTTGTAACGATCGGGTCCCTAACCTTTGTTCACTAGCAGATGAGTCCCTAATCTTTCAAACGTCGTACGGTAGGTCCTTTTTGACGTAAAACGTCAAAAATTATGTTAACTCACCACGTGCTCAATTGTTAAAGAGCAAAAATAGGGTAAATAGCACTAGGAGTCCCTAACATTTGAACGTTATAACGATTGGGTCCCTAACCTTTGAACGTTATGTAGCGGTAGGATCCCTAACCTTTGTTCACTAGCATTCGTAGTCCCTAACCTTTCAAACGTATGTACCAGATGTCAGTTTTTGACGAAAAAGGTCAAAAATTCTCTTAACTCACCACGTGCTCAATTTTTGAAGGGCAAAAATATCTTAAAACTATTCAAAGGTTAGGGACTAAAGAAAATATCAGTCAGCCAGCTTGAATAAATGCATTTCTGATTTTGGGCATGGCGACTGTCGGCGGAGCCGTCGCGCGCCACTTTCGTTTGTTTTTTCCTGGTGGTGGGTGGTGGTTGGAGGTGGAAGAAAGAAGAGGCGGAGAAGCTCTAACGCGTAGTCTTGAATTGTGAAGGATTTTACAATGAATTGGGCGCCACACCCCGAATCTCTTCATTTCCAAACTAGGCTTGACGACGGTCTTAGCTCAACCATTCTGTGTTGCCGATGAAAGAATCATCGAGACTCTGAAAGAGATGGACCGTGAAAAATAATAATATTTGAATAGTGTTAAGACATTTTTGCCCTTCAAAAATTGAGCGTGTGGTGAGTTAACAGAATTTATTATGTTTTTCGTCAAAAAAGGATCTCTGGAACGTACGTTTGAAAGGTTAGGGACTCCAACTGCTAGTGAACAAATGTAAGAGACCCGATCGTTACAACATTCAAAGATTAGGGACCCTTAGTGCTATTTATCCCATTTTTGCCCTTCAAAAATTGAGCGCGTGGTGAGTTAATAGAATTTTTGACATTTTCCGTCAAAAAAGGACCTCTGGTACGTACGTTTGAAAGGTTAGGAACTTCAGATGCTAGTGAACAAAGGTTGGGGACCCGATCGTTACAACGTTCAAAGGTTAGGGACCCCTAGTGCTATTTATCCATTTTTTGGAGAAAAATCAAGTAAACGAGTTATGCTAGGAATCCGAATTCACCATTAGTATCTATTTTAATTTTCAAAATTCCACATTCTAATTCAATTTATGTTGAAATTGACAATTGATAATCCTAAGTTATTTAATAATCTCTTTTGAGTAGAATTAAATCTGTTTTCATGTACGTCCAAAATATTCCTATTTTGAATTCGAATATACAAAAATGTTTTCAACCACAGGATTATCTTATTTGATTGCACCAAGCATAGAATATTATTCCTAATTTCTATAGGACTTAGTGTTTAAAACCATAATAAGCTAATATATTTTGAACCTTCTGGAAACGAAAATAAATCACAAATACGTTCAAACGGTGATCAATCATTCACACGGATATTAAAACCATGTTATAAATCAAACAAACACAAATCAAGATTAAAAGCGGAATTCTTGAATTAAAACTTCAAAATATGGTTTACATAATCATCCTTAGCATAAAGAGTTTAGCCCATCATGTTTGAATTACAAAAATTCATAATAAATGGAGAATTCATCACCCGGAATATTTGATTGCAAGAAGAACTTTGAAGATTAATTTGGTCTCCTTTAATGTCTTCAATGGATTGTCCAAGAATTCCAACTTTCTCTTGCTTGAAATTCCAATAATCTTGTCCGGATGAAGAAATTCTTGTAAAGATTTTGCGTTTTACCTCATTGTTCTCTCCAAAATTCGACTCCCAACCGTTATAAGAGTTATCCTATTTATATGTGTCCAATCAGGGTTAAATTTCGTGGCCTAAATCCCCAAAAACATGCCAAAAATAGATTTTTAATCAAATAAGTGTTTGGCCATGGCACCATCACTCTCTGCATCCTAAAAAATCATAATCTAGAACTATCCCCAACCCTCAATCTCACACCACTTGTCACTACCTTATGTCCCTATACTAAAGTCCACCAAAGAGGTGATGTACCTGCCCTTACCATAGCCTCATGGAATGAATTATTCCTGAAATATTTGTTCTTCACAAACCTTGTAGCCAAGGACTCCAAGTTGGATAAGAGTTTTTAAGCCTATTTAGCCTCGAGCACTTGGTAGAACAATTACAATTCCCTGAAGACAATCCTCCGTCAAACTTAGGCTTGCACAACTCTTTCTACCAATCCAATGAACTTTATGTTGCCCATTCACTGAAGCAATTTCAATATCATGAAAAAGAGAGGGTGACAATCTAAAAAGACTCATTGTATAGGTCGGGATAGTTTGGAGAACCACTTTAATAAGCATCTCTCCCACCCATCAAGAATTGTGACCGACGCCAATCCCTAATCCGTCTCCAAATTTTCTCTTTTAGAACTGAAAAAGTAATGGCATATTTCTAGATTGATCTGCTAGCCCGATGCTTGACCATAAACATCAAGAATTTGCAAAAGTTTAAAACAATCTTTCTCATTTGCTTGCATAAATATTAGAGAACAAAAAAGAATAAATGACTGACATGGGGTCCCGACCTTGCACACTATATCTCCATGATCACTCATTCACCCTCAACCATTCTCAGTAAACCTGAAAGTATTTCCCCAACCAATAAAAACAAGTACGGAGATAAAAGATATCCATGTCAATACCTTTAGATGTTTTTCTCTACCTTGGGATCATACCTTAATACAAAAGGCAAAGCTAGGAGTCGAGATGTGATTCCCAACAACATTCTACCATTTTTCTGAGAAGCCCATATTAGCCATAACTCACAGTAAAAATCCCAATTCGACTCGATCATAAGCTTTGCTCATGTCAAGCTTTACTTTCATGAAGCCTTTCTGCCAAGTGACTCTCCATATCATCAAACGTAACACTTCAAAGGCCACCATTATATTGTTAGAAATTTGCTGGCCATGCACAAATGTACTTTGATTTTTTGAGTCAAGCCCCGGTAAAATCCTTATTAAGTATGATAGCCAGAGTTTTAGTCACCAAGTTGTAGAGCACATTGCACAAGCTAATAGGTCGAAAATCTGCCACTGTTTCTCGTACTACATTTTTGGCATAAAAACCAATTTTATCATTCACCTCCTTAACTGATCGCCCATCGCCCATCATTCATCATATGAAACTTCTAAACATGCAGCCCCAACCCACACCCCTACTAAGTCCCAATATTTTTATAGAACATTGCATGAAAACCATCTGGGTCCGATGCTTTCGTTGGACTCATATCATTTGACATTTTTTCCACCTCCTCAAATGTAAAAGGTTCGTGCAAGTAAATCTATATCTTCCTCAAAAGGCTAGAGTCAACTCTCTTGATTCCATCCTATATCTCATCATCCAACTACCCCATACTTTCAAATTTTTGCCTAAAATAATCCCTTTTCTACCCTCACGGTGTCATCTCCAACTTCTTGGCAATCCCATATCATCTTTCAACTTCAAATAAAGTTTTCCTAACTTCAAAATTCAGCAGGCTTGTAGTAGAGAAAATAATGCCTCATGCGCTAGGCGTACATCACAAAAAGAGTATTTTAACTTGGTTAAAGTTCTATTTTTGACAGGTATTGTGGGATCTTTATGACACAATTTTGAGCCTTAAATTAAGGGTCATAAATATGAGAAAAGAGGGGAGAAAAAGGATTGGAAAATTGATGAGAAAAATGAGGCAAAACATGAGATTCTCCATATGGGCCAAGCTTTGGCGATTTTCATGCAAGAAGATGTAGAAAATTGGTGGGCACTCTATTGAAGACAATCAAAGATAAAGAAATTAATCTTCAAGGTTCTTCTTCTTGTAATTATGAATTCTGGTTGATGAATTTTCAAATTAAATTTTGTTTTTTAACTTTGATATGATAGCTAGAACTTTTTGTGCTAAGCATAATGATGTAAACCGTATGTTGAAATTTTAATTCAAGAATTATCTTTTTAAATCTTAATTTATATTTATGGATTGTTGTCAAGTCTTAGTTCCATTTGAATGAATGATCAACTTTTGAACATGTTCGTAACCTATTTTACTTTCGAGAGATTCAATTTGGGTGTTAACTCATTATTAGAAACCAACACAAAGTCCTATACAAAGTAGACATCATATACTTTGTGCAATCGAAATACATAATTTTGTAGTTGAATGCTTTTTTGTATATTCGAATTGAGACTAAGAATGTTTTGGATCGTATATGAAAATAGGTTTTACTTTACTTGAAAGAGATTGATAGACAATATAAGATTGTTGATTATAAATTTTAGCATAAATTGGATTTAAAGTAAGAATTTAAAAATTATAATGGATACTAATGGTGGAGTCGGATTCCTAACATAACGTTTCTTATAATTTTTTTCTCAAAATCATATTTGCAACTAGTTAACTCATTTGTTATAACGTAGAAACTATCATTGTCACTTGTTTCATTCATATATTGTATATATTCGATTTAAGATCGAATTGATCAAAATTAAGCTAGAATCTAAATCTTCGTGGGACAATACTCTTTACTCCTTTTTACTATTACTTGTCAATGAACTCAAATGTTTACGAGATTTCACTAACCAATGTTTTAGCGTCATTGCCGGAGATTTAAGATATTTATCTTGAATCCTATAAATTCCAGTTTAAATTTGAATTTTGATTTTCTTTGGTTATTTCCAATATCTTTCGTGTTAATATTCCATTGTGCTCTTTTTATTTTTTCAAGCATATGCATTTGACATATGCAAAATTTGGAAGGTCTCACCTCTTCTTGTTTGATCTTGAGATCGTGAGAAATTTCATACAACGAAGAAAAGAACTTGAAGACACAAGAAAGAAGGAGTAAGAAAGACAATGACAGATGGATGTTCTCAAATACCTCTACTAGTTATGATTGATGAGGAAGATTTGTCGATTAGGGAATTCATAACCCCACCAGTTGTTCAAAATCAATCAAGCATCGTATCATTTGAATGGGCAACCAAACTTTCAACTACTACCGGATGCAATCAATTTAATTATAGAATCATATCCAATTTTTATGGAAAATCAAATGAAAATACACACGTCCATATTTTTGCGGTATGGAGCTTTATAGTAAGTTCACTTACCAAATACAGGTGATATTGTTTCCACATACATAGAGAGATGGAGCGAGAGACTTGTTAGACTCGCACCCCGCAGACAATATCACTACATAGAATAATCTGGTTCAGAAGTTCACTACCAAAAACTTTCGATCGCGAAGCTTGCCAAACTGAAGTATGGCATATCCATATTCAGACAACTTGACTCAAAAAGTTTTCACGAGCTTGGAAGATGTTCAAGGAATTACTTTACAAATGCCCTAATCATGCCATCAAGAATGGATTTCAATTTCAATATTTCTATGCAGGGTTACTTTCAGTCAGCCGATCTATGATTGATTTATCATCTAACGGGGTGATTAAAACAAAGAAAATCTAATAGTAGGGATGATAAAAAAATTCGCCCCCGGCTTGTCCCACCTTGCCATGTCATCGCCCCGTTGCCATCCTTATCTAGGAGGCTTATGCATTGTTTGAGACAATGGCTAAAACTAGTGCTATGTGGTCATTAGATAAGTAAATACCCAAGAAAACTATCGAACTTCACAATGTTCACATCATTGCAGCATTATTTGTACAAATAGAAGCTTGGACAAAGAGGATGGACATCGTCACTTAGTCAGTCAACATGGTTCACAATCATATTCTAGTTGTGAAGGTTGTGGGGCCAACCACCAAACTTCAGATTGTTCATTGACAACTACTTTCACATTTAATACTGAGGATGTCAGTTATGCACAAAAATTTCTGCATCAACAGAATAATCCCCACTCCAACACTTATACTTTAGGTTGGACAAATCATCCAAAATTCTCTTGGAGAAACAATCAAAATAACGTAAATTAAAATAAAGGCAGACCATCCAACATCATCACGAGAAAAAGTCTTTGTTGGAAGATCTAATATATTAGTACATTACAAAAATTGTTAACACTTTATAGCACCAACAAGCATCTATAAAAAATCTGGAGACTCAGGTGGAACATATAGCTGTAGCATTAATTGATAGGACACAAAGCACTAAGCTAGTAATATTGAAACCAATTTGAAAGAACATGTGAAAACAATTACTACTAGGAGCTAAATACGATTACACAAAATCCATGTTAAAAGAGTTGTGCCTCCAATGAAAATGTATCTACCACCAATAAGGAACAAGTGGAACAGTGCAATGAATTAAAGAAGTAAGTCCAAAATGAATTAAGAAACTATATAGGTTAAGGCATCTAGCTTCGCATCGGACACTCAATATTGGGACTTATGTTTTCTAGAACACCGCACATTTGGAGAAATCATCTCAACTTGGCATTTCTATCTCTCATTACTGGACTTTGCGGATTGCTATGAGTGGATCTATCCCTAGAAATCACTATATGATCAAAACGACCCAAGTCCTATTGGCTGAACTACAATTAGAAAGTCCGAACAATTCATTACCAGGCAATTGGGGTTAGCTGCGTAGAAGGTCCAAATATTGTTCTTGAAAATCCCAATTTTGCATAAGATGACCTGATGAACTCCAGGCCCACAAGACTTCACATTTTGAGTATCGCTTCGGGTACATTGAAAAGTGCATTTTGTGCACTTATTCGAGTCTTTAAACTAATCTTTTATCCTGTCTCATTTAATTGATTTTATACTTAATATGGTATATTATTCTTCCTATTTCAGTTTTGGACCCGTTTATAAGCAAATGGAGAAAAATGGACGGAAAGAGCAACAATTAGGTGAAATCGACGAGTAAGTTGAGTTTTTGAAGTGAATATTAGGAGCCAAACATTGGAGAATGAGGAAGAAGATAAAATAAATAAGTTTAAGGTGTATTGGAGTGACAATGAAGAGTTGAATTAATGGATCAAACACCGAAAAGCCAAAGAACAGAATTGAGAAACTACCTACCGAAGCATGTGGAAAAATTCAAGCACAAATTTTGATATTAAAATATTCACAAGGAAAATAATACACCATTGGATATATATAATTTAATAACGAGTCCAACATTTTTTACGGATCTCAATTTGGAATTTCCTAGAAGAAGTTATGGTTATTTGAAAAAGCAGTACCGAGAGAAAAAAGTTGAGTGGGGCAATCGCCCTGAACGTAATTTCATCAATGAATACGTTTTTGGTTGGCACAGCGATCGCTTGGGTTTACCTTGGGAGATTACCCAAGATAATTTTAGGCGACGCAATTTTGTTTCCTTTTTGAGTTCAACTTCAATTAGGGAACTTTTTAGAACACGATTTTAAGGATTTTTGTGGATCTTTTGGGCACCATTAGGGAATTATAAATATGAGTTATTAACTCATAACAAAGAAGCCGGATTAGAACCAATTTGGGAGCCAATTTAGAGAAAAACAAGAGATCGAATCAAGAAACGAAGATCAAGATTCATCCTTTCAAGATTAAAACGAAAATCAAGTTCAAGATTGTTTCTTTTAAAGTTTTCTTCATATCCGGATGATGGCTTCTATGTTTTCTTCTTCTTTTTATTTTCTTCTTCTTAGTATGTTAGGTTAAATTCCTTTAATGCTAGGATTACGATGAAGCTTCTAATTTAAATTCTTCTATCCAAAGCCTTGGTTTTGACAATTTATTTCAATATAGTTTTGAATAATTAATTTTGATTTATTTGAATCTACAATTATGTGCGCAATAATTGTTTGAGTGTTGGGGTTGATTTTACTATCGAAAGATCGAAAGCAAGATAGACAATATTTTAATTATCTTAAAGTCCTATAGGGATAGAAATATACTGCTATGCTTTAGGTGATCTTTAATTATCCATAGAAATTTAATACTTTCATTTGTATTCGCATTCGTCATAGAGATATAGTCAAGTCATACATATGAATATGTTTAATTTTATTCGAGAGAAACTGTTAAACAATCTAGGGATATTGATCTTCATAACTGCTGTATTGTGTCAAAACTAAGAATCAAGATAGAAGAATTAACAATTATAAATGGATTCGGGATTCTAGTACTTTTCTTCCTCCAAGTTAAAGTAATTTTCATTAATCAAATTTTTAGTTATTTGAATTATCATCATTTAATTGTCTTTAGTTCAGATTTTAGTAGTCTTTAAATACCAATTTTCCAAAGTTCATTAGATTCGGTTAAGGTTATTGTAATTGAAATTGAACTATCTAAATCCTTGTGGGAACGATACTTGGACTCATAATCCATTTTATTATTTGTGGGATCCATACACTTGCAGAATATCAAACACATAAAATTGCTGACATACATCACATGGATGCCCACGATGCCCAAGAAAGAGAAACAACTTGTCGCAGACAGGAGCACGAGGTTGTCATAGTTTAGTTAGCGCAGTTCATGCACCACTTTAACCTCTATCCACCGCAACCACCCTAGTGATTGGGATGTTAAATACACATTGTCCACTCTTTATCCTCTCTTTTTGTTTATTATACATTGGTAAAAATATATATTTTTTCCAGATCGGGGGGTGTACTTGCGTTAATCATCTCTATCGCGTCATTTTTATCTATTTGATATAAGTCTATTTCATTTAGTTGTTTGTGACAAATCCTAATCTTGTAATCTGAATAGAGTAAAAAAAATAGAGATTTTTTTAGTATGTTTATCTAGTCTCATCAATTTGATTTGAACACATGAACATGTGTTTAAACTTCACTAGAAGTTGGAAAGGGATTGTATTTTGAACCAATGGAGCTAGATAAATAGTTGGTTTAACATATTCAGAAAGGATCCTTGGCTTATGGTAGACACCTATGGGACTCAAAGAAAATGTTTAAGCATAAGGGTGTGGTTATACTGAAGCGTGAGAAAAATTCCAACCTACGGGGTGGGGATGACAACAATTGAGGTTTGAGGTTGCAATATAGTTTTATAATTACTCTCTAGGTGAAAAGTGGGGTCACCATTGTAACACCCCAAATCTAGAAACTCTAGATTTAGAAATATTATCATTTAATTTCCATTAAATAACAAGATATAAATGCAGAAAAGTGGATAAAACATTCATTCTATTTTATTTTATTTGAAAATCTGAACTAAATGTCAATGACTTTAAACAATATTAATTTAAAACAATAATTTGCATAATAAATTTTATGCCCAAATCCATTATTGAATAAACATAATAATTGCGAAAAATTTCATAGTTTGACTAAATTAAAATAAGTAAAAGAATAGCATTCCAAAAACATTAATCGGCATATGGCATCTTATTTCTGAAATAATAATAAAAATAAAACTTTAATTTAAACAGTACTGAGTCCGTCTCGTCCCAAGCAGTCGTCCTGAATCATTTAGCTCTCATCATCTGAAAAGTGGAGAATATGGGATGAGCTAACGCCCAGTAAGTAAACCTCATGCACATGATGCATGCTTATGATATGCATTGGTTTCAATTAGTTTTCTAGAATATGTATCCCATCTTTCCTTATCATTTAAAAACTTTAACATTGTGAGCTCACTTTTGTGTATCGCCTATCCAATCAGTATGCAGTGGGCCATTATTATTTGGAACCCGTTCCATCTACCGGTAGTACCGCAAAGCGGTTAAACACTTTAAACATTCAACATTCAACATTCAACATTCAACATTATCATTCGTCGGGTGCGCCGGTCCCCCACGCCCCATTTCCCACTCACACCTTTCATGGTATAGGCGAACACCATTTCATTTATAAAATTTGGGATACATATCATTTTTGAATAAAATACACTTTACAATATTACCGTTTAAACTTTACTTCATGCATGCTTATGGATGCATTAACTTAATTACACATGCAAGAATATGTCATATGAATATTAATAACATATGAAACGATTACAAAATGATATGTTCAGATAATAATATAACACATTTAGACAATTAACATAGCATTCTACAAATGAATACTAGGAGAGTTTACTTACCTTGAATATGTAGAATTTTACTTTGAAATAGCAAGTGGAGCTGTCCTTGGCCACCCAAGAAGTCAACGCGCCAAGAGTCCTATGTCATTATCTTTAAATCAAAAAAAACTTTGTACATACTCATTCTTTATTTTTATTAAATAAACAATTTAGATGCATCTAAGTCCGAGCCATTACACTTTATATATATATATATATATATATATATATAAAAATATCTTACATTAAGGATATTAAAATAAACTTAACGAATCGAATATCTTAAACATAAATATTTTAGCTATAAATGTTCTTAGATATTTTAAAAAAATATTAATAATAGGTTCCTAGATTTGAAAGAATAATAATAGGAATTCAAACAACTTTATCTCAGAAAAAAAAAAACCAATTTATTTAATACACTATTATGCTTGTTCTAAAAGAATCAATGAATAAATATTTACCAGAAGAGAGGTACGAAAATGATACAATAATTGATAAATTAATAACTACAACTTTTTCACTTAATTTGATTATATTAGAGGTATACTTCACCAACCAACCAACACGTACTCATAACTCACAATTGAAACAGGAAATCAAATTCATGACACAAATTGATGACAATAATTAATCCCTGCAAAAGATCTAATCCCATCAATCCCCTTGAAACATGAGCCCACTATAACATTATAATATAAAATCCCCCACTCATTTTTTTGCAAAGAAAATTAATGATGATTGTACCTTACGTGAAGCAAAAATCCAATTCGGAACCGCGAACGACAGATGAATATTTTTGGGATTGCGATGAAGGCTGGGCTTAATTTGCAAAGACGTATAAAATGAGCACAAAAATCCTGACTTCTAACCTAATGGCGTCAAATTAGGTATAATATATGCTAATTAATTAAATAGACTCCTCATTTACCTATATTAACTTATTTAATACTTAATTTGATTCATTTAGTGACTAAATTTCTATAATTCTATCTAATTATTTAATATATTAAATCACACAAAAAAAAGGTATTTAATAAGAATAGAAAACTTCCAACTCGATAACTAAGTTCAAATCAAATATATAAGTACATAATAAGATAAATATATTATAAATTTTAATCTAACATTAATAAAATTATAAGCATGTTATTATTAAATTATGAAGCACGTTGATCGTCTAAGGCGTCCACGGTACATTCCACTGCAAAACAATAGTTAGTTACAAGGACGTAAATTCATTAATTTAAGAATAAATCGTAATATTAATACGAGCATCATAATAAACTTATAATAATCTTGTAAATGGATATGTGGCGTTACAATTTCTTACCCCCTAAAAATAAATTTCGTCCTCGAAATTAAAACTTACCAAATAGGTGGGGGTACTTCGCGCGCATCTCGTCTTCGCGCTCCCATGTCGCCTCTTCCACAGCATGGTTCCTCCAAAGTACTTTGACTAGCGTTATCGTCTTCCTTCTAAGTTCTTTGTCTACTCTCTCTAATATCTTTACTGGCATCTCTTCATAAGTAAAATCCTTGCGGAGATCCAACGACTCATAGCTTAGGATGTGAGAGGTGTCTGAGATATATTTTCTCAGCATAGAAACATGAAATACGTTGTGAACCCCTGACAAAGCCGGCGGTAATGCGATTCGATAAGCCAATTCACCTACTCTTTCCAGAATTTCAAAGGGTCCCACAAAACGAGGACTCAGCTTCCCTTTCATCCCGAATCTCATTACACCCTTCATAGGTGCCACCCTCAAAAAGACCTTGTCGCCAACAACAAATTCTAAAGGCTTTCTTCTTTTTATGCGCATAGCTTTTACATCTACTTTGAGCGGTCTTCATCCATTTTTGAATCTTCTCAACAACCTCAATTTGTTTGTTGGACAATCTCTGGACCCAATAACTTTCTTTCTCCAACCTCATCCCAATGGATAGGTGATCGACATTTTCTTCCATACAATCCCTCATAAGGTGCCATACCAATGGTAGATTGGAAGCTGTTATTGTAGACAAACTCAACTAATGGAAGATTCTCATCCCAAGTGCCTTGGAAGTCAATAATACATGCTCGCAACATGTCTTCAAGAATTTGAATTGTTCTTTCCGACTGTCCGTCTGTTTGCGGGTGGAACGCAATACTAAACCTTAACTGTGTGCCCATGGCCTTATGTAGGCTCTTCCAAAAAGAAGAAGTGAACTTAGGGTTACGATCGGATCTGATGGATAATGGAACTCCATGCGGTCGACTATCTCTCGCCATATATATAGTTCTCGCATATCGTTCCATATTATAAGTAGTCTTGACCAGGTAAGAAGTGCGTCGTCTTAGTAAGGCGATCAACAATTACCCAAATAGAATTATAGCCCTTCTTGGTCTTAGGTAAACCAACAACGAAGTCCATACCAACTCTTTCCCACTTCCATTCTGGTATCATAAGTGGTTGCAAGAGGCTCGAAGGTCGTTGATGCTCAGCCTTAACTTGTTGACAGGTGAGACAGTGTTGAACATATGCTGCTATATCCCGGCTCATTCCAATCCACCAAAAATGTTTACTCAAATCTCGAAACATCTTCGTGCTTCCAGGGTGAATCGAGTAAGGAGTATTATGAGCTTCTCTCGTGATTTCTCGTTTCAATCCTTCATCATCAGGAACTACGAGCCTACTGCCATATCGAAGTGCACCATCAGCAGTGATAATAAAATCAGTGCGCTTTCCATCAGCAACTTCAGTCCGAAACTTCAATACCCGAGGATCTTCGTATTGCAAAGCTTTAATCCTCTCAAGTAGTGTTGGTTTGATGGTTATATTGGCAAAATAGCCAGATATTATCTCGGTACAATCTCCAACTCATACTTTTGAATTTCTACCAACAATGGTTTCGAATGCCTGCAATGTAGCTATTGATCCATGAGTCTTTCTACTTAACGCATATGCCACAACATTGGCCTTGCCTGGGTGGTAGTTGATCACACAGATCATAATCTTTTACAAGTTCCAACCATCGACGTTGTCTCATGTTTAGCTCCTTCTGAGTGAAAAAGTACTTTAGACTTTTATGATCAGTATAGATCTCACATTTAGCCCCATATAGATAATGTCTCCAAATCTTTAATGCGAAGATTTAGCGGTTGCCAACTCGAGATCGTGAGTTGGGTAGTTCTTTTCATACTCTTTCAACCTGTCTTGAGGCATAAGCAATTACCTTACCATGTTGCATCAGAACGCAGCCAAGCCCTTTTTCCGAAGCATCACTGTAGATGACAAACCCTTCATTATCTTGTGGAATCGTTAGGACGGTCTTTGAAGTCAAGCGTTTCTTTAACTCTTGGAAACTTTTTTCACGATCTGGAGTCCATTGAAACTTTACGTTCTTTTGGTTAATCGGGTTATGGCCGAGGCAATTCTAGAAAATCCTCGACAAACTTTCGATAATAACCAGCTAACCCAAGGAAACTACGAACTTCACCAACGTTTGATGGTGTCGACCCGATTTGGGACGACCTCGACCTTGCTAGGGTCCACCGCAATCCCTTCCTTTGATATGATATGTCCCAAAAATGGTACTCTATCTAACCAGAACTCGCACTTCTTAAATTTAGCAAAGAGTTTGTTGTCTCGAAGTATCTCAAGCACTAATCGCAGATGTCGCTCATGCTCTTGTTTAGATCGTGAGTAGATCAAAATGTCATCAATGAAAACTATGACAAAGCGATCTAAGTATTCTTTAAAAACTCGATTCATCGGATCCATGAAAGTCTGCTTTGGGCGTTTGTCGAAACCAAAAGGCATTACTAGAAACTCATAATGCCCATATCTAGTCTGAAGGCGCTTTTGGAATGTCTTCTTCTACGATTCTTAGTTGATGATATCCCGACCGCAAATCAATTTTGGAAAAATAACTAGCACCTTGGAGTTGGTCAAATAAGTCCTCAATTCTTGGCAACGGGTACTTGTTCTTTATTGTTACCTTGTTCGACTCTCGATAGTCCATACACATCCTCATCGAGCCATCTTTCTTTTTACAAACAGTAACCGAGCACCCCATGGAGAGAAACTTGGTATGATATATCCTTTATCTAAAAGATCTTGGAGTTGGTCTTTGATTTCCTTGAGTTCAGCAGGGGCCATGCGATATGGTGCCTTTGATATTGGAGATGTTCCAGGCAATAAATCGATGACAAAATCAATCTCCCTTTTTAGTGGCAAATCAATGAGATCATCTGGGAATACATCTGGATATTCTTGAACCACTGGGACTTGTTCAAGGAAAGGTTCGTCTTTGATTCCTCTATTATTGAAGCTAGGTAAGCTACACAACCTTTGCTTAACAATTGGCGAGTCTTCATAGCTGTGATTAAAAGAATAGAGAGCTTTGACTTTGCTCCCGAAAAGCAAAAGCTAGGCATATTTGGAGGCTCGAACACCACTTCTTTCTTATAACAGTCAATCGTAGCATGATACCTTGATAGCCAGTCCATCCCTAATATGATATCAAAGTCCTGGACATCCAGCACTATAAGATCTGCTGGAAGTTCTTTCCCATCTACTATTATTGAACAATCATATAAAATATAATTTGAATTCATTATAGCTCCAGAGGGTGTGGACACACTAAACTGTGTATATGTTTGCGTAAGTGGTTTCTCCAATTTCTCAGCAAAAGGTGGACTAAGAAATGAATGAGTAGCTCCAGAGTCAATCAAGACATTGGCAGGTACATTACATACATACATAGTGCCTACATTAATTCAATGCATGAAATTAAATCACACTCAACAAATGAAATAATTAAATAAATATATATAGGTACCTGTCACTACAGTTGAGGCCTCTTCAGACTCTTTCCTAGACATTGTGAAAACTCGTGCTTGAGTTTTCTTTTGCTCATTGTTGTTACTGCCAAAAGACCTTTCCTTGCAATTATTTGCGAAGTGACCAGGCTTTTCACATTTAAAGCACACACCCGTACCCATAAGACATTCGCCAAGATGTTCCTTACCACACTTCGAGCAAGTCTTCCTCGGTTGTTTGTTTTGGTAATGGCCCTTGTTGTTGCCTTGGTCATTTCTTCTTTTTTGGCCATTGTTCTTCCAAAACTGTGCCTTAGAATTTCCACCATTGAACTTGTGACCACTTGGCTGGGTCTTATTCTCTTCCTTATCTAAGAGTTGAGCTCTTTCCACCAAAAGAGACTTACTAACCACTTCTCTATAGGTCGTTAATTCGAATGGTATCACTGCTTGCTTTATACGAGACCTAAGTCCCTCCTCAAAGCGCCTTGCTCTTCTTTCTTCTGTTGCTACCAGGTCTGGGGCAAACTTTGCCAGACGAGCAAATTCAGCCTCATATTCAGTAACTGATCGACTCCCTTGCTCTAACTTAATGAATTCCATCTCTTTGTGCTGGCGTATACTCTTTGGAAAATACTTGTTGTTGAAGGCCTCAGTGAACATCTTCCAAGTGAATGGTCTAGTATCCTTCTCATGTTGGCGTTGAACCATCAACCACCAATCATAAGCATCTCCTTGAAGCATGTAAGCAGCAAATGTAACCTTCTCTTGTTCTGTGCAGTTCATAACCGAAAATGCCTTCTGAATTTCAGTTAACCATTTTTCAGCTTCTAGAGGGTCAGTGGTGCCAGCAAATGATGGTGGAGATAACTTCTTAAACTCTGATATCTTTCCTTGTTCGCGGGTTTGGTCATTCCTCACGGTCGATTGTTTTGCCCAAGTAAAGCCAATGCTTGCATAAAAGCCTCCATTGTCATTGGGGTCCCCGTGCTATTGCACGACCCTCCGGGCGAGTTTCGAGGTTTCTTCGTGAGCTTGAGAGCAGTGGCGGGGCCATCTTGGAATACAAATACTTATTTATTTATTATTATCGTTTTTCATGAAATTTCATTAATACTATATTGCAACTACAACATTTATGCATCAAATAACTATTTACAATTTAAGATATAAAATTCAACCTTACCAGATGATCGCGAGAGGACTCCTTGGCGGCGTGACTCAGTACTACACTTTTTATTTTATTATTATTACTTTTTTATTATTATTATTATTATTATTTCTTTTTAAAAGTCTACAGAATCGATTTTAAAACTCTTAGCTTTGATACCAATAATGTAACACCCCAAATCTAGAAACTTTAGACTTAGAAATATTATCATTTAATTTCTATTAAATAACAAGATATAAATGCGGAAAAGTGGATAAAACATTCATTCTATTTTATTTTATTTGAAAATACGAACTAAATGTCAATGACTTTAATCAGTATTAATTTAAAACAATAATTTGCATAATAAATTTTATGCCCAAATCCATTATTGAATAAACATAATAATTGCGGAAAATTTCATAGTTTGACTAAATTAAAATAAGTAAAAGAATAGCATTCCAAAAACATTAATCGGCATATGGCATCTTATTTCTGAAATAATAATAAAAATAAAACTTTAATTTAAACAGTACTGAGTCCGTCTCGTCCCAAGCAGTCGTCCCGAATCATTTAGCTCTCATCATCTGAAAAGTGGAGAATATGGGATGAGCTAACGCCCAGTAAGTAAACCTCATGCACATGATGCATGCTTATGATATGCATTGGTTTCAATTAGTTTTCTAAAATATGTATCCCATCTTTCCTTATCATTTAAAAACTTTAACATTGTGAGCTCATTTTTGTGTATCGCCTATCCAATCAGTATGCAGTGGGCCATTATTATTTGGAACCCGTTCCATCTACCGGTAGTACCGCAAAGCGGTTAAACACTAAACATTAAACATTCAACATTCAACATTCAACATTATCATTCGTCGGGTGCGCCGGTCCCCCACGCCCCATTTCCCACTCACACCTTTCATGGTATAGGCGAACACCATTTCATTTATAAAATTTGGGATACATATCATTTTTGAATAAAATACACTTTACAATATTACCGTTTAAACTTTACTTCATGCATGCTTATGGATGCATTAACTTAATTACACATGCAAGAATATGTCATATGAATATTAATAACATATAAACGATTACAAAATGATATGTTCGGATAATAATATAACACATTTAGACAATTAACATAGCATTCTACAAATGAATACTAGGAGAGTTTACTTACCTTGAATATGTAGAATTTTACTTTGAAATAGCAGTGTGGAGTCATCCTTGGCCACCCAAGAAATCAACGCCAAGAGTCCTATGTCATTATCTTTAAATCAAATCAAAAAAAACTTTGTACATACTCATTCTTTATTTTTATTAAATAAACAATTTAGATGCACCTAAGTCCGAGCCATTACACTTTAAATATATATATATATATATATATATATATATATATATTATATAAAAGAATATCTTACATTAAGGATATTAAAATAAACTTAACGAATCGAATATCTTAAACATAAATATTTTAGCTATAAATGTTCTTAGATATTTTTAAAAAAATATTAATAATAGGTTCCTAGATTTGAAAGAATAATAATAGGAATTCAAACAACTTTATCTCAGTAAAAAAAAACCAATTTATTTAATACACTATTATGCTTGTTCTAAAAGAATCAATGAATAAATATTTACCAAAGAGAGAGTACGAAAATGATACAATAATTGATAAATTAATAACTACAACTTTTTCACTTAATTTGATTATATTAGAGGTATACTTCAAACCAACCAACACGTCATAACTCACAATTGAAACAGAAATCAAATTCATGACACAAATTGATGACAATAATTAATCCTGGGATCTAATCCCATCAATCCCCTTGAAACATGAGCCCACTATAACATTATAATATAAAATCCCCACTCATTTTTTTTGCAAAGAAAATTAATGATGATTGTACCTTATAAAAAAATCCAATTCGAACCATGAACATGAATATTTTTGGGATTGCGATGAAGGTCTTAATTTGCAAAGACGTATAAAATGAGCACAAAAATCCTGACTTCTAACCTAATGGCGTCAAATTAGGTATAATATATGCTAATTAATTAAATAGACTCCTCATTTACCTATTTTAACTTATTTAATACTTAATTTGATTCATTTAGTGACTAAATTTCTATAATTCTATCTAATTATTTAATATATTAAATCACACAAAAAAAAAAGGTATTTAATAAGAATAGAAAACTTCCAACTCGATAACTAAGTTCAAATCAAAGATATAAGTACATAATAAGATAAATATATTATATATTTTAATCTAACATTAATAAAATTATAAGCATGTTATTATTAAATTATGAGGCACGTTGATCGTCTAAGGCGTCCACGGTACATTCCACTGCAAAACAATAGTTAGTTACAAGGACGTAAATTCATTAATTTAAGAATAAATCGTAATATTAATACGAGCATCATAATAAACTTATAATAATCTTGTAAATGGATATGTGGCGTTACAGCCATGGTCTTGCAGACCACATACACCTAGACAGTTGAGCAACAGATAAGCTAAATTATTTTTATGCACAATAATTAGATGTTTTTTGTGAAAATAAATGGTTAGATACAGTCCTGAGGCAGCTATGGTAAGTTGGGTTGACCGGTCAACATGCGAACTTTTATATTTTTGTATGAGTCCTTTTGTTCCATTTTGCTCAGGACTAACAAAAGTTTATGTTGGGAGTTTGATAAGTATATTTTATTCACTTATTTTGGTCGTTTTGAGAAGAATTTTGTGGGGCATTTCGAGCAGTTAGAATAAAAACTATATTGATTTTATCTTATTTCTTGTGTTTAGGAACAAAACCAAACATGGATGAAAATTAAGGTGAAATTGAGGCAATGAATGTGGGACATTGTTCGACCATTGAAGAACCTCTCCCGAGCAAAGTTGGGAGAGAAATGAAGTGAAAAAAAGACCCTACAAGCTAGTCGAATGCCTTCCAGGGCCTGCAGCAGAGAAAAATGAGGCCTTTGTCCACTTGGGTGGACGTCACACATAGGGTGTTTAACTTGGTTAGAGTTCTAATTTTGGTAGGTGTAGTACGGTATTTGGGGTACGGTTTTGAACCCTAAATTAAGGGTTATAAATAGGAGAAAAGAGGCAACAAAAAGAGTTTGAAAATTGGAGAGAAAAATGAGGCAAAACACGGGATTCTTGCAAGAGATTCTTCGTTCGGGCAAAGCTTCAATGGTTTTCAAGCAAAAAGAAGTGGAAATTGGTGGGGGCACTCCATTGAAGACATTCAAGGGGGACGAAATTAATATTCAAGTTTCTTCTTCTTGTAATAAATTCTAGGTGATAAATTATCAATTTAACTTTTGTTTTTGTAACTTCAATATGATAGGTTAGAACTTGTTGTGTGAAAGATGATGGTGTAAATTGTATATTAAAGTTTTAATACAAAAATTTTCTTTTTAAATCTTAATTTAGCAACTAACACCTTTGTTTGGATCTTCTGCATGCTTTCATGAATTCATCATGTACATCTACGTAACTAATTATGAAGATACCACTTGTCAAGATTAGAGATTTTATATCAAAAGATTAACACATCTGGTAAAGCAATTCAATTCTATTATAAACCCAAATATTGTTTCGATATTTCTATGTTTATCCAATGCGTGACTTATGTTCGCACATCTCCAACAAGATTGTGATCAATTAACACTATTTTTAGAACCTCCTAAATGAAGACTCAAATAATAAAAAAATTAATTATCGTGATGCAAATGGTAGTAAAAATTTAATAAGGATTTGAGTACTATTTGAAGTAGTACACAATGATTGTAGATCCAAAATTGCCATCACCCATTATTTATTTAGGAAAATTATTTCAATGTTATTAGTTAAAAAGCTGAGGTAACAAGAAGACTATTATGGAATAATAAAAGTCCTTGAAAGAAACATAATTGAATTTTAGGTAACTGTCTCAATAATAATGGCGTTGTCAGGACTTGACTGTAGAAAATAATTAAAAAATGACACTTCGTTAGTAAAAAATTATTAACTGAATTGAAATTCCCAGTTCATCATTTATTGAACAATTTAATGCCACTATAAATTTGCATTGCATGCACAAGTGCGTTTGTACCTTTTGAAAGTTGTAAATATATTATATTAAATTCAAAGCTGTTTCGGGACGCTTTAGTTTGTTGTACCCCAAAATTTGAAAAAGAATTAAATCATGATTTTGAATGTTTGACTTGAGTTAAAACGATGATTCAATGTATGTGTGTGATTTTATTCTTCTTATAGTGTGTTTGAAACAGTTTTTTTTGAAGTTCAAAAGTACTTGTTAAAAAATAAAAGTGTTTTTAGTTATATTTATGGTTAATGGTTAAAGTCAATTGATCATTTTTTGACTAAAAAAAAAACAGCTTAAAAAAACTGTTTTAAAGAAGCTCAAATTTTGAGTTTCTCTAAAAAGTTCTAATTAAACTTTTTACGAGAAGTTGTAATTAAAAATCAACAAAACTATCATTAATACATTAAAAAAATATTAATTTATTTACCATATTAATATATTAATTTATTTACCACATTAATTACTTATAAAAAATACCACTTCATATATATATTTAAAGTAAAAATATATATTGACGTGTTAAATAATATAATACAAATTACACATAATATGTTTGATTTAAATAATTAAATAATTTTAAGTAATATAATATATACTAAAATAATTATATTATTACAAGTAATATATTAATTTTAATAGTTATTATAGGATATAAAAAAAATATTATTTATTTTAAAAATAATAATATGAGATATGTAATAATTAATTATTATTTAGTCGATATATATTAAAATAATTGTGTAATTATAATTAAATTAATATATTAATTTTAATAGATATTATTATATAGGATATAAAAAATATTATTTATTTTAAAAAATAATATGAGATATATAATAATTAATTATTATTTAGTCGATAAATATAAATTTTATACAAAAGTATACAACAAAATACTCAATTTAATATTCAAAACATTTTTTGAATTCATATCCAAACAATCAATAGTTTTCTGACAAAAGTTCTACTGGCCAAAATCGTACTATCAAAAACTCTATTGCTAAAAACTCTACTCACAATAGTTGTACCAAACAGACCATTAATATCGTTCATTATGCAGGAAGTTCTTGTGAATGAAATATTTGACAATAAAATTAATATAGTGAAAATGTAAAAGAATAATCCGATATCGACAAATAGTTGATTTCTGCTAAACTAATAAATTAATATAGGAAAAACGTAAAAGAATCAAATAATCTGAGATCCACTTCATATATTTATGTTATAACCACAAAGTTAAAGTTTAAATTTTAAATAATGTAATTGTTTAATAATAAAATTACTAATTTTATTTACATTTTTGTTGATAATTATGAGTTTAAATTTTAATTATTTCATAATAGTTCGTGAAGTATACAAAACAATTTATATATATTATCAATTTGGTCAATAAAGTATTAATTAAAAATAATTGTTAGTTTCTTTAAACTTTTTCATTTATTAAAAATAAAAGTATCAGATCTATTTGCACATTTTGCAAATGTTATGAATCTAATTGTAATTTTTCTCAATTAAAATTAAGGGCATGTTAATCTTTTTCATCAAATAAGAACTAATTTTGTACAAAAACACATAAATTAGTGACATCTGTGCAAAAAAATAAACATTGGAGACTATTTTCGCACCGAGGGTAAAGATTAATAACCATTTTTGCCAAATTTAAAAGGCAACATTTGTAACTAAGGCTATGTTTGATTTTGATTTAAATTAGATTTTTTGTTGTAAAAGTTGATTAAATATGTGGTTGAAAAGTTGTAAAAAGTTGTGTGTCTCATAAAATGAGTGTCTAAAATTAATTGTTAATTTTGATTTTAGTTTTTTAGTGAAATTTTACTTGAAATCAAATAAACCCCAAAATAATTAAGACTCTCACATTTGTAACTAATAAATAAAGATAAAGATGACAATATTAAAAAGAAGCAGATGATGATTTGGACTCATCTGGATTTTATCTTGAAAAGGAATAAGTCGTGATTTTTTATAATAGTCAGGTGCTTAACGTAGAGAGCTCAGTCAGGCGCTCAACGTAAAGAGCTCAGTCAGGTGCTTAACTTAGAGAGCCCAGTTAGGTGCTCACTCAACGTAGAAAGCTCAGAATGTAGAGAACCAGTCAGGTGCTCAACGTAGAGAACTTAGTCAGGTGCTCAACATAGAGAGCCCAGTCAGATGTTTAATGTAGAGAGACACCTAAACTAAGAGCACAAAGATTGAAGGGCCCGAAAGTTAGGGGCTCTACATATTACTTCGATTGACACAAGGCGTCGGTCGACCCTCTTACATAGGCTCGATCGGCTAGTTTCAAAATAGGTTAGGATACCGAAGATTTTCTACGTGCATGATATCCGACGATTACAACAGAAAGATACTCTCGCCTTGCTCACTCCACCTTTTCCAAGATGAAGACACGTGTCCCCCTGATGAGCTGGGATTTTTGCCACGTGGACGTAGAGAACTTGCTTATAAATAGCAGTCCAATCCGTTTCAGGTATTCTCGAAGAAAGTCTTTTGATTATACATACTCTACATAAAACTCTCCAATATATTCTTCTCATACTGACTCTTACACCGGAGTGGAAACAGTGGAGAAGAGCCTCGCCACTTTTTTTAGGTTATTGGCCGCGTGCGCCTCCACCAATTGAATAAGAGATTAGGGTCGATAACGTCATTGGCGCCGTCTATGGGAAATCATCATTTTTGCAACAAAAAGCTATGGCAAGACAAAGAATAAGGAGCACACGCTAAGTCGGAGAAACTCCACCAGAAAGGACCATGGCATAGTCAAAATTTGAAACTCATGGTATGGGACTGCCACCGCCTCCATATGCAATCGTGGATCAGTTTGAAACCTTACAAACTCAGATGATTTCCATGATGGCTTTGCTTCATAATCAAATCCACACAAGTGTCGACCATGTCAGTTTACCTTCAATAGCCCCTACTGAGAATACTCCTGCGCAACCCTCGTAGGGAGGCCCGTATGTGGTACCTCACATCCTGCAACCTCTTGCTGAAGACCCGATAGCACCTACAATCGATCGAGGGGCTCTTCGTCACCCTGTGGAGATCCTGTCAATCGACCTCCACCCCTACCGCATTTCCCAGCTGTAGACTTGGAACAAAGACTGGACGAAATATTGACCCAAAAAATTGAAAGTGCCCTAACAAAGAGAAAGGTTAAGCATAGACAAATGGTATTGGAGAAAGATCAATTTGCTCCCAAAATCATGGTTGTACCTTTACCAAAGGGATTCAAGCAACCGATGATAGAGTCCTATGATGGGGTCATCGATCCTCTCGATCACCTCTGAACGTTTGTTGACATTATGAGGTTGTGTACCGCACCAGATGCAGTAATGTGTCGGTCTTTCCCTCCAACACTGAGTAGAGAGGCCAGGGACTAGGTGGCCACTTTAGTCCCTCGATCTGTCAAAACTTTTGATCAATTCTCTCAAAGCTTCGTGGAATATTTCCTTAGCAATAAGAGGAAGAGAAAAACAGCCATAGGTTTAATGCAAGTCATTCAAGAAAATGAAGAAGCTCTACAAGATTATCTTGCTCATTTCAGTAGAGGCACACTGGAATCAAGGACCTTCAGATGTCAGCTGTAGTGACAGCCATAATGAACGGGACCCGAAACCGATCCTTTAAAATGTCCTTCTCTAAAAATCCACCAAAGTTAATGCATGAGTTATTGAGGAATGGAGATAAATACGTAGATGCTGAAGAAGCAGAGAGGGTGACTAAGAGTCTGTGTGCAGGAAGAGATCCCAAGACCAACAAGCGAAAGTCTCATGACAACTAGCGTGCGAGAGACAATAAAGAAAAATAGAAGGTTGGACCTCGAGACCGATACCAATCTAATAAGTTGTCCGTCCAGCCAGAATATAAAGGTAATAAGGTTTTCACTCCTTTAAATACCTCTCGAGCCCATGTGTTGATGAAAATTTGTGACATGAGAGAGTTTGAGTGGCCTAAGAGAATAGCTACACCACCAAGTAAGAGAGATAAGAGAAAGTATTGCTCACTTTTATAGAGACCACGGGCATGATATTGAAAGTTACTTTCAACTCAAGGAAGAGCTCAAGCGAATGTTGAAAAGGGGTTTTCTAGCTAGGTATGTGAAAAATAATCGTGGAAAAGAAAGAGCAGTAGATGATAGCCCAAGAATAACTAACCAAGAGGGGGGTGAATTGGTTTTCTCAAATTTTTTCGAAAAATATTTTCAAAAGTAATATTTAAGAAAATAAAATTAATCCACAAAAATGTAAGCACAATATAAATAAATAAAAGGGAAGAGAGAGTGCAAACGATATTTTTATGGAGGTTCGATCCAACCAATGATCTACGTCTCCCGTTACCAATCTCTTCAACACGAGCACGGCCTTTCCACTATTTTCATTGACTTATGGTGCAATCCAAACTCTTACAATGTATCTGGTGACTTACAAACAAGGAGCACCAATCCTTATACAATATTGAGATTTTCAAGGGACCTCAATATGACCCAAAAATGTAAAGAGATTGATTTGAGTATTTCTCTCTAGATGAATGATAGATACAAGTTTAGTTCTAAGAGATACTAACATTTTAATGAATAGCAATAGATGAGAAAAGCTCAAGTGTTATAAGAAAACTTTATTGAAAAGGATGAATCAAAAATTTGATTTAATCAAACAAAGTTTTTCAATAAGAGATATTGAAGATATAAATGCAATGAAGCTTTGAATGAAGTTTTTCAATATGATTCTCTCTATAAATGCTCTTGTAAGTGTTGTTGAATGATAATAAATGAAGTGGTATTTATAGAGATGAATTTTCGTTACTTTTTGTTGAAACGGATGACCAAACAGATGACCAAACGGTTGACCGGTCAGATTGGTCAGAACTAGCCGTTGAACTGTAAAAAATCAGAAAGGACACTTTTTGGAGAGTGACACTCAAACGGATGATCAAACGGATGACCGTTTCCACAGTTTTGAAAATTGATTTTTGGCTTTGATAAAAATATTTTATGCAAGTGATAATGACATATGTTTTGTGCATAAAAATATTTTGAGCTTTCATTCATTTAATTGCTAAAGATCAAAGAGTTAATACTTTTACAATTTTATATACAAATCTATTCTTTAATCTTGATCTTCGAGTCTTGAATTTCGGATCTTGAGATGCTTGAACTCTTGTATTGATTTGACTTTAATCTTGTCATTGCTTGAGAGTTCAATTTGTAGTACTTTGAATATTACTTGAAAATAGATTGTTAGTAAACATAACCAATTTTGTTTGTTATAATCAAAACATTAAGGTTTAAAGTTAACCATAGGTCAACAGTAGAGTCACCAACGAACCCGTCTCCTCAGGCGGGAGTTATAAATGTCATCTCATGAGGGACAGTCGTGGGAGGTGACTCGAATTCAGCCAAAAAAAGCTACGCTCGCTCGAGCGGTGTAGGCTCCAATCAAAAGAAAACTAGATTTAGTCAAGACATAACATTCAATGAAGAATATTTGATAGGGGTAGTATACCCTAACAATGATGCCCTAGTGATCACGGGCGATATCGCCGACTTTGATGTGAAAAGAGTATTGATAGACAATGGCAGCGCAGTGGATGGTTCTGACTTGGGATACCTTGTTAGGCTTAAAGGCACCACTTGAAAAGTTACGATAGGTCACTACTCCGTTGCAGGGCTTTGGTGGAGCAACAATAACCCCGAAGGGACTATAGACCTACCAGTCACCTTGGGTATGTACTCAGCCAGTATTACGATCATGACGAATTTCTTGGTAGTAAAGACTCCCATGGCTTACAACACCATATATGGCAGACCTCTCTTGAATGCCGCCAGGGCAGTAGTATCAACTTATCACCAGTCTATGAAGTTTCCAACAAGTCGAGTTGTAGGATGTGTGGGGAGATCAATATGTATCTAGAAGGTGCTATGTAGATAGCATACAAGTCCGAATGGTTGAGCATGTGATGATCCTCGACATCGAACCCCTAAATGGAATAATTGAACCGCTTAACACAACAGAAAAAATTGAGATAGCAGAAGGAAAAATGTTGACTATCGGTGGATCACTACAATCTGAAGAGAAGGAAAAAATGATAGACCCAAAAGGAAAACCACTGGGTAGGTCATGGAATGTAGAGAACCTCAAACAATAATATCAGTAGGAAATACCTAGAATCGTTTCTCTACTTTTCTTCTCGTTGTAATAAAGTCATTACAAGTTTTTTCGATGTAATATTATCCACTGATTCCCTTTTGTAAACTAGTTTTACGTTTTCAAATCAATAAAAAGCAAAGACAATGGCAAATGATGAGGGGGCTAAGAAAAGGCCAACCTAGCTGGAGATGTCTCGGTATACCTATTGAGTCGTGGATCTTTGCGACATTTGGACAATATCATTACTTTAAGCAATTAAGTCTAATGCGACAAACTAAATTACCTACAATGACGGGTGATAGACGAATAAAATCATTAGTCAGGTAAACGCATTAAATCACCGACGATGACAGGTGATAAGCGGATAAACCCACTAGCTGATTAACAAATCAAGTTAGCCGCAAAAACGGGTGATATGTGAATAAAACTATAGTCGGTAAACGCATTAAATCACCCCGATGACGGATGATATGTGGATAAACCTACTAGTAATTGGTTAACAAATCAAGTTAGCCGCAATAACGGGTAATAGGCAAATAAACCACCAGTCGGTTAAATACATTAAATCACCCGCGATGACGGGTGGTAGGTAGATAAACCAACTATTTGGTTAACAAATCAAGCCAGCCGCAAAAATGGGTGATAGGCAAATAATACCAGTCGGGTAAATGCATTAATCACCTGTGATGACGGATGATAGGCGGATAAGCTAGTAATTAGTTAACAAATCAAGTTAGCCACAATAACGGGTGATAGGCGAATAAAACCACTAGTTGGGTAAACGCATTAAATCACCCGCGATGACGGGTGATAGGTGGATAAACCCACTAGTTGGTTAACAAATCAAGTCAGTCGTAAAAACGGGTGATAGGCGAATAAAACCACCAGTCGGGTTAAACGCATTAATTCACCCGCGATGATGGGTTATAGACAGATAAACCACTAGTTGGTTAACAAATAAAGTCAACCACAAAAACGGATGATAGGCGAATAAAACTACCAATCGGGTAAACACATCAAATCACCCGTGATAACGGTGATAGGAGGATAAACTCACTAGTTGGTTAACAAATGAAGTCGCCTGCAATAACGGGTGATAGGCGAATAAAACCCCTAGTCGGGTAGACACATCAAATCAACCGCAATAACGGATGATAGGCGAATAAACCCACTAGCTGGTTATCGCATTAAATATCCCGTAAAAACGGGTGGTAAATGAATATGAGGTTGCGGTAATTATTCGAATAATGGATTGAATAGACAAATCGTTATTGAAAACAAAGTAGTTGGATGAAATGGTCAACCTGAAAAAAAAAAAAAAAAGGAGACCAAGGTGGTCAACTAAGGAAATCAATCGACCAAAGTGGTCAACCACTAATCTACCACCAAAAGTGGTCGACCCTTCTTGGTCAACTATATAGGTTGACTGAAGGGGGTCTTCTACGAAAGTGACGAGCGACTGTTAGTTGGGAGTACTCGGAGTATTCAAAATTCGAGTTGAAAACAAGTTTAGACTGGACGTAATCTTGAGTACAATCATAAATTTTTAAATCGAGTACGTGGATATCATCGCAAGTTTTTCAAATTAGGCAAATAAGTGATGTTTATCCACATCTCGGTCCAAGAAAAATCCAAAGATTTTAAAGCAAATGTCTTGTTCAAGGACCGATAAGCTAACTTCGCCAAAATATAAATGTTCATACTCACTAGCAATAACAATCACTAATGAGTAAGAAACTTATGATGATAGTCAAGTGTTCAACGTAGAGAGCCCAGTTAGGTGCTGAACGTAGAGAGCCCAGTCAGGTGCTTAATGTAGAAAGCCCATTCAGGTACTTAACGTAGAGAACTCAGTCAGATGCTTAACGTAGGGAGCCCAATAAGATGTTTAACGTAGAGAGACACCTAAACTAAGAACCCAAAGATTAAAGGGCCAGAAAGTTGGGGGCTCTACGAAATACTTCGATCGACACGAGGCGTCAGTCGACCCTCTTACATAGGCTCGGTCGGCTAGTTTGAAAATAGATTGGGATACCTGAAGATTTCCCACGTGTATGATATCCGACGGTTACAATAGAAAGATAGTCTCGCCCACTCACTCCACCTTTTCCGAGATGAAGACACGTGTCCCCCTGATCATCTAAGATTTTTGCCACGTGGACGTAGAAAATTTGTCTATAAAATAGCGGCTCAATCAATTTTAGGTATTCTCGAAGAAAGTCTTTTAATTATACGTACTCTACATAAAACTCTTCAATATATTTTTCTCTTACTGACTCTTATACTGGAATGGAAACGGAGGAGAAGAGCCCCACCACTTTTTTCAGGTTATAGGCCGCGTGCGCCACCAATTGAATAAGAGATATGACCGATAACGTCAATTTTAAATCTGTTCTTTTCACAAATAAATACGAATTATAAAGTTTGAAACTAGGAATCACTTTGATTCTAAAAATCGTTTTAATTTAGGGCTAAGCTTGATAATAGAAGTAGCATTTAAGCTCAATTGAAAACCCAACCGCATAATTTGGTGGCGTCTTGGGCAATAGGGTCCCACTTAGCTTGACTCAAAATCATACAAGACTCTGTATTTGTCCAAAATCTCCAATTAAAACATCTTAATTTTCTAATATAATGATATATTAGATATATGGGGCGGATATAGAAGGTGATTCTCTTTGTTTGTTGGAGTTTGCTTTGACACAAACATTATTTCTTTTTTTAGTATAGTAATTTTTTTTTTTGAAAAAACTAATTTTTTACATGAAAATTGTAATTTTTTTTTTTATATTAGTTCAGTCTAATTTTTTTTTTAGTCCCCACTTGAATCGACCCTTGGATTTTATGTAATATAACAAGTTAAAAGTTAGGTGATTTATAACAAATACCTGAGGTTTTATTGGTAGTTAGAGTTGCTATATATTTGTATATAGCAAGAAAGTCTTCGTTTAGTCGTATAAAAAATCAGAATTTGAGGATAACTAAGCAAGTGATGATTTTAACCAATTCAAAGTTTTTAGTTATTCTCAATGGATGAACTTTGTCGATGATAAGGAAAAATTACACTCGAGATCCTCAACTTATATGAAATGTAGCAAGAAAATATGTGAAGTTTGAGTCATATTGGTAGTTATAATTGTAACGTTTGTATATAACAATAAAATTTTAGTCTAATAGTATATATATAAAAGATATTCTTTGCTTTTCTCATTTTCTAATGAAATTTAAATACTCGAGCACTTTAAGATACTCACGGGCTTGCAATCCTATGTAAAATTCTTAGTTATTTCGACTAGATTACATCGATGTAATAATGGTAAATTACAAATGGAGTCCTTCATCTATGCAAAATATAGCAAATATGCTATCAACTTTTATTATTGCATCTAAATTCCCGATCTTCCATTTTTGTAGCATTGTGTCCCATGCACATTAATGTCATGTTAGGTGAAGTAAATTACATGATACAGAATTAAGAAATAACAAGAAATTAAAACCTTATCTATCGTATTTTTCAGTACAGTCTAATCATCTATGCTAAATATGCACTAATCATTGTCGTGTTTTGCGGGAAAAAAAAAAGAAAAAAAGAAAAGCCCAAAGGGGCTGGTGAAAATAGACAGGCATGTGATGTGATCCAATTATTATTGATGAAAGTAAATGCCCATATACAATTATACACTGACTTTAGAACAACAAGCTTGAATCTTTTCATAACCAAAATGTGGTGGATATTTAACCCAATACAACTTTCTATACAGCCTGGCTTCATAAATAATTCATTTAATGCAAAAAGAAATAATTTTTTAAATAATTTTTAAAAAAAAATTGTACAAAAATGAATTCAAATTCTGCAAATGTTAATGAGAAAATTGCACCACTAGTGCCCAACTTATTAATCGAGTTACAAAATTACTATCTAATTTGTAAAAATGAGCAAATTAGTCACCAACCTTTCAATGCATTTGCACAACCAGTTTATAATAACCAATGTTCAAAAAATCAGACTGGCCATCGACCCAGAAAAGACAACGGTTAAAGGTCAAATGGTCGAACCGGTTTTAATTAAAAAATTAAAAATTAATCCAAAAATCTCACAAAATTTCTAAAAATAAGTTATTTGTAAATAAACCAATATTTATAGACAAAATTACTCACAAAACTTGAATTTAAATAGACTTTTCATAAGTTTCAATTTAAAAAATTAAAAATTAATCCAAAAATCTCACAAAAAAATGAGGAACAATTGAAGAAAAAATAGGAAAGAAATGAGGAAGAAATAAAAAATGAATGATTTTGTCTTAAAAATTTTTTGAACCGAAAAACTATTAAAACCAGATCAATTCTACCAGTTTAATCACTAAAAACTCTTGTTTCTAGTCTGATTTTATGATGACTGGTTAAATTGGTAGACTGGACGAGTTTTGCAATCGGTTCTCGATTTTCTCAATCGAACCGGTTGATCCAGTCTGAATTTCTAAACATTGATAATAACAAACATTGACCAAGACTCCATTAAATGATTTAAATAATCATGTGGGCCTCACATGACCAACTTTATGAAGAGTAAAATCGATAGAAGTTTGTCATTACATTTCTCTCCTTCATAAAGTTGGTTATGTCCAGGTCATGTGGCAATTCAACGGAGTTATGCATGGTTTTCATCGTTACGGACTGATTGTGTGACTATATTTAAAGGTGGGGATCAATTTGCTCATTTTATGGATTGGAGACCAATTTGCCACTCAAACGGTACATTAAGGACCGATGATACAATTTTCCCAATTTTAATTGGGGCATTTTAATTTCTCAGTTTATTATCAACCTCAATATTGCAGAATTATTGTAAATGAAAATTGAATGATTTATTGGATATGAAACTCTCCCTGCAATGTGGGGATCTGAACTTTGTGCAAGAAAGATTGTGTTTCAGTTGTGATAAGGTAGAATTTAATACTCTATCTCATATTTAATGCAACTCGGAAAAAATAATAATAATAATTGATGACAAAAAACAAAAAAATGTAGAATCTAATGCTAACGTGGATTACTTTAAAAAATTGCCATATTAGTAAAATATATAGTGTCTAAAACAAATCTTCTCCGATGTTATTTGACAGGAATTCTATCAAATTGATATGACAAAAAAAAAAAATAAAAATGGGACATTGTATAGGATTCTGTCTAGATTAAGAAGTTATGTTACACATGATGACTCAATAATTTATTAAATTGTTTATGTTTTTAGGACAATGGATTTAATTTATTTTTATTTTAGATTAGATAAAAGGCGTGTAGGAGTTGTATGGAATTGTAGATAGAACTCATTGGAGACAAATTTTAAGCTTAATTGTTGTCTATTCATAAAACATCAATGTTACATAGATTGCTACAAATCTTTCAACTTACATATCACGTAGAATGCATGACATAGAATGCAATGTAGATGCTCGGATAGATTATTCGAATTTAGAAGGAGTTCTAGGTAATGCATGTTTTCATGTCAATTTAATAGAGTTTCTATCAGATAGCATTAAAGATGATTTTTTTAAGATACTGTTTATTTTGTTTAGGCGGCAAATTTGTTAAGCAATCCACATTAGCATTGGAGATGCTGTTACGAATGTAAAGGTGACCAAACCCTTGTACGGGTTCGAAACTGTGTTGTGCTTTTCCCCAGCCGATTATAAGAGTTTGCTCACATGGTTCTTCTTAATTTTTTTAGATAATCAACTTACGACAAAAAATTATAATGGATTTGGTTGCTTGTCAAGAGCAGCATAGGACTTGCCTTTGTTTTGTGATTCGTACTACTTAACATTTCTAAACGTGTTTGTCCAACACAATTCGGCTATACTTCTCTTTTTTGATAGGATGTATTGAATCTTTGAATAAATAAAACTAGTCTGACTCAATCTATTTTACACTTTTTTACATACTAAACTTGATATGTTTTTTTATACAAGTTCACTACGTACCCAAAAATTGATATTTATATGGTCCTTGAAAAAGAAAATACATTAAATGGACTGAAAATTAGATGGTAATTCCTCAGTTCAAGATTGCGACCACTCATTGTTTGTCATTCGTGTTGTCATCTTTTGCCACATATATTTTCTATTAAAAACTGGTCATAAATGTTTATTATTATTATTTTTTAATAATATATTGTTTTATTAATTTTTCATTTATTAACCCCGTTTGTGATGGTACAAGTCTAGTAGTATTTATTTGGTAATTATAAATAGGGTTAAAAAAGCTGTTTAGATAGAGAACTTTTCTTACCAAATTAACACTGATTTTTAATGTCATACAAATCAGTCATCATACTCAACTCTATCTTTTAAGATGAACAGAACTTTCACTTGTCGAACGACAATCTTACATGAACTAATTTTTGATTGAGGATTCATCTTGTACGCCCACATACCTAACACCACTCTAATGAAGAGAGCCTCTATATGTTCACATAAGATATGCTCTAACTATTTAAGACACAATTTTCTTAGTTTATTGTCAAATAGTGTCACTTCTATTTTTCACACGTGCTCTCATTTCTTATTTTATTCATTCTATTAAAACTGCATGTTTATCGTCACGTTCTCATTTCCATTACGTTTAATTTATGAAAACTTTCTCCTTTGACAAAATAAGTATCTTAAAAAGAAAATTTATCTTATTTTTATATGCAACAAACGTGCTCATAGTTTTAACGAGAAGTCGTCTTATCAAATAGCATTATTGTATTTGTACATGTAAGATAGAAAAGGGTAAAAAAAAAAAAAAAAAAAATCTAATCGAAATGATTTTAAGTCAAGATTTAATATCCAATTTCTTGATAAAATGTCATTAATTAAGGTAAGATATATATATATATATATATATATATATATAAATTCTTTCGTAAGGTCACGTCACTTTGCACCTATGTTGCAAGGCAAAAATAAAAGCGACGTTCTATGCTGGTCCAACCCAATTAAATTTATTGCTATGGTCCTATATGCAAATGGTTTATATATATAAACACATGTGCCCAGCACAATTAATTTTGCCCATCTTAAAAAAATTTCAGAAATTCTCAATCCAAGACAAAAATAATGTTTACATTCCATGTATTACATGATATGTCAGATGTTAAGGGATGAATCTTACACCGATTAAATATCAAAATATTTATCAATATATATAAATTTGGATTACTCTTTTTAATAAAGTTGACATTTTAAGATGAAACCTCAAGTTTTAATACGGTATAATAGCCCATTAAGCTTCAACGAACAATTCGATTTAAGACTAAAAAAATGAGCACACAAATTCTAAGATTCATTTTTTCAGACGAACTACCATCTTGTGGGGTATGTTAATGGATGAATCTCACATCCGTTAAATACCGAAATATTAATCAATATTACTTGTTTGATATAGGCTATAAACCAAAAATAGTTTATTTTAGCCATAATTTTTGACTTTTCAAACTAATTTTAACATAAAATGCATATATTACCTTTAAACAACAAAATGTCATTTCAAAGTAGAAAGGACAATTTTGTCAATTTACATTAAAATGATTTGAAAAGTCAACAATTTCAACTCAAATAAACTAATATTGATTTATAAGCTAGTTTATAATCTCTGTCAAACGGATCCTAAGTGTGTGTGTTACTCTCCATAATAAGGTTGACTTTTTAAAATAAAACCTCAAGTTTTAATATTTGATACGTCACATCAGGGCTGGTTTCTATTATGTGATATGTTCAGGGCGGATCCAGAAGAAGGCTATTTTTTTTTAAAACCAAGTTAATATATGCAAAAAATAAATTTTTTATATACAAAATTTAGATATATTAGATCGTGGGTTGTTTTGTATTATATATGTACTTGATATGTGAGACCGTGGCTCGTTCTCAGTTTAAATACGAATAGTTTATAACAATGATAAGAAATAAGAGAAATTTACGAGTTCATTACGTAAAAATTATCTTCTTTGTCATATCAATTTTTTTTTTTTTTTCACTTATAAGAAATAAGAGAAATTTAAAAATATTGGATGTGTTAATTCAATAATTAGTGTCATATGTTAGGTAATAATCAAATTTACTTTTCCATTGGATGTTTTAGTATGTTAGTTAAGTACTTTTATTATGGTCTTTTGTTAACTAGTTTGCTAATTTTAATTAGCACTTTAACTAGTTAAAGTGGTATTTAATTATTTTTGTCTTTTTTTTTCTTATTCCAATCTCATATATATATATACATACACTGGAAATGTCAAATAAAAAATTGCCTAGCTAAATTTAACACATCCATTGGTTAGGCCAAACACTAGTTAAACTTAATATGTAGATGTGTCAATTAACATTTACTTTATTATCTATGTGGCTAGCTAAAATTAACACATCCAATGCATATACTCTAACATCTTTGTTTTAGAGAGTACTTTAAAAAAAAAAAAAAAAAAAAAACAACGTACTTTCAAGTCAAAAGATATGAAATACAATTATCTAGCTTTCTATCATTCCTTTAAATCGTGTTGCAAACTAATCTCAGTACTAAAAGCCTATTTCTTTTTCGATTTTGGCAATTTATATTTTTTCAGTTGCAATGGCACGTGTGTGTCAGAGAGAGGGAGAGTGAGTGAACAACACTAACACAAGGGTTAGTCGATCCTATCGATCCTAACTCCTAAGAGTCATGAGTAGCTTGACAAATAACATTATGAACAGTATACCTAAAGGTAAAAAGATTAAAATTCTTTAACCACGATGCAGCTATTGATAGCAAAGTTAGAGAGTTTGGAGATGGCAAAGACTTCGCGAAGAGTCATTTTTTACTGTCGAACTGTCGATCCATGAAACGGGCCACTTGAATGCCTAAAGAGCACCACACATCGTATGGTATCAATGTGCTCATAGGACTGCTTGATCCACAACGTATTCATGGTCGCATAAAGTCTGAAAAACGAACATTATCTGATTGATGGAACAATATAGACTAGAGAAGTTGAAACAAATAGATTCCATACACGTGTGTGTTGTTAGACTTAATATATACAATAATATAATATAATTATTATTTTAATTAGAAACAAAATAGGATTTCAAATGAACATCTGCAGAATAAGAAACAATAACTTAATAGAACACAAGATGAAACAAACCGAGGCCTATGTATTCAGAGTGTCATAAAAACATATCCGCTCCCTATCGTAAGTTCTTGTAGGTAATAAACGTTTGTTTCCCAGGATACAGATAAATTGTTAGCACGAAACTGCTAAACCAACCAACTGAGCTACTGCCAGAATGGGATCACCAAGAGGACACTTGAATATTTGGAACAAAAAAAATGAGTGGAAGAAGAATGAATTTCCGTCTATTGGATTGTGAAAATGCACACCATTTTTATAGACTCCCAGATGACCACTCACCTCCTCATCCATTAACAGTAGTCTTTAGTAACACAATAAACATTTAACTGTCTTTAGGAATTCGGGAGTTTAAGGTAGTTGAAAAGCCAGAAATTTAATTCTGTAATTAAATAAAAAAATGTATGTGGCCAATTTTGGTTCAACATTCGTGTACACATGTGCAGGTCGCGCTCGCACATGAGTTCAATGGTCCAAGGTGTTAATCGGTCCATGATTTGTCCTCCCCCTACGGGCGCGCACAAGAGAGAATCTCTATGTTACACATGATTACACATGACTACACATTTCAAAAGGAGTGACTATATATATACCAGTCCAAATTTTTCTATTTTTTCGATGTGTGATAGAACCATTTTCTTTTCCTCCAACCATTTTCAACTCTATCTTTGAGCTTCAATTTCTCATTCACCCAACTATTATTTGAACAAGTAAATACATAATTTCGATGTTCTTGCAGAGAAGAACACAAATCAACTTTTGTTTTCATCAAATAGAAAACGGGTCTCATGCAAAATCATGCACAACCATGACACAATTTTCTAATTTTCCAACATGTGTACGCAACATTACAAATACAAGAATTAAGTTGCCGAAATTGAAAAAGGAAATATGGTTTTACTTGATGAATTTGCTACACAAATTAAAAGGAACACATGCATATGCATTGTTATCTTGCTATAAACCCTAGCTATTTCTAGTGTTAAAAGTCTAATTCACCCCACAATAAAACAATATAGCTGTTGCATTAGAAGAAACCAATTAATACCCAAATTCATTAAATAAAAACCGGTGACACAATTAATTAGACTTGTTTTCAATCCTTCTAACTTTCTATTGACAAATTCAGAACAGAGACAAGACTGATGTGAAACATAATTAATTTGGTGAGGCAAACCTGAATTAATCTATTAATGATAATTAAAAACTAAATAATGTTAGCCGTTGAAATTATTTTTAACTAAAACACGATTTTAGTGGACCCTAAATAGATCTAGTGTGTGTGTTGCTACCAACTCTTTTATTTTTCATTAATGAATAAATCAATCATTTAAAAATTAATCCACGGATTCATTTAAAAAAATATATAAACTTTTTCTTACTTTTATAAATTGCACTTTTACGGTTTTTGTCAAATTAAATTAAGTTATTATTTTCTTGATCTTTGACTCAAGACCAATCTTAACCTCCTCGTAAGTCTATACTTTATTTATTATGGTATTAATAGAACACGTCACCTAGTGTGGTTTTAAAAAATAAAAATAAAACTAATAAATTTTAAATAATTTACTCGTCAAAACTTTAAAAGTATAGGTGTCTAAACCCGTTCTTAAACAAATTATAAGTTTACTTTAATGATGAGTTCGAAACAATATTGATTGAAATAAGATTATTGTAAGTTACGTGACTAGTGAATTTCTTGAGACCAAATTTGAAATTCCAATCCTATATATGCTAGGACGAGTAATTAAACACCCACAATGTCATTATATTTTGTCAAACGTTCCTATAATAATACTGCACTTTAAAATTTTTCTAGAATGCCATTGAACTTTCAAAAATGAATTTCATATGCCACTCCATTTTAAAAACAGAATGTAACGGAATGGATTATGTGATTCATTTTTAAAAGTTTAATAGCATTTCAAGAACACTTTAAAGTACATTGATATTCTAAAAATATTGACAAAGAATAATAGTATTTGAGTATTTAACTCGATGTTAGGACATATGTATCAGCCTAAAAGTCTTTGATGCATTTCGAGTCGTTGAACATGGTTTCCCTGTCCATAAATTGGATTGACAGCTATGTTCTGAAACATATTGGTGCTTTTATGGTTGTGACCCGAACTAATTTGTTAAGGTTAATAAATAAATAAAAGTTATTTTAGGTAATTTTCTATTTTTAAATATGAGCATCTTTATCTAAATTTAAAACGTGCTTAAAAGTTGAACATGTTCTAAGTCTCTGGTTAAGGATAAATTTTTACATAGAATTATCTCTCTTAATAAGATTGGAATTCGATCATGCTCAAGCCCACGATGTATTAAGGGTAAAATCATATATCGGTTAAGTTTAAAAATACTAACGTATAAAAGCATCTCCAAGAGACTCTCTACTTATAAAAACATTTTTTTTTTGGCATTTTAGAGAGCATATATAAATTTGGAGTGTAAAAATTTTGAAATATACTAACAAACTCTTTATTTTTAATACTTCATTTTACTTTCTTCACTAAGTATTTATTATTTTTCTCTATATTTTATTTTGATATGCTTCCGTGCTAATTATTATATAATTTTTTCTCAATTTTTCTCTATTTTAATCTTCTCTATTTTAAAAAGTTAATTTAAAAAGTCTATTGGAGTATAATTTTAAGGATTGACTCTTTATAATAGAGAGTATCTTATGTTTAAAGAACTTCTTGGAGATGCTCTAAGAGATTGTATTATTCTTCTTAATAAGGTTGATATTTTTAAAATAAAACTCAAAATCTATTAAATCCAAGCGAGCAGTTCGGTCCGACTAAAGTTCAAATGGGCATTTGAATTCTAAGATTGTTGTACTCAAACGAACCACTATTTTATATATATATATATATAAGTTTTTAGTTACTCTTTTAACAACGTTGACATTTTAAAATGGAATTTCAAGTTTTACTATAATACTTTCATGGCCAAAACAAAGTCGGAATAAAAGACTAAAGGAAGATTGATTGACTTAAAAACTTTGTGGAATCTTACGACGTGAATATTAATACTAGGAGGAAAATGATTTATGAAAAACTAAAAACAAAATTGATAGAAATTGAAGTCATTTTGAAGTTATTCATTAGATTTTGACAATATAATGCAGATGAGAAAAGGTTCTACATACACAATTGAAGTGTTTGATGGACATGGAAATGACTAATTAACTTGTGCAGATAATTTGTTCAGACAAAAGTCAAAACATCGGTGGATCAGAATTTGAAGAATTCACCAAATTAAGAATACTATTCCAATAATTCTTGTCATCTTCATATTGATCACTACCACTGCCACTTGGACCGCTGCCATTATCCGAATCTCCGCCGCCATCGCCGGAGAAGCTCCGGTCACCACCGGCAGTACTTAACAGAAGGTCTGTGAATGTCTCCACAAAGTTTCCACTTGGAACATGCACAGAATTTTCCCTGAGAGATTCTGATTCCCATGCATTTTCCACTGGCAATGAAATGTCATGGATTCCTGAGGTAAATGATACTGAATTTGCAATCCCATCTCTGTATTCAAGCAAATTTGTTGAGTTCCCGAAGCTTTTCCAATCTTCTTCGCCCTCTTGTTTCATGATTCCGGTCTCAGAGGACCCCGACGAGTTGCCCACAAAGTCCACGAATGCAGTCGAGTTCTCTCCAATTCCGGTGGTGGACATAGGCGGTGCATTCTCAGAATAGCTAAGGGTAGAGGTGGGGGATTCAAGTTCACAGCCGAGTCCCACCATAGCACCACCATTCCATGCCTTAAGTATATCGAGACACTGGGTCGAGCCGGGCGGGGTGACGGACTTGTTAAGCGGGCTGGAATTAGTCGAGGTAAATTCGGACGACGAATTGAGAGGATTAGTGAAAGAATTTGAACGTAATTTGGATTGTCTAACCAGTCGTGCCTCGGCCTCTAAACGGGCACTCTCCCATTGAGCCATATGGCTAAGATTTGCTGCATTTTTGGACTGACCATCGCTAGACTTGAGGGCATCATTTTTTGGCTTGTGGGTCACTGGATCAATCCCCATTTTGTCCAATCGTTTCTTCAAATGTGTATTCCAGTAATTCTTGATTTCATTATCTGTTCTTTTGGGCAAATGTGTGGCTATAGCCGACCATCTGAGAAAACGACAATCTTAAAATTAACAAAAAAAAAAAAAATAGGCCAAAGTTTCAGACAACATAAAAACAAAAATCCTATAAAACAAATTTCTTCCAATGGTTCTCAAGTTCAAACAAGAAGCAACCCTCTTTTTCTATGTTAGTGTGAAGTAAGTACAAAAGCAGTCGTTCAGAATCTGAAATAAAATATTCTAATTTTAAGGACATAGGCTAACAACACAACATTGCAGGGGCTGCAGTAAATGATGCCACTCGTCAAAAGTCCTAAACCACAAGGAGACGACCACATTATTAGATAAGATTGAACAGTATAATAAACACGGTTTGTCTAATATGTGTAGTCCATCCTACCTAAAGAATGAACAATTTGACAAACACGATATACTAGTCTTTACTGAAGTCAAGACTCAAAATTATCAGCATAAAAATTTCTAAAAATAAACAAGAATGATTAAGAGCAAAAAATAAAAAAAACAATATTCCACCTGTTTCCTAGGAGGGCATGGAGTTGAATGATGGTCTGTTCTTCTTGTAAACTGAACTTTCCTCTTTTAATATCAGGTCTCAAATAGTTAGTCCACCTCAACCTGCAACTCTTCCCACATCTCTGAAGCCCTAAAACAAGAACCAGTAAAGAGTCAGTGAAGAAACACTAGGTTTGTGCACGTTTTGTACATATATGACGAACAAGATTTTAGCTTCTTTATACACTCAACTACATCCCACCTCACGAAACAAGCCGTAACATAAGAGCGTGTTTCGGTACTGTACAGTCTACCTTATTAAACAAGAATACGAGAAACTGTAAATAATTTACCAGCTTTTGCAGGCAAAGCTCGCCAGCTTCCATGGCCATGTTCTTCAATATAAGCAAGAAGTTTCTGATCTTCTTCAGGTGTCCATGGCCCTTTCTTCAAACCAACTTTATCACAACATGGAGATCGACCCATTGGCAGTTCAAATTTGATCAGCAAACAAAAGTTTTCTGGCTTTTCCTCTTTTTAAAGTTATAATTTGAGTGAGAAAGTAGAGAGTAGTAAATGAGCAGAGAGAGTGAGTGAAGGTAAATAAAGGTCAGCGACAAAGATGGGATAAAGATATTAAATATGATGGGAGCAAATTTGAAATTATAGGATAGATGTGTCCTTATAATGGAAATTTATGGTAGCATTTACTAAAACCTTTTATTATGGGGTCCTAAAATTTAAATGACCTCAATGCATTTATTGCTCATTACTTATGGCTATACATTATCAAAAAGACATATCATCGACGATTATTAGACAGGTTTAGTACGTAATAATAAATAACACAACGGGAGTTAATCAATATAATTACAATTTTTTTTTTCTTTTTGAATACTATTAAATATCGAGAAACATCAAATAATTAGTTGGTTATTTGTAAAAAAATCAATTTTTGAAAGAAATTATTTCATTACGAGACATTAAAGATATGAACCCATCGAAGCATATATTGAAAGAAATAATATTCTCATTCACTTGAAGAAAATGGAAGATGATTAGTGGCTAGACGTCAAGACAAACATGTCGATTTATATAGAGAATGATGGAAATAAATTTTTAAAATATGTAATAGATTATATTTGATATTTAGGTAAAGTTATAATCTTGCATTAGATATATAAAATGGTGGTTTACGTTTTTGTAATTGAATTATACAATTTTCTTTTGGATTATACTGTTGTTATGTAAAAACGAGAATTAATTAACATAATCTCGATAGTATCGTGTTCTTAAATTGGATGAAAACTTTTTTCTATTGTCATTCAAAAAAATATATATGTAATTTCTTGATTGTTATTCATGGATTTCGTGAATAACTATTTAATTATTGTTTATTTGCTCATGAATACGAGAAAATAGTCAACAAAATTAATTGATTGTGGAGAATATTGAGATTTTGGAGGAACAAAAATTGACTACGTTCATATTTATATTTACACAATCTATTATTTCGGCCCACTTCTATCAATTTTGGAAATAGAACCTTAAAATAAAGTAAAAATGACAAAATAACTCCTAATGCAATAGTTTTAAAATCTAATAATAAACTCCTAACTATTTACGTGCTTGTTTGGTCTAAATTAAAATATGCTAAAAAACTATAGTCAAAAATTAATAATTAATATTAAAAGGCTCTCTCAAACAAGCTCTTAAGCTAGATTTGTTTGTTTGATTTTACTAAAATTGGATCGATCAATTTAAAGCATGTATAAGAGTATCTATAAATATTTATAAGTTGATTAAAAATTATTTTTATCATACGTACTACAATTTGTATTTATTCTTTACCCGTGTACCTATTACATATATTCTGTAAAAAGCTTCATTGATCTGTATAGCTATATCATCATCAACACATATAATTTTAATTCGACGGCTAAAAATGGACCTCCATATACCTAGCTGTGGGAGTAACTGCACATCATAATAGTTCATCAGGCTACGTGGCACTCCAAGCTGCCAATCAGTACATTTGTAAGTAGATTTTTCAATTAATAACAGCCAAAGATATAAATAATGTTCCAGGCCCATATTTTTTGCCGTCGTGTTTATTCCAAATGACAGTATTACCCTTACATTTAAGCACGAAAATTGAAAATTGTCGGCCGGTCAATGATCAGAGTCAACGCAAACTAACCTTTGCACGGCAGTAGAGTTTGAATAATCTACGTTGTTCGAATGGGTTCCAACATTTCTTTGAGAGTGACTACGTGTTTCGTACTATGGATTGAATATGTATATTTTTTTAATTAATTATTATTATTATTTCTATTATTTACAATACGTAGAACAATTATAAAAAGTTGTAAATTGTTCTAAACTTTTTTTTTGTTTATTATAAACAGTCAAACATACCAAATATTCAGTAAATTGTTACAATAATTTTTTTGTCTCATTTTTAACGATGGGTAGAGCAATTAAAAAATAATTTTTATTTCTTCTTTGTCTTTGATTATTTATTTATTTATTTTTAAATATAATTTAACTTAAAAAAATATAAAATAAAAATATTTGAGATGAAAGCAATATTTTGCTATTGCAAAGACTCAAAGGTTGATTGGTTCAACTAGAGTTGAATAAATGACGTAAGGATCCCATCAAAAATATGAGTGGTCGAAGTGTTGAATGGTTAATTGTTTGTTAACTTATTTTAATTGAATTGCTAGGATGATAAGTTTTAATAAAATTTAACTTTCAAAGTATTATTTTATTTATTTAATAATCTTAAAATAATTAAAATAATATTAAAAATAAAAATAAAAAAACTTTATAATACCTAAGTTCATATAATTTATTAAGACTGAACTTGTTGCATTGCCACGACATTTTAAAACTTAATACTTTTAAAGTAGTTCTATAAATTTATAATTGGAGCAACGATTTTGACCAATGCCTTTATATTGTTTTCTCAAACTTAAATTCGACGAGCACAATTCCTACTATAATCTTATTATTTTAATTTAGGTTGTGAGAAACATTTGCATTTATGTTAAAATTACGCAATTAATATCTAACATGCAACCATAATATCTAAAAAAAACCGTCATGTGATTCTTATTGAAACACATTTGCATCAAATTTCTAAACGCTGTCTTTTCTTGAAAAACAAAATCTACTTTTATAAAATCAAAGACAAAGAAGATATTTCTAAACGCTGTCTCGTCTATACCGCATCAGCCTTGTTTTTCTTTATGTTTTGGTTCATTTGATTGATTTATTTGTAAAGTCATACCTTCTAATCTTAATATTCTTTCAAGAAAGTCATGTAGTGTGTTGATTTAACAGATATTTAAATAGATTTTATTTTTGGAACTAATTATACAACTATAATAACAATAATTATATCTTTTTTTAAAAGTTAAAAGACAAAATTAAAACTCAATAATGCTATACGTAAGGCAAATCTTCACAAAGTTAGACATGCAAGAGTTACTCAGTGATTGAACATCTAATATTCAGGTGATTTCTTGTATTAGGGGACTAATTTTTCGACTATGATAAAATGTTCGAGAACCAATTTGTTCTTTTTTAAGACTAATAAAGACCAAGTTGCTATTTGAACAATAACTTGAAGATCAACCCGTGCAATTTTCCAATTGTGTAATGTAAAACTAAGAATATTCTTGAAGTTAATCATGCAACAACATTTTACTTCAGCTAATTATATTGACACCATATTTTTTTTAGTTGCACTATTTTTAAAAAAGTGTCCAATTTTTGTTTACCGTGTTATGTACTCGTTTTTTTTAATTGCATTATTATCTTCAAATTTTTATTAATTAGCACATCTAGTGTGTATTCAACAATATATCAATATCATTATATTCACACTACAATTTTTAATATCTGCACTACGTTTTAATTGCAATGAAGGTTCTCTAATCTGTAATATTTTGATACTTATGTCTCCAACGTTTTTCGTTGCATTTTTTTCATTAATTTTCAATCAATTTTCATATTTTATCTCTGATGATGATTTTTGTCCAAATATTCTTCTAATGTGCATTGAAATGAGAGAAAAATATTTTGTTAAATTTTTGTATTTGTTATTTATTTTATTTATTTAAAAATACGAGAGGTAAAAAATATTTTTACGCCCTCTTAATTAACTTTTTGGACAAATTGATTGTAAGAAGACGTGCAAATTAATAGATTGATAATAAGAATGTGAAAAAAAAAAAATTGAGGATATAAATACAAAAAAGAGCAATAATTGGAGACCATTATTACAATAAAAATATAATGTGGTCAACAAATAATGTGGTGGGGTAAATATATTTACTTTTTAAAATTGATGTGTTTTGAAAAGACAAAATTGGGTCCACAAGAAAAGGCTAGAAGAGTAACAAGCATGCCAGTGGGGATCCAAAATCGCGGGGCCTTTAAAGCCCAAAAACTTTAATTGGAGGAAACATTGGGCCCTCCATCTTTAATTTTCTCTGACAATTGCTGGCTGCCAATGGTCCAACATAGTATTAATTTCCCTATTAAATGACTTGAATAACAAGGCTTGTGAAATATATTATACGACGTGGGTTCTACTTACCAAATAATAAACACGGAGAAGAAAGTGCATGATTGAAATGTGTGGCTTAGCCGAGGTCTTGTAGTGTCAATTTGTTCAGCATTAGACAATAATAAAAAAATAAAAATAAAACGTTGTTTATTACACTGTCCTAGACACGCGTTTATCAATTTGACCATATATATAAATTGTCTGTTGCATTTCTCAATATTATGTATCATACACAGGGGGCGGAGATACATTTTGATCTACTCCGGAAAAAATTAATTTTTGAATTGCAAGATTTTTTTTTTTTGTAGTAGCCTGATTTTAAAGTGTAATTTTTTTTAAGTAGTAATCTCCTCCAAAAAATCCCGACTACACTTGATCATAAATCCTATCAAATTTTAAAATTAGTATTATCTACTAATATGTAATACTCAAATTTGAAAATAAAATGAATCAATTTATCCAATCAATAACTCTTTTTAATTCTAAAAGTCAAACTTTACTGTATTCTATAGGGTAAGAATTTTGGGATCAACTCTTCTTATGTGCTGACAAAAAAGAAGCAAACGTATTTACTTATAAGTTGCACGTGGTGCGTTATTTTCAAACTATATGACAAATTCACTTTTTGCAGTTAATTTGTGTCTACTACTAGAGATGAAGTGTGATTAAATGAACAGAGACGACTTTACATGTTACCAACGGCCCATAAATTAAACCAAGTTAAAATATTTTTCTGTTGAATAAAGTAATTATATTTGCACAACACTTTTTAGCTGTTGTACTACATTTTAAAATCTTTTTTCATATAAAGATTCTTAACTTTTTTTATTTTTTTCATTAATCAAGAATCTTGATATGATAACGATTTCATTCAAAAAATTTGACGGGAGGCGTAAAACGACTTATTATTTCATCATATTTTTTTAAAAAAATAATAAATACAAAAGGGTGACAAATATTTTGTCCTCATTTCAAAGTATGCAAATATAATATCTTGATCGAAATCCATTATTAAAATGAGATGTGCTAATTAATAAAAGTTGAAGATCAGAAATCGACGGAGAAAATTAAGAACATAAATACTACAATGAACAAAGATTGATGACTTTAAATGAAATTAAAATATAGTGCACCTATAAAAAAATTGTAGTGTCAATATAGCCACCTTCCAATAAAAGGAAAAAGCCCCAAGAGAACTCTAAAAGTTAATGAAAATTAGGTGGGTCATGTAAGCCCCTTAAATAACCGATTCAACATAAGTGAGGTTTTTCGAGGGATTTGCGTGTAAATTCTGTGTTGTTGTTGTACCACTTTTTAATTGCACTAACAATTTCTAATATTTGCTTATTGTTACGCTTATATTCTCACATTTTTTTGTCCTTTTTTTATCTCCAATATTCCAATAATTAGTACATTTTAGTGCCTCATGATGGTTTATGTCCAGATATTATGTTAGCATAATCTGAAATAAGGGGCAAATAAATTTTTTTACGCCCTCTAACCGAATTTTTGGATGAAATTATCATTGGAGACAAGCTGTGCTGATTAATAAAAAGTTAATGATAAGAATACGACAAAAAAATTGAGAGATATAAGTGCGACAATAAGCAAATGATAGAAACTTCTAATACAATTACAAAGTGGTGAAACAATAAAAATTGCGATGTCAATATATCCGTTCTTATCCTATATTGCAAGATCTTTTGAATTGTTTAATTTGTGTGAAGTTTTCTTGATTAAGGCAAAATTTGGATTTCATCCTAATTTTTATGCTTTGACAAAGAGGATAAAACAAATCATTTTGCGTGCTACTGATTTGAAGGGAACCACCTTATTAGTAGAGTAGAAAGATTCATCATACCTGCAAAAATTTTGGTTTTACTAAATTAAGAAATACAAACTCTACTATAACAACAATAACTTCTAATAAAGTATTATTAATAGCATCTAATTTATTCACGCGTAAAGGAAAATAATTTAAGATTTAATGGCTATTATAGTGATAGAGGGGTACACAACAAATGAAGCGCCATCAAATAACATTTCATCTAGAGTTATCAAATTGCTCAATGACCAAATCAATGAGATTTCTATCCATTTATTTCTCTTTTCGTCTTTCTAGCAGTACGTGGTATACTAAATAAATTTTGATTCACCCACATGTTAAAATGTGATCTAATGTTGACTTTGGCTGAAGTTGCTACTCTCATTTGTAATCGCATAAGGGAAATGCGTTCTATTTTCTTATGATTGCAACTTCATCTGAACCATCCAATCTATGGGTTACATGTGAGCCGTTGGATGTGGGTATTTAAGGTACATTTTATGTGTCATTTTAATCAGATTGAAACCTTATCTTCTTGACCCTTCTTCTTCTTCTCTCTGGTTACGGCTGAAACTCTACTCGTCTTTTTCTTTCTCTGGTCTGATTATTCTGTGTAATCAGATTATGGATATAGTGGTTATACTCTCTCTGTGAGAGCTATTTCTTTTTTTTTTGTGATGTTTTAGAGGTCAATCTTTGATTAACTCTTAATTTGTAAAAAGGTAGTGGGTTTTCCGATATCTTTGTGATTTAAAATTGTAATCTTTGAGAAGTTCTTGAATCTATTAATGCATTGAAGCAAAATCCACTTTGTGGAGCTTAAACGAGAAGTAATCAAAGGTTGGGTGAACCAGGGTCCTTCAGGACGAAAACTCTTGGTCTTCTTTTACCTTTTCACACTACTTTCTGATTTATGTTTGGATCTTAAATTTAGAACAAAATCGTAACAATGGTATCAGAGCTTTGTGTTGTTAAAGTCTCTGACGTTTGAGATCTGGTTCTGAATGTGAATCTGGAAACAAAACAATGCATCTGGTTGATATTCTTGGGGCAGATATGAAAAGCCCTAAGAAAAGAAACTCAAATAAAGTTCCTATTGTAATATTTCAAACCCTAGGTTCAGATTTGCTTGAATCTTGAAACCTTAAAACTTGTTGGAGTCGCATCTAACGAACACTTGGTGTTCGCTCGGTGAAAAACTCTCTCTATTTTCAATACGCACTAAGTTTTGTTCTCAGTTGTGTATTTTTGTATAAATTTGAGATTTGCTTGAATCTTGAAACCTTAAAACTTGTTGGAGTCGCATCTAACGAACACTTGGTATTCGCTCGGTGAAAAACTCTCTCTATTTTCAATACGCACTAAGTTTTGTTCTCAGTTGTGTATTTTTGTATAAATCTGTGCATAAATCTCATTGTCTGTCCATTTCTTGTTTAGATCTTTGTGTTTAAGTGTGGTTTTAACCTGATTAAGTGAGTTGTCATTTTCTCTTTTTACTTCGTGTCTAAGAAATGTTTCTTTTGAGTGCCTCGTGTTATGTTTTTTCCTACTAGGTGTATTAATCATCATTTGAGCCTCATGTTTGGTAGAAACCCTTGACATAAGAACAAGAGTCTCACGGAATCCTGGAGATATCTTAACAATGTATAACTGTGACCTTAAAACTTTCATGGTTTTATCCTGCATATTGCATAAAATTGTTTGTTCTATACAAATTTTCTGTGAAAGTGTGTTTTATCTTTAGAAATTGGTTCTTTGTTGATCTTTCTTACCAGTGTACACTATTTATTTGTGTGAAAAACTTGCTCCATATTGTTTTAATGGAACCAGTAAGTTTAACCTCGAGATGTTTCATGGTAGATGTGACTTTTCAATATGGCAACAGAAAATGAAAGCTCATTTAACAAAGACTGTCTAAAGTAATTGATGGGTCTTTTTCTAATGATATGACTAATGTTCAAATTAAAGAATCTGATGAGTTGGCTCATAGTGCCATAATTTTATATTTGGCTGATAGTGTTATGAGAAAAGTGAGTGATTGCATTACTACCCCTCTCATTTGGGATAAGCAAATCCTTGTTTCATACCAAATTCTTTTCCAACAAAATACATCTTTTAAAGAATTTTTTTGTCACGAAATGGATCTTTTTGCGGATCTTGAAACATGAAAGTTCTAAAACCTAGATTAATTAAATTAAAAATAATTTTAATCTTAATTAAACAAGCGATGAGATGATCGTAGTCGAATCGGTGAGTGACAATGACAAGAATTCGACTCACACAAAGCGATGTTCGTTTAACTAATCTTGTTAAGTGCGAAATTTAAAGAATTAAATACGTACACAAGATGTAACGTGGTAAACTCCGAAGGAAACATCCACGCGCCCTCATGCAATGGGTAAAAATAATCCACTAATAATCTTGTTTAAAAATACAACAAAGATCGATTTTTTGTAATTTCACAAAATTAAGAAAATAACAATAAAAAGAAAAGATCAACTTCATCTGATACTTCTTCTTCTGGCTTGTTGATAAAGTGGAATCAAACCCACCGGTCTTAACTTTATCGCCACTTCCCCATTGTACTTGATCGCAACCACTACTTGGATTAAGAACCCATATTCTTAACTTCACGCCAAGTAGCTTAAACAAGATATGGAATTGTTCGTTGATCACCAATTAGTTTTTGATCCTTCAATGAGTTTGAAGAAAATCTTTTTGTTTTGAAGTTGAATCAATGAAGCATCGAGTCTTGTTTTTCACAAAGGATCTGGGTGGTTTTTGCTTGGAAAAAACAAGAACAAAAATTATATTTCAAAGCATTAATTCCTTATTGATTTGTACTCATACTTATAGTTAAAGTAGAAATCAAATTAGAAATTATTTCTTACCTAAAAATCTGCAACAAGAATGGTAAGACAATTAGTAGAAAATAATATATAGAAAGATATTCTAGATTTGTAGAAGGAAGGAATTTAAGAAACTCAAGATTCTATCTTTAAATATTTCATTCCTAAATAAATCTAGGAGAATAGTAAAAGATCATTTAACCTACAAAAAGAGTCATCAATAATATTTATGAGATCGTAATATATCGTGTATGGAAACAGAATAAAATTGCAGCTTTCTTGATCTAAAAATTAATCGCTTATCAACACGGTCGATCGAATCTGGCGTTATCCGCACCGATCATAACGAAAATGTTGACCTGTTCTTTTAACATTAAAAATCAGTTATATTAATTAAGAAAGCCAAGATATAAAAAGTGAAAAATATGATACATATTTTTCTAACAAAACAAATCTTAATAATTTTTCAAACTTAAGCCAAGATTTGGCAAGTTGTGGTGAAATTTTTTATGATGAGCATCAAGCCATCATTTTATTAAATACTTTATCTGAAACTTTTAAAGATGTGAGAAATACCATTGAATATGACACAGATTCTCTAACTACTGAAATTGTGGTTAATTCTCTTATAACAAAAAATTTAAATATTCAACAACAGAATTTAGATTCTATTAAAGGGGAAGGGCAAAATGTGAGGGGTAGATCACTCACTGGGCAAAATGTGAGGGGTAGATCACTCACTAGACAAAATAGACACTATGACAATCATCAAGCTGTAAATAAAAAGAAGAATAAAGGTAAAAGTAGATCAAAGTTAAGGGCCAAAAGAAAGAAGTGTTTATGATTGTGAAAATTGGGACACTTCATAAAAGATTGCTATAAAAAGACAAAAGAGCAAAAAGAGCAGAATAAGGAAGAGGCCAACATTGCTTCTTCTTCCAATTACGATACTGCTAAAGTCTATGTGGTCATAAATCAAATTCTTGATATTGTTGAATCAAATTTGACATATAAATCTATTTTTGAAAGTGAATAGGTGTTAGACTCTGATTGTTCTTTTTATATGACTTCAAAAGGAGAATGATTTTCAAATTTGCTTGAAAAAAATATTGGTTTTGTAACAATGGGAAATGATATCACAAGTAAAATTTATGGAATTGGTAATGTTTCTTTAAAATTTGAAAATGGTTGTGTGCGCAATTTGGAAAAATGTGAGATATGTGCCTGAAATGAAAAGAAATTTAATTTCCTTATGTATGCTCAATAATATTAAGTTTTCTGTAAAAAAATGATAATGGCGTGCTAAAAGTGGGAAAATATTCTCTTCTCATGTTTAAAAGAACTAAACAAAATAGAATTTTTATTTTCACTGCAACCACTTTTAGTGATAATCACTCAGCACTCACTCTAACCGATGACCAAAATGACCGAAATGGCATAAAAGACTTGCTCATATTAGCAATAAAGGTGTTTCCAACCTAAAACAAAATGATGTTTTTGACAAAAATAAAGCTTGTGACTTGCATTTACGTGAAACTTGCATTTTAGGTAAATATCATAAATTGCATTTCAAAATTAGAACTCATAAGTCTAAGGAAATTCTTGATTACATTCACTCAGACTTATGAGTTCTTTTCATGTTCCCACTATGGGAGCAATGTTTACTTTATTTCCATCATTGATGATTATTCAAGAAAAGTTTGGACCTTTTTATTAAAACATAAACCTAACACTTTTGAAAATTTTAAATAATGGAAAATTTTGATTGAAAATCAGACTAGGAAGAAAGTAAAAATTTTGAGAATTGATAATAGTTTAGAATTACAAATTACGATTTTGATAACTTTTGCAACTTAGATGGAATTCTAAGATACAAAACTGTACCATATACATCCCAACAAAATGGATTTGCACAAAGAATGAATAGAACTCTTTTAGATAAAGTGATATGCATGATAGTAAGCTCAGGCTTACCAAAGAGTTTTTAGATTGTGATGACAACTTGCTATATTGTGAATTTGACTCCTTTTACTGCTCTAAATGATAAAACTCCTTCTGAAATATGGAATGGTGTGCCTAATGATTACCCTTCCTTAAGAACTTCTGGTTGCACTGCTTAGTCTCACCAAAATGAAGGTAAGCATAAGCCTGGGGCTCAAAAGTGTGTTTTCTTGGGATATTCCCAAGGTGTGAAGGGGTATATGTTGTTGGCTAGGAGTCAAAGTGGAGTAAATGTTATAAGAAGCATAGATGTTACCTTTAATGGAAGTGATATGCCTTGTTTAGACCCTAAAACTTTAGAAGAAAGAAGTGAAAAGATGAAAGATTTTTCCTTAATTCCAGCTGATAAAGAACCTGACCCTTATACTATTGTTGAGGTGGAGCCTGGAAATCATCAGACTCAGACTGATCTTGAAGAAACTGATGAACCTCAAATTGATCATGAAGTTTATGTCCCAGATGATGGTAATATTAGGAATTACCAACTTACTGGGGATAGAGTGAGAAGAAATATTAGAGAGCCTCAAATGTTAGGTTTTAAAGATAGTGTTTCTTTTGTTTTCTTGAGTTATCAAGATCTTTATGGACAAGAACAATAAACTTATGAAGAAGCTATGAAAGGAAGTCACTCAAATGAGTGGAAAACATCTATGATTGAAGAAATGAAATCCCTTGTTGAAAACAAAACTTGGAAGTTAGTTTCCAAACTAAAAAATAAGTCAATTGTTGATTGTAAATGGATTTATAAGGTTAAAGAAAGAGTTTCGAGTTCTGACCCTATTAGATTTAAAGCCAGATTAGTGGCTAAAGGCTTTACTCAAAAGGAAGGTGTTGACTACAATGAAATCTTTTCTCCTGTAGTTAAATATACAACTATCAGACTGATGCTTGCTTTAGTTGCTCATTTTAACTGGGAGCTTGAAAAACTTGATGTAAAAACAACTTTTTTACACAGTAATTTGGATGAAAAAATTTATGTGCAACAACCTTCTGGTTTAAAGATGAATCAAAATATGACTGTGTTTGTTTTCTAAAGAAATCTTTATATGGTTCGAAACAATCCCCAAGACCATGGTGTAAGAGGTTTGGTACTTTTGTTTTGTCTTTAAATTTCAAAACAAGTGAATATGACCATTGTTTGTATTTTAAATCAATCTGAAAACAATATTAGTGTGTATATGTTCTTATATGTTGATGATATGCTTTTGATTACTTCTTGCATGAATCATATTAAGAAACTAAAATCTGATTTGTTTTCTGAGATTGATATGAAGGATTTAGGAAATGCAAAAAGAAAATCATTAGAAATAAAAAAAAAGTTTTTGAACTTAAATTGACTCAGACCCCTTATATACATAAAATTGTTGATAAATTTGCTGTGTCTGGTGCAAAAGAAGTAAGTATTCCTCTTGGAAACCATTTTATAATTAGTTATGATGATTATCCCAAGTCAAAAGAAAAATTTGCTTAAATGAAAAATGTTCCTTCTGATGAATGTTGTTGGCTCATTATGTATTCTATAGTCTATACTAGATCCGATGTGGCACATTCCATTAGTGTGCTAAATAGATACATGTCTAATCTTGGTCCCACTCATTGGGAAGCTTCAAAATGGTTGTTGATGTTGATTATGCTAGTAAAAGGGATAATAGAAAATCAGAACTTCATATATTTTACTTGTAGTATGTGATACTTGTATCGCTTGAAAATCCCAACTCCAACATATTGTTGCCCTTTTAACCACCGAATCTTAAGGAAGCTTTATGGTTGAAAGGTATACCGAAAGAATTGGGTTATGAAAGTAAGCTTCCCGTTATTTACACCGATAGTAAATATGCTTTACACTAGTGTAAAAATCATGTTTTTCATGAAAGAACAAAGCATATATATGTTAAATTTTATTTTATAAGGGACATTGTTTCTCAAGAGTTAGTTAAATTGGAAAAAGTTCTCTCCCAATTTAATCCATCAGATATGGGTACTAAAATCTTATCTTTGAGCAAGTTTAAAAGTTGTTTAAGTATTCTATACTTGGATATAGGTTAGTTAAATATACAGTCGATATTTTTGTTTAGTGCAAGTACATAAAGCAATGAAACTCAAAATGTACGAAGCTAATATGCATTAATATTTTGGCAAGGGTGTCAAGGATGTTCTCAAATTTGATCAATGTGGAGATTGTTAAAATTTGATCTAATTTTGACTTTGGCTAAAGTTGCTACTCTCATTTGTAATCGCATAAGGGAAGTGCGCTTTATCTTCTTATGGCCGCAACTTCATCTTGACCATCCAATCTGCGGGTTTCATCTGAGCCGTTGGATCTGGATATTTAAAATACCTTGTATGTGTCATTTTAATCAAATTTAAACCCTAGCTTCTTGACCCTTCTTCTTCTTTTCTTTGGTTACGGTAGCAACTCTATACCTCTTTTTCTTTCTCATATCTGATTCCTTTGTGTAATCAGATTATGGATATAGAAGTTATACTCCCTCTATTAGAGCTATTTATTTTTTGTGATGTTTTAAAGGTCAATCTTTGATTGAATCTCGATAAATAAAGGGGTAGTGGTTTTTCTGATATTTTTGTGATTTGTGTTTAAATCTTAAATTCAGAGCAAAATAGTAACACTACCCTAATAAATCAATAAAGCCAAAGATATTGGTGGGGAGATTTGAATGCTAGTGTAGTGGGTTAATGATCATAAATAACATAAAGCGACCTTCAATGATATTAGAAACTATAACATGAAAAAAATTGAGATTTGTATTATTTAAATATAAAAAAATTACTCCTCTATACAAGGTTACAAATAATTATATATAAAAAATATGCAACAATCACGTAACTATTCACTTATGAGTTATGAAAATAATTATCAATGTTATAAGAATTGGAGCAGGCCAACCTATTCGACTTGAACTGGAAAACTGAGAAGAAATTGAGCGGTTCATAATTTTAATTTTTTTACCACTTGTTTGATCCTTAATACTTTATTTTTTTCTTAAGGATGCGTGGATTTTTAAAACCTTGATAGTTACAAGAGATCGTATTAACTACAAAAATCACTAATAGTAGGATAAGAATGCATATTACAAAATGAATAATCAATCACAAAATAAAGAAGGAAATGAAGAAAACTTGTTTAATCACATAATGATAAAATGGAAGGAAGAACACTAGTGTTCTTCTATATTAGATATCTAGGATATTGAATCAATTACAAAATGAGTAGTGTAGTTGCTATTTTATACAAACTATTTAACTAACTATAACTATCTTGTAACCAACTAACTAACTTCAACTAACTACAACTAACTCTTTGACAATGCTTTCAAGACTTCCTCAAGATGGACCATATATGTTTATTAGTCCCATCTTGTCAACCAATTCTCTAAATTGTGCAGGTTGTAGTGCTTTAGTAAGAGCATTAGCAATCTGGTTTTTTCTTGAAACGTGTAGAGTTTTTAACACTCCGGCTTGAACCTTTTCTCTAACCAGATGACAATCTATCTCTATATGTTTGGTCCTCTCATGGAAAACTGGATTTGTCGCTATATGCAATGCAGCTTGATTATCACAATACAATACTACAGGTTTGGGATGTTCAACACCAAATTCTTTTAGCAAAGATAATAGCCAAGTTAGTTCACATGTTGCATTTGCCATTGATCTGTACTTTGCCTCAGCTGATGATCTGGATACTGTATTCTGTTTCTTAGACTTCCAAGATATCAATGAGTCGCCAAGGAATATACAATACCCTGATATAGATCTTCTAGTGTCAGGGCAAGCTGCCCAATCTGCATTTGTAAAAATCTTCAATTGCACATCAGTAAGTGGAAAGCTTGTTTCAGCATATGTTTTTAAAGAAACATTAGATTTGGAAGGGAAGAAGAGTCCTTGACCAGGTGTAGATTTAATGTACTGAAGGACCCTATGAGCTGCTGTCAAATGAGGGTCTCTTGGTTCTGTTAAAAATTGGCTTAATCTGTTAACTGAATATGTTAAATCAAGCCTAGTGATAATAAGATACAGTAGCCTTCCTATCAATCTTCTGTACATGGATAGATCACTTATCAATTCTCCTTCACTTTGATTTAACTTCAAATTTGCTTCCATTGGAGTGTTGGCTGGTTTGCATCCCAAGAATCCTACCGCAGATAATAATTGTAATGCATATGGTCTTTGAGATACATATATGCCTCTTGGAGACCTAGCAATCTCCAATACAAGAAAGAACACGGGAGGTTCTAAATCTTTCAATTTAAATTTTGAGTCCAGAGCTTGATTCAACATCTCAACTTCTACATCATTGTTGCTGGCTATTATTATGTCATCCACATATACCAATAGAGCAATAAAAATTGAAGTAGTCTTCTTGATGAGCAAAGAATGATCTGTGGCAGATTGAGTGAATCCCTCTTTGATTAGAACATTTGTGAATTTAGCATTTCACGGCTTAGAGGCTTGTTTGAGACTATATAAAGATTTATTCAATTTGCAAACAGGATTTGTGAGTGTGTTAGACTCCTCCTTAGGACTATATCCAGATAGAATGGTCATATACACATCTTCGAGCAAATCTCCATGAAAAAAGGTATTGTTGACATCCAAATAGTGCAGGGACCATCAATAAACTGATGCTAGTGCTAGTAGAAGTTTGACAGTAACTAAATTTGCTATTGGAGCAAATGTATCAAAATAATCCACTCATTCTTGTTGAGTATATCCTTTTGCTACAAGCCTAGCTTTGTGTATTTTGATGATTCCATCAGACATGTGTTTTATCTTGAAGACCTACCTACAACCGATAGGTTTATGGCCATAAAGAAGGTTTACAATGGACCAAGTGTGATTGTCCTCAAGAGCTTTCAATTCTGCTGCCATGGTTGCTTTCCATTCTGGTATGCTGCAAGCTTGTGAATAATGTTGTGGTTCAAAATCTGCTGAAACTGACATGATAGCCACTTTAAAATTGTTCCTCAACTTGTCATATCTCAATACTTGAGAGAGTGGATGTATAGTGGAAGTATTTGATGTTACAGCTCCACAATGATAGTCATGAAGGTAACCAGGCTTCTTAACTAATCTCCTTGACCTTGTGTGGGCTCTGAGGGTTCATTAGAAGAGCCATCTACTCGAATCATCGAGATGTGATCATCTATTGTTCACCGGAAGGTTCAATGGAAGGTCCATGATGATCATAAGGAAGTGGTAAGACAGCTTCTGATAGAAGTTGAGATATATTTTATGAAGATAATTTGTCAAGGAAGGGAAAGATGGTTTCATGGAACATAACATCTCTGGAAATGAAAGTTCTCCTGATTCAATATCTAACAGCTTATGGGCTTTCATACCAGGTGGATATCCAACCAAAATGCCAGCCTTTGATCTGGGAGTGAATTTATGTCTTGAACTAGGTAATGTAGATGCATAGCAGAGGCAGCCAAATGTTCTAAGATGCTTATAGTTTGGAGCTTTTGAATGTAGAATTTCAAAAGGTGTTCTGAACTTGAGCAAAGGAGAAGGCAGCCTGTTGATCAAATATGTTGTAGTTAACACTGCATCTCTCCAATATCCAAGTAAAATGCCTGATTGAAATAACAACGCTCTTGCTACATTTAGAAGATGTTGATGTTTCCTTTCAACCACTGAGTTCTACTGTTGCCTCTCCACACAAGAAAAATGATGCATAACTCATTGCTTTTGAAAAAAAATCTGAGAATCTAAGTTCCTTTGCATTATCAGATCTTACACATTTAATAGGTACACCATATTGTGTCTTGACCATATTAAAGAACTGTGGAATCAATTCTTGAACATTAGATTTGTTCTTAAGTAGAAAAGTCCAAGTATGTCTTGAGCAATCATCCACAATAGTGATGAAATATTTGAATCCATTAACAGTAACCACATGAAAAGGTCTCCAAACATCAATATATAAAAGGTAAAAAACTTTAGCTGAAAGATTGTTATTGGAATTGAAAGATAAACGTTTTTGTTTAGCAAAATGACATATAGAACAATGGAAATCTTTTTCAATTTTACGACTGAACATTAATCATTTGTCTTGCTGATGATTTATTACAAATAATGGGTGTCCAAGTCTAGAATGCCATAGGTCATTATTACATGTCGTAGATGAAATGAAGATATCATGAGAGTTGCTTTCACTTCTATTCTCCAAGTTGGAAGACTGAGGTAATATAAATTGCCAATTCTTTTACCCTTCCCAATTTGAGAGGTTGAGGACTTGCCTTGAATCACACAATAATCATGATTGAATATCAAAGAACAGCAACCATCTATAGTGAGAGCACTAACTGAGATCAGATTGTATTGAAAACTTGGTACATATAGAACTTTGGACAGCATGATTAGGGAAGTAAGCATTATTGTACCAACTTTGGGAATATTAGCCTTTTGACCATTAGGCAGGGACACATGTGAAGCAAAAATAGATTCATCAAAAGAATTGAATAAACTCATGTCATGGCATACATGATGTGTGGTTCCTGTATCAATAATCCAAGCATGACTAGGTATAAATGAGTTTATTCCAGAAAAGTTGGAGCAAGAAGGTTGATCTGAAGGTTCTTGTGATAAAGTCTGCAGCTGACTAGTGAGAAATGAAATCAGTTGTTGGCACTGATTGGTTGATAGTTTATCAGTTGAAGTATTGTTTCCAACCTCTGCATTTTGGACTGATGTTCCAAAAGAAACTTGATGAATGAAGGTCCGGAATGTCTTGCAAAGATTATGAGAATAATTCTTGTAATTTCCTTTTCCTATATCAGTGATGTCTTTGCTCTTTGATTTCCAACCAAGTGGATATCCGTGGATTTTGTAGCATTTGTCAATGGTGTGTCCAAGACATCCACAGTGAGTACACGTTAGTTTATCTTTCTTTCCTTTGAAGTTGTTAGAATTGTTAGGAGCTCCATAAGCAAACAAGACCTTTGGGTAGAATTGACGAGAGAGTTAAACTTCTCTGCCTTTCTTCTTGAATGATCAGAGAGAACACCTTATTAATGGAAGGAAAGGGGTCCATCATGAGGATTTGGGCCCTAACTTGACTATAAGAATCATTTAGACCCATGAGAAACTGGAGAGCATAATCTTGTTGCTGATAATCCATCAAATCCTTCATTCCACCACATTGACAGATTGGAAATGGCCTAAATTCTCTCAATTCATCCCGAAGTGTTTTGAGTTTAGTGAAGTAATTACTTACATCATTTGATCTTTGTGAAAGAGCATTTAACATCTGAAACACTCTAGGTCCATTGCTTTGGTGAAATCGATTATGAAGATCCTTCCACATCTCAGCTCCATTATCAATACACATCACACTTTTTGCAATATCCTTAGATACAGCATGTAGTAACCAAGACATAACCATAGAATTGCACCTAGACCAGTAATTGAATGTAGGATAATCATTTGAAGGTCTGGTGATTGTTCCATTGACGAAGCATAGTTTATTTTTAGCAATCAATGCCATATTCATTGCTCTATGCCAAGAATTGTAGTTCTTTGCCTACAAGGACATTTGATACCGATTCGGACTGGATGATCACCATTCTTTGAGGTAAACGGACTCATTGAAATCATATGTGAGCACACGATATGGAGTCTCTAAGGCGAAGCAAAATGATTTCCTCCAACAGCAGCATTATTTGCAGTGTTAACAGCTCTACCTCCTCGGGTCATGATCAATTTCAACAGAAAAGTATGAAATTATGAGGTATTTTAAACCCATTGCTTTGATACCATATTACAAAATGAATAATCAATCACAAAATGATAAAGGAAATGAAAAAAAACTTGTTTAATCACAGAATGATAAAATGGAAGAAAGAACACTAGTGTTCTTCTATATTGGATATCTGGGATATTGAATCAATTACAAGATGAGTAGTGTAGTTGCTATTTTATACAAACTATTTAACTAACTATAACTATCTTGCAACCAACTAACTACAACTAACTCTTTGACAATGCTTTCAAGAATGCAGGCTAAAGTATACGTTTCGCCTCAAACTTTTATCTCTACTTAGAGCATCTCCAACAAGCTCTTTAAACATAGGATGCTCTTTAATTTAAAGAGCCAACTTTTAAAATTTTGATTTAATGGACTATCCAATTTAATATAACTCACTCTTTATTATTAAATGGATTGAAACAGTTTTAATTTTCAATACTTAATATATTGGCTTTAATTAAATAGTATATACAAATTGAGAGGGAGACATATGAAAAAAAAAAGAGAAGAGAGAAAGATATTAAATATTTCTTGGAAGAAGTAAAATAAAGAGTATGGAGATAAATAGGTTGTTGGAATGTTTAAAAACATGGGTCGAGCCGCCTGCTACTGACCCGGTCCATGAAAGCCCGGCCTTGGACTACGGCTGGGTGCACAAAAAAATATCCCTTAATTTTTTATTTTTTTTCCTTCAAACGGCTCTCTCCTTTTTTTTTCCCTTATAAATATCCCTTAAAGTTTCCATATTTTTCACAAATTCACAACTCTCTCAACCTATACAATTCGAAAAAAATATATTGTCAACATTATATCTTTTATCGTGCAATTTATAGTTGAATTTATATATTTTAACTACCAAGTTTTCTACATTTCAACAATAATACAATTTATAGTTGAAATGTCAATTTTATCATAACTTATATTTTTTAACTTTAAAAAAAAAAAATAACAAAAAAAAAAAAGAAGTTCACGTGTGGCCCGCGGACCATAGGCCGATCCGGGCCACGATTTCTTTGGCTCGGCTTGTCTCTTAACGGGCCGAGCCAACTCTCTTTCGCAAGGGGCCGGCCCATCCCAAATGCATCGCCATCTCAAACTTTTGCTCTCAACCTTTTTTTTTTTTTGTAATATTAATTAGGAGGATGATCTCCTACCCATAGTAGGTAGGAGTTATAATACATCGTTGAGGTGGACAACACATGATTTGAAAAAAACTAATGAGTGTAGGGCCATAAATTTTCAATCATGTATTGCCACCTCAACGGTGGGCATTATAACTTCTACCCACCATAGGTAGGAGATCATCCCCCATATTAATTAACCTCTACTTTCCATTAATTGATGTTATTTGTCCATATTAATGGTTTCTATCCAAAAATTTTGTTAGTATTCTTGCATTACCCTTAAACTTTAATAAAAGGACAAAAAATGAATATTAAGAAAAAATTGCAACGGGGTTCCAAACCTTTTTAAAAAGTACAACTGAATCCAAATATATATATATATATATATATATATATATATATATATATATATATATATATATATAACCCGATTTTGGGTTGGGCTCGTCCTAACCCAAACAAAATTGAACCTATATGGCCCAGCCTGTCTAGCCCGCTGGACTAGTCCGGTTGCCCCACTTTTTTTTTTTCCTCTTTAACACTAATCACCCATTTGTGAATAGCAAAAGACTTTTCGGTATTACTTGAATGGAGTAGATGCTTTTCGACTCAAGCTGTTATTTCCTTGCCCGGAAGCAAACTTCTCCGACTACATAGTTGCAACAAAGAATGAGAGTCATATGCTTGTTGATGACATACTACCTTAAGAAAACTCTGTGCTCCAAAACAGCTTGTAATAAGATATTTATATGTTCTACAACTAGATGTTCACTGTAATTGTGTAATGTAGCTAATACATTTTCTCTCATTCCGTAAGTAATTTATTCTAGTAAACCTAATTTTCACAAAAAAAAAAAAAAAAAAAAAAATTCTAAGCTCCAACATAAAATTATTTAGATTTAGTTAAAATTTAGTATAATTAAAACTTCAATCCAAATTATGTTTGGTGTGAAAAATAAATTATTTATTTTAAATTTACTTACAAGTAAAATTTTTAATTTAAGCCAAACATGCTTATATCTCAAAACAATAAGACTAATAAGCTTTTACTATTTATATTTTTTTTAAAAGGCATCAACAAATAGTTAACAATTAACCAAAAAAAATATTATTATTTCGAAAGAAAATTGATGTTTATCTATTGACTAATACATGAGAGTTCCAATTTTATAAATTAATCTCTTTAAAAATCTCAAAATATAAACTGTCTAAGTTTATCTAAAATTGTATTTGATGCAATGTATTATATTTTATAAAAAAATTATTTAAAAAAAAAGAAAAAAATAAAATTAAGACCGTTTTGACCCGATGGGCTGGATTGGACCAGTTTCAAGTGTGGTCCTGCCCGATCCAACTCAACCCAACCCAACCCATTTGTCAGCTCTAGTTGGACTAGATATTGGGAAGCCCAAAATAATGTATAGAGCCTGATTTTTACGGTTCTACCTCTAATTTTACATCAACTACATAATGGGCCGAGTCCACCTTGAGCCTGTTTCCAGAAGTTCACGGTCACTTTCTCTTCAGAGCTCATTTTCTTTGGGCTTTTGCTTGGATACACAATTGACTAAAATGGATCAACATAATCGGATAGGTCTATACATGTACCGGATCAATTAGGCCTAGAGTTGGCAAAATTGGCCCAACCCAATGGGCCAGCCCATATGGCCTGGATTTTGGGCTGATTTGGCCCAAAAGAAAATAGCCTGAAATAATTGGCCCAATACAACCTGGCCCATTTAGCCCCATTGGGCTAAACTGGCTTGTGCAGGCTAGCCCGCTTTTTTTTTTTTTTTCCACTTACTTCAGGCTTTAATTTAGGCTAAATCCGATCCCCAGATCCCGAACACTTCATACCATACTTCAGGGTTCAAACCTAAATCCGATCTCCAGATTCAATTTCGCCGAAATCAACCTAAAAAACCTTTAATCCAGATGGCCGACTCTGATTATTTTTTCTCCCAACTGAAATCCTTTTATCTGTGGTAAGCGATTTCAGAAATCCTTTCATCTGTGATAAGGGGTTTTAGTCAAGTGTTCTCTGGAGGATTAAACTTTGGGTCATAACATTTTAGGTGTGTACCATTTTGCTTATTGGTCTACTTGTTTTATTTTGGTGTGTTTCCAAATGAAGATGATGGGGGTATTTATAGAATGGAAACTATGATTTTCTTCTAATTTTTTTTTAAATTTGTTAATGTTTTTGTGTAATGTTGATGTAAATTATATGTTATTTCAAGGAAGAAAATATCCATTTGCTTATGATTTTCTCTAAAATGTGTAGAGATGTGGGTGTGATTTGGAATTCTTGTAAAATAGTCACCAAAATTTCTCTACACTTCTTGATTAGTTTGCGGTATGTGTTTAGTAATGGACAAATAAACTTTGAACGGCTTAAGGAATCGGCTCATGTTGTCGAAACAAGAGACATGTCTTTGATATTAGTTACGAGAAAGAAGAAGTACGCCTTTCTTCTTGTGAATATTATAGTTATGATTGATACAAGGGCTTTCTCAACTATCTCCTTTCTCTTGTTTTGATTTTGATGCATATGTTGTTTAAATGATTATAGGTAGGTTGGCTGGAGTATCAGTAACTACCTCATTTAAGCAAATCTAAAATAATTTTATACAATTGACCTATATGGACATATATAATTGAGCATAACTTTGCATGCAATTCCAAGATAGATTGGTAGTTGCATTTGACTAATTTACTGTTACGATGTAGCAGCAGCCAATAAAGAGTTCTCGTTTGGATGATGAGGTTGTCAAATTGAACTTTGTAATGGTCAAGAACATAAACTTTTAATAGTATGATGAGGTTGTCAAATAAATTATTAGATCACCGTTTTCAATAAATTAACTCATTTGGATACTTCTAGTTAGGGGTTGTAAAAAAGTTCGTCGGCTTGTGGACTCGCCGGCTCGGCCCATGAAAGCTCAACCCAACTTGGGCTGGGCTCAGGCTCGTCGAGGGACGAGCACAAGCTAGAGTCAAGCCCAAAAAAGCAAGCTCGGCCAAAAAACGAGTTGGCTCGTTGGGGATTGTGGAAATGAGCCCACGACCTCGGCTCGTATGGGCTCGTCCTCACGAGCCCAAAATCACTAGCCATGAGCCAGCTCGGCTCGTGGCTCGTGTAACGGTCACATCTATTTTTTTAATTTCATTTTTCTCATATAAATACCCCTATTCTAAACTCATCATTTCACACTTCAATATCTTATCTCTCATTCAATTATATACTCAATCCATTAACAATTCTCAAATTTCATTCTCTCAATATTATTGTTATAATTAGTATCTAATATCTCATTATCTAGATATTATTCTATAATTTTAAGTTGTAATTTTCTACTTCTACTAATTCTCTATATTTCTATTTTCTAGTTTCGACTTTTTACTATATCTTCATCTTCTCCTATTCTCTTTTTTCTATTATTCCAAATGGCATACAATTGAAGTGATGATGATTTCAGTGGTCTTAATGACATTTTAATTCCAAACGATATTATTAACTAGTTTGGTGGTAGCAGTGATCCAATTGATTTGGAAGACTTTCAAGAAGATGCCGATACACAGACTACCATCAGCTCTAGCACTAAACAAAAAGCCACCAAACAAAAGGCTAAGTGCTGGCAATATTTTGAGTTGGTGCCGACTGGTAAACTAGTGGGCAGAGTCTCTGAGTTCAAAGCGCAGTGTAAACACTGTTAAGAGAAGTTAGCTTGGCAAAAGGGGATAGGCACGACCCATCTAAACAGACACTTCAAAAAGTGTTAATACAAACATGGAGGTTTGGATACAAATCAGGCAAAACTCCAGTTTGGATCTCCGGGAGTCGGGTCCAGTAGTCCCACTCTCAACAACTGGATATATTCACAAGAACTCATGCGCCACGAAGAACTGCCGGAATTGAGCAAATGTTGAGTTTCCACTATGCTTGGTGGACAATCCTCATTGGACGAAATTCATCCAAAAATATCTCAAACCAAGGTACGTTAATATTTCTAGAAATGCACTTCGTAAAGACACTATTGTTAGATATAATACAAAGAAAGAAGCTATTATTAATGATATTTATAATTACAACGGTGTTGTATCTTTACATTAGACTTATGGACAAGTTGTAGCAAAAAAAGATACATGATTGCAACTGCACGCTATATTGATAATAATTGGCTAATACAAAAAAAGTAATAGTATTTAAACAAATTGACTATCCTCATAATGGAAATAATATTTATCATGTTTTATTAGGTGTGTTACATGAATTTAAATGTGATTCTAAGGCTCGTAGTTTTACATTTGATAATGCAGGCCCAAATAATATAGTAATTGAAAAATTAATGCAACATTATATTCCAAATTTTGATAGTATTTTATTTCATATTCGTTGTATATGTCATGTGTTTAATTTAATTGTACAAGATGGATTAAAATTTATACAACCCCAATTAAAAAAAAAAAATTAGATATGCTATTAATTACATTTCGGTCTCACCATCAAGAAAATAAGTTTTTGCTGCTCTATGTATAGAAAATGGGCTACAATCAAAAAGTTTTACAACTGATGTTGCCAATAGATGAAATTCAACATATCTTATGCTTGAATCTTGTGAAGGCTACGAAGATTGCATTACTGTATATTATAATGGCCGACACTCACACGGCTCAGAATATGATTTAGAATTACATGACTGAAAAATATGTGGTCATGTTAGAAAATTTTTATAAGTTTTTTTCGACGCAACAACTGCATGTTCTGGTGTGTATTATCTAAATACTACACTTGTTTTAAATCATTTCTATTATATTGCTAACAATTTTAATTGGTATAAGAATTTTGCTCTTTTTTCTAGTATTATACGGGTCATGGAATCTAAATTTAGAAAATATTAAAAAAAAAATTGTATATGTTATTTCCATTAGTATGTATTATGGATCATAGACTTGACGTAGAAGGTACGAAAGTAACAATAATGGTAATTTCAGATAAATTAACTTACAAAAATTCAGTAACATGTGCTAATTTAGAACAAACTTTATGTTCTATGTATGAGGTCTATGCTGAAAAGACTGGTACCAACGTTGTACGATCTCCTAATCCAACATATACTTCGCCATCAAATGATGACATTGACTTATGGAGTTATGTCAGTACACATAGGAGTGGTCAATGTCAATAATCAGTTAGTTCTTCTTCTAGTTCTTCTATTCTCCTTTCTAATGATACACTTGTAGAGTTAGTTATGTATTTTGTGCATTATGTGCTTAGTATGTTAGATGACGAAGAGATAAATTTTTTTTATATACTACGATGGTGGAGACAACATCAACGTAGTTATCAAATTCTTTCAAAAATAGCACGTGGTCTACTAACACCTCCAGTCTCAACTGTAGCATCAGAGGCTGCATTTAGTACAAGTGGCAGGGTTTTGTCTCGATGTCGAGTTAAGACTCAAAGCTGACATTTTAGAAAGCTTACTGTGTCTAAAGATTGGGATGATGCCGAAGGTTAAGACTTAAAGCTACTCACTTCTTTGCTTCTCTTGAACGCATGAACTAACGTTAAAGTGCATCTCCTACGAGGGGACTTGTTGCCGAAATGGTCAACTTGGTGTTGTCTCGCTTGAACATACTTGGTTATCTACCTTTTGCTCTAACTTCAATGACTAGTGAGCTCTTGCGGTTCGGCGAGACTACTACGGGTGATGATTGGATTCATGGAGCCTCGATTTCATCTCGGCTTACAAGATATCTTGAATTATCATTAGATAGTGTGACCCTTTTGAAACCAATTTAAACTTTCTGAGCCCATGGCACATATAGTCCATCACGCCTTCCTTTGTGAAATCATTCTTTATGCACACAATTCATCCATCAATGAATTGCCCCTGAAGTGTAGTTCTTTAAAGACTCAAAGTGATATTTTAGAAAGCTTCTCGTGTCTAAAAGATTGGGATGATGCCGAACTTCGAATCCAAGACAAAGTGGACGAATAATGTCCAAAGAACTTGAAGATTTGAATATGGATTAATCGATTCGTAGTAAGTATTATTTTGCATTAGTATTTGATATTTATTTTATTTTAATAAAAAATTGTACACGTAACATCTTGTTCGTGTACAATTTTAACTCCGCCTACTTTCAAAGTTACCGGTCCCAAGCCCGAAAAAAAGAGGAGAGTTTTCAATCTTTAATTTTTAACATAAATAATTCTCGATATTGTATTTCTTTTATATTTTCAAATTTTAAAAAAATAAAAAAAAAATTTTTAAAAAAATTGAGGTAGCTCGGCTCGACGCGTTGGGCCCATGAGCTCGTCGGCCAAATCGAGCAACCTTTTTGAGGACGAGCCGAGCTCAGTTTTTATAGGTCGAGCTGGCTCGGCTCGGCCCATTGCCATGCCTACATCTAGTTTAGTTTGCTGTGCCTAATGTTATGCAACTGCTATACTCTCCGTGGTTCTGTTGCCATCTCATGATGATATTCTAATTGCAGAATTACAAATAGGAATTATACATTTTTATACCATTAATCATTCTATATGTCCAAGTGCGTGTTTTTATTTTCTTGTCCCAATCAACATATCTTTTGGTTCTATTTTTTTTTTTCTGAATCCCAATCAACTATTAATCCTTAATTGGTTCTATTTTTTTTTTCAGGTGTTGGATTTACTCCGCATGTTATCAACGTGAAGTCAGAAGTCATAATATGTTAATAATTTATCATTTTAGTTCTAATTTGTTAAGTCAGTCGAATTGATTGAAAGGGGTTTGGGATCCTATGTTTTGTTCATTTTTTTTTTTTTGATTTTTTTTTTTTAATGTAATAGAGGAAAAAGATGTCTATTTTGGTTTTATTTCATTAAGAGTATAAATTGAATTGTATAGCGTTCAATGATGTTATATGATTTAGTTAGCATGATGTAGGAGAAATTTTTTTATTGAATGTTTGAAAATTATATTTGATGCTTATCATTTACTTTAGCATTTGATATTTCAACATTTGATTTAGTTGATTTTTATGTTTATGGTCATTTGCCTAGCTAACTATAAATTTTGTTTTTTTAGAAAAACATAAATCTACAAAAAAAAATTAAAAAAATTGGTCGTGGTGGCCTTGTGGTCTAAAACCGGGTGGCCGGTCTTAAATATTGACTAGCCCTTCTAAAATTGGGCTAAGGCCAGCCCAGCCCAGCCCAGTTTTGTGTATGGTCCATCCATTTTGGGCTAGGGCGGTAGGAGAGCCTTTTGCCTACTAGTTAGGCTCTGTAAAATATGTCCAAGGTAGGATTGAATTAAAAAATGGGAAATTGTCTATAAGTCACATGTAGGCGACTTATTTTAAATTTGGTCTAAACATTTTTTAAAATTATCATTAAGTTATCTTCTTCACCCATATTTCATATTAATCCCGAAATTACCCATGTGATGGATATTTAAACTTCAGATCAGCAACACACGCATCCACCATCTTCTCCAGCGCCTTATCGCGGCTATTGCATTTCGTCACGGGCGTTTCACGACTTGCCGTCGACTGCCCAAACTTTTCCAACTATTTTTGTAAGTGATAATATTGGATTCACAAATTTTCCAGTTATTCTTCTTTCCAACCATGTAAAAGGTAAAATTTTAAACTTTAACAACCTACTGATTATTATCAGATAATGACGGTTATTCTGAGAAAATGTTGGACAGCCCCTAGATTGTAAAATTCTAGAAACAATTGCTTCTTCAATGTTATTTTGTAGGTATATTCGTTTTTATGAATTTTTTTTTTTATTTTTCTTGAATTATGTGTTTTTGTTGGAGATATTATTTTTTATATATAAGAACACAATTGTTTTGTTATCATTTTTTGGTCGAAAAAAAAAAGGAAATAATATTATTTCACATGCATCAACAATTTTATGTGTTTCGGGATGTTACTATCACACATTCATGTGTGTTGTTTGATACTGTATGATAGAAAATAGTATATTAATAAAATAATATCACAGAAAATAGTATGATAGAAAACAGTATCAGAAGTACTTTTGTATCAATATCACAATAACAATATCTTAAATAACAATATCGTATGGTTAAAGATAGCAAATATAACAATATCGAAACACATTATTATCAAACACATCATTAAGTGAGCACGAATATTATGTTTAAAAAAAAACCACAATACAATATCTAAATAAAAAAGTATTATAATAAAACAATATCATAGGTAAAAATATCTTAATATATTAGTTTCATACATGACATTATCTTAATAAAACAATATCACATACACAAACTACAATTCAATAGAAGAACACTATCATAGATTGAAACAGTATTAAATATTTTGAATGAAAATAATATCAATGATCTTGTACTACTAATTAAACATTTTGAAATAATATCATTACTTTAATCATAAAATATTAAATTTTGAATATGTGTTTGTTTGGTGGAATTTAAAAGTATTTTTTTTTTTTTTTTTTGGAGATTTTGAAAAAATTGGCGAAAGGTTGGTTGAAAAGTTGATAAAATTTGTGGGTGAAAATAAGTTTAGATAAAAAAGAGTTAATAAATTTGGCTAAATATGTTATAATGTAACAAAATTTAGTGTACAATTTTAAAAATAAAATAATTGATCAAATATTTTTTTTATAAAACACAATATAATAAAAAATAATATTATAATAAAATAGTATCGTGTTTGAATTACTATTTTTTGCAGTTGTATAAGCACATTGATCTTTTAATTCTGAAATGTGGCTGTAAATGAATTATGTTGGGCCATACAATTTAAAAATTCATAAGTGCGTGATCAATAATCAATCCTGAATTTTGTCTATAAAAAAGTTAGCATCCTTTATTGATTAACGGGTCGAGTCTTAATTGATTTGAGCCAGAATCTTGTCAGTTCCTAGTGGGGTCCAACCTGAGTGGATCCATATTCATTAACTGAGGAGTCCATTCATGTCTGGACCAATTACAGCCTATGACCAAATCCGGCTAATAAAATATGAAAGGGAGAAAATGAAAGAAGAAGAAAAATTAGGTCCAGAAAATTAGCTCCAATGCCATTTTTCTTAAAAAGTTGGAGTATACTTCTATTTTTAAAATATTAATATTATCCTATTTTGATAAAACTTTAATGAATTTAACAAATAAGTTTTATGCTTGCTTGGCCAATTGATGATTTTATGATTCATTGATTGTGTGGAAATTGCGCCCTATACTTTACCTTTCATATATATTAACATAACTTTTGTTATGCATTTATTCAAAGATAATGTATGATATATTAATATTTTAATATAATATTACTATTAATATTAATAAAAAAAACAAAATATATTCCCAAATTCTTTCACCACTATTCTCGCACAGCATCCCCACAGAAATTCCAACAATGGCGGAATCGATTTAGGAATATAATTTCGAAAATCCTAATTGTATACAATTTTTGTAAAAACCTACCAACTTAAGAAAATCTCCTATATTTTCGTCAATCTTCTATCTTAATGTTCAACACCCATGAAACCATAACTTGCGATTTTTAACAATTTGGGAGTTTGCAATTACTGGTTAGTGCTATTGAGGAATAAATCTTACTCATGGATACTTCGATGAGAAGATTCACTCGATCGCAATGTTATGTAACACAATCGCAATCGCAATGTATCATCAACATATTTCATTAGTAACAATTGCACAAATAGATGAACTATATGCAACACAATTGAAGTAGTTGTAAAAACAATCGCAACATTTTTCTAATCTTTGTTCATTTCGTCTAGTATAGTTAACATCCCTCGCAACAAATGAATCGTAACATAGTAAATTTGTAACATATATAACATTTTCATCCTCTATTCAGGATCAAACTTATCTTCCAACTTTATGTAACACAATCGTAATGTTTCATACAACATATTTCATTAATAACAATTTCACAAGCCATAAACGAATATGCAACACAATAAAATATCCGTATCAGTTTACATCAAAATTATTAACAATTGCAAACTATTATATCTGTGACAAAAATCTGAACTTAAATTAAAAATCACATTCAATAAAAAACATCACAAAAATTATAACATTTACATAACATATGTAACACATATGATGAATCAACAAAATATGGAAGATGAATCACATATGTAACACAAACGATTTCAAATATTGCATTTATAAAAACCATACAAATTAGAAGGTTTCTAAGATATCTAGTTGCACATGTATTTTGATAAGTACATTTTGTGCACTTATTAGGGCTTTTAAACTAAGCTTTTATCTCCTTATTTTATATATTTTCTACTTAATTTATTGTCTTTTCTTTTCTATTTAAGTTTCAAACTTGTTTATAAGCAAATAGAGAAGAATGGATGGAAAGAGCATCAATTTGATGAAATCGACGAGTAAGTTGAGTTTTTGAAGTAAATATAAAAAACCAAACATTGGAGGATGACCAAGAAGATAAAACCAATAAGTTTAAGGTGTGTTAGAGTGACAATGAAGAGTTGAATCAATGGATCAAACACCGGAAAGTCAAAGAATTGAATTAAGAAACTACCTACCAAAGCATGTGGAGAAATTCGAGCACAAATTTTGGTATTAAAATTTCCACAAGGAAAATAATATACCATTGGAAAGATAATTGAATTATGAGTCCTATACTTTTTACAGATCTCAATTTAGAGTTTCTTACAAGAAGTTATTACCATTTGAAAAACTGTCACCGTAGAGAAAAACGCTTAAGCTGGGCGATCCCCCAGGCTTACATTCAGCCAACAGCAGCGACGAAAATTGCTTGTCTGGGTGATCGGCCGGCTTTGCACTAGGCGATCGCCCAATGGTAAAACATCTACCCGCAGATTTTTCTTACCTTTTTGAGTTCTAATTCAATTAGGAAACCTTTTGGGACACGATTTTAATGATTTTTCTAGGATCTTTTGGGACACAATAAGGATGCTATAAATATGAGTTATTAACTTATAACAGGAGGAGCCGACTAAGAGCGATTTAGAGCGGAATTTGGAGAGAGAAACAAGAGACAAATCAAGAAACGAAAATCAAGATTCATCCTTTCAAAAATTAATGAATATCAAGTTCAAGATTTTATCTTTTGGGTTTTCTTTCTATCCGGGTGATGGCTTCTATGTTTTTTTTTCTTTCCTTAGTATGTTAGGCTAGATTATTTAGTGTTAGGATCATGATGAAACTTATATTATGACCATTTAATTCTTTGAACCAAGTTTTTGATATTTAAGCACGTTTTTTAATTTTGAATAATTGATATTGAATTCTCTTTATCTACAATTATGTGCTCAATAGTTGTATGATTCTTGTAGCTTATTTTACCATCGAGAGATTGAAAATAGGTTAAACATAGTATCAATTATTGTAGAGTCCGATAGGGATAGAGATATACCACTATATTTTACGTGATCTATAAGTATTTACAAATTCTAATGCATTCTTGTATGTTCACATTCGTCATAGAATTATAGTCAGATCATATATAGGGATAGATTTAATTCTACTTGAGAGAAATTGTTAAATAAATTAGAAATATTGATCTTCATAATTAAGTCATATTATCGAATTCAATGGTTCGGATTAAAAGAAATTGATATAAGTGGATTCGGGATCCTAGTGTGCTTTTCTTTTACAAAGTTAAAGTAATTCATATCTAATTTAATTTCTTATTTTTTTGAATTATAATTATTTATTATTTTTAGTTAAGATTTTAATTAGTTTAAGAGACAAACCTTCAAAAGTTAACTGATTCGGTTATGGTTACTACAATTGCAATTGAACTATCTAAATCTCTGTGGGTACGGTACTTGGACTCATAATTTACTTTATTTGCGATCCGTACACTTGCAGAATATTAAACATAAAAATTGCTGACATATTTACATTCGATCCTAGAAAACAAAACAAAACAAAACAAAACAAAAACAAAAACGAAAAATTAACAACTGAAAATTTTGTACCGTAAATTTCAGGTATCACAATTCCTCTTCTATCAAATTATCGTTTCTTTATGAGAGAGAATATGGAAGTTATCATATTATGATTTAGTTGGTTAAAAATAGGAGTTATCTTTATATGGTAATTAACATAATTTAAGTGTTCTTTGTTTTCTTGTATCTAATTCTTTTCAATGAAATATCAACTAAGGAATTATATTCAAATTTCTTGATAAAACATGTGGTTCATTAAAAATACACATGGCCTACGTGAATATTAAATTTGAAAGATTATTGATACGCTTTTAATTATATTTTAAAGCATATATCTAATGGCATATCGGAGAAGGTAATTTTCTTTTATAAAAATTAGTATCAAATTCTAAAGATAGCGTTTTATGAGAGAGAATATGGAAGTTATCATATTATGATGTAGTTAACATAAAATTATGGAAGTTATCATAATAAAAACTTAATTTGTAAAAAGAAATCGATTACGGCAAATCTAGTAATATTAGAATATAAAACATGTAACATGTATTTTATAAATATTAACATAAATGGGCCTATTTTATTTAATTAATTTCATCCAAAAAAATAGTCCAATTCAAATTTCATCATATGCATGAAAATTTTGTTTTTAACTATTAAAACTAAATAATTAATTATATGCTAAGTAGGACGCCAAGTAGGATGCCACCGTAAATTAAGAGGTGAATTGTCAATTTCTACATGATGACAATAAATGAGAAAGATTAATACAAAATATGGCCATATGTATTTGGAAACGATCCTTTAATTGTCAATTTCTACATTATTTGGACATTTTCCTATTGGCATAGTGATTTTTAACCCGTGCAAAACTATTGTTTGCAAATTAAAATTAAAATATAAATTTTAAATTAAAATAATATATTTTTAAAACCTTATAAAAGGAGATAACTTATAAAATATTGATTTTAATGAAAACTATGAAGTAAAATATAGTAACGCAGTATGATAATACATATGTTACCCGAGTAAAAATGTTGTTGTCTAATAAAAATTGAAATATTGATTTTAAATTAAAAAAAATGTATGTTTAGAAAATTTATTAAATGAAATAAATTATAAAATATTAATTTTAATGAAAATAAGGAAATAACATAGGCTAAAAAATATCGTCACACATATGTTATCCATGTAAAAATGTTGTTGTCAAATGAAAAATTGAAATATTGATTTTAAATTAAAATAATGTATATTTAAAAAATATATACAATGAGATATACTATAAAATATTGATTTTAATAAAAATTAGGAAGTAAAATAGGCTAACAAATATGGTAACACATATGTTACCCATGTAAAAATGTTGTCAAATGGAAAAATGCAAATATTGATTTTAAATTTAAAGTAATGTATCTTTTAAAAATTTATAAAAATGGATATACTATAAAATATTGATTTTAATGAAAATTAGGAAGTAACATATAGGGATGGCAATAGGGTGGGACAAGGTCGAGGTGACCATTCCCGTCCTCGCCTCGTCGAGAAATTTCTACCTCCATACCTGCCTCATTCCTCGTTTAAAGCGGACAGGGTCAAGGGCGACTTCATGCCCTATTCTTGCCTCCTTAATTTATTTTTTTGTTATTTGTTATTTTTATTGTTTAACTTGTAACTATGATTTTCATTGAATTTTTATCAGATTATGCTTAAGACTCGATGTCCAATATAAATAAATTATTTGATCCACTTGACATAATTTTTTTATAATATGCTTACTAAACAAAATGATAAAAATACAAATCAAAGAGGTTGTGGTGTAATGGTTAGGATTTGTGGATTAATCTTCCCACCCCAACACCCTGGGTTCGACTCCCTTTAGTCCAATTTTAGCAAAATAGTTTTTTAAACTTTTAGAAATTTAAAAAAAAAAAATTAATTGAACCTAGGCGGGCCTGGGGCGGAAACCTTGTTCCCCGTCCCCACCCCATCCTCGACCCGGCAAGGACTTATGCCTCGGCCTCGGCCCGCCGATCCCGCTTTGATTCTCTTATTAGTCGGGGATTCTTCACCCCGTTTGGGGTGGGTCCCTGACGATAATTGGGGCATCCGAGGTTGGATTGCCATCCCTAGTAACATAGGCTAACATATACGATAACACATATGTTAGCCATGTAAAAACGTTATTATCAAACGAAAAAATTGAAAAATTGATTTTAAATTAAAATAATGTATTTTCTTAAAAATTATAAAAATGAGATAAATTGTAAAATATTGATTTTAATGAAGACGAAGAAATAACATATAGTAATATATATGGTAACACATATGTTACCCATGTAAAAATAAAATTTTTAAATGGAAAAATTAAAATATTGATTTCAAATGAAAATAATGTATTTTTTTTTTATATTTATAAAAAGAGATAAATTGTAAAATATTAATTTTAATGAAAATGATTATGTAACATATGGTATCACATACAATAATATATATGTTACTCGTATAAAAATATTGTTTTCAAATTAAATTGAAATATTGATTTTAAAGGAAAACACGGTATTTTCTTAAAAACTAAAAAAATGAGATAATTTGTAAAATATAGATTTCAATGAATACGATGAAATAACATATAGTAATACATATGGTAACGCAAATGAAAATTTGAAATATTTGATTTAATTAAAAATAATAATTTATTTTTTAAAAATTTATAAAAGAAGATAAATTGTAAAATATTGATTTTAATCAAAATGATGAAGTAACATATATATTTTAATGAAGTGGAAAAATAACTTGTTTTATGGTAACACATTGAAAACCCGAAATATTGATTTTAAAGAAAAAAATAATATGTTTTTTTAATATGTTTTTGTATTTATAAGAGGAGAAAGATTGTAAAATATTGTTATTAATAAAAAAAAAGAGTTAATTACACTAACAATCCCTATTCTTTCAGCTTTGTAACAATATCATTCTCATTTAATTTTATTTGCAGATATCATCCCAATCCTTTCATTTATTCGTTTAGATGGTCCTCAAATGATTTTTTTGACAATTTTGCTACTGACTTTAATAAATCAAAATGATAGAAAAAAAATATAATGGAAAAATTAGAATTGGGAGCCTAACATTTTCAAAAGTATATATAAATCCTAATCCCCAACCCACCACAAAAACTAGGGACGATTTTGCTCGCCCCGCCACGCCCCGTTCCGCTTGGGCCGTCGGCAACCAGAGAGGATTTATCCTCTCCGGTTGCGCGAAGACCAGGGAAGATTACTCCCTGGTTTTTGCAAAAACCAGTCATTGCCTATCAACTCAGATAGATAAACACTATCCATATCCTTTGCCGATGAACACTTCCAACTCTCAGCAACAAAAAAGTTGCTAACTTCCCAACTTTCAATTAGCTTTTTAACACTGCTCGTGCATTCTACTGACTTCAGTTTTGGTGAAGCTTTGTTTGGCTTCAGTGTACTGTGTGGCAGAGTAAAAAACTGTTTTGAGGATTTGGACAGTAGTAATTTCCCAATTTAGCTCTTAAGTAGCCATTTAAAGCTCGACATGTCCTTTATCCATGGAATTTGAAGCAAAATCCACAGATTCCACAAGGCCATTGGAATTTTAATTCTTGGTATCACCAATTGGATGATGAATATGATCTTCATTTTCCAATGTCACAATCGGCTTCTGGTTTTTACGAAAACCATGAAGAAATCCTTCTTTGATAACCCCAGAGCAACCCCGATTTTTTTGGGTCAACCAATGGAGGGAAAGAAATCCTCCCGAATCCCTCCCGGGGGTGGGGTGGGGGTGGGGGGGGTGGGGAAGATGATCTATTTTTTATTTTGATTTTTTCTTTTAATTTGTAAAAATAAAAAGTTTATAATTTATTTGCACTTTTAAAAATGATGGGGACTTCAAATATAATTTTTTTATTTTATTTTCTCTTTAATGTACTTGAGTCAGAGGAAAAATTGTCAAAAAAATTATTTAGGGACAATCTGTATGAATAAATGAAAGAATGGAGATGATATCTACGAATAAAATTTGAATAAAGTTGATATTGTTACAAAGCTAAAAGAATATGGACTGTTAGTGTAATTAACCTTAATAAAAATGATGATGTAACATATGGTAACCCATATGTTACTCGTGTAAAAATCTTGTTATGAATTGCAAAATTGAAATATTGATTTTAAATTAAAATAATGTATTTTTAAAAAAATTAAAAATGAGATAAATTGTCAAATAACGATTTAATGAAAATGAGGAAGTAAATATGTTACCTATGTAAAAATATTTCTTTCAAATAAAAAATTGAAATATTGATTTTAAATGAAAATAATATATTTTAAAAATAATTATAAAATAAGATAAGTTGTAAATTATTGATTTTAATGAAAACGATGAAATTTGTAAAATTGTTGTTTTTCAAATGAAAAATTGAAATATTAATTATAAATGAAAATAATGTATTTTTAAAAAAAAATTATCAAATGAAATAAATTATAAAATATTATTATAATTACTATTATATTTGATAAGTATACAAATATTGTTGTAAAATTATGGGATAATTATTGATGACTATTTAGACTTCACGATATTTAGTCTTATCAGTATATTTAGATAAGTCTTGTTTAATTATATCCAAATCACTTTGTAATTTACTTTGGACAATCCTATACATAAATGTCCATAGTTATAATAAAATACACAACTTATTTTGTATCTATTTTATTTTTTATGTTCTTTCTCTAATTTTATAACACGTTATTAGAACGATTTTCTAACTTTCATTTCTAGATCGTAGTACAAATCAAATAAGTTATTATCTAGTGCAGCTTATACTTTCTTAACGAAATAGTAGCAGTTTTTCTATATCCCAAAGAAAAAATTTCAACTCTATTAAGGTAATTCTTATTTACATGCTGAAGTCTTATTTATTGCATGCTAATTTCTTGTGTATCAAGAAATTATCATTATACACATGCCTTTCAAATTTCAAACATATGATTTAGAATGAAAAAAAATCTACTTTTGCAGTGTTCATTTTTTTTTAATCTATAGTTTATTATTGCCATAGCTAGTAGTTGTTTCAATGCGAACACCAATATATATGCAATATGAAAAGACTTCATTATTATTAAGCATTAATGTACTCAATCTGTGTAATTATTAAATATATTATATTTATTTGATTAATCTATACTTTTATCTTATTTTACCATAGAATATCATATTAATTGTAGTGACTTATTATTATTTTTATTCAAGATTCTTTATGTTTTTAAATTGATATATATTTTGTTGTTGCTATGGAAGAGACACACAACTTTACATTATATTAATATTCTAGTAGAATATTAATTATTCTCGAAGAGCTTAATTTTACAAGACATAATATTCTTTAAGAATATTATAATATTGTTCTTAAAGAGCAAATCTTTACTTCAGAATAATAATTTGTTGTTGTCCTTGAAGAAGAACAACCTTATAATATTCTAACAGGATATTAGTTGCTCTTAAAGAGCATGACATAACAGTTTAAATATTCTAGAAGAATATGAACTATTGCTCCTGAAGAAGCAATAGTCTACATATATCAAAATTTTTCAAAAAAAAAAAAATCTTATTATGCTATCAAAATAGCACATGTCTCGAAAAATATCATATCACATAATTAAATTGTGATATAAATGAGCAATTAATGAACTAATGCTTAGCATACAAATCATGTCGTGTTAACATTGATTAACGTGAATTATTATCAATTTTTTGGTGAAAACTTTTACTTAATCGTTAAATTGTTTTGTATTGTGTAGTTGCTCTTGAAGAACAACGACATTATGTTTAATCAATATTATAGGAGAATATTCATTGTTACTCTTGAAAAAGCACAAATTTATATTATATTAATATTCTCCTTAAGAGCATCATTGTATTATTAAATTATTGTTCCTCAAGAGCAATTTTTATAAAATTTAATATTTTAAAATAATTTGTTGTAGCTTCCGAAGAAGTACAACGTTATAATATTACTTGCACAATATTCCAGAAGAATATTGAGCTATTGCTTCTGAAGAGCAGTAATCCAAATAGTAATTTATTTTGTTCTTGAAGAAGTATATGTCTTAAAGAAGAATATTAAGTTACTGCTTCCTAAGAAGCATAATTTCTACATAATAATATTCTAAAAATTTATTGGTTTCATAATTTTTTTTAATAATCACAACTTTATGAATATCAATATTCCAAAAGAATATTGTATTGGTGTTTCAGAAGAAACACGGCTTAAGGTTATGCATATTTTAAACGAACTTTGAAATTTATATCGTATGTATCCATCTTATATGTAATTCTATTTTATACATTATTGTATGATTTTAGAGATTTATCGTTCTAATTATCGATGAAACTGATCAATGCATCTTTATTGGCTTTCCTATAGTAAATTTCATGTTTTTCAAACGTTCTAAAAAGCGTGGCTAGGCGTAGAGGCCAAGCTTCAAGCTTTTTGGGCCTAGGAGAGGCTTAGGCGAGGGTGAGGAAAGAGCAAAGCATGAAAAATCGTTTTCTTATTTTTAATATTTTTTTTAGAAAAAAGATAAAAATAAAAATTTTAACTAAAAAGCGCGCGCTTAAGCAAGACTACATGATTAGGCGTGCATAGGCTAGGCTAGGCGTGCCTAGGCGTAAGCGTTTTAGTTAAAAATATAGTTGACAAAAAAAGCGCGCGCCTAGGACCTAAGCGAAGCGTGGATGTCACGCTTCGCGCCTAGGGGGCTTTTTAGAACATTGTGTTTTTCAAATATATATATTAGATGGCAGCAGTGACCATCTATGTGAACTTTCAGGGTGCCCTAATTATAAGTGATTGTGTTAAATTAAATGTTTGTTCTTACAAATAATATTGACTTGAATATGTTGTGTAATGAGTAATTTTATATGGGCTAGCATAATTACTCATATTGTCTTATTATAAAAAACTATAATATTGAGAAAATGCATCAAGTTTGAGACTTTATTTTTTAATTTTAACTCCGTTGTCAAATTTTTCATGATTGATTGAAGTATTATTTTAATTTTAACTCCATTTTGATTATAAACTCATTTTTGTTCAAAAATATCTACTTGGTCATGTTTATAGATTTATTAAATAATGAATTGTTATGATGCATTTATTCTAGCAAATTAAAAAATTTGCTTTAGTACAACCACGCATACTATTCTTCAAGATAAAATATATATTTTTTGATTTAACATTAGCAAAAAATAATGTTAATAGTTAGTCATTAGACCTTCTACTATGAAGGTTTGTGTTGAATCTTCAACTATCTTTTACCTAATGAAAGAATTTAGACCTTCTACTATAGAGATATATGTTGAATCTCCAACTGTCTTGATTCACACACACCCACTATGTAGACCATTTCGTTAATTTATGGTATTAGTTGATTCTTCTACTAGATGGTCACATATATGCTTACTTTCAACAAGAATGCAGCTTTTGCTAGACTATTTACTCAAATCATAAAACTACGAGCTCAATTTTCCGATTACTCAATTAAGACAATCCGTCTTGATAATACTGATGAATTTAGATTACAAGCATTCAATAATTATTGTATGATTGCTAGGCATTTACTTATGAAAACAAAACTCACAACTTCTGTTTAGGATTATGCTATATTACATGTTACATTATTGGTTCTTATGAAAACAAAACTCCTAACCAACTCATGCTATATTATGAATACTCACATTTACAACTTGCATTTGACCATGAACCTAATATTTCTCATCTACGAGTTTTTGTTGTGCTATCTAAATCTCAATTTCACCCCTCCACAATGTAATGTACAAAAATGGGTTCCAACGAAGACTTGAGATTTATGTTGGGTTTGACTCACCATCTATTATTAAATACCTTGAACCTTTATCGGGTGATTTATTTAATGCACATTTTGTAGATTGTCATTTTGATGAAATGACTTTTCAACTTTGGAGAGAAAAAAAATAAATCTTGAAAAACAAGGTAAAATTTCTTGGAATGAAACAACTCCATCTCATTTTGATCCCCGAAGTAATCAATGTAAATAAGAAGTTAAGAAAATCATTCACTTGCAAAGAGTTGCAAGCCAATTACTTGATGTATTCATTGATACAAGGAAATTAACAAAGTCATATGTTCCAACAGAAAATACTCCTACAAAAATTGATGTCCATGTAGGACAATCTGCCATAGAAAAATGAATCTCAAATATGCCAAAAGCATGGTACAATGGTAAACTTTTAATGAAACAATATGAAACAAGACTCTGTACCTCAAAAAAAAAAGGTACAAGAGAAAAATCAACTAAAAACTTTTAATGATAATTGTACAAACAATTAATCAATTAAATACTAATAATATGATTCTTGAAGAACTACAAGTATCCAAAAATAATAAGATTGCAATAAATTATTTATTATCTCATAAATTTTGGGAACAAAATAATATTATCATTGACAATATCTTCTATTTTTAATGTGGCACTTGATATCATGCAAAATGAAGATCCTGAACCACAATCTATTAAAGATTATCAAAATAGAAATAATTGGTCAAAATGAAAAGAATCCATACACACGAAGTTGAATTACATAGAAAAACATAAAGTATTTGACATGTAGTTCAAATCCATGAAAATATATTCTTGTAGAATACAAATGAGTCTTTGTAAGAAAAATGAATGAAAACAATGAAATTATAAAATACAAAGCCCAATTTGTAGCCCAAGGCTTCTCACAAAGACCTGGATTGATTATGATAAAACATATTCTCATATAATGGACACAACTATATTTAGATTTTTAATAAGTTTGACTGTGTCACAAATGCTCGATATGAGCTTTATGGATGTAGTAACCGCATATCTGTAGGTTTACTTGATAGTGACATATACATGAAAATCCCTGAATGATTTAAAGTGTCAGAAGAAAACGATTCATTTTCCTGAACAATATTCTCAATTAAATTACAAAAATCATTGTATGGATTAAAACAATCCGCATTTAATGTGGTATAATCGCCTTAACGAATATTTGTTGAAAGAAGGTTATAAAAACGATATGTATGCCCTTTTGTTTTCATAAAAAAACACATATATTGGATTTGCAATTGTGACAGTTTATGTTGATGATTTAAACTTTATAGGAATCCATTGAAGAGCGATGAAAGATTTGGGAAAAACCAAATTATGTCTTGGATTGCAAATTGAACATTTCACGGAAGGATTATTTGTTCATCAATATTCTTATACAAAAAAAGTCTTAAAACATTTTTATATAAATAAAGAAGATTCATTGACATCATCTATGGTCATTTGATCACTTGAAGTGAAAAAGATCTATTTCGCCCACTTGAAGATGAAGAAATAACTCTTGACCTAAAATACTATACTTAAGTATAATTGGTGCATTAACATATCTTGCAAATTGCACTCGATCAGACATATCTTTTTTTTTTTGTAAAGATATATCTCTGCATCACTCAAAGACATTGGAATAGTGTTAAACACATTATTCGTTATCTAAAAGGTACTGTTGATATGTGATTATTTTATTCATGAAAATTAGGATCGTCTTTAGTAGGATATGTAGATGCAGGTTATCTCTCCGATCCACTTAAAAGTAAATCACAAACAGGATATGTGTTTACACATGGAGGAACAACTATATCATGGAGATCTGTGAAGCAAACATTGACAACAACATGTTTCAAATTATTATGAAAATATTGCAATCCATGAAGCAAGTCGATAATGTGTTGTTGAGAAACATGACACATGTTATCCAAGCATCATACGAATTAGCTTCAACAAAGGATAGTCCAACAATATTGTATGAAGACAATGCATCTTGTATTGCACAACTTAAAGGAGGCTCCATAAAAGGAGACATGACAAATTATATTTCTCCAAAATTCTTCTATACACACGAGCTTCAGAAGAATGGTGACATCGATATTCAACAAATTCCCTCAACTGACAATTTGGTTGACTTATTCACAAAAGCATTGCCAACATCCACATTCAAGAAATTGGAGCATGAGATTGGGATGCGTCGACTTAAAGGTCTTCAGTGATTAATATTAGGAGAGTAGCTATATTTTTTTTCCTTAGCCCAGGTTTTGTCCTATTGAATTTTTTTTAATGAGACATCATTTTCTTAATACTCTAAAACTTTAACAATTAATTGTACATTTTTTTTTTCATTTGATATTTTGTCCCACTGAATTTTTGTCAAACAAAATTTTTAACAAGGCAGTTGTTGTAGAAATAGTTATCAAATGGGGAATGTTTTAAAATCATGGGATAATTATTGAATGTTATTTAGACTTATCAGTATATTTAGATCAACCTTGTTTAATTGTATCCAAATCACTTTGTAACTTACTTTAGAATCTTATAAATATATGTATATAGTTATTATAAAATACACAATTCATTTCGCATCTCTTTTATTCTCTTGTTTCTCTAGTTTTATAAAAAATATGATATTTTTAGATAATAATAATATAACTTTAGGTAATGAAAAATTGAAAATTGTTTTAAAAGAAAATAATAAAATTTTAGATAATAAAAAACTGAAATATAGATTTGAAATAAAAATAATGTATATTTAGTTAAATTATAAAATATTGATTTTAATAAAAATGAGATATTTTTTAAATACAAATCTTGAAAATAAGGTATTTTTTAAAATATTAAAAAAGAGAGTATATTTCAATTTTTTTTAACAAAATGTAGAAGTCTTATCAAGTTTTTCCTTTTTTCAAGGAAGGGTTTTGTGGTCCAGAGTTATTTATTTTAGAGGACAAAAATAGAGAGAGGTAATGTGAAAAAAGACCTTGTGGTTTAAAAATTTTCTCGCTTGATGCCTCAACATTTAGATACGAAAAGATTCTCGTTAAAAAAATTAATTATATGTTATATACATATATTTTTTTATAGGAACAAAATATTATATGATTTGGTACAATTTTATCAACTTGTTTAGTTATATTGTTATTGGGAAAATATGTATGGTAACATATTTCTTTAATAATTATTGATTAGTTGGCTTTTTAAATTTCTATAGATTTTAGAGTCAAACTTTCATGTTCTATACGAGCCTGATTTAACCATATTTAAATGGATGAAGTATTTCGAAATCCGTCTAGCTCATTTGTTCAAACATATGAGGAAACTTAACTCTATTAATACTTAAAATCTGTTAATTGTTATCATTAAACGAAACTAAATCCACGAAAACACAGAATCTGATAAATTTGAAATTTTTATACTTTTATCTTGTGAGCTTGAAATTCGTATGTAATGTATTGAATTAAAGTTTGTTTTAGAGTTAAGTTGATACGAGATAAAATAGTTATTAGATAAAGTTTTACTAACCTAGTTAGTTATATGTTCACACACATGTCATAACACGCATTTGAATGAAGCTAGATAGAGTTCAGATTTTGTGAAACACGTGTTCTTGATTCTCTTATATATCAAAATGCACGTCATGTCACACGTTTGAATGAAGCTTGGACAGAGTTCAGATTTTGTGAAACTCGTGTACTTGATTCTCTTATATATCAAAACTTTGATTTGCTTATTTGATTTACGATGTGATATGAAAAATGACTTGTATATGTTAGGACTCTTTAAATAATGAGAAATTCTAAGTTATATAGGATTCAAGTGATTGGTTTTTATCTTATTATACAAGTCTAGCTTCATTGAATTTGAATAAAATCATTAATTGTATTGTGGCTATTCTTCTTTAATTAGCTAGTGAATGGGTTCAATAGAATTCTTGATGCCTTGAAGAACTAAAGCAAGTGTCTTTCACGTTCCAAGAGAAAGAAAATATGCAAAAATACTTATTAAATTTGAAGAGATTTAATTCTTCAAGGCATTTAAACTAGTCCATAATTAAGACGTTCATATACAACCCAAAATTATCGCTCATTTGTAGTAATAATTGTAAAGAATTGATGCATACATGCACAACAGAAATTAAATATGCAATTCTTATAAGTTGGATGGATCTTGTACTTAGATAGAATTCGTCATAGAAGTTTACATTGATGAACACCGTGAAATCTGATTATCTGATTAGTTGGAGGTGCGATCTTTAATACCACAAATGTCTAATTGTCCAGCTCCAATGGTAATCTACATGCAAAAGAACGGATCTGACTTCCACGATCAAGAACAAATGAAGCGAAACTTTGAGAATATTTGTATTGGGTTCTGTCTCTTGCTTGTGCTAGCAAATAATGAAGACCAATTCACTTAATTCTCTTCCTGTTGTGGCACTATTATTTATAGGTGACGCTAACCATAGTTCTAGTCCTACTCGAATTACGTGTTCTAGTCTTACTAGAAATTTGTTAGCCCACAATTAATGGACCCAACTAATTAATTAATTAGGTCCAATATGTAATAAAGTCCGACCCAGCTAATTGGATATTGGACATTAATTCTTATAATCTCTCACTTGGACAAGGTCTAATCCTAGATGCTCAATTCTCACCTCTTGTGTGTGACACATTAGGTTCCATTTACGATGGCAAACACAATGATATTCTCATCGATCCACCTAGATTGATCAATTCACGTTGCTGTCCAAGATTGACATCTAGCAATGTGTCAAGGCAATCCATGTAAAGGAAAATGTCATGTAGAATGACAGAACCAATATATGTACGGTTACTGTAGAAATATAATCCATTCATCAATATAACCCAATTGGTTAAGAGATATGGACTAGCGTCAATCTCATTTCAACCAATTATATTATTCATCCCAACTTTTCGTTGATCTAATCTAGTTATGATTGAAACATTTTCAACTTATAACTCCACCTCGACCGAGGAAATTTATATCAACTTAAGTGGACAAAAATTAGGTTATAATCTCCTACTTTCCGGGAGTGACGAATTCTCATATTGGACATTCACAACCTTCATATGATTCTCACTATACCCGTATGACGTCTTCTCAGTGACTCATAATCTTCGAGTCCCATCAAATGCTTGCCAAAGCATAGCGGTCCTCATATAAGATTATATGATGTTCTCAAGTCAAATGATCAAATCCACTACCGCGCATTAGAGATTTACCACTGACGCTTGGATAGTTATCTATGTGGAATCTCTAGGTGGATCATTCAATGTCACGTTCTCATAACAATGCATTCACGTGTTTATTCAGATGTCCCTCTACATCTTAGCTCGTGAGATCACCTACTTTCTTCAAAAGAAATGCAACACATATTAGTATATCTGCAATAATGATATCCGTATCTTATTATTACTATGACTAGGAATATTTCAAGAATAAGTTATTTATAACTTGTATCTCACAATTACAACACCTTATGATTAACAACTTACTATGAACTTTTCTTCGGACTCTATTATTTTAAATAATAAAATTTAAAAATAACAGATCTTCCATGAAAATGTAGACAATCATTTAGTTAATCAATTTGCTCATACACATTAATGTCTAACAAGAGTATATCGCAAAATATCCCATATAAACTAGATCCAATCACTTAGGTATCTTATCAGATTTAGCATGACCATCATGCTTGTGCTGGGACAACAACTTTGTCAAATGATCTGGTACATTATCATATGTTAGAACCCGTTTTATCTTTATGCCATTTCTTAAGATTATTTTCCTGGTAAGATGATACTGCCTCAATATATATCTGGATCATTAATGAGAAAGGGGTTTGTTCGCTTGTGCGATGGCTCTATTGTTATCACAATACAAGGTATTGGATTAACAATGCTAAGAACTAATCCAAGTTCAGTAATGAACTTCTTGATTTTGATTGCTTCTTTTGTTGCTTCTGTAGCAGCTATATATTCGGCTTCTGTAGTTGAATCAATGGTCGATTCTTGTTTGAAATTTTTTCAACTGACCGCACCACCATTTAGAGTAAATACATACTCGAATTGGGATTTTCTATCGCCTTTATTAGACTAAAAGGTGGCATCGGCATAATCATGAACTCTAAGTTCATTTCCTCTATTCACCAAGAACATGTCTTTAGTCATTCTTAAGTACTTAAGGATGTTCTTGACTGCGATCCAATATTTCTTGTCAGGGTTCGCTTGGACCTGCTTGTGACACTCAAAGTATATGAAGCATCCGGTCGAGTACATAGCGTGGCATACATGATAGATCATATTGCTGATGCATAAGAAATTTTATCCATGCGATCTCTTTCAATTTGTGTCTTTGGACACATCTCTTTTGAGAGATAGATCTCATGCCCGATGGGACAGAGTCCTCTTTTGGACTATTCCATGCTAAATCTTATCAAGATTTTATCTATGTACATAGATTGAAATAGGCCAAGTATTCTATTAGATCTATCTCTATCGATGTTTATACCGAGAATGTATGCTGCCTTTCCCATATCTATCATGGAGAAATTTTTGGTTAACCACAATTTTACTGATTTTAGCATCGGAACATCATTTCTTAATAATAGTATGTCATCCACATACAAAATTAGAAACACGACTTTACTCTCACTAACCTTTTATACATACATGATCATCTTCATTCTTGATAAAATCAAACATTTGATTGTCTCATCAAAACGAAGATTCCAGCTCTGAGAGGCTTGCTTTAATCTATATATGTATTTCAATGGTTTTTGCATACATTGTTTAGCTCTATAGATTCAAAACCTTCGTGTTGTGCCATGTACACATCTTTACTAAGATTTCTATTAAGGAATGAAGTTTTGACATCTATTTTCTAGATCTCATAGTCATGGTATGCTGCTATCACAAGCAGAATCCGAATTGATTTAGACATGACTACTAGTGAGAAAGTTTCATCAAAGTCAATTTCTTGTCTTTACTTGTAACTCTTTGCAACCAATCTTGTTTTTAAGTATGAACATTACTATCCATTTCGACCTTTTTGTGTAAACCAATTTACAACCTATATGTTTTACTCCTTCAGGTGGGTCAACCAAGGTCCAAACCTTGTTTTCGTACATGGAGTTCATATCGGATTCCATGGCTTTCTGATATCTTTTTGAGTCAACACTTGACTTCAATTTTGCATAAGTAGTAGGTTCATCTTCCTCGATTAGTAATATATTACTAGTAATCAGGTGATTGTATCTCTAAGGAGAACGAATGACATTTGCTCGACTTACGCAGTGACGTGTCCTTGGGAACTAGTGGTTTCTCCTTTCCCAATTTGTGCCTCATCAGATGCAAGCTCAGCCATTGAATTATCTAATTGGTCAATTTTATTTGTGGTTTCTTGAACCTCTTCAAGATCTACTTTACTCTCATTGTCTTCTCTAAGAATACAACAAGTTTCGATACGATGACCTTCATCTCGATGGGATTGTAGAAATAGTATTTTGCAGTTTTATCTGGATACATCACAAATAAACATTTATCAGATTTAGCTCCTAGCTTTTCTAATTCAATGCGCTTCATATAAGCGTCGTAGCCCAAACCTTCATGTATGAAAGATCGGATCTTTTTCCCTTTCCAAAACTTGTATGGAGTTTTATTGACCAATTTAGATAGGACACGGTTTAGTGTGTAACATGCAATATTAAGTACATATCTCCAAAATGATTTTGGAAGAGTTGTGTTGCTCATCATTAATCGTACCATATTAAGTAATGTGATGTTTCTCCTTTCAGATACACTCTAATGTTGTGGAGTATACGGTGGAGTCCAATGTGGAGAATCTCATTCTCTCTTAGATAGTCTAAAAAACTCACTCCTTAAATATTCATCACCTCGATCAGATCTAAGTGTCAGAATATTTTCTTGCATTTATACTTCTTGCTTGAATTCCTTGAACTTTTCAAAGACTTTTCTCTTGAATTCCATCAAGCATATGAAACCATATCTAGAATGGTCATCTGAGAATACGATGAAGTAAGAAAAGCCACTTCTAGCATGTGTAGACATTTGTCCATATACATCAAGATGTACAAGACCCAAAATATCTACAAAATCGACTCCTTCCATAAAATGGGTCTAGGTCATTTTGCCCAAAGAGTATGATCCACACTTATCAATTGATTCATAATCATTTGAATCTAAGTATCCACCTTTATGTAACGTGGTAATGCATTTTCATCTATATGACCGAGTATGCAATACCAAAGATATGAGTTTTTGGTTTTATCTCTTTTATGCCTTGTAGTTCCTCTTCTAATTCCATTTGTTTCCATATTGAAAATATGGATCATCAGACTTGGATTTGTCTTTGTCTGCTTTAACTGTTTTCCAGTATATTTGGCCTTCTTAGATCCTTTATGAAAGGTCCTTTTAGATTTTCTCTTAGTGCCCTTAGAGATGTTAATGACCAAAGTTTGCCGTTCTCTTGGGCTCAACAACTTCAAAGATATTTAGTAGCTCGGTAGGGTAAACCAATCTTATTCATGTTAAAGTTCATAAAAAACTGAGAAAAGCTATAAGGCAGAGCCAACACTCAGCTCGTAGTCCATGGTGAAACTCAACTGGTTTAACTTTTCAATATAACCAATTATCTTCAATACACGAACACTGATTGAAGATCATTTTACCATCATACCTTTGTATAACCCATTTGGATGTCTCATACCGTTCGATCCGTGATCATTAATCATTTAACACACTAAAACGATATATATTAGTATAGGCATCCATACCATCATGCCGCTTTTCTAACTCAGGAGACATATTGCAAGCATCACATGTTGCAGTGTTACTGTTATCACTGTGTTTTTTTGTAAGCCTGTACGTTCTCTGGCGTAGCCTCTTCTTAAGGAGCTTCCGGCATTGGTCGCTTCAATGACATATTCAAAATTTCTTTTTCATTCTTGAGAACAATTCTCGATTGCGGTTCTAGTCTAGAATATTTGGTTTGGTATGTTTGTTAGTATCCAATATGCCTCTCAAACTCATATGGTTACTTATGATTCAACAATTAAATAACATGATAGAACAATTAATTAAATGTAGAAAATTAATTTAAACATAGACATATATTAAATTAATTATACTACCACTATTTAAATTGAATTAATGATCCTCAAATATTAATCAATAGAACCGATTTAGATTCCCGATGGGTTAGGATCCCTTTTATTTTATTAAAATCTTGAGTGACTCAACAAATCTTAATAAAATATCTAGTTAGATACTTCTATTAATCACATCTCTATGTAACTCTTAGATCATCAAGTAGACAATTTATTGTCGCACACATCTTATGTGTTTACTTGATTGTGCTCCTAAAATTTGATTTCCTTGAGTGACGCAATATAAAATAAAATTTTAGTTAAATTCGATCCATTGTTCAGAAACATCAAGTGTTTCATAGTGATAAACATATACATGTGAGAGCAGCATTGAGTGACTCAACAAACCGACATCGATAATGGATTCTAGTTTTTTACTATAACAATAGAAGACACGTTGTATTAACCATTTAATATGAATTTAATGTTTTGATAAAGAAGGGTTTGTCTCATCACATTATATATATTAATTAACATCTAACACGCAATCAATCATATATAATAATAAATATAGATGATTAAAGACTTTATCTATCTAGTCTTTCGAGCCTAAAAGAAGACTAGTTGGTTAATTCCTAGGGAACATTGCATTCAATCATCGAATACTAAATGCAATCATCTCCATCTCCTGTTACAACCTGTATCACATACCAGTTGAATTCTTGTGGTCCAACTGCAACCTGTATCCTATACTAGTTGGTACGTAAGTTTAAATAAATGAACACGCATGTCCATATTAAATAAAGAGTTCAAAAAATTAATTAAATAATAGGCTCGCAGGCCTAACCAACAATCAACATGACTAATTAACCATACAACCAATCACATGGTTTAAGTCCATAATCATATACTAAACATCCATTTTAATATCTAATATTAAAAATATATTTATTTTTAAATTTACAGCTTTGATAATATTAGTCTAAACTATTTAGACATTTCAAGACGAACTAGTCAGAGTTAAATAATTAACCTAATTAATTAATTAATTAATTTTCAACAACAAAATTAAATATTTAATCCAATTAATCAATTAATTTTATTAATGAATTGGAACTTTAAAAAATTATTTTATCTCACAATTAAATTCATACCCCAAATTGAGGATAAAAATAGTATAGGGTCAAAATTACAATTTTATAAAGCAATAACTTAAAGTTTAACCCGTTTAAAAATTCAAATTATGGTTTTAAAATGATTTTTGTTAATTTTTAATATTTGACCAATATTAAAAAAATTAATAATTACAAATTTTCCAAAAAAATTAAAATTGTATTTAAGATCCTATTTTTTCCTTTAAAATTTGAGGACTTATTGTGCAATTTCTGAAATTACACAGATAGTCCCTTGATTTTATAATCAGCAGCCATCTTGTGCAATTTTTGAAATTGCACAGAAGGTCCTTCCTTGATTTTAAAACAGTAGGCATTCTAATATAATTTCTGAAATTGCATAGAAGACCCATTTAAATCTTTTAAAATTCGAGGAGGCTTCTCATGCAATTTCAAAAATTGCACGGAGGCCCCCATCCCAAAAATTCCTCATGGTCGAAAACCTAAAAAGTTTAGGTAAAGGCGATGCCAATGTTTGGGTGGTGGTTGCGCGGTGTCCAACACCGTGGCCACCACCTTTAACCGATGAACAACTGGCATTGTTGCGCGGTGGTGCGTGCCACTACTATCTCTAGCGATGGGTACGGGGTGGGTTCTTGCATTGGGTGGTTTCTTCCTCCGGCGGTGGTGACTTCAAAAGCGCCATGCCGATCACCAACATATCTCTCAACCTTTTTCCGACCTCTTTTCGACCAATTAGCTCCGTTCTAATAAATTGAAACCAATTTCATATTTAGTTTCAGAAATTCACAATTTTAATTTACTATCAAATGTCAAATTAAATTAATATATCAATAAAATTAATGTTCAATTCATCAAAGCAGTCTAACGAACTCTAACAAGTAACAAGGTAGTCTCTGATATTACTGTAAGGAATTGAAGTATACATGCACAAATTAAATCTGCAATTCCTATAAGTCGGATTAACCTTGTACTTAGATAGAATTCGTGATAGAAGTTTATCTTGATGAACACGGTGAAATTTGATTATCTGATTAGCTGAAGGTGCAATCTTCAATACCACAACTGTCCAATTGTCCAACCTCCAATGGTAATCAACATAGCAAGAAATATATAGACTTCTACGATCAACAACAGATAAAAGTAGAACTTTGGGAGTAATTGTATTTAGTTCTGTTTGTTGCTTGTGCTAGCAAGTAACTAGCAAGTAATGAAGACCGATTGACTTAATTCTCTTCCTGTTGTGGCCCTAGTATTTATAGGCGACGCTAACCCTAGTTCTAGTTCTACTAGAATTGTGTGTTCTAGTCTTACAAGAACTTTTTAGCCCACAACTAATGGACCCAATTAATTAATCTAATGTGGAAATTAGGCCCTTTACTTTATTTTTCAAAAAAAATTGAAAAATACGGTTATTTTAAAAAATTTGAAAAGTGGACTTTTTTAATATATCGAATGGAGGGTAAAATGGAAAATTATTACTACGCAGTTGCCTTAAACCCTTCCTCGCGTTTTTCTCTGCGATTTACGGCGAAATTCCTCAAATTCACTCACTAATTCATAGTTTACATTCGTTTCTTCTATATTTTAACACTATATTGTTCAACATGGTTGGAGAAAGCGAAATCATCGTTCTGAGAATCTTGAGGATGAAGAGAAAGTGCGATTCGTGGAAGGATCTTCAAAAAGATGAAAAATATTGTTCGTTTATTACGTATTTCTATATTTTTTCGATTGCTTTGTTAATTGAATTTATGTTTTCCATTATTATTCAATTTATGATAATGCCTTTAGGAAAATCGGTGACAATGGTTGATGATTGAAATTTTTACATTTGAGGATTTTTGTTACGTGAAATTGCATATACATTTTTCAATGATTAAGCGGTTGATGGTGCGTTTAGGAATCCAATAACACATTGAAACCATTGCCAAATCAATGATATACCAAATGCAATAAGTTTGATATGTCCCTTCTCGTTTGATATGTTAGTTCATATTCCAAATGCAATAAGTTTAAACATGCAAACTAAAAATTAATGCTATAAGTTTGAACATCCAACTAACATATGATTTTTGAACATTCCACTATTTTTAAGATTTATATCACTTTTAAAGAGATCCATGTCACTTTTTGAAGATGTTTGTCACTTTTTGGTGATGTTTGTCACTTTTTACTTAAAAGTGACGAGCATCATCACTTTATGTAATAAATAAATACAATAAGTATGAATATCCAAACTAAGAAATAGATTGTATGATCATTGTTTTTGAGATTTATGTCACTTTTAAAGAGATCTACGTCACTTTTAAGAGATATTTGTCAATTTTACTTATATAGGTACAATAATTTTGAATGTGCAAACTAGTAAATAGACTTTATGATCACTTTTTTTGTATATATATATGTCACGTTTAAAGAGATTCTTGTCACATTTTAGAATATATCATTTTGAAGAGATGTATGCCACTTTTTGAAGATGTTTGTCACTTTTTACTTCAAAAGTGACATGGTATGTCACTTTTAAGTAAAAGTGACGGATCATGTTTCTTTTATGTAATATATAAAACCAATGAGTATGATCATCCAAACTAACAAATAGTTGTAAGGTCACCGTGTTTTTTTGAGATGTATGTCACTTTTAAATAGAGCTCTCTTGTCACATTTTTAGACATATATCGGTTTTTGAAGATGTTTGTCACTTTTTGGACATGTATGTCACTTTTTACTTCAAAAGTGACATGGTATGTCACTTTTAAGTAAAAAGTGACGGATCATGTTTCTTTATGTAATATATAAAACCAATGAGTATGATCATCCAAACTAACAAATAGATTGTAAGGTCAATGTGTTTTTGAGATGTATGTCACTTTTAAATAGAGCTCTTGTCACATTTTTAGACATATATCGGTTTTGAAGATGTTTGTCACTTTTTGGACATGTATGTCACTTTTTACTTCAAAAGTGACATGGTATGTCACTTTTTAAGTAAAAGTGACGATCATGTTTCTTTTATGTAATATATAAAACCAATGAGTATGATCATCCAAACTAACAAATAGATTGTAAGGTCACTTTGTGTTTTTGAGATGTATGTCACTTTTAAATAGAGCTCTCTTTGTCACATTTTAGACATATATCGGTTTTTGAAGATGTTTGTCACTTTTTGGACATGTATGTCACTTTTTACTTAAAAGTGACGAGCATGTCACTTATTAAGTAAAAGTGACATATCATGTCACTTTTATGTAATATATAAATACAATAAGTATGAACATCCAAACTAACAAATAGATTGTATGATCACTATTTTTTTTGAGATGTATGTCACTTTTAAATAGAGCTCTTGTCACATTTTTAGACATATAAGTTTTTGAAGATGTTTGTCACTTTTTGGACATGTATGTCACTTTTACTTAAAAGTGACAGAGCATGTCACTTTTTAAGTAAAAAGTGACATATCATGTCACTTTTATGTAATATATAAATACAATAAGTATGAACATCCAAACTAACAAATAGATTGTATGATCACTATTTTTGAGATGTATGTCACTTGTAAATAGAGCTCTTGTCACATTTTTAGACATATATCGGTTTTTGAAGATGTTTGTCACTTTTTGGACATGTATGTCACTTTTTACTTAAAAGTGACGAGCATCATCACTTTTAAGTAAAAAGTGATAGAGCATGTCACTTTATGTAATATATAAATACAATAAGTATGAACATCCCAACTAACAAATAGATTGTATGATCACTATTTTTTTTGAGATGTATGTCACTTTTAAATAGAGCTCTTGTCACATTTTAGACATATATCGGTTTTTGAAGATGTTTGTCACTTTTTGGACATGTATGTCACTTTTTACTTAAAAGTGACGTAGCATCACTTTTTTAAGTAAAAAGTGACGAGCATGTCACTTTTATGTAATATATAAATACAATAAGTATGAACATCCCAACTAACAAATAGATTGTATGATCACTGTTTTTTTTTGAGATGTATGTCACTTTTAAATAGAGCTCTTGTCACATTTTTAGACATATATCGGTTTTGAAGATGTTTGTCACTTTTTGGACATGTATGTCACTTTTTACTTAAAAAGTGACAGAGCATGTCACTTGTTGAATATGTTTCTCACTTTTATTTAATATATGTTCATTCTATTTATATGTCACTTATATAGTAACTAACCATCTTTGTTATTTATTTTTGTAGGATTTGGGAGCTATTGATTCCTCGGACCTATTTTTTCTGGGAAAGTCACATTCTACTCTCCCATGTAGTCATCAAAACTTTAAACAACAAGCTTACGAAACACAAAAGCAAATGTTTAAGGAAACACACTTTGGACCGTATCTTGATTTAAAAGAAAGCGTTATTCGAGCTCGATTGATTCACGGTTGTTATTAAAGGCGGTGAAGCAACCAAATGTAAATAATTATGGTTCAACATCGATGGCAAAGTGGTCGATTTTCTATTGAAGAATTTTGTCTAATGTCCGGACTTCGATTAAGCGTGGGTAATGGTGATTTTACCAAGTACGAGAATGCGTAGTAATGCGATTAAGGACAAGTATTTCAAGAAATATGATAACATTTCAGCAGTGTGTTGAAAATGTATTTAAAGAGTTGCCATCGATCTTTGTTGACAAGGACATGGTGGATGTTGGTATTATATATCTTATTTCATCATTCTTATTTGCCACATCATACCATAAAAGTGTTGATAATTCAATATTTGTACTTGTTGAATCGGGTGAAATGGAATCTTTTCCATGGGGAAAGGAGTTGTATAGTTTGGCGTTAATGTCTCTACGAAGGGTGCATTCGACAAGAGGATCATGAAGTTAGATCCTTCAAAAAAAATTTTTGGAGTATAGGCTTAATGGTTTTCTTCTTGCTTTCCAAGTTTGGATATCTGAGTCTATTCACCGCAATAGGCGAGAAAAAAATTTTGTGTGAAGTACAATCCATCGCTTCCTCGGATCTTGGTTTGGAGTTCTAATGTGCATTTGACATCTTTACAATTGCACAAACGTATTTTGACTTGATAAAAGTAAGCTCTCTTTATTATTTATCGATTTTTCTTTACATTTTCATTCTTGTTTGTTATTTTAAATATATGAATATGTGTTTTTGCAGATAGAAGTTAATGATGTTAAGATCACTGATGCAGAGAAGGAAGTGTCATATACTGATGGGTTGTTTGAGAATTTAATATCTCAAGGGCAGAACACTAAAGACGATGACAACTCTGAGCATCCTGTTATTCATCAGTCAAAGCTGATGATTACAGCCGGCGATGACAGTTCTTCAAAGTTGAAGAAAAAAAAGATAGTTGAGTTTTATGAGCATTTATTTACCTTTTTATGCTTTTTATACCTTTTTATTTATTGTTTCTTATGATTATGTGTTTTTTCTCGATTTTTGTATTTTCGAGAGACATTACGAATCAAATAAAGTAATATTGAAGCGTTTAGCGAGATTGAAGTGAAACTTCAATCAAATGAAAAATTTTGAAGCGTTTGGCGAAATAGAGCGAAAGTGGAATCACATGATGATATTTTGAAGCGGTTGTGCCAGATATAGAGTCGAAAATACAATCAAATGAAGAAATTCGAGAATCGACTCGGCGAGCTTGAAATCAAAGTTCAATCGAATATTCAAATTGAAGAGAAAGTAAAACAACTTGAAGAGAAAGTAAAATTGAATGAAGAAATTCTAGAAACGGGTGGCAAATGTTGAAAGCAAAGTGAATGACTTGCAAATGTTGAAGGTATGTCACATTTTTGATCTATGTCACTCTTTGGACACGGTTTGTCACTTTTTGCTAAGAAAGTGACACGGTTTGTCACTTTTGATAAGAAAGTGACACGGTGTGTCACTTTCTAATAAGAAAAGTGACAATGTGTCACTTTTTTTATATAAGTGTGTCACTTTTGCTATGTCACTTTTGTCACTTTTTACTATGAGTATGTCACTTTTAAAGAGATTTATGTCACTTTTTATATAGATATGTATGATACTTTTTATTTATTCTTATGTCTAGAATCTTGCGGAAAATGTTGCTAATGATACAATGGGCATGAAAAAGAATGCAACCGATGTTCCTAGCTTTTCATTGGGTATTGAGTTTGATTCATTGGAAAAAGTATTGAGATGCCAATTTGAAACTAATGTGGAAAAGGTATTATTCAATTCCAAATAAATTGTATTTTTAATTTGATATTTAATTTTTGTTATTGTGTACTATATAATGTGACTTATTTATTTTTATTCGATCTATTGATGAAGATATAATAAATTTTAATGAAGAGGACCTGGAAGATTGTTGATGATGTTCTTTGCTCATAGTTTAGCCAAAAAATGCATCAAGATGTATTTTTTACATTTGATTTTGTATTTTTACTTTGTTAAATCTGTTTTTTGCCTTTGCAAAAAATAATCTTTTATGCGTTTTATTCGGTGCTGTTGATGTAAATGATGATGATGTTGAATTGAAAGATGAGGATTGGCAAAAAATTGATGAGATTACGTGTTGTTTTAGCTAAACATAAACATGAAGAGGCAATTGTTTGTTTGATTATTTTTCATTTGAAAGACTTATTTTTGTGTGTTACGCACAATATAACTTGACACTTTTTAATTATTTTGCGACATTTTAGACGGATGATGAAGTCACTCCGGATGCGCCCTGAAGAGGCAAAAGAAACACCACGCACTTCTTGATCCCCATGGGTAAATCAATATGATTCTCGGTGGGTACTTCTACGGGTGGGTACTTCTCGGTGGGAACTTCTCTTTGCAAAGCGTGTGGTGAAGGTACATTCGCATTCAAAGTTGGGTTGTGCCCCCATTTGCTCGGATGTGGAAGCATTCGAGAGTTGGTACAAGGAAGGGTTGGTGACGAAAAACAAGTAAGTATGTGACATAATGTCACTTTTAATCTGAAAGTGACACATTATTTTTATCCAAATGTTTTGTGTAAAATTAAATCAACCATAGAAAAGATTTGTTATTCAAATGTGTTTGTGTAACTTGCATACATTGTTACTGTCACTTTTGAGCAAAAAGTGACGAGCATCATCACACAGGCAAAAGTGACGAGAATATATCACTTTTCAATCCCAAGTCATAATTCATATTCAAGATAAAAATTTGATGCATTAATGGTTGTTGATGCTTAATAATTCATGTCACTCAAAATCACGCATTCAAATCAACCACATAGATGATTTTGATTCAAATTTCTTTCTCTAACTTGTTGTACATTGTTCTTGTTACTTTTTGAGCAATAAGTGACGACACATGTGTCACTTTTAAAATAAAAAGTGACATAGCATGTCACTTTTCTATCCACAAGCCTCGATTTATATTCAAGGCGAAATAACGATACATTAATGTTTGTCTAAGGTTCATACAATGTTACATCATTTTTAAGCAACAAGTGACATAGCATGTCACTTTTTAAGCAAAAAGTGACGAGCATATCACTTTTCTAACTTCAAGCCTCAATTCATATTCAAGGAAAATAACGATACATTAATGTTTGATCATGCTCAATAATTCATGTCACTCCATGATGCGAGAACAAATAACAAGTTAGACCTTGCATTTAAATCAACCATAGAGAAGATTTGTTATTCAAATGTGTTTGAGTAACTTATATACATTGATTACATCATTTATGAGCAAAAAGTGGCGAGCTTGTCACTTTTAAGCAAAAAGTGACGAGTATGTCACTTTTCAATCCCAAGCCACAATTCATATTCAATATAAAAATTGATGCATTAATGATTGTTCATGCTCAATAATTCATGTTACTATATAATGCACAACAAATATCAAGTTAAATCCTGTATTCAAATCAACCACATAGATGATTTTGATTCAAATTTGTTTCTCTAACTTATATATATTGTCCTGTCACTTTTTGAGCAATAAGTGCGAGACAAGTCATATTTTAGACAAAAAGTGACATGGCATGTCACTTTTCTATCCCAAAGTCTCAATTCATATTCAAAACAAAATAATGATACATTAATATTTGGCTAACATTGTTCATCACTTTTTGAGCAAAAGTGACGGACGGACTATCACTTTTAAACAAAAAGTGACATAGCATGTCACTTTTCTAACTCCAAGCCTCAATTCATATTCAAGACAAAAAAAAGCGATACATTAATGTTTGATCATGCTCAATAATTCATGTCACTTCATAATACACAACAAATATTAAGTTAGACTTGCATTTAAATAAACCGCATAGATGATTATGATTCAAAGCAAAAAGTGACGAGACCATGTCACTTTTTAAACAAAAAGTGACATAGCATGTCACTTTTTAGACAAAAAGTGACATGGCATGTCACTTTTCTATCCCAAGTCTCAATTCATATTCAAGACAAAATAACGATACATTAATATTTGGCTAACATTGTTACATCACTTTTGAGCAAAAGTGACGGACTATCATCACTTTTAAACAAAAAGTGACATAGCATATCACTTTTCTAACTCAAGCCTCAATTCATATTCAAGACAAAAAAAGCGATACATTAATGTTTGATCATGCTCAATAATTCATGTCACTTCATAATACACAACAAATATTAAGTTAGACTTGCATTTAAATCAACCGCATAGATGATTATGATTCAAAGCAAAAGTGATGAGACCATGTCACTTTTTAAACAAAAAGTGACATAGCATGTCACTTTTGGCATGTCACTTTTCTATCCCCAAGTCTCAATTCATATTCAAGACAAAATAACGATACATTAATATTTGGCTAACATTGTTACATCACTTTTTGAGCAAAAGTGACGGACTATCATTTTTTTAAACAAAAAGTGACATAGCATGTCACTTTTCTAACTCCAAGCCTCAATTCATATTCAAGACAAAAAAACGATACATTAATGTTTGATCATGCTCAATAATTCATGTCACTTCATAATACACAACAAATATTAAGTTAGACTTTCATTTAAATCAACCGCATAGATGATTATGATTCAAAGCAAAAAGTGACGAGACCATGTCACTTTTTAAACAAAAAGTGACATAGCATGTCACTTTTAAACAAAAAGTGACATAGCATGTCACTTTTCTAACTCAAACCTCAATTCATATTCAAGACAAAAAAAAATACATTAATGTTTCATCATGCTCAATAATTCATGTCACTTCATAATACACAACAAATATTAAGTTAGATCTTGCATTTAAATCAACCGCATAGATGATTATGATTCAAATTTGCTTGTCTAAGTTCCATACATTGTTACATCACTTTTTGAACAAAAGTGACGAGACCATCACTTTTAGACAAAAAGTGACATAGCATGTCACTTTTAGGAAAAAAGTGACGGGCGTCACTCACTTTTCTATCAAAGCCTCAATTCATGGTATCACTTGCATATTCTGAAATTTGTACCGGTGTAATTGTATGTGACATTTCTTTTTTGTAATCTGAGTTAATCATTTCAATGATGAGAATGTTAAGATTAGCCCTAGCTTCTACTTGACGATGTTTCAATCTCTTCTAAAGCGTGGTGGTATGAATTAGTGACAAGCAATGAGGCTTTGGATGACCACGATGAAGTTTTTGTTTCTTAGTTGTTTGGTTTAAGATTTATGTATAAAATTTATTAATACATTCTTGATTCTTTTTATACACTTGTTTTGTAGCATATGGATGTGTGTTTTTTATTATTTGCGAAAGATGTTGAGGTATGAGCAGGGTATAAAATTCAATGGTACAACAACGGACTTTGCCTTTGACATGACCAAGTTAGGGGTTGTATGATGATTTTGAAGGATCCGATGAGTCCTTGTTCAAAACTTCTCTCTTGTCGTATCCAATTGGATTGTACATGCCTTGCAACACCGGTTGGCGAGAAGTTGACCATGTCCTTATGCCTTTGAGGATGTATAACTTTCGGCTCATTGGCTTCTTTGTCATTTTGACATCAAGGAGATGTGCTTGAATATTTATAATTCCTACACTAAGGTGGTCAAGAAGCTGTTGTACTTGAAGGCATTAAACCATTTTCGGTTATTATTCCTCATCTTTTGTATAACACGGATTCTTGACGGCAAAAATATTACTGAACACAAGAGCGCTAAAACCACTTGGTGTAAAGTTGGTTCCAAAACTACCACGACAAAAAGAACGAGTTAGTTTGCTTTTTAAAAGTTTGAATTTTATATATGTTGAATAGATAGAAATGTATGGTTTGCCTTTAATTATTGGTTAATGTTTCATTTTGTTCTTTGCGGTGGTGATTGTGGAATCTATGTGATTAAATATCTTGAGTATTTAATCAATGGAATGTTGAATGAGATGCCAAAGACATTCAATATTGCCGAGTTCGAAAATACTTGGCCACTCAATTGTGCGTGTATGCGAAGAAGAAGCAAGTGGAGAATTATGATCTTGATAATGATTGGGTGGGAAAGGATATTTGACAACACGAGAGAAGGCTGTAATTTTTTTGTAAATAATATTTTTGTAGTAGGAGTACATATGACATGTAAATGTAGTGTATATGGTGAATGTAGTTTCATGTAAATGAGATTAACAATGTAAGTTTTGAATGTTTCTTTGCAAAAATGTAAGTACAAAATATTTTTTATACGGTGACATGCTATTCGTGTTGACAGACTAAGTTATGGGTTTTAATAACGAGCGGGTGACATAGTAGGTCACTTTTCGTTGTAAAAGTGACATGGTGTGTCACTTTTTATTATAAAAGTGACGTGTGTGTCACTTTTTGTTCTAAAAGTGACATAGTGTGTCACTTTTGTTCTAAAATTATGGAAATTATGTACACACTTAGGCGACCATGTGATGGAGCTGAATTGTTTGAATGCGAGATAAGCGACTAATTGCGGCAAGAAGACGACCCAACTTATGTAATTGAGATTCAAATTTGTAATAGAAGATAGTATTTATTTATTGATTCGATGATTGGAACATGTACGAAACAATGTAAAAGCTACTTTGTTGTCACTTACGGAATGAAATGAAATGATACTGAGAGGCTTGAGAGCTCATCCTCTCCCAACAAAACAATACTCTCTCCCAACATCCATACGACTATTTTATTACAATTTCCTACTACGTTCTTTGTGTCGACTTCCTTGGCTTCACAACTAGTCCGCTCCCTTGTTTGCGTCTGGTTCCACTCCTTGCTTGCATCTGGTCCGACTCCTCTCTTGCGTCTAGAATACACCAAATGAATTGGTGGTCTTGGTGTCATCCTATCACCATGTTAGTGGTTTTAATAACGAACAAAAAGTGACATAGTGTGTCACTTTTAGAACAAAAAGTGACATAGTGTAGTGTGTCACTTTTCATTATAAAAGTGACCATGTGTGTCACTTTTTATTCTTAAATTATGGAAATTATGTATACACTTTGTGACCATGTTAGTGGTTTTAATAACGAACAAACAACATAGTGTGTCACTTTTAGAACAAAAAGTGACATAGTGTGTCACTTTTCATTATAAAAGTGACGGTGTAAGTCATTTTTGTTCTAAAAGTGACATAGTTTGTCACTTTTGTTCTTAAATTATAGAAATTATGTATACACTTTGTGACCATGTTAGTGGTTTTAATAACGAATAAATAACATAGTGTGTCACTTTTAGAACAAAAAGTGACATAGTGTGTCACTTTTCATTATAAAAGTGACAATGTAATGGCACTTTTTGTTCTAACGAACAAATATGTGCGTCCACACTAATTTGAAAAGGAAAACTAATATGCAAAAAGTGACACAAATGTCACTTTTTGTTCAAAAAGTGACATAGTGTGTCACTTTTTGTTCTAAAAGTTACAATTTAAGTATTCATGAAATTCCTTTAATAGTTGAACTATCATGTATACAATTTAGTGTTAAATGATAAGTTTTACATTCCACTATAATGTCATGACCTATAAAAAGCAAAAGCACATGAATGTTAACACTATTTTTTGAATAGAAAACCCAATAAGAATGAATAAGTGATACTTTTCCAAATAAAAATAAAAACTTATAAATCTTGTAACTTTCTTTTCTTTTGTGGCTTCTTCTTCAAAGGTCTTTGAGTTTGACACGATCTTCGATTGTGGCCATACTTTCCACATCTACCACATTTTGTACTTTGCTTTTTCTCCTTTTGATGGTATTCTTTTCTCTTTAGGTCGTCCAGTTTTCTTTTTGGATCGGGGAGCCAAGACTATTCTTGCTTTTACATCATCGGGTATATTCCAATCATTGCGATCTCCAAGTGGGTAAACTATACCCTTTGTATGTTTGGACGTACATCTACATTGTGTAATATTTTGAACAATACAAATATGAATCTTCCTTTATCTTTGCAATAATCGCGCGAATGCGTGTGCACATGGGATTTTGTCCACTTGGAATTGATTGCATGTACATGTCTTTTCTTCAATATTCACCACATATGAGGCACAAATATCATTGACTTGGTATATTATTGAACTTGAAGCCGATGCACATGTGAAATAATGCAAGAAAATAATGTATTAATAAACTACAACAATTAAATCATGCTTTCATAACATTTAACTCCAACTTCTTGAAAAATTGCACACTATGTCACTTTTTACTCGGAAAGTGACACACTCTGTCACTTTTTATTGAAAGTGACAACTATGTCACTTTTTTTTAGATAAGCATATTTTCATCACAATAACAATCGGATATAATAAGATTTCAAACTCATAAACCTTCTACTAATATTTAATTATAAATAGAGCCATAGGCGATATGAAATCCAAGTCATGCCACTTTATACTAAGAAAGTGGCGCACTCTGTCACTTTTTATTCAAAAAGTGACACTATGTCACTTTTTTTTTTTGGATAAGCATATTTTCATTAAAATAACAATCGGATATAATAAGATTTCAAAATCATAAATCTTCTACTGATATGTAATTATAATTAGAGCCATAGACGATATGAAATCCAAGTCATGCCACTCTATAGTAAGAAAGTGACACACTATGTCACTTTTTACTCAGAAAGTGACACACTCTGTCACTTTTTAAAAACACACTATATCCTTTGTTGGTACATGCATGTTTTCATTACAATAACATTCTAGCATATAAATGATATTTAGTTCATACAATTTATAGCCTTTTACCTTCAATTTCTTTGATTCCATGGATTTCTCTCTCAATATTTTTTCTTGTTTGTTTGCAAGTTTTGTGAAGGTTGCCCGCGCATCGTTTAAGTGCTTCACAAACCATTCTTGCAACAAATATCTTAAGGATTCCAATAAAAGTTCTATAGGACAACCTTTTGTTGTTTTTGTTATCAATTCTTGATTCAACTATATTTGAAGTCATTGTGGAAAACTTTGTTATTTGTCATGTATGCCCTTGACCACTTGTGATAACCAATTTCTTCTGCATAAAAGAATAAGCAAAATATTAATCATTTCTTGCATATAATGTTATTATGCATCCAAACTAATAAATATTTTTGAACATACCGGATGTGATCGAATCCCTTTGTGGATTTCATCGAGTTGTTTCATATGGAACTCAAAATCATTTTTCGTGTAGGCTCTAGCAGACTCTATTGAATGGTTGTGTAATGTTCTTTCCATTTCTTTTGCCAAATGTTGACTTTAGATTTTGTAGCAAGTGGTAGGAACATAGACCATGCATTGAATTCTTATACACCTTCGGATTGCATTTTTATGCTTTTATGACCATCCGAGATTATACACAATCCTTCTCGCTCACCATAAGCTTCTTTTAACATAAGTAAGAACCACTCCCATGAATCATTAGTTTCTAAGTCACCAACTCCAAATGCTAATATGAAAATGTTGTTGTTTGCATCTTGTGTACATCTTTGTAAATAATGTTCCACCATAATTTCCCTTTAAGAACGTACCATCAATTACTATTATAGGTGCGCAATACTCCCACCCCTGAATAGATGCTCCTAATGCCATGAAGAGGTATTTAAATTTGTTGTTGTCATAAGTCTCAATTCTTGTAATTGATCCGAGTTTGTTTGTTCTATCATGTACAAGTACTTTGGAACATTTTCATAAGACTACTGTTGGATCTCCTCTCACCAATTCCAAAGCTTTCTCCTTAGATCTCCAAGCTTTCTCGTAACTCATCGACACTCATGTATGTATTCATCATGTCACTTATTATGTCTGCAGGAGTGTATGTTGTTTTGTTGAGACATACTTGTACTTGATGCATTCTCCTACTATTGAGCTTGTTGCTTGACGGTGATATGCCAAGATGATGTTATTTGAGCATGTGTGATCGTTTCTCATATATCTTATTTTGAACATTTACATTCCTCCAAGTCTTGAAGCTCTAAAACTCCATTTGCAATTATCATCTATGCATTTCAACACATATTCTTTCTTGTCAGACTTACTTACCTTGAACTGAAAGTTTTTATGTATCGCATACACGAAATACTTTTCTTAACCAATGTCTTGTTCCTAAAAACCTTTTTCTCTACAATTTCATTCATACTAACAAATGAAATAATTTCACTACTGTTTCATTACTCATTTCTTCAACGTCCGGTGTGCATGAAGAAACATCAACACTAAGTCTTCAATACTTGGTAGACTTTGAACCGAGAGGTTGTTGCCGAACCATGAGTTTGAAAAACTTGTAATTGCATCATGTCATTTTCTTCACCGATGGCGACTTACGAAAGTTGTATGTCTTCAAAACTTTCAATTCTTTGACATAATGAAACCGGTGTGACATCTATGCACAAAGGAAAGCTTGCAAGATGTTTCTCCTTCTTTTGAGTTCCAAATAAAATGTGAGGGAATTATTGTCAGAAATCTTCATCGAGGCGGTTTTTCTTCACCTTATATTGTATTGTTATTGAGTGTGTTCTTTGGACTTACGTTTATGGCGAATATATCATGCTATTGAGTTCGCGATATGTGCATTCTATTGGAGCGACAATTCCGACCATTTTAAAATTTATATATTGTTTACCTTGTTCCCATTTTCCTCCATAATGGATGAATACATTGATTTTATCCATATCTGCAAAAAAAAACGATATATGATACATTAATGTTTGATCATCCTCAATAGATGTAAGGTGAAGAAAAACATTGTTACATCACTTTTGAGCAAAAGTGACGAGCATCACTTTTAGGCAAAAAGTGACATAGCATGTCACTTTTTAGGCAAAAAGTGACATAGCATGTCACTTTTCTATCCCCCAAGCCTCAATTCATTTTCAAAGCAAAATAACGATACATTAATATTTGGTCATACTCAATAATTGATGTCAGTTCATAATGCACAACAAAATCAAGTTAAATCTTGCATTTAAATAAACCACATAGATGATTTTTTATTCAAATTTGTTTCTCTATCTTGCAAACATTGTTACATCACTTTTTTGCCTAAAAGTGACATGCTCTCACTTTTCTATCCCCCCAAAGCCTCAATTCATTTTCAAAGTTAAATCATGCATTTAAATCAACGACATATATGATTTTGATTCAAATTTATTTCTCTATCTTGTAAACATTGTTTTGTCACTTTTTGAGCAAAAAGTGACATGCTCTAATCACTTTTTAGGCAAAAAGTGACATAGCATCACTTTTCTATCCCCAAAGCCTCAATTCATTTTTAAAGCAAAATAACGATACATTAATGTTTGACCATGCTCAATAATTGATGTCACTTCATAATGCACAACAAAATCAAGTTAAATCTTGCATTTAAATAAACCACATAGATGATTTTTATTCAAATTAGTTTCTCTATCTTGCAAACATTGTTTTGTCACTTTTTGAGCAAAAAGTGACATGCTCTCTCATCTTTTTAGGCAAAAGTGACATAGCATGTCACTTTTCTATCCCCAAGCCTCAATTCATTTTAAAGCAAAATAACGATACATTAATGTTTGACCATGCTCAATAATTGATGTCACTTCATAATGCACAACAAAATCAAGTTAAATCTTACATTTAAATAAACCACATAGATGATTTTTATTCAAATTAGTTTCTCTATCTTGCAAACATTGTTTTCACTTTTTGAGCAAAAAGTGACGGAGCATGTCACTTTTTAGGCAAAAAGTGACATAGCATATCACTTTTCTATCTCCCAAGCCTCAATTCATTTTCAAAGTTAAATCTTGCATTTAAATAAACCACATAGATGATTTTTATTCAAATTAGTTTCTCTATCTTGCAAACATTGTTACATCACTTTTGAGCAAAAGTGACAGAGAGCATGTCATTTTTAGGGCAAAAAGTGACATAGCATGTCACTTTTCTATCCCCAAGCCTCAATTCATTTTCAAAGTTAAATCATGCATTTAAATCAACCACATATATGATTTTGATTCAAATTTATTTCTCTATCTTGCAAACATTGTTTTGTCACTTTTGAGCAAAAAGTGACATGCTCTGTCACTTTTAGGCAAAAGTGACATAGCATCACTTTTCTATCCCACAAGCCTCAATTCATTTTTAAAGCAAAATAACGATACATTAATGTTTGACCATGCTCAATAATTGATGCCACTTCATAATGCACAACAAAATCAAGTTAAATCTTGCATTTAAATAAACCACATAGATGATTTTTTATTCAAATTAGTTTCTCTATCTTGCAAATATTGTTACATCACTTTTGAGCAAAAGTGACGAGCATGTCACTTTTTTAGCAAAAAGTGACATAGCATCATCACTTTTCTATCCCCCAAGCCTCAATTCATTTTCAAAGTTAAATCATGCATTTAAATCAACCACATATATGATTTTGATTCAAATTTATTTCTCTATCTTGCAAACATTGTTTTGTCACTTTTTGAGCAAAAGTGACATGCTCTGTCACTTTTAGGCAAAAGTGACATAGCATCACACTTTCTATCCCATGCCTCAATTCATTTTTAAAGCAAAATAACGATACATTAATGTTTGACCATGCTCAATAATTGATGTCACTTCATAATCCACAACAAAATTAAGTTAAATCTTACATTTAAATAAACCACATAGATGATTTTTTATTCAAATTAGTTTCTCTATCTTGCAAACATTGTTCTGTCACATCACTTTTTGAGCAAAAAGTGACGAGCATCACTTTTTTGTCTAAAAAGTGACATAGCATGTTCACTTTTCTATCCCCCAAGCCTCAATTTATTTTCAAAGTTAAATCATGCATTTAAATCAACCACATATATGATTTTGATTCAAATTTATTTCTCTATCTTGCAAACATTGTTTTGTCACTTTTTGAGCAAAAAGTGACATGCTCTGTCACTTTTTAGGCAAAAAGTGACATAGCATGTCACTTTTCTATCCCCAAACCTCAATTCATTTTTAAAGCAAAATAACGATACATTAATGTTTGACCATGCTCAATAATTGATGCCACTTCATAATGCACAACAAAATCAAGTTAAATCTTGCATTTAAATAAACCACATAGATGATTTTTTATTCAAATTAGTTTTTCTATCTTGCAAACATTGTTCAGTCACTTTTTGAGCAAAAAGTGACAGAGCATGTCACTTTTTGCCTAAAAAGTGACATGGCGTGTCACTTTTTGCCTAAAAAGTGACATAGCATGTCACTTTTCTATCCCCCAAGCCTCAATTCATTTTCAAAGTTAAATCATGCATTTAAATCAACCACATATATGATTTTGATTCAAATTTATTTCTCTATCTTGCAAACATTGTTTTGTCACTTTTTGAGCAAAAAGTGACATGCTGTCACTTTTTAGGCAAAAGTGACATAGCATCACTTTTCTATCCCCAAGCCTCAATTCATTTTTAAAGCAAAATAACGATACATTAATGTTTGACCATGCTCAATAATTGATGCCACTTCATAATGCACAACAAAATCAAGTTAAATCTTGCATTTAAATAAACCACATAGATGATTTTTTATTCAAATTAGTTTCTCTATCTTGCAAACATTGTTTTGTCACTTTTGAGCAAAAGTGACATGCTCTGTCACTTTTTAGGCAAAAAGTGACATAGCATTCACTTTTCTATCCCCAAGCCTCAATTCATTTTTAAAGCAAAATAACGATACATTAATGTTTGACCATGCTCAATAATTGATGTCACTTCATAATGCACAACAAAATCAAGTTAAATCTTGCATTTAAATAAACCACATAGATGATTTTTTATTCAAATTAGTTTCTCTATCTTGCAAACATTGTTCTCACATTTTGAGCAAAAAGTGGCGATATCATTACACAGGCAAAAAGTGACATAGCATGTCACTTTCTATCCCCAGCCTCAATTCATTTTCAAATTTAAATCATGCATTTAAATCAACCACATATATGATTTTGATTCAAATTTATTTCTCTATCTTGCAAACATTGTTTTGTCACTTTTTGAACAAAAGTGACATGCTCTGTCACTTTTAGGCAAAAAGTGACATAGCATCATCACTTTTCTATCCCCAAGCCTCAATTCATTTTAAAAGCAAAAATAACGATACATTAATGTTTGACCATGCTCAATAATTGATGTCACTTCATAATGCACAACAAAATCAAGTTAAATCTTGCATTTAAATAAACCACATAGATGATTTTTTATTCAAATTAGTTTCTCTATCTTGCAAACATTGTTCTGTCACTTTTTGAGCAAAAAGTGACAGAGCATGTCACTTTTCTATCCCCCAAGCCTCAATTCATTTACAAAGCAAAATAACGATACATTAATATTTGGTCATGCTCAATAATTGATTTCACTTCATAATGCACAACAAAATCAAGTCAAATCTTGCATTTAAATAAACCACATAGATGATTTTTGAGTTTCCTGCATTTAAATAAACCACGGAGATGATTATGATTCAAATATGTTTGTATAACTTGCATATAATGTTCTGTCACTTTTAAGCAAAAGTGACAGAGCATCACACTTTTTGACAAAAAGCGATATTCTTATTAACATTTTTACAAACACATTGTATGCACCCTGCATTAGCAAATATGTTTACAAACACATTGGTAATCGATATTCTTATTGACATTTTACAAACACATTGGTAACGATAATAGCAAATATGTTTAGAAGACTTTACTCAATACTAATGATTTATAACGAAGTGAATAAAGAAGGATTTGTCTACATTGAAATCGAATATGATATAATTTAAATCAAAATCATTTGTATGCATTTACTAAGCATGTTATTGAATATCTCCAATCAAAATTCGAGAAAGTTATCTAATTCAAATAGAAAGTATGGAGAAGAAGTAAAATCAACAAATTACACGAGATTTTTGAATTTGAATTACGATTTTGTGTTGAATTGGAGAAGAAACAACGAAATCATTAATAATGAGATCGGTTTTGAATTTTAATTACGATAACGTGAAAGAGATCGGTTTTATTATGAATTTTGGTTTGTAGAGAATTTGGATATGTTTTGTGGTTGATTATGGAATGGAATTGGAATTGGAAATAATATTTACCGTATTAGTTCTTTGTTATAATTATTTAGGATGATTTTCAAAAAACACTCAATTTTATGGGTATTTGTGTAATTTCCCTAATCTAATTAATTAATTTGGTCCAATATGTAATAAAGTCCAACCCAACTAAATAGACATTGGCCATTAATTCTTACAACAATATGTAATAACAATTCCTCCATTCATGGTAACACTTTGTAGTAACAAGTATTGTTTGTAAAAAGAAAACAAAGCAGCAACAATTTGCAGTTGCATTCCAACTAAGAAATCAAGAAAATAAGTCATAAAACGGAATCGTATTCTTTATAGGAGAAACTTCACAAAATGGAATAACATTTGCCACAAAAGAATAAAAAGAGATTGTTACAACACCCTTCAACAAACAACCAAAAGTATATTTCCTGTTAAAACAACCAAAAGTATATTTCCTGTTATCATGTGTATAATTAAAGAACTACTTATCAAATTACAATTCTCTTCGGGTCGGGTCCTTCATTCATGAGATGGGTTTCCGCATCACGATTCTTTGCAGCAGCCTCATGGTGATGGCGAAGTGGTTGCTCACCCATCTCTCTCACTCTCTAAAAAGTAAAAATAGTACAATAAAAATGAACTAAATAAAGCATTCTTGTAGTTCGAGTTTAATTATTTTTGTCAATTCAATTTTTTTGAGATCTACTGTTATTTATTTATTTTTCCGATGGGGCACAAAGAGATGAAAAATAATTCGTATCCTGTTTCAAAAAACAATAGAGAGAACAAATCATACTTTAACAACACTAATTAAATATTACACTAGGTAATTGAATTCCACTTTTCCACTTCTTTAATTTTAACATCCTGAATCTCACAACAATTTTTGCTCCGTTTCTTCCCATGATTAATTTTGAGTCCCTCCTCTTTTATTCAACCTCCACACGCTCTTCCATAAATTCACAGCTTAAAATTCGAAAATGCCATCTCTCTATCTAAAACCTCGAACTAGTACGATGTTGTTGGGTTTTTCCTTCTCTAAATCCTCAATCCGATGGTAGGTTGCATATTGATCCTTGATATAAGGGGTTTTCCATTAAATGTTGCTTTCATTTTGGATGAATGTGATAATAAAAAATATTTAAAATTTATATTTTAGTAATTTATAATTATGTTATAGGCTATCTAGAATATTTCAAAATATTAGAAATTATCAGTATATTTTAATTTCTTAAATATGAATAGGTGGATGTCCTAATTTTCACCAGGATTGACAAGGTACATTGAAAGATTAGTGGTTGTGAAAATTGCTCACTGTTAAAGTGATTTTGAATAATTTTTATTTAATTTCATAATCTTGTGGACGTCAGTGTGCTTTAAGTGCTTGGTTGTTAGCATTTACATTTCAATTAAACATGTTAAAGTCTTTGTGAGTTATGTTCTTGTGACTTATCTGCACATTTGACATAAATGAACTTCAGCCAATAAACTTTTGGGTCTTGATTTGACATGTTTAAAAATTAGAAGAGCTAATAGAATTTTCAGCATGATCAATTATACAACAAGACCACACAATTCCCTTGTTTTTTTTTCTCTCTCTCGACCAATTCTCACTAAGAAAACTCTAGCTCCCAAATTTTGTGCATTTTGATTCAAATTTCGCTTCCATATTGTGCTTTAATCTTGTTGTTTGTGAGTTTAATTTATTTTTCCAAGAATTCTGTTGACGTCGGATTTCTGTCAAAATTGGGTGATAACAAATTCTATGACTAGAACAAAGAACAAGTCAGGGGAACATATGATGACGAATTGAAATTTGAGAAAAGGAAACAAGTATTTTGCATAAAATTGAATGAACGTTTGAGATCCATGAATAAATGCAAAAAGATTGGAATTAAGGGGGAAGCCTTCAAGTCAAGCACAATGATATTAGAAATCTAAAGGTTAAAGCAGGTTATGGAGTCCGTTCAGACACAACATAGGATGTACGGGTTTGTTTTGACACAACAGGATCACCTTCCAAAAACAAGAAACACTACATCACCCACTTTGATACTACTAAAAAGGAAACAATGTTTCAAAAATTTGGTAACATCTTTTTTATTTTCCTTTTGAGTTATTGTTTGGCCAATGCCTGGGATGTGTAAAATATTATTTCTTGACATGCTATATAGACTTGTTTGATTCACTGATGATTGTTATGTAAAACTTTTCCCATTTTTTCTTTATTATGGTCCAAACGTTTCAAACCCCTTAATGTGCCTTAATTCTCAAACTTCTTAATTTGCCTAAATTTCAATCCTCTCTTAATGTGTCATCAATTACAAACCTCTTAATCCTTTCATTTACAAACCTCTTAATGTGTCTTCAATTACTTCCTCATTGATTGTGATGAAAAATTGCTAACGAATGAACGTTGTTGATGGGAGGATGTGCATAAATACATGGTTTGGTCCCTAAGCTCAAGCACCATTTTCTTCTTAATCATACACTATCATATTGGGTGTTCTAAGGACTTAGAAACACCAAAATCAAAAGAAACTCTATATCAAGAACCCAACGAAAAAGACAGCAATGGCGGGAGGTAATCTTGATCTCATTGCACATTGATCTAAGTGCTGTTTAAATGTATTGAAGCATGTTAAATCGTATTCTAGTCTAACATGTTATGCTTGGTAAATTAAGTCGTGTATTTAGGGTGAGTGATGTACATTTTGACACCCATGGCACACACATTGGAACCATATAATGACTGCTACACCCCCAAATTGTAGGGTTGTTCCAAACCTTCAATCTCCTTTTCTCTAATTTCTTGCATATGACTTACATTCCATTCATTTTTCCTTTTCCCAATCTATACCCGTGAAAACCATGAATCCTAATTCCAATTTCTTCTTCTTCTTCTTCAATATTCTATAATTTTTTCATTTCGAGTGCAAGAATCAAATTAATGGATATCCTAACTCGTAGGGTTACTTAGTCATTAACCAACGTAGAGTCGACAGTGGAGATGAAGTCCATGTTGAGGTATGATTCACATGTGGAACAAAACAGGGCCCACTTCTCCGATTTCAGTCACCAACGCTTAACTTCTTCGATATCAAAAGAGTCACCAAAAATTAAAAGTCTGGTACTAGGAATTCAGGCAATGCAGACCAAAGGATGAATTCGAAGAAGATTAAAGAGCATCAGAATGTCGAAGCCCAAGTGTTTCGAATCTTTCATATTATGTGATTATTTTACTTAACTTTGTCATTGTCTAAATTGCTAAGATTGTGTTGGACTAGCTAAGATTTCATAGTATCGGTACAATCCAATCAGCACTATCACTTAGAGGTATAATATCAACAAACTATACATAAGTACAATAATTTGGTAAAAGAATTCCAGCCCTTATCCTATGCGATCAACAAAAGTACTTGCCACACAATCTCGATTGCGATAGAAAATTGGATTCGTTGGTATCAAAAAATCGATGTTGATTCGCCATTGACATTAATGTTTGGAAGAGAGAATAAGATTTTTTTTTTCAAAATTATAATTACTCTAATTATGGGATTACAATCACATGCATTGTTGTTGGAGGAGAGAAAAATCTTTTATTATCAATCTCTTAAATGTTAGATTACAATCACGGACGTTTTTTACGCGGTTTTTGCATGGATTTTGGTAGTTACAAAATAATATTAATAATTTGAAAAAAAATAAATATATAGAACGAGTATTTTTTTTTTTTTTGACATGTAACAATTTTTGTTATATTGTTATGAATTAGTGGCTTAATGATGTAAATTTCCCCAAGTATTACGAGCATACTATGATGTAAAATGTTAATGTATTTGATGTATACCATGTAGATACAAATATTTACACACAAGAATGCCCTACTCACTAAAATATAATTGTTCACATATTTCTTTTATTTCTTTTTTAAGTAAATAAGTATATGGATTATTTTATAACAACGATCGATAAGTAAATATGATGATCTTTAGAAAAATCCATACTGACTTTAAATATAATGGGCAATAAACAATATTAATGTTAAGCAGTGGTAATATATTTTGGATTTGGGACTTTTATATATATATATATATATTAGTTTTAGAAACATGCGTTGCACGTGTAGCAATTATAATATTGTAAAATTTGGGACAAATAAATTAATGTTAATTTTCAGTAAAATTGTTTACTGTCATTTATTTAAAATATGTGGGTATTTTGTTCTCATGGGTACACTTGATATAAAATTTGTACAATGATAGCACATTTGTATAATATATACTTCAATTGACAATCTACATTTAGATCCTATTAACTTGAAGTAATAGTACTCGGTGGGTTCTAAATTGGACAAAGTGAAAAAAAAATGCTAAATATATAATCTGGTTGAATTGGACCAAACTCAAGAGTGAAATGACCAAAATATGTAAAGTGAAATATTAAATGTACAATTTGCTTTTAAAGGTGTGTGAAAAATTAAATGAAATTTTTTTGGATTGGGATTGGAGAAAGAAAGAAAAAATGAGGAAAAAAAAATGAAAATAAGAGAAAAAAGAATTGTGTACAATTTGCTTATAAGAACAAATAAATAAATTGGTAAAAAATTGAATGAAAATATGGACTAATGTCTGAATAGTAAAAGAAAAAAAATAAGGAAAAAAAAATATATTTCTCAAAATGAGCATTGATTGGCTTTTTAATCTCCAAAAAAAAAAAAAACAAATATTGTCAAAATGGGCTAATTTTGCTTGGCTTGGCTTTGTCGAATAACTTGACAAACCAAAGGCATTAACAAAAAAAAAAAAAAAAAAAGTCAAAAATTGCGGCTATTGTCAAAATGGGCTAAACTCATTTGCTTGGCTTTGGTTTGTCGACAAACCAAATGCATTAATCTAATAATAATAAAAAAAGAGAAGTCAAATTGCGGCAAACTGGATTTGTCGAGCAACTCGACAAAAATTATTATTTTTTAATTAATTTTTTTTTTTTATGACAAATTGTCGAACTACTCGAAAATAAAATTGTCGAGTTACTCGACAACTGTTATTCGACAAACCTTACTCGACAATTTTTTTTTTTTGTCATAACAAATTGTCGAGCTACTCGAAAAAATTATATTGTAGAATTTGAGACAAATAAATAAATGTTAATTTTCGTAAAATTGTTTACTGCCATTTATTTAAAATATGTGGGTATTTTGTTCTCATGGGTACACTTGATATAAAATTTGTATAATAATGGCATACTCATATAATATATACTTCAATTAACAATCTACATTTGGATCCTATTAACTTGAAGCAATGGTACTCGGTGGGTTTTAAATTGGACAAAGTGAAAAAAAAATTATATATATATATATATATATATATATATATATATATATATATATATATAATCTAGTTGAATTGGACTAAATTCAAGAGTGAAATTGCCAAAATATTTAAAGCGAATTATTAAATGTACAATTTACTTTTAAAGATTGGTGAAAAAAATTAAATGAAAATCTGTTTGGATTGGGATCGGAGAAAGAAATAAAAAATGAAAAAAATGAAAAAAATAATGAAAAAATGAGAAAAAAGAATTATCTACAATTTGCTTATAAGATCAAATAAAAAAAGGGATAAATTTAAGGCCGATAACTGTTTGTGAAGTACAGGCTCTAAAGTCATATGGTCAAAACTTAATTAAATTAAAGTCAAATTTTAGAACTAAGAGGCCAACATACCCTTAATTGTAAAAAAAAAAAAACGCTAATTGTGATACTGTTTTGTTGTGTTGTGATACTGTTTTATTGTGATTTTGTACTATTACTGGAGCATTTGAAGAACAATATTATTCTCTTGTTTACTCTTTATTGATTAATTCGTCTACCATTACCCTATATATTTATACTTATCTATTCAATGTAAATCTATGTCTTAATTGAATCTCAAACATGTTCATAGCCTCAACAGATCTCTCTAACAAGTTGAAATTTCAACAATATCTAATTCATGGCTTACCTTGAGATTCACGAATCAGCTTAATAAAGATACATTTATCCGTGTTAATGAAAAATGATCAAGTTCAAATGATGTTCAACAAGAGACAGATGAAGGATGGTTTCAATAAAGATACATTTATCTGTGATACTGTTTTAGGGGATGTATGCTACTGTTTTGACAAGAAAAATTAAAGATTGTCATTTTAAGCTAAAGAGATGACTTCAAACGGGTAAAATCCATCATCTGTGGTGGAATTACGATGCGTATCTTAATTCTATGTTCATTTCTATTGTAATCTTGTTTTACGTGATCTTTGTTTTGTAATACTGATGTCAAACAACACACATGACTAATTAAACAGTATCAAAGATAAAAACACGGTATCATAAATAAAACCCATTCCACATAGATTCAAACAGTATCATGGAATAAAACAGTATCATAGATTAAAACAGTATCAAAATATACTAATGCACATTACCTAAATAAAATAGTATCATAGATTAAAACTAAGACATTCAAACAGTAACATGGATTAAAACAGTATCAAAATATACTAATGCACATTACCCAAACAAAACAGTATCGTGGATTAAAACAGTATCATAGACAAAACTAAGACATTCAAACAGTATCACAGGTTCAAACATTGTCATAATTAAACAGTATCAAAGATAAAATCATGGTATCATAAATAAAACTCATTCCACATAGATTGAAAAGTATCACGGATTAAAACAGTATCATAGAGAATGTATGATACTGATTTGACAAGAAAAATTAAAGATTGCTATTTTAAGTTAAAGAGACGACTTCAAACGGGTAAAATCCATCGTACGCAGTGGCAAAGCGACTAGTCTTGACCGGCTCATCGAGACCATTCCGAAAACATATTACAATAAAAATTCTGAGCACATACGCAAATTCTATACTCATTTACGCTGTGATATCTTTGTTTTTACGTGATACCGTTTTCTATAATCTGATGTCAAACAACACACATGACTAACAATGTTTTCTGTGATATTATTTTTCTATATTACAGTATCAAACATCATGCTCTCTTTTAACAATGAGATCTTCTTGTCACTCCCTCAGCACATAGTCATAACTTTAGAGGACATCATGCTCTCTTTTAATTATCTCTTTGCAACAGAGATCATTCACTAGCAAATGTCTAGGATACTTATGTAACTGAAGAATTTCCTTACCTTGTTATGCTTTCTCTTTACTAGCAAATATCCATGATGCCAATTGTTCTCCAATATATATCCAGGACAGTAATGCATCTGAATCAAGCACGCACGTATTTGTTGTTCTCATAGCGGCATAAAATGAAGTTTCGAAATTTAGTTGTCTCGATTTTGACTTTTCTTCCAAAGCATCTTGATTGCAGCATTTAAATCCAATAGTTTCTAAGAACAATTAAGAAACATCTCAGTCCAATCATTATCCACTCTATCGGGTATAAACGACTGCAATTTGGGTAACAAAGTCCTCTTATGCTCTTGCATCCGCAAATTTTACGTTGTAGTGACAGCATAACCAAAAAGTGACCCTTCCTTTGATAAACTAAAAAGTGTTTTTAGATTTGAATCTAAAATCTTCGCACTAAGAAACTCTTTCTTCCAATCTAAATTCATTGTGTTCCAGATTTCCTTGTTGAGAGAAGCAAGTATGATACAGATGTGCAAAAAATCTAAAACTCTTATACATGTTTGGTATGCCGATTGGTGGCGGCGGCGGTAGCAGTGCGGAGGTCGCTGGAGGTGGAGGCAGTTTGTGGAGGTGGAAGAAGGCCGGCCGATGAAAATTATCATTTTTGTTTCGCTTTGGGCATTAATCTAAAAAAAAAAGTCAAAAATTACGACTATTGTCAAAATGGGCCCATTTTGCTTAGCTTTGGTATTTGCGGCTGTGTTCAAAGTTAAAACGGTATAAAGTGAAAAATTTAAGACTAGTAGTATATTATTGTAGAGAGAGAGAGAGAGAGAGAGGATATACCAAGCACCATTTGATGTGGCGATAATTTAATTTGGTGGAACTTATTCTCTGAAAATCAAAGATCGAGAGAAAAAAAAAAACTAGAAGCAGCTCGTTGTAAATGTGAACTTCTCGCTAGAAGCATATTCGTCACTGCACCAACTAACCCACGCCATATTTTCTCGTCTTATTTCAAAAGCAAAGCACGAAAGAGAGATTGAAAACCCTAAATCTCCCACCCTCATTCTCTACTGCTGCACAACTATCTTCTAGGGCCAAATCGTCGTAACGAATCACACAATTAAACCCAGTAACTTGGATTTTGATTGCTAACAATTCTTTCATTTTATATTTCTAGTATTGAAGAGTCAACTATATTCCAGTTTGAGCTTTGTGCAATATATATATATAATTTTTTTGTTGAATGTTATTCTCTAGTTTTCATTTGAGTTACAGCAGTTTGAAGTATCCTTAACATTACTTTTTTTCTTTGTGACCTTCAATGCCATCATCCTTTTAGTTGGAATTTATGTTTATATAGGTTAATTGATTCATTCTTGGTAAGACATATGAGTTTGTGATGCTAAATTGAGTTAGCCTTTTTGTCTATGACAATAAATCAAACATTTACTTGTAAATGCTGGCAATGGTTACGAATTAATGATTTGACAAAATACATATGCTGCATTCATTTGTCGATAACTAGCCCCTTTTTTGCACCTATTGCCTCCATGTTTAAGTATTGTGAATTCATACAACCAATCAATCATTTTCTCCATGTTTAAGTATTGTGGATCCAAGCTAATTGGCTGTATTGAAGCACTAAGTTCCTGTTGGAAACTGGCACGAGAATTAGTCAGAAAATAAAATTTTTCTTTAATTCAATAAAACCAGGATTGTTGCTAGGCGTTCACGTATTTATTATAATTAAAATACTAATGGATTAGTATTATACCTGAATCGATAAACGATATTAGTATGGATCTGATTCATGAGCTTGCTGCTTCTGATTCACGAACTTTGTGCTCCCAACGTTTAAGCCTTCTATGGTATTCTCCAAGTCTGAATTACACCGGCATGTGGGCATCTTTTAATTGAATAAAAATTAATTTCTGAATTGGTCGGGATCTAGAAAACCAAGAAGCTAAATTTCTTCTCTTTTCTAACTAATCGAATTGTTCGAATTAATTTATGTCACATGCAATGTGATCTAAATAACGACAAGTGATCTGATTGCAAACAACGACAAGAGTTCTGATTGCATCCAAGTCCAATTAGTTTAGGATTGATTTAATTACATATGTAATCCCTGAACTCATATCACAATTATAATTAAGTCCAAAACTTTCATAGTAACTGTGATTAAGTCCAAAACTTTATAGAACTACCACAGGACCTGATCGGACATATATTTTCCAAGCTCCAATAATTAAATTCTGTCTAGTCGACCCTAGACCCATCAATCTAATTATTAGTCTTTACTTTTTCCACTAAAGGCAAGAGATTGCACTCTCGGAATATATAAAATTACGTGTCGTAATACTTTCCTCGACCCTCTTGTGATATATAATTCATCCAATGCGAGATTCGATAATTAGGTATGAGCATAAATGACCGTTTTCCTTTCTAATTATTCTCACTAACTTTAAGTTACATTTTCTTCAACGGTCCTGTGAACTAATCACAGATGTCGAAGTTTAGCCGTCGCTAAACACTGAGCTCAGATTTATAACCATTCAACAGAAAATACTTAAGTTGTCACTCGACCCATTTTTCAGGGTAACAGTTCCCGACACGAATTCGTATTCTCTACTTCGCTCATTCTCAAGCTCCCAACTCACCGAGATATTTGATTAACTAAATTGATCTCACTCATTGGTGAATCAAAGAACCATCAAACTAACAAAAAGATATACAATCATGTCAAGGGATTTAGATGAAATGCTCGGTGATCAAGTAGAATTTAATTATTCGCATAGTCATGCTATATAATTAAATTCAACATGTGGTCCGTTCAATACACTCCAAGTGTACTAGTGTCACTATTTATCCATTTATGCAATAAGGACAAATCGCAAAACCCGAATGATTAAATAGTCAACACTACAACCTTCTAGTACAAGGCGCCACCTCTTTATACATTAGTTGTGAACAACTTTATTGATGATCAAAATATAAGTTGTGTCACACTATACTTCTCAATGCAAGCATTCAACTTATATTATCACAAGTAATCATTGACATTTTATTTACATACTCAATATTAAACAAAATACAATAATAATAAATGAATACAAACCAAAGTTTTATTCAATATAAATTATTATTTTATCACAGCAAAATTATACTATTTGGGCATACAACCCAACAATTCTCCCACTTGCCCTAGAGTATAATCTTAAAATACATATACCCCAATGGTAAAGATTAAACCAACATATAGTTCCTTGTTCTCCGAAGTTACTTAAGGATGTGCTTTACAATCACCCAATGTTCTAGTCCGTCTAGACTGATAACGAGTTATCATACCAACAACATAACAGACATGAGACTAATCATTGCAAATGCATAAAGTATTCTACTCATGTTCTCTATCTCTTAAGGAGTTTCTTTAGGATCTTGCAGACAATCGACAAGCATCTTGTCAATATATATAGCTTGGGACAAAACTACCAGCTTGTTCCATTCGATCTTTTAAGATCTCGAATCCCTAGAACACATCTAGCTTTGTCCAAAACCTTCATATGAAAACTATTGGGCCAACCACGCTTTCGTAGATAATGACATTCCCACATCATTTCCTATTAGTAGAATATCATCTACATAAAGCATCAAGCAAATTATCATTTTGTCCTTAGCCTCTTTATATAAAGTCGAATCATCTACTTGTTATACGGAGATCGCCTGTTTGGATTCTCATACTAACAAGTACCTAGATGGTTTCCTGATGATCCTCTGACTTTGTCTAATGGACGTTGGATCTTGAATCGTAACATTTTCATCAATGTTGATATCACATTCATGTGATACAAATACCTCTTCATTACTTTGAACATTTTCTTGATCTATAGGATTAGATGATGAATTATTTCTCCCACTCAGATAATGTTCCCTAGGTGTTTACGAAACCATGGGTCGTCTGTCACTAGGATGAGTTTCAGGAATTAATGTTGTGGAATCGCTCCCACTCATTTATTCCAAAACAACCATACTCTTAGACTGACATTTATTAATATACTTATCCTCCAGGAAGGTCGTGTTAGTAATGACAAAAGGCCTTCCTATCTAGAGGACTATAGAATTGGTATCCCCAGGTGCTTATAGGATATCCCACAAACAGGCATATTTCTGACCTAGACTCCAACTTTTCTGTCTTCCCTTTCAGCACACGAGTCGGACATCCCCAAATTTGGATGTGACGCAAATTTGGTTTCGCCCATTCCACAATTCCAAGAGAGTCTTGAAAATGACTTAGATGAAACTAAGTTAAGAATATATGCGAGTTGGCTCAATGTTCTTTTTAAAAAACAACTTCTTAGTCATCTTTACCTTCCAAACAAGAATCACAGAGACTGGCAATGGTTCGACCTCAATTGAGTTGAGGGTACCATTCTTTGTCAGTCTTTGTATCATGTTAAGGTTGATGGGTCCAAGTCTAAGAGCCATAGATATGTATTAATAGTATGGTATGCATTTTGTTTATTATGGTTTGCAGAAGTGTTATTAATTTCATTTGTGGAATAGTTTAATATATAAAGACCATTCATCAAATATCCGGCACAAATAGGAGCTTTATTCATCAAAATGTAAAGCGCTTTATTAGGCGCAAAATCAAGAGAATAACCCTATCCTATTATACAAGAAATGGAAATTAAATTCCGCTTCATCTGCGGGACATAATAACAGTCTTTAAGAATTAAACGCCTACCACTACTGAAATAAAAATAAACTACTCCTCGACTCTGCTTGAAACTATCGCTCATGTGCCATTGTGATGGTGAACGGCCTTCATTGAGTTTTACGCTCTCCTAAAGCATTTGCATTGACATGCAAACATGATCAATAGCTCCAGAATCTACAACCCAAGAATATGTAGATTCAACCACCAAACAAGACTCAGTAATGAAAAACTCACCCGCACTCGCTACATTTAGCTAATGCTTTGGGATGATCTTTCTTCAAGTGACCTTTCTCATTATAATTGAAACACTTGCCTTTCGGCTTTCCATCTACATTGGTCTTATTGCCTTCCCTTCTTGTTAGCTCTCTTCCTTTTCTTTCCACCTCCACCTTTCGGCTTGGAAAGCAGGGGCTGCCAATTCTTTGTATAAGTATCGCCACCTTTTGATTTAAGACCACTTTCCACATTTTACAACTCATTCATCAACTCGATCAATGGCATATCTATCTTGTGTAAGTGATAGTCTCAGAAAACTGTGAAAACATATCAGGTAAAGAGTTCAATACCATATCAACCTGAGTATCTTGATCAATAATTACACCCAGATTCTCCGCCATATTGAAGTGTCCAATCATGGTCAACATATGGTCCTTCACTTTGGCGTTCGGGTTCATCATGGATGTTACGTAAGGTACGAATGATTTTGAACCGAGCTCTCCTACTTTGATGTGCAAACATGTCCTTGAGGCTTTTCATTATGTCATAAGAGGTTTCAAGATTGTGATGCTTCTGCTGTAACACATTCGACATCGATGCCAAAATGTAATATCGAGCCAACTTGTCTGCAGCCACCCATTTATCATAAGAATCTCTCTTGTCCTTGCTTGTAGTCTCAGTAGGTTGCTCAGGCCAATCTTCTTCAAGCACAAAATTAATTTTTTCAACGGTGAGAACAATCATTAGGTTACGTTTCCAATCCACATAATTTTCTTCAGATAGTTGGTTTTGTTTTAGGTTAACCGAAAATGGACTGAGATATATTTTGCTGAAAAATAACAAAATTATTGCATATTAAAATAGAGTAGCGAATTTAACATATGATGCATGAATGCACATGTAGATCCATAAAACTACAATAATGTAACGACTACTTAATCCTTGCGATCCAACAGCCTCTCTATAGGAAAGGTCATCACATGTCCGTGATTAAGTTGGGATTCTCCCACCGGACAAATCATATATTGACAATAAATGTCTAGATAAATCCAAGATCGCTTTATTTGGTCACCAAGATCATAAACGAGAGCCTCTATAGGAGGTTCGTAGATGATCTCGATTTGAGTGTATAACCTTTGTCTAGATCTCCGATACTTGAAATATAATCCCGTCATCTATAGAATGATCTCAAATTATATTCTATCTAGACGATCTTACCAAAAAGAATCCAATCAAACAACAACGAATCACGCAGCCCTCCTATAGGGAGTCCGTTATGTTACCGACCGCGAGGCTATGATTCTGTTGCTTATGAATTGACAAAAGGAGACCGTGGGTTTTTATTTAAATAAATATCCTCTCCCACTCAATATTTTAAAATAATGGATTTTAATTTTAAATAATTACCAACTGTTCACATTAATCAAATTAACATACAGTTTAATTATTACGAACTTCCCTTTCAAGAAAAATTTAATTGAAATTAAATTAATCGAGAAAAAACTAATATTTTAATGATATGCATTTTATTCTAAGTTTCACGAGTGATGCCAAAATTAATTCTATATGACATGATTTATATAATAATAATATTTCAAACAAATATTTAAAGCATACATTAGCAATAAATTTAACAATTATTTGTTGCCCAAAACAAGACTCTAAAATCAAATTAAAAACTAATTGGACCCAAGCCCAATATTTAATTTGAAACTTCAGCCCAAAACCTTGTTCCAATTGCCAAACAAACCCAAAGAACAATGAGGTCCAAACACCCAACACTTTAAACTTTTTGCCAAACAAGTTTGAACTATCAATGCAACCAAACGACCAATCCAAATAGCCATTATCCAAGGAACCAAACAGATGCTATCCAAGTAGCCAAATAGTCACTATCCTAGCAACCAAACAAGGTCGTCTTCCTCAAATCATCTTTTGTCCAAGCAAAGATCCACACATGAAACCACCATGGCGGATCTCAACCGACCCAACGCCGGGTCATCTTTCTCCCGTGTGAGCAAACAACCTCCAAGATGTTGGAATCTACCATGGCACAAACCACAAGAAGAAATCAACCGGAGAGAGCCATTGCGCGGCGTAGATCTAGCCGGATCTCTGCGCGCCATCTCGGCGGACTTGCTCACTTGCTTGCCTTGAGATCTCGCCCGACTGCTTGGCCGTTGTAGCTCGTAGATTTGGCGAGGATCCGCGCATTGTTTGCAGCCACACCGGATCTATGAACGCAGCAGATCGGCGGCACGATCTGCGCGTCTCGCAGATCATCTGGTGCGCAAGATCAGATCTGTACGATCTCCGGTGCACCAGATCTCCGACGAACCAGATCTGCCATCGTGCATATCTCCGACTATCTGATTTTTCCTTTTCGTCGGTCTGATCTTGAATCTTCAATATTACAAAAATAACTAGTCCCAATTTAGGGCTCACAATTAAATCTATTTTGTAATTAAAAATTAAATCAAGATGATGGAGTCATAATCCACCGATCTTGTTACAAACTCAAAATAACAAAATACAATGAACAAATGGGGCCACAAAATAATTGGATCACAGTTTAAAATAATACCAATTATTCAATCAACATATAAACAAATAATCCTAGACATCGCTCGACTAGAACATGCAATTATCAGATCTAGATAATATAACAAACACCTGAACGATCTAGACTGCTCTGATACCACTTGTTGGAAACTGACACGAGAATTAGCCAGAAAATAATTTTTTTAAATTCAATAAAACCAGGATCGTTGCTAGGCGTTCACGTATTTATTATAATTAAAATATTAATGGATTAGTATTATACCTGAATCGATAAACGATATTAGTCTGGATTTGATTCACGAGCTTGCTGCTTCTAATTCACGAACTTTGTGCTCCCAATGTTCAAGCCTTCTATGGTATTCTCCAAGTCTAAATTACACCGATGTGTGGGCACATTTTAATTAAATAAAAAACTAATTTCTGGAATTTATTCAGGATATAGAAAACCAAGAAGCTAAATTTCTTCTCTTTTCTAACTAATCGAATTGTTCGAATTAATTTATGTCACAAGCAATGTGATATAAATAACGGCAAGTGATCCGATTACAAATAACAACAAGAGTTCTGATTGCATCCAAGTCCAATTAGTTTAGGATTGATTTAATTACATATGTAATCCCTGAACTTATATCACAATTATAATTAAGTCCAAAACTTTCATAGTAACTGTGATTAAGTCCAAAACTTTATAAAGCTACCACATGACCTGATCGGAGATATATTTTTCAAGCTCCAATAATTAGATTCCTTCTAGTCGACCTTAGACCCCTCAATCTAATTATTAGTCTTTTGCTTTTTCCACTAAAGGCAAGAGACGCACTCTCGAATATATAAAATTACGTGTTGTAATACTTTTCTCTGACCTACTGTATATATAATTCATCCTTGTCTGAGATTCGATAATTAAGTATGAGCATAAATGATTGTTTTGCCCTTCTAATTATTCTCACTAACTTTAAGTTACATTTTCTTCAACAGTCCTGTGAACTAATCACAAATGTCGAAGTTTAGCCGTCACTAAACACTGAGCTCAGATTTATAACTGTTCAACAAAAAAAACTTAAGTTGTCACTTGACCCATTTTTTAGGGCGACAGTTCCCGACACGAATTCGTGTTATCTACTTCGCTCATTCTCAAGCTCCCAACTCACCGAGATATTTGATCAACTAAATTGATCTTACCTATTGGTGAATCAAAGAACCATCAAACTAACGAAATGATATACACATTCCTGTCAAGGGATTTAGATGAAAAACTCGGTGATCAAGTAAAATTTAATTATTCGCATGGTCATGCTATATAATTAAATTCAACATGTGGTCCGTTCAATACTCTAAGTGTACTAGTGTCACTATTTATCCATTTATGCGATAAGGAGAAATCGCAAACCCGAATGATTAAATAGTCAACTCTACAACCATCCTAAGTACAAGGCGCCAACCCTTTATACATTAGTTGTGAATAATTTTATTGATGATCAAAGTATAAGTTGTGTCACACTATACTTCTTAACGCAAGCATCCAACTTATATTATCACAAGTGATCATTGGCACTTTATTTACATACTCAATATTAAACAAATACAATAATAATAAATGAATACAAATAAAATTTTATTCAATATAAATTATTATTTTATTATAGCAAAATTATACTATTTGGGCATACAACCCAACAGTTCCTTGTATTGATATTAATAACAAAAGCTAAAAGGACCTTTTAAGTGTTCTTTATCTAAGTTTTATTTCTCATATGGTTAAATTCATAGTTGCTAAATGTTGCACAAATGTGAATGCAACAAACTTTTTTAATGAACGGAAAGAACAAATAAGTTTGTCATAGTTACAGACGGCCAAGACATTACTTGCCGGAGTGCTCAAAAAAGCAACGATGCCCAATCTGTGGAGAGGATTTTTTGAAATGGATAGAGGTGGAGAAGAAGACTCTTAAAATAGGGTGATTATTCTTTAGTTGTAGTAGCGATTGTGGATATTTCAAGTGGAGTATATTTCGCAAAAAAAAAAAAAAAAACTGTCACATCTGAAGGTCAATCTAGTTGTGCTTATGATGAACATGAATCAAGTGGCGTTTCTTCGGGTAAATCTTATGCTAAGGATGAAATTGAAGATTTGTCGCATATTTTTAAACTTTTTACTCAAATATCTCGAAGAAGAAGTTGTGGAGATATCACTCAATTTAACTATCCGCAAGGGAAAATTACGGAAGAGAACGGAAAAGAAAAAGAGAAGGCATGACAAGATTAGAACACCGTGAATCTATTGTATTGGATATTGAAATCATTAAGTTAATATGTAAAACATTGAGTTACATGTTTATGTCATTCAATTATGTTTTGAAATTATTGTGTCAAGTATTGTCTTAGAACATGGAAATTGTTTTCCTTGAAATTATTGTGTTCATGAGATAGTTTGCAGGAAGTTGCCTTAGTACTTCTTTGCTGCTAGCATACCGATTAGCTGAGTAAGACGAGGCAAAGTGAAGGACAATCAGGACGGTGATTGTAACTCGTTTGAATGTATTATCAATAAAATCTTATTAAGAAATTTACATTGGTATACTAATTTTTTCTATTTTGAAATGAATTTAGGATTTGGAATACTTTGAGTTACATTTTTCCCATATTTCTTTATGATAACAATCAAAGATAAAACTACAATCAAAGTCTCTTTTCAATAATAGTTGCTGGGAAATCAATATCTCATTTAAATAGTAATTGCTAGTGCAATGAAGCTCCAATTGAGTTAAAAATTCACCCTATTTTCGTGTGGACGTACCCATCGAAGTATACATTCATACTCTTACTCCGTTGAGTAGTTGACATTCTTTCCCAAAAAGTAGTTCTCAAGAAACATGGAACCCAACGACTTCTGTCTTTGTAAAACCCTGTCAACCAATCGTTGTCTTGTAATTATACATTTCAATCATCTTACTCCAACCCTATTAAAATTGTTGGGACTTTGTGAATCATATACTAAACCATGTAAATCATAAATTATGGAACCCTTATGAATATGGTTGCCAAAAACACCATCAATGATTAGTATTTGGAAAAACTATTTGAATTGCATTTTGCATAGTCCTATATTGATCTGTAATTATTCCATTCAAACCATGTCCTAAATAGCCAAACAAATGTCTCTTTATTCTCATTGGAAACCAAACCACATCCAATCAATATTGATTGTCTGTGATGATTCACTCCAACAAAAGGGACAAAAAGCATGTTATATTTATTAGTTGGTATGTGGTATCAAAGGTCATTACATCGCCGAACTCCTTACACACTTGTCTACACCTATTATCTACCCAAAATACGTTCTTCAATCGAGATGTTTCGTCCAAATCCATGCTAAAGTAAAAACTAGGACAATTTGTTTGCATATTTGAAAAGTAAGCTTGTATTGCAGCAGCATCTCCTTCCCAAATTTTGATCGCCTCACTTTTTCAATATAGTTACAACAATCCTTTCGACACATGTCATCTTCTAATATCCACTTGTTTCAACAACAGCTGAGTTATAAATTTTGTGTAATATAATTCCAGCTATATCGTCTACTTCAAGCTTGCGTTATACCTGCACTAAGTTGTCGATTGCATCGATACAACCTGAATTTTGAAGGGTAATCTTATGATTATACTCAAGATAGATTGTGATAATTCGTCATGTTCCACAAATCTCTGAAAATGTTGTTAGCCTAGCTTTACAACCTGTTTGAATAGTTGGTTGAGGCTTGAAAGAAGTACTTGTAGTACTAGTTCTTCGACCTTCTCGACTACATGTAAATGTAACGTATCTTACAATTTCATCATCACTCTTATTCGAATTTCTTTTTCTAACTGGAAAACCTAGGTGATAAGTATAGTTTTTGTAAAATTCGAATACTTCATTATCATCCTTAAACTTCATCATAACCTTAGGCACAATCTCATTATCTCCTCCAAACATTTCATCATCCAATATGTTAGTATTGTCCCTTATAGTCTCATTATCATAATCTTTCAAACTTTCGTCATCTACCTTTTCAAAATTTGTATTTAGTATCTCATCGTTGGAATACGAAAATTGATTTTCTACATAAAAATACAAAATTTGAACAAACAAAAAATATTTAAATAGATAACATACTAAAGACCCAATCAAAGAACAGCAAGGAAAAAAAATTCGAATGGCAGAGATTCAACTCAAACATATGTATAAACATAATGTAATGCTTAGTTCACAAGAGAACGTACTAATTCAACTGACATTTTTTCCAGTTTTGGATAGTGAACAAAAGATTTCCTCCCTTACACCATAAATCAAAACAATAAATGTTAAACAACTCTTTTTTCCCTTTGTATTTCCTCCCTTACACCCATAAATCAACCCAAATTTGTTTCCCCATTTCCAACAAAGAGCAGATGAGCGGCGAACAAGAAAAAATTTGTTTTAGAGCAAATCGATTAACAATAATTAAGCGGGAAGCAAGCATTACATCTGTGAGTCATTGTGGTCGATTTTGTTGGAGACGATGGAAGTTGAGCGACATAAAACAATGTCGCATGTGGGTGGTTTGAACGTTTGGATTTTTTCACGATAGACTCCCTTTTCTCTTTTTGGTGGACATAAATATGTAGGGCAAGAGCTTTTCTCAAATTTAATTTGATTCCAAAATATTGTAAGATTTTGGTTTAATTTATCGCAATATTTTCAATTAAAAAAATTTGCCACAAGCATTTGTAACCTCTTACATAAGCTCTTATGTACATGGAGCATTACTCTTTACAAGATCAATGCTATTATAAGTGGCAACCACACAATCCATGGAGTTTTATGCAAGAACCATTTGTCTTGACCCCGTTTATATAAAGAGACTCGTGTGCATGCAAGCGGATCTAACGTGGGAGGCGATGGGGTCACCGCCCCACCGGCCGTGCCAAGTTCAATTTTTTTTTTTTTTTTTTAAAGTTATGTTGAATTTTACTTTTTTGTCCCCTTCCCTCCCTTTTAAAATGTATATCTCAAGACAAAATCTACCATACAATTTATACAAAACCTATGCATTCTTCCAACACGTGAAAAATCAGGGGAAAATGGCAAATAGAAATTGTTGAAATTTGAAAGTAAAAATTAAGTAAAACATTTACCAAGTATCAAGGTATATGCTTTATAAAGTTTTATTTATTTGTATTGTATTTGTATATCAGTATTGATGAAATAGATATTGATGAAATTTTTTTGTTTTTGTATATCCGCATATATTAATATATACATCATACATGTTTATTTCACGCGACATTGTGGATTTGTGGTCAAGCAAATTGTTTGATTTTTGATTATTTGAGATATTGGCTGAGTCTGGAATCTGGATGTGTTTTACTATGTACTAATTTTTTTATTTTTTTTTTTGTTTAATTTTTTTGGACGGTGATATTTCATTTTCTTTTAACTATTTTGGAGGGAGTTTGGGGGTCAATTAAGATTCTTTATAAGTAAATACTTTAACTTAATTATTGTGTTCTCTTCTTTCTGATTCTTTATTGTTTCATTTATATGACAGATCCTATTAAGGGATTTAATGATGGAACTTGGAATTTTTGTATAATGTTGTTTGGGTTTGAATATTAGCGCTATGTTATAGTATTTTCTTAAACAATAATATTTTTGATATTGTAAATTTAATTTATATTATTACTTTATTCGCCTCACATCTGAAATCCCGCCTCCGCCCCTGCGTGTATGTGTGCGTGTATGTGTGTGTATGTGAGTTTGATTTTTTATTTTGTTTGGAGAGTTAGGAGGATGTTGAAGGAATGAAGGTTCAATGTACGTATGTGTACGTATGGGGTTTGAGTTTATGAGGAAAAGGGTGAAGATGGAGTAAAGCTAGCCGAGGTTGATCTAATATAAAAGAGCTAACCCAGTATGAACACTTTAAAGAATGCTGCCACACTTTTTCACTGCGTTTAGTAGCATACTCTAGTTTTATTGAGGGCCCAATCTTGGCTTCTACAATTATAACCTTTAAGAAAATTGTATTGTTTGGGGTGAACTGAGTTTATGTGAATTTTACAATATTTATTTATAATTTTTTTCTTTTAATTTTGTGTGTTTCAGGAATACCGAATCGAGGTTCCAGTTATAGTCATGCAGCTGTCGGGACACCGGCAAGTAACTAGTTTTTATCTTATTTGTTCTGGTGCCTTATTGATGATTAGATTTTTTTTCCAAGGATCAATTAAAACCGATTAAATGTGTTTTTATTCTAGTTATAGTATGAATTTTTGGATGGACATCCCTTTTGATGAGTAATAGATATTTGGACAGAGATTTGTGTCATGTGAGCCAAAAAAATAAAAGAAGCTCCAGTGATAATATTCAACTGGGTAATTTGTATTTTGGTCCCCACCTTTTTATTTGTAACAAATCTACTTATAATCTTTTTTTTAGCACCATGCATCCCAACCTTTCAATTTTTTGCAAATCACGTCCCTATTGACATATTTTGACGATTTTCCCATCATCTTTAAATAAACAAAAATACAAAAAAGCTAAAAAAAAAAAAATTACAAATGAAGTCCTACAACTTTTAAAAGTACAAAATAAGTTCATCTTCTCCAAAATTTACCCCTCCACCCTCTCCACCTCTCTCTCTCTCTCTCTCACACACACACACACACACACACCACCCACCCACACCCACACACACCACCACCACCACCACCACCACCACCATTTTTTAGTCGAGGAATATGGCGACATAACCCCATAGGCAACTCCACCTAAAAGCCACCCAAAGAGCCGCCATGACGGCGAGATAATTGACCATGTATATGCTAACGAACTAGCATAAATTTTTAATGTGATACTTGATATTTTCTGAATAGGAATTTGATCTTCGTTATGCTATTTTTTGAATAGGAATTTGATCTTCGTTATCTTTGTTCCTTGGGGATTTTACCATCTTTGTGTTGAACTTTGGAATCTCGGTGGTTTTATTTTCCCATGGGAAGAAGATTATTGAATACACCTTCATATTTACCGGAGAGATTCTTCTTGAGTGGTAACTCTTCTCCAATTTGCACATTGAGAGGCCCAACATCAATTTTATGTTTCAAGGCAAGGGGTCTAGACCCTGCTGAGCCTAGTAGGCAAGAAAGAGGAAACTCTAATAATGAAAGCTCTTATGTGTCTACCGAATGAATTTCGTTGGAAGAGACCTTGCAGCCACAGCTTTTGTAGACTTGTCTTTCGATCTACTCTTGTGGGTGTTTAGAGAAGTCGGTATCCATGGCCACGCCTTTGCACGCTTTGAAGCTTGGCTAAATGAACTGAGAATGCACAATCGAGTATTGTCGTTCAAGAAATTACAAGAATCCTTTCGATGCTATTCGAAGTTGGTATCATCGTACCCATCAAGCTATTCCGCATGGAGGTCAGTCATTTGTCCTGAATTTAATTATTATTTTATTTGTTCATGTTGACTTTGGCAATGGTGCCTTCCAGTGGAGCTGCCTATAGGGTTGTGTCCACCATATTCCTCGACGATGGTGGTAGTGGTTGTGGTGGTGGTGGTGTGTGTGTGTGTGTGTGTTGAGAGAGAGAGAGAGAGAGGAGGATAGGGTAGGGTAGGGTAGGGGGGTAGGATAGGGTGGGGTGGTGTGGGATGGGGTAGATTTTTGGAGAAGATGAACTTTTTTTGTACTTTTTAAAAGTTGTAGGACTTCACATGCTTTTTACATGACAAGTACTTTTTGTTTTTTTGTTTTCAATTGATTTTGTTGACATTAGTTCTGATTTTATTTTAGATTTAGTCCCATACTTCTAATCTTAAATAATAAGAAATGTCTTACGTGTATGAACTTCTACCATTTATTGAGAGTTGAGATAGAATGGAAGAAGAGATTTCAATTCAAATTACTAATTCATCACATTGTCTGTAATTCAAAGTCACTACAAGTAAGAGCAAATGGGTGTGAAAAAAGATCAAAAAAATCCAAAGCGAAAGTAGTGAACAGGGACACGTTTTGTCATGAATGAGGATATCGTGACCAATCCCATAATAAGCAAAATTGTTCAACATTACTTGAAAGATATTTTAATATTTCAATTCCTTTAGTTTTTATTTATTTTTATTAATATTAATGTCATTACTTCATTTACATACTATAACTTGTATATTATATGATTGAGTTGTACATTTAAGCAATTGATTTCTTATTATTTTATAATTTAGGACAACTGATGAGGTCTCATGATGTGTGAAGAGATGCTCTTTTTGTTCTTGAAGAAATTTTATATTCTAAGATTGTTGGTAAATGGTGTATGATATGTCATTGTTTGGACACTTGACCAAGATCTATTTTTGTTCCTTCATAGCATGGCTAAGATATTTTATGAGTTGTAGGATGGTCCAATACGCTTGATCAAGACAAGAAGAAGAAAAAGAGGTTTCAAATTTAATGATTGTAGACTTTTCTAGTCATATGTTTTGGATTGTAATTAATTATTGGCGGTGACATTATGTAGTTTCACTTTTTTTCTCGATTCAATTATATCTTGAGAAATTTGTGAATATTTTGTAATTTATATATAATATGGTTGAATTTGTTACATCAACATATGTTGTTATTTGATTTAATTGTTGTTGCGAATGTTTTGAACAGCATGTTTTGAAAAGCATAAGGTAACTGCATATTTTACAGTTAGCTTTTTTATGAATGAGAAATTTGTAGCTTATTTATAATTTAGATTTTACAATTACTGAGGCATAAATTATCGTTTTTGGAGCAGCCAAAATTTTTAATTAAATAATAGACACTTCACTAAATAATGGAGGGCCCCACACATAAGAAATCATTCGCTTTGTTATCAATTATTTGAGTTCAAAGAAGCATATGATACACTCATATAGGGCCGTGCATACAGCATATAATTCTAACATAGTTATTTATATATACTCATATATAGATTCGTGCATATAATTCAAAATAATTATTTAACTATTTTGTATCAAATTTCAACTCAAATTCATAAAAGATTAGTGTTAAGAAGCAAAAAAATAAATAAAATCGGGCCAGGCCATATAGTCTCAATTTTGGGTAGGCCTGATTTTGTTCCAGCCAACCTAATTGTGTTATACTGGTGACGACACAGCCGGCCGGGTCGATTTTATCTACCTCTAAGTTGGTGCACATGCAAGGCACGTGTTATATTTTAATTAAGTATTTAGTAGTGTGATTATTGTTAGTGATTTTGTTATTTATTTTTATTTATTTTTGCTTATGAAAGACAAAAGTAGAACATGTATTAAAATACTACATCAATTTACTAAATGGGTTGGTGTATTTTTAACAAGAAAATTGGTTAGGTTAAAGTAACACTCTAATATTAATGTTAATATAACTATACTATATATAATATACTACTAGTATAACTCTAATATCATCTCTTAAACTCACGATGCTACAGTAAGAAGCAGCGAGAGTTTGCCAAGCAAAAAACAAAAACGACGGACCGAATAGGACTTCGTGAAAAAGTCAGCAAATTGCAACGATGAAAAAACAAATAGTAAAAAAATAGTGTCATGCTCAAGATGGTGACGAATAAGATAACAGTCAATCTCAATATGCTATGCAACTACATTGAAAGAACTTACTATTAATATTGAAAGATATAAATAGAGCAAATTAACAAATGGTGGTAAAGAGTGCATATCTTCGTATCCAAAAACCAATGAGTCACAAATGTTAGGAGAATCATAAGATTAATCTACCTAAGGAGTTCCATAATCATCCCTATCCATATATACAAAATTTTATGATTATAATTTTCAAATAAATAATTATATAAGTAGTAAAGTTCTTATAAAAAGCCTCATATTCAACAATGTATCCTCAAGTGCAATTTTAAATGTCCAATAAGTCTTGTTTACCATATTCTTTTGTTGTACCCAAAAACCAAATCATTAACACTTGTTTTAGCATAATTAATAATAAGAACAAAAATATAGAAAGAAACGATCTCGTCTCCTAAACAATGTGAAATTTACTATTATTGTATTAAATCCAAAAACGTTAATACCTTGAACATCTTACATATACTAAGGTATATCTTTAATAAATCAAATTAATTTTTTTTTTTTTTGAAATACCGTTTCACAAGTATTTTCATACTCAATTGGCTCTTCAACAATACTGGTTTGAGCTCCAAACAATTCTCCATGACTATATCTTTTAAGCATATCAAACAACACCATCGTAGAAATATTTTACTAAAACATTTGCAATATAATATTTCACAAAAAATACACAAATATTAATATTTCACAAAAAGTGCAAACTATAAACCCCACAAACAAATTACTGATATATAACAAAAATTTCGACTATACCATAAAAAATCACAAGAAAAGTGTCATATTCCTAGAAATAAATAGCACCTCTTTAAATAAAAATATTATATTATATAAATAACTAAAAATAAATAAAAATAACACTCGAAACCACAATATTGTCGGACATAAACCAATATTCTAACAGATAAATAATCTACCACCTACAAACAGAACCAAAAAATACGCCAAATAAAAGTTAAGTTTATAGCAATCATTAATTCAATTGTTGATTACATTATAGCCATCAATAATTGACTGTTAATTCACAACATGATTCTCTTTTTTAAGAATAGCTTTACCGTGTAACTGTGTAAGGCATTGAGATTTCTTTTGGTGAGTTTGTTTCTTCACATGTAATTCTATACGCCGATCGTCTAGTTCTCTAAATTTCTTGGTCCACAATTTTTTTCCTGAAAATAATACACCATCAATTCTTCACGATGTCATTCTTGACTGATGTCAAATGCGTGTACTTATCTGAGCACACAAAAAGGGACGATTATGAGTTCTTTTACTTATTTTCAGTTTAATTACATGTTGTTTTCTTATTAATTTAGGAAATATTCAAATTCAAAGGTCAATCTGACGAAAAGAGAGTAAATAGAAGAAAAGGGACTCAAACGGCTAAGAAAAAATACTTCAAGGGCTCAACATGCAAATATTAAAGGAAGAAAATCGGATCTGCAGCCAAGTTAACCATGTGATCGCATGGTTAAACATGTCTGCGATCGCAAGGTGGACCAAAAATCAGCAGAATGCAAAACAAGTTAACCATGCAATAGCACGGTTCTGAACCATGCATCGCAAAGATATAACGGGCACTAGTTTTGGCAATGTCTTAATAGGATTAGAATTCTACAACTACAAATCGAATTCAATTACTTAGCACACGTCTTGGAGTCTTTAGAGAGCATTATAAAAGCCAGATAATATCCAGAACAAAGGGAGACGAATTTTGGGAACAAGATACAAGAGGAGAATCGAAAATCAAAGCACGGGATTGAAGATTCTTCAGCCAGAGTAACGGGTTGTATTTATTTCTTCTGCTTTTCTTTCGCCGGATCATAATGAAGTCAATTATTATCATAATTGACGAAATTATGTCAGTCTAATTTACTTTTTCTAGGATGAACGATGAAACCTCATGATTTTTAATTAATTAGAAGTTTTTCCGTTTTAGTAATTAATTGCTTTTAGGTTGATTATTCTTTACGCAGTTTTTCTATTATTTTATCGCCTGATCACCATTAGAATATATTGTGATTTATATTGAAATCGAGAGATTCAATATAGATTAAGCATGTGGTATTGAATAACATAGGGTCCAATAATAGATAGAAATTACTATTATGCTTTATGAAATCTATTTAGGTGTTCTTGAGATTTTAATGTATGTGTTTATGTTCGAAGCTTAATTAGAGATAATTAGGTTCGCATAACATATAGAATTGATTGACCATCGAGAGAGGCTTTTGATTATTTTAGGAACGTCGATTTTCAATCTATGATAATTATAAACTAAAACGGTTAAACGGATATTTGACTAAGGAAAGTGTTGGTGGATTCGCAAATCCTAGTGTTAGTAGATCTTGAATTCGTTCTCACTATTTTAAAGTTAATTGTTTGATAATTTAATTTTAATTAAAATAGTATAGAATCACAAAAACCAAATTGAATCTATGTTTTTATATTGTTAGAATTTAGGTTATAAATTAATAGATTAAATTGATATCTAGTCCTCGTGGGTTCGACACTTCATTCATCACTTTATTACTTGTAAACGATCCGTCCACTTGCGGGATTTAAATCGCACAACAAGTTTTTGGCGCCGTTGCTGAGACTAGTTTTATTAATTGCTACGTTTATTTATAATTTGACTTTTAACAATTCTTTATAGTATTTTTTATTTTATTTTATTGTATTTTATTTTTATTTTTATTTATATTTTCAATTCTTCGGTGATCTTCTTGAATTTTATCTATTTTTAAACTTTCGGTGTTAAGTGTGTATGCTGTGGTACAAAGATCTTGATCTATTTGATTTAGATCTAGAAATTGAACAGAGCTTTCACCGACGACAATGTGAAAAACAAGAAAAGAAAATACAAAAAAAGATATAATGGCGAGACAATCAAGTACATGATCGGATAAATAATCAAGCACCAATAGCTCAACCAGGTTGAAGTTAGTGAGCGAAATATTCTTATGGGTGAGTATATGATGCCACCGATTGTTGAGAATCGGTCCGGCATAGTCTATCCGCCTTATGGACATGATAACTTCCGGTTGAGGCGGATGTGATGAATTTGTTTTCGAACAAGGCGGATGTGATGAATTTGTTTTCGAACAATCTTCCGTTCTATGGGATGACAGATGAAAATTCTCACTACCACATTTCTCGCTTCGATGAATACTGTGGAAATTTCAAATACCACGGTGTTAATGAAGAGGCGCTTAAAATGAGGCTATTTTCACACCACATCGAAGGATAAAAGCTAGAGAATGGTTAGATTCTCTCACTTTGGGGAGCATTACTACTTGGACGGATCCGATCCGAAATTTACATCGAATATTTTCCTCCACCCGTAGTAAACAGATCAAGTATGAAATTTCTAATTTCCAACAATCTGAGTTGGAAAATTTTCACGAGGCATGGGAAAGATTCAAACAAGCTGCTCCGAAAGTGTCCAAGTCATGGTTTCCTTTAGCGACTCGAGAATCATTATTTCTACTCGAACTAGCTACAATTAGTCGTTCTTGAGAGATTCTCACAGCGGCGGCTCTATCCAAAATAGATCCGCCGGTGACCTTTACGATCTATTTGAAACTATGAGTGAACAGTTTATTATGTGGCCAGACAGAGGGGTACAAAAGAAAGCAGTAGGAATACACGAAGTGAACACTAATTCACTTGTCCTGGCAAAAATTAATTCATTGGCAAAGCAGACGGAAACAATGAAAAATTCTCACTCAGCCAATATGGTTCAGATGTCTCTACCAATCTGTGTAACATGCGGGGCAAACCATCAATCATCAGAGTGTCCTTTGACAAAAGTTAATATGTCCCCTAAACAAGTTGCATATGCTTAGAACTTTCAAAGAACATCGAAATAATCTATATTCACGGACTTACAACCCGGGATGGAGAAATCATCCAAACTTCTCCTATGGCAATAACCAAATTATTCAAAATCCACCAAATTAGGGAAAGCACCGGAAAGAGAAGGAGGATTAGAAGAGACAGTTGCTAAATTGTCAGAACGCATGGAGTCTGCGCTAAAGGAGATGCAAAAGGATAGATGTCTCGATAAAGAATATGGAAAATCAGATTAGGCGCTTGGCTAAACTGTAACAAACGGCGACAACCGTGCACATGGCCAAGCAATACAGAGGTCAACCCAAAAGAGCAAGTCAATGCAATCACCACGAGAAGCGGATTTGAATTGCCGAGATTCATGTGACTAGACCGGTGTAGAAAAAAACCATGTCCAACAAAGAGAGAAAACAAACTAGATATAAAATTTGCACAAGAAGAATGGAACTCTCCACTAGCTTATATTCCACCACCGCTTACATCCATCCAATTCCATTTTCTCAAAGACTACGACAACATAAGCTAGACCAAAGAATTCAAAAATTCTTAGATGTATTAAAAAGCTTCACATCAACATACCTTTCGTCAATGCATTAGCTCAAATGCCTAGCTATGCTAAATTCATGAAGGACATTCTTTCAAACAAAAGGAAGTTGGAGAAGCATGAAACAATCGCGGTAACTGAGGAATGCAGTGCCATATTGCAAAACAAGCTACCGTCGGGGGTTTTAATATTCCTTGCACTATTGGTAGTTTATTTTTTGATAGAGCTTTATGTGATTTGGGTACTAGTGTGAATCTAATGCCTTATTCTATTTTTAAGCAACTCGGTTTAGGAGAAGCAAAGCCAACAACAGTAACACTGTAACTTGCAGATAGAACAATCAAACGTCCAAGAGGAATAGTTGAAGACATATTGGTGAAAGTGGGCAAGTTCATATTCTCTGCTGATTTTATTATTCTGGATATGTGTGACGACAGGGATGTACCACTCATTTTGGGTCGACCTTTCTTGGCTACTGGTCGGGCGATGGCGTTCGAAAAGGAGAACTTAAGCTGAAAGTGAATGATGAACACATTACATTCAATGTGTTCAAAGCAATTAAATTTTCAAGCTCTTCAGATTCTTGTTTCGAGATTGATGTCATTGACCAGAAGGCAGGGAGATTAGATGATAAAGTTGTTACCCGATGCACCACTTAGAGAAGAAGAATATGTGCAGAAAGAAGAGTTCCATTCGTCTTCGGTGATCAAAGTTGATGAGGAGGCTGAAATTTTCTTAGTTGAGTTCGAGCAGGGCGGCAAAACAAAATCATATCGGTATGATAAGGGAAAAATTAAGCTCTAGAAGGTAAACAAAAATGTACGTGTTGATCAAAGCAAGAAGAGCAGGTCCTCCAAAGATTTATTCAAAGTGTTTTGAGCGATCACCACGACAAAGTCAAGCTAATGACTTTAAAGAAGTGCTCAATGGGAGGCAACCCATTTTTCTACCCTTTTATTTAGATTTTCGTATTTTTTTTAGTTTTAGGATTTCAATTGACAATTTGCATGTTTTAGATTTTTAGGATTTTAAAGTAGGCTTGCAATTCTTAGGTTTTGAAGCTACAATCATCGTCATCTTGCATAAGCACGTTTTTCAAATATTTTAAATTTATATATTAAAAAAAATTTTGAGTTTAGCAATTTTGTACCATGCGATCGTATGGTATAACCCCTCATGATTGCATGGCACAGGCGAGAATACTTTCGCCCTCAGATTTTCATGTACTTGCGATCGCAAGGACAATAAAAAAAAATTATTATTATTTATTTATTTTATTATTCTTATTCTTAATCAATTAATAAGTTTTTTTAGGGTTACAACTCAAGCTAGTTAGTGGATGACATTCAAACAAAAATTTGCCGACCAACCTGTACATATTTCTCTTCCAGTTGATCTTGTCACACTTTTTCTTCCAAAGACCATCTCGATCTACCTCGGAGAAGTCTCGATCTTTTGATGTTAATTTTACATTGGGACAATATATATTTCAAGTTTGTGGGTGATGGGCTAAAATGAAAATTTTGCTTGATTCGATAATTGATAATTGATATTTGATTTTTAATTTATTTTCGTTTAAAAAAAATTATACTTATTTGTTTGTATATTTATGTAATATGAATAGTCTTGCAGGCTAATGATGCAACTTTTTTTTAATTATTTCACTTTAATCCATGACTTGTGAACAAATTATTACTATTGGTTAAATGTGAGACTATTTGACCATGTTTGATATTGTGTTGTGTCGGCCAGTTAAGATGATTTTTAGCTATGTTGGTGCACTTAAGTTGAAAACAATAGGATACCCTGTTTAAACCTAAAAATCATCCGTATCTCGAACAAGTAACCAATATAGTGAGAAAGTGTGGTAATTAAACTGTGATAGTGGCTATCTAGGTTATGATTGATTCCATGTATGTTGAAAAATAGTGTGGAGCACTTTAGACCAGTTAGAGGAAACTAAGTAATGACCGAATGTTAGGAATCTAATCCTCACGCAAGAACTTATTACACGCAAGGAGCAAAATTATTATTATTATTGCTTAACTCTTTTCGTAGCCTATTTGCCTTGAGTGAAAAGGTCTGTAGGGGTTTCTCAAAACCCGATGTCCTAAGGTTCGAAAGACACGGAAGTCATCGACCTCAAGCTCGTTACATGAGACAATTAGAAAACTTAATGGATTGAGTTTTGCACCTTATTAATATCTTATAATTCTTTTCGTATCCTATTTGACTTGAGTGAAAAGGCTAGTAGAGGTTTCTCAAAACCCGATGCCTTAAGATCGAAAGACCTGGGAGTTATCGACCTCAAGCTCGTTACATGAGTCACTTAGAAAGCTTAATGGATTGAGTTTTGCACATAAGATTTATAAAAAAAATACATATATATATATATTTAATACAAATTTAATTTTTAATTCTGTCCAGTGAAAAATCCTTTGCTAAGTAAATTTGGAGATTAGATGACTAATGGGTTTGACTTACTTCGTGAAAACTTTCTGGTCGAAAGTGCTCATAAATTGGAGAATCTTCATATACCTAGGTTGTCACGATTATTAGTTTTCTCAACCAGCCTCGAACAAGAAAATAATGAGTGAACTGTAACCTTTGAACCATAATCTCGGAATTGAAAGAGAAAATTATTTTGGGAAGAAGTGTACCTTATGAGAGGGAAAGGAAAAGTTGACCAAGTGGTTGGGCTATCACCACCATAAAAATTAAGTTGATATAAAGTATGGTTTAAGTAGAATCACTTTTGCAATCAGACATTACTGAACACTCGTCATGAATTATAAGTTTTTCTTTTTACAAAAGCTGAAGTAAGAACGACAAGGTATTTATATTGTGAATTATGTTACTACTTATTTTATTAAATGCATGATTATTTTTAGCTAGTTTATTCAAGGACGAATAAAAGTTCATGTTTGGGGGCATTTGATAAATACAATTTTGTACTTATTGGAGCTCACAAAAAGGGACGATCATGAGTCATATTATTTGATTTCAGTTTAATTGCATGTTGTTTTCTTATTAATTTAGAAAATAATCAAATTCAAGTGTCAATCGGATGAAAAGAGTGCAAATAGAAGAAAAGAGGACTAAATTGAACAGACAAAGAGACCTGAAGGGCTTAGCATGCAAATATCAAAGAAACAAAATCAGGAACAACGCCTAACTTAACCATGCGATCGCATGGTTAACTAAGGTTGCGATCGCAAGGGGTCCAGAATTTCTGCAGAACATAATTTGTACCAACCATGCGATCGCAAAGTTGGTAACCATGCGATCGCATGGGCATACGCGGCAGCAGTTGGCAGATTCCTGATGGATTTAGAACTCTACGAAGTCCATATTGATTCAACTACCTAATACACGTCTTGGAGGGTTGGAAGATGGTTATAAACGGTAGAATAATGGCCAGAACAAGAGAGACGAATTTTGGAAACAAGATACAAGAGGAGAATCGAAGATCAAGGCACGAGATTAAAGATTCTTCAGCCGGAGTCACGGGTTTTATCTATTCTTTCTTTTTTTTCTTTCGTCGGATCATGATGAAGTCAATTATTGTCATAATTGACGAAATCATGTCCGGCTAAATTTACTTTTTCTAGGATGAACGATGAAACCTTATGATTTTTAATTAATTAGAAGTTTTTCCATTTTAGTAATTAATTGCTTTTGGGTTGATTATTCTTTATTTATTATTTCTATTATTTTAATGCACGATCACCATTAGAATATATTAGGATCTATATTGAAGTCGAGAGATTCAATATAGATTAAACACGTGGTATTGAATAACATAGGGTCCAATAATAGATAGAAATTACTATTATGCTTTATGAAATCTATTTAGGTGTTCTTGATATTTTAATGCATATGTTTATGTTCGAAGCTTAATTAGAGATAATTAGGCTCGCATATCGTATAGAATTGATTGACCATCGAGAGAGGCTTTTGATTATTTTAGGATCACCGATTTTTAATTTAAAGTAATTATAAGCTAAAACGGTTAAACAGATATTTGATTAAGGAAAGTGTTGGTGGATTCGCAAATTCTAGTGTTAGTAAATCTTGAATTCGTTCTCATAAATTTACTTTAATTGTTTGATAATTTAGGTTTAATTAAAATAATATTAGAATCACAAAACCCCAATTTAAATCATGTTGATTCTTATTGTTAAAATTTGAATTATAAATTAATAGGTTAAATTGATATCTAATCCTCGTGGGTTCGACACTCTATTTATTACTATATTATTTGTCAACGATCCGTCCACTTGCGGGATTATAATCGCACAACAATAATTATTAAAAAGAAAAGTACAATTTGAAGAACCCTCTTTTAAATGCAAAAATTATAAGATCTATAAAAAAATCACAAAAATTATCAATAAAAAATAAATAGTTATAAGGACACGAAAAATATCCAAATTAAAGTAAGATTCGGACACAACCCAATGTTGTTGGCCAACTTTCAAACGGCGACCTCACTTGACCTCTGTGTTCTTGTTGAAATTTGATATAGAGAAGTTGCTCGTTGAAGTCCACACACACAGATGAAGAAAGAAAAGATGGATGGTGTTGTTGTAAGGAGAGAGAAGGAGAAAGCGCGAGAGAGAGGTATGGGTTTGAAGTAGGGATAAACACGGTTCGGTTCGGACGGTTTGTGACCTATTTTCAAACCAAACCATTTAAAACAGTTTGAAAAAATTCTAAACCAAATCATTTTTTGTGGTTCGGTTTGATTTTAAACCACATTTTTCTATCGACATTATAGTAACGTATTTAAAACAAGTTAAATCATAAGTAAATTGGTCTAAAATATTAATACAAGTTTAAAAGAGAAATTTTTAAACATAAATATTACAATGTATTAATATTTGTCTCAATTGTTATATTATATTAATATTTATCGAGAAAGAAATGAGAATGGAGAGGAAATTAACAAAAATTAGTAAATAACTGGGTCCAATAATAAACTTGCGGGTAGTAGGCCAATGGCCCAATAGTTTGTTAAAAATTAAATAAGTCAGCTCAATAAATTTAGTATTGCATTGTACTTTGCTCACTTCGTAAATGTGTAAGTAAGTCGAATTAAATTATTTTTTATTATATTAAATTAATAACATTTCGATTCGATTTAATCGATTTTTTAAATATTCAAACCTAAACCAATGATTTGGTTTGGTTTGGTTTAGTTTAAAACCGAAACGTTGATGGGTCTGGGTAGACCCGAACCAATGGTCTCAAACTCTTCGATTTGGTTGCGATTTAGCGATTTTTTTTGTGTAGCCCTTGTTTGGAGTCTCTAGTAACATGTATGGTGAGCAATGTGGTGTTAGATATTAATTTTTAAAAAACATCTTTCAATTCTAATAATGCCAGCATTGAGGGTCAATAAAGTGGAGAAATAAAAAGAGAGACCAATGAACATCAATAAAGCAAGAAAGAAAAATAAAAAGAAGACTAGTGAACAGGGCTAGGCACACTCTCCTATGATATGAATAGTGTCATCTCGATGTAATATTGTCTTTCATTTCCTATAGCAGCATTAGGGTGCATAAAGCAGGCCAAAAAAAAAAAAAAAAAAGAAACCAATGAACAGTGGCATCACAATGTCACTCTTTTATATAGAAAACTAGTGAACACACGTGCATTGCACGTGATAGAGTACTAAATTTGACAATAATAATGTAAAATGAATACCTATATTGAAATAAAGTATGGGGTGCAATATATGAAACAATTACTATTTTCAAGAAAAATGGTTACCATAGTTATGATTTTTAATTTTTAGAACATGGTATCTAATATTTGTTAGAATATGAAGACGAAACATAGGAATATCATTATATTAAATAATTTGAAATATTTTCGTGGTTGCTTGTTCGGTTGATAGTACATACATGTAGCTAAAATTATTAGTATCATTATGAGGACGGATGTAGTAGGTAGAGTGTCTAATTAAAAATACAATCGTGCTAAAATGCAAAGGATATAATTTATGCATGCATCATTGTTCTTACTGAATGACATAATTTGTACACTTTAAATATTGGGATGTCAGTATTGATCAATTCAAAGATGCATGTATCGCCAATACTTAGGCCATCTCGTTACCAAAGAACAGACAATGCCATTTGGTCTTGTGTTGGCACCGACGCACCCACACATGGCCTATGAATCCTGGATTCACTACAAGAAAAATAGCTTTTTACAACGGGTAGAAAATATTGCCTTAGGTCTATAACAACATGCATCCGTATGTTGCGTCTTTTGATGTTGTCAAAAAGTAGATGTCTATATCATCAAGTAATGTCCGTTACTAAAGATAAAAAAGCGTATTGTCATTTATACTTTATCATCTTACATATAAATTTTAACAACATGCATTTGTTTGTAGTTGTAAGAGTTGATGCGTGGTCGTTTAACAACGTTCAGTTGAACATTGTCGTTGCCTTTTTAACAACAGTTAATACACGTTATCTTTTATTAACGTGTGGTCTTTTCACAACGTTCCACTGTATGTTGTCCTTTTTTTAACAACAGATTATACACATTGTCTTTTATGTTTGGCTATTTTTTATTACAAAATGAAATGTTTTTAAGATACATTCAAGATAATACCAAAGCAACTTGTCTTTGCATAAGTTGAAACCATTAAGTTAATATTATTTTGGCATAATGCTCAAAATGTTAATAAAAAAAAAAAAAAAAAAAACAGATTTTATTCATAACAATATGTTTACATCATCAATATCGCAACAAAAAGAGACTAAGCTACTAATTAACAACTGGCACTCAAAATTCATGTTCTAACAAAAATTTAATAAAGCTAAACAAAAGCATTCCTTCTTGTTCAAGTGCAACATATGGACTTGTCTCTCCATATTGCATCTCTTCATCTTCTGTAGTCAAGAGCAAATCATTGGCAGTTGGCATGTAATGTGATTAACTGGCTTCTCTAGGATTAGCAAAGCTAAAATAAATGTTGTAGGCCTTTCCATATTGTTGTAGGCTTCTCCAGCAATTTTCCAATGAAGTCGTTACCGCTTAGCCTAGTGCATTGGCCCCCAAAAGATATGTTATCATAAAATAGCTGAAAAGCTTTTGCACTTCTTCACATCAAAAACTTTGTAATGACAAAACTAATTGTGCTCACCATCTAGTCAAGAACTTTTTTGAGGCCCAGCTCCTAACAACTTTGTAAAAGGGCAGGCAACATCGAAATTAATATTTCTTAGAGGACAGTAAATATATATGCCCAAAAAAGGACAAAAAGGATATTATATCTTAACTGCTAGAGGATGTTGCGACAAAAACAGAAGGGAGACAATGTTGGTATGAGTTGAGACGACAACAAGGTCCATTGCTGGGTTGCTGCATATCCACTGTTATCTAGACATACTCCATTATCAACTAAGAGCTCATTAAGTGCTTGTTAGTTCAGAAAGCCATCTTCATCAGTTTATCAAGTGCTTGTTAGTTAAGAAAATAAAATGAAAGATTTCATATTATTACAAGCCTGAAACCTCCATTTCTATTTTTCATACACATGATGAAGATGAATTACATTTCAGTGTTCATAAGGAATTACATGAGTTCTTACCTTATTTTGGCACCATTAACATCGGATGCAAGAACTATTACACCATCTTATCCGACCTTAAGCAAACCATGTGCATCATGATTATCATGAATGTAATACTTGAGAACATGAACAAACTTCTTGAGATGTACACATCATATTCTTCTAATTGAATCACTCCTTCTAAAAGTTTAAGTTATTAACGATGGAACATATTTACTTATATAAAATTTAGTCCTAGCATGACCTATCACATGCGTGTCAGATTTATTTTCATTAAAGGTGCACGATTTTCATAAATAGTTAGAGGCGAGACATGAACTGCTTTCACCTGATTTCGTGTCCAACCACCTCATCTAAAAACTTAAATTTTTAAGAAAGAGAGACGTTTATTTATCTAAATATTACTCTTCAACGCGTCTTACCTTCTCTCGTCCCATACAACGAGATCACTAGCTACTATTGCAGTTATTCCAAGTAAACTATCGCTCTCAATATGCCTCCAATTATGCCAGGATCTATTTCTGTGCAATCTTCTGATCTAACCATCTCTCAGAGCTATATAAAGCACTCCCATTTTGTCCACATCAACTCCAAGTTTATTCACTTCCTATATATTAGAAGCCAAAAAGAACAATTTACCAGCATCAACCATTGGTAATACACACATAAAATTAAGACTAATGAAAGTAAAATTTCATATGCTATCTCTATCTCATGTCAAGTCAAAGAGAAAACAATAGTATTTATAGGTATTAGGAAAACAACAAGCTTTAATAAGAAATTAAATCCCATAAACTTATTTCTAGAGAATGTCCCATGATCTTCAACAATAACAACCCACATAAATTCATGATTCATGATCTTCTACAATAACAACCCACATTATTCACTGTAATAATGTCATGAAACTTTCAACCTTTCATCTTCCAACAATAAAATTACATTTAAAATATAAAATGTTACAACATTCTTCCACTCATTTTATTATTCGAAAATAAGTCAAAATACATTTGCCAAAAGATAGATAATTATGCATCATGAGAGGTGTAACTCTACATTGAACCTCCACTAGTGAAACAAAAATCTCTACTCCACAGTTAGTAGTGATCCGAGACTTGAACTATAACTGGTTAAGAAAAATAAAGAATTGCTACTCACACATAATAATCCAGGTGTTGATATGAGTTTTAATGGCTAGCACATTACGACCTTGTGCTAATCCTAGTTTTTTATGAGTGTTTTCTTTTTTGAAAAATGTCTAAATCCTCATACAGAGCAGCCTCACTCTCACACTCACATAGATAAAATCTGTCAAGAGTGCTCCTGTAACTATTGCACCCTTCTCATACAAGCTACAGACTTTATTAAGAGTTTTATTTCTTTTAGAAAACTTAACCTTCCAAACATTACATGATTAATGCACTAACACTGTAGGAATGGAAAACAAATTGTGCATTTTTTTCGGCCACCTTATAATTCGTTTGTCCCATTGAACCCAGTTACAGGATCTCTGGTCCCTAGGTTGGGTATCATTATATGTGGCTCATGATGATATGGGCTTAAGTCCTATCCTCCTCGAAGTATTCCAGTCCGTCTCTATTGTCAAAGCCTTAGTTAATAGATCTGCAAGATTATCACAAGATTAAACATAATTCACGTTAATTATGCCACTACTCAAATAAGATCTCATAGTACTGTGTTTTCTTCTTATATGTCTGAATTTACCTTTATAATAACGATTGTTAACTCTACAATGGCAGCAGTGCTATCACAATGAATCAATATATGAGGTATTGGTTTTTCCCCACTAGGATCTCATGTAATAAATCTCTTAACCAATTTGCTTCTTCACTTACGGAAGCTCAAGCAATAAGCTAGCTTCCATAGTGGAATTAGCAATAATGGTTTGTTTTTTAGATTTCCAACAATTTGTACTACTTTCCAAATTAAAAATATCTATAGTGGTAGATAAAGAATCGCTTGACAATGTATTACAATGAACATCAAGAATTTTTTATAAAATAAGCTATAGTTTCTTGAACAATTAAATATTTCATTACATGGTCCATAGCATGCCAATATTCTCTTCCTCGCCTACTTGTAAACCTGCTGAGTACATCTACTGCAAATGCAATTTCAGGTCTTGTGCAATCAGTAGGATATCGCAAGCTACCAATCATGATGGCATATTTCTTTTGATTTATGACATCATTTCATTTTCAACAAGAAATAGATGAATACTAGAATCAAAAGGATCAGAAACGAGCTAGGAATCAATATAGTAATATTTTTTCAAAATTTTATCAAAATAATTCGACTGATCAAGAAAAATTCTATCACATGTTTTAGTAATTCACATGCCCAAAATAAAATTAGCCTCTCCAAGATCCTTCATGTCAAAATGTCTCTTAAGCATATTTTTCTTCTCATTGATTACAAAAATATTAGAGCAAAAAATTTAACAAATCATCCACATAGAGACTAATAATGACATGAGAATTTTTCCATGATTTATAATATATGCACTTATCACACTCATTTACTTTATACCCGTTTTCAATCATGCAGGAATTAAACTTTTCATGCCACTATTTTGGAGCTTGCTTTAAGCCATAAATGGATTTAGACAACTTACACACTTTGCTTTCTTTAATAGGTTGTATAAAACTTTCAGATTGGTCCATATATATTTCTTCATTTAGATCACCATTTAAAAAAGTTGTTTTCACATTCATTTGATAAATGATAAAATTATGAATTGCAACAACCGCAATAAGCAATCTTATGGATGTTACTCTAGTAACCGAAGAAAAAGCATCAAAGAAGTCTACATCAGCTTTTTGTTTAAACCCATTTGCAACAAGTCTCGCTTTATACTTGTCTATACTTCCATTCGGTTTAAATTTTTTTTATGACCCATTTATACCCTATGGTTTTACATCCTGGTGGTAAATCAACTAATATTCAAGTTTTATTAGAAAGTAGTGATTCCATCTCATCATTTACAGCCTATTTCTAAAATATAGCGTCAAGTAATAATCAAGCTTCTTGTAAAGAAATTGAATTTTCTTAAACATTATAAACAATATAGTCAGGACCAAAATGTTTCTCAATTCTAGTTCTTTTACTCCTTCTGAGTTCATTTTGAAAATTTTCTTAACTTTGTAAAATAGGAGTAGAAGAGTTAGATTTCAAAATATTTTATTCAAATTCTTTACCCCCACTATTTTTTGATTTAAAATAAAATTTTTCTTCATGAAAAATAGCACCATCTGATTCAAAAATTACATTATTTTCAATGTAAAAAAATCTATAGGATGTACTATTTACCGTATATCTAAGAAAAGCACAAGTGGTAGCTGTTGCTCCCAATTTAGGTCTTTTAAGAATCGTTAACCTCACAAAGGCTAAACAACCCCATATCCTTAGATATCCCAAATTTGTCTTTTGTCCCATCCACACCTCAAAAGGTGTATTTTTGTCATTTTATGTGGCTCTCTATTTAACACATAACAAGTAGTCAAAACTACTTTTCCTCAAAGATTTGAGGGAGCACCCGAATCTAATAACATAGCATTTGTAAGATAAATTAAAGTTCTATTTTTTCTTTCTGCTACACCATTAGAAGAAGGTGAATATGGTGGAGTAGTTTTATGGATTATTATCAAAGATTGAACATAAGAATTAAATCCAAAAGATTCATTTTATCGACCTCTATTAGGACTGAACAACGAAACCGTCAAACTGTAAAACCGAACCGAAACTGTCTTTTCAAAATCGTTGGTTTGGGTCCACGTGGATCCGTCAACGTTTTGGTTTTGAATCCGCTTTGAAGTGGTTTGGTTTAGGTTTCAATTTTTACAAACCGTTTCAAACCGCCAAACCGTTTAAAATTAAAAAAATTAAAAATCAAAAATAAATTAATTTTAATTTTATTCAACTCAATTCAAACTAAATCCATCCATTGTCCATATTAGACCCAACCCAATTAAACCAAATACCTAACTCAATTAAAATCCATCCAATATTCGTATTATCATTTCTCTCTCTACAGTTTTTTCTCGATCCCGACCGCCATTCCCGAAACTCTTGTAAACAACCACTATACTCTAATTTTCTTTCACCGAACTTCCTATGGGTTTTAAGGAGTGATTCGATCTGTAATTCAAGCAATTTCTCTATTTTCTTTGTAGCAATTTAGTTTATTTTCTGCCAGATTTGTAGATGTTATAAGGAAATAGTGACTTCATCATTAGCTCCATCAAAAGATGCTACTCAATCCGGTAGCCCAAGTCCTTTACAAACTCTTTTGGGTATTTACAAACTCATTCCATCAATTTTAAAGCTAAACTTGTTCGAGAAGCTCAAGCTGAAAATAATGATTTGGTGGATTATTTAAATGATCGTTGTGAAGATTTGACCAACAAGTCTTTCGACATATTACTTTAGTGGAAATTGAATGCAATTAAGTACAAGATTGTCTCCCAAATTGTCAAAGATGTGTTGGCCATTCAAATACTAACAATTTCTTCTTCTCTACTAGTGGTCAGATTCTTGATTCCTTTAGAAATTCGTTAAGTGCAAAAATGGTTGAGGCGGTGATTTGCACTAAGAATTGGTTGCATAGTAACAAAGAATCTATAGTGATTCGTCAATGTTTGAATGATGTAGTGTCATTAGATGATTCAGAGAAGGTTATAACATGTATTATCGTGTTTGATATTTTTATTCATTTTCTTTTATTACTAGCATTATATCATTTAATTATAATTAATGAATACATTTGTTATATTCTTATCTTTATGCTAATACTTTTTTGTCTTTTATTAATACTAATATTTATGTTTTATTATGATATTGTAGAATAAAATTTATGATTTAACATGTTCAATATTTTTTTTATTTGTTTGCTAAACCGTGGTTTTAAACCGAACCAAACCGCAAAAAGTGGTTTGGTTTGGTTTGGAAAAATTTCAAACTGCTTTAAGTGGTTTGGTTTGAAAATTTACCACAAACCGTCCAAATCGAACCGTGTTCACCCCTAACCTCTATCACTTCGAACTCTTTTAATCTTTCTACCGAATTTATTTTCAACTTCAAGGAGGAATTTAAAAAAAAAAAAAATCAAAAGCATCACTTTTAATTTTCAATAAATAAATATAGGTATATTTCGAACAATCATCAATAAAAGTGATAAAATATCTATTTTCTTCACGAGTTAAAATACTTTCAAGTTCACATAAATTTGTGTGAATTTACTCCAATAATTTGATATTTCTTTCGACATTGTAATCTTCACTTTACTACAAATTTTACATTTTTCAAAATCTTTTTTCATGTTAGGAATTAATCCCAAACTACTCATGACTCCCACATATTTACGATTAATATGACATAAACGAACATGCTAAAAATTCAACGAAGAGAGCATATAAACTGAATTAGAAGCATTATTATTAACATTCTCAACATTGAGTTTAAACATTCCATCACAAGCATAACATTTGCTTACAAAAATACCCTTCTTGGTTATCACATATTGATCAAATTTCATAGTTTGTTTAAAACGAGCCTTGTTCAAAAAATAACTTGACATCAAATTCTTTCTCATGGAAGGCGTATGAATCACATCTTTCAAAGTTAAAACTCTTCCAGAAGTGAATTTAAGATCAACCTCACCCGTTCCAAGAACTTGAGTAGTGTGATAATCTCCAAGCATTATAGTTTTGGACTCCTTAAAAGGAGTGCAAATTTTGAACCAATTTTTATCATAGCAAGCATGTCTATTTGCACCAGAATATGCCCACCATCCTTCAACACTTTGTATCATATTGATATCGATTATCATAGCCACAAATGGCTCCTCGGAAAGGTTAGCCTAAGGTATAGGTTTACGTTTCCGATATCTAAAAATTCGAGCATGCTCATTTTTGCCACATACAAAACAAGTCTTACCGTTTTGATTTTGAGAATGATGTGATTGGTTCTTACTCCACTTGATTGAATTTCTCTTGTCATGTTGGTGATATTTTTTCATGTTCTTTTTTCTAGGCTTCAACACATTATTTTTGGAATACTGATTAGTAGGCAAATTTTCATTTGTAGAAATTGGTGGAATGTACATTGCTCTCTTGTATAAGTGCATATTGTCGTCTGGCCTTTTCCCATACGAATGCGTGTAATCAACATTTCTAGTGACATCACTTTTTTCTTGTGCGCATATATTTCTGGAACTCTCTCTATGATGGTAGAAGTTTGTCAATTAGGCCAACAACAAACAGGTTGTCACCAATTTTTATCCCCTTAGATATGACTTCAGCAACTATCATCTAAAAATCTTGTGCTTGCTCTACCACAACAATCATAGAAATGATCAACAAGACAATTTAAAAGGTAGTAACGATAATTATACTCATCTTTTTCGTACTTTTCGACCTTTTCTCCATGTTCAAGATAATGCCTTCAGTACTTAATTTTTTAGGATTCTTCTCGGTAAGGACATAGGCAATCTTGAGAAGAGTGAGGAAAATGAGAACTTTTCCCTTCTACCTTTTAAAGTTTGTTCCTTTGAAGTGAAATAGCTTGTTGAGATTTTCATCATTCTCATTTAACTTTTCAACGGTTTGCTCCATTGAGTCTCCTTAAAATTGTTAGATAAAATAAAATTGTAAATAAAAATTTAGAACTAAATTTAGAAGCAAACTCATAACCAATTAAGTTGAGGTAGGTATCTCGCTCTCTTTAAAGAGATTCAAGCCCTCTACGGTGTTGAAAATCCTCAATCACCAGTGCAACAGCTATCTTCTTGACTTGTCCCCTCTAGGATATAACAGTCCAATTGAAACGTTGTTTAGGTCAATCTTTTTTTTTTTTTGTATAAACTCAAAGCTCCACTCTAAGAATACATTTCTTATAGCAAATATATATTAAATTTTTTTAAAAAAAGATATAAAATTTCATATGTTATCTTATGTCAAGTTAAAGAGAAAAGAATGGTATTTACAAGTATTAGGAAGAGAATAAGATTTAATAAGAAATTAAATCCCATAAACTCATTTCTATAACTCATGTCCCATAATCTTCCACAATAACAACCCACATAAACTCATGACTCGTAATCTTCCACAATAACAACCCACCTAATTTACCATAATCATGCCATAAAACTTTCAACCTTTCATCTTCCAACAATAAAATTACATTTAAAATATTAAATGTTACAAAATCCAAAAGCAGAAAGATCAGAAAAATTGATAACCCTACTAAAATCAACCTATTGATTCTCATAAAGTTTAAACATTTTTGACCAATAAGAAGTCATAAAATCTATTGAATCAAGAATAAAACTTTGAGGTTAATTAATTGCTTCCTCCTCCACCCGACGTTTCTTATGTGATCTAAAGGTTGAACTTGAAGGAAATTCATTCGTGAAGGCATTTCTTACCATTAGAAAGAAGTAAGGAAGAAGTTTGGAAAGTAGATGATAAACTAAGGTTGATAACTTCAATACATGAAAAGGTAAAATATATATAGACCAAAAGAAGTGCCCAACAAGGCTCACGTGCAAGAAGAAGCATAGCCATGCAATATCTTTTTCATAAAATACAACTATTAATTCAAAAATAAATAAAAAACGACAGATTCAGAATCTGCCCAAAAGCTATGCGTACCATCTTATGTTCAATTCCCAAGACTTTTTATGTAATCTTAGCATGTATTGATTTATGTGTAAATTCAAATGGTGGTCAAGTGTTGTGGGGGAAAATAGCTCAGCAGATTTTTGTTTATTTGTAAGAACAAATGATAGGATTCAGATTAATAATGTTCAACTCCATAAAGGTAACACCAAGAATGAAGGACAAACTACGAGGACCAATTGCACTAAAGAAATAAGAGAGGAAAGTGGCTGCAATTTTCACTAAGAAAAGGTGGCTAAAGGTTTCTGTTTGGCTTTGCTGAAGACCCAATTTCTGGGTGGTACGATTATGGTGGTTGTGTGTTTTGTTGGCTGCCAAAACCTAGCACTTATATATATATATATATATATATATATTTGTATAATATATGTATATATGGTATAATATAATAACTCATAATATAATATGATCTAATATATTATATCCTAAACCTAGTTGTCACACTTTAAATCGGGTAAAACACATTAGGCCACTAAACAACGACCCCAAAGGTACATTAAGTGACCCATTAAGTCATTCATTAATTTGGGTTGACACGGAGTATAGTGGACTATACAATTATCTTTCAATCATGTGCTCAAAGCCTATGAAGATAGAACGGGTCCGATTAATCATCACTGCTCCAAGTTTATTTGAGATCACAAAAATCCAAACAATCTCCACCTTGATCCAAATATACCTGCAAACTCCAAAAATAAAAAATAGCATAGTAGTTGCTAGAAAAGAGATTTTAAACAAATTGAAACTTTACATACATTTACCAATGTTTAGAAGTGTAAGCCAACTTCTAAACTATACCATTGTGAGAACCTTAGTGTCCATATCTACAAAGTTATAAACCTTCAAATACTTAAGCAACAACTTTAAAGCTTCCCAATATTTGGGACTGGGATCAAACATGTACCTGCTTAAAATACTAACAGTAAATGCCAAAACTGGTCTAGTGCAAACAATCAAGTACACAACGGAGCCTATAATATTAGAGTAGGAGTTTTTACTCATAAACTTTTTTTTCTTATCATGTTCCTCAGACAAGATAAATTGGTTACAAAGAGGTACATAAGTGGGTTTGCAATTAACAATGCTAAAGTTTTACACATATAAGCATGAATTTGACCTATCTCTATCAATTTTCATACCAAGGATCCTTAGCATGTCTTGTCAAATTCTTTACTTAATTTAACATTTATCTTATTTACCACTTTCATGTTAGGTCCATCCAATAACATGTCATCCACATAAAGTAACAAATACACACAATCATTATTTATGCTGTGGTGCAGGTAATACAAGCAATTATCGAACTCATTCCTCTTGTAACCAATATAAAGAACATGTGAATCAAACATTATATACCACTACCTCTTGGCTACTAGCCTTAGCCTCGTATCTCACAGGCTCACTCTCAGTGGTTCCCACTTTCACCGTATAAACCTATTTGCATCCCACTATGGATTTATTCTTAGGTTTAGGAACTAAATCTCAAATTTGATTCTTAATAAGAGAACTCATCTCTCATCTCATGGTACTAAACCATTCTACGGACTTCTTACTCTTTATAGCTTCTACATAGGTATTTGGCTCCTTATCAATAGTTCCTGATAACTAGCATATGCTATGGTGAAGTCGGATAGACTTTGGGGTTTCCTACGTGGTCTCCTCTCTCTATCTCTAGCCAATTGATAATCAGCCAAAGGATTTTGGTCAATGGGGTTTTCTTCTATCACATCCTCGTTACCTTTTGCATCTATGTTCCACTAATTTTGATGTGTCACTCTCTACCTCACTAAGGGTGATGGGGATGTGGGTACTCACTTTCTCCACCTCAACTAGGAACTCTTCTCTAATGGTTTCTTGCTATTTTTCACTCTCTAAACAAGGCATCTCTAACTCATTGAAAATGGCGTCTTGACTAATGATGATTTTCACACCCATTTAGCTCCTATCCCACAACCTATACCCCTTAACACTCTCTGGGTATCCTAAGAAAATACATTTCCTCATCTTGGGATCTATTTTTCCTCACTCTGATGAAAGAAAGCAGCACAGCCAAAGGTCTTAAGTATGGAATAATCAGGACATTTACCATACTATTTTTCATACGGTGTATCACCATTTAATAGAATGAGTCATATTAGTCAAATGGTAAGTAGTCATAACAGCTTCACCCCCAAAAACGATTTAGACACACCAGAACTCAACATCATATATCTAACCTTATTAAGCAAAGTACGATTCATCCTTTCAGAAACTCCATTCTATTGGAGAATGTAAGGTACATTTCTATGTCTAGTAATGCCACAGTCATTACACAAGTTATCAAAATCAACATTGCATAATTCAAGACCATTATCATTATGCAAATTTTTTATCTTTTTACCTGTCTGATTCTCCACTTGAACTTTCCAATTTTTAAATTTAACCCACACACTAACACTCTAGATATCTTATGTGTGCTAAATGAAAATGATATGTTACGATATTTTCCAAGCACACAATGATCACAAAATAAAATGTCATACACCTGATCTTTACCAAACATACCTTTGTCGTTAAGGAACTTAAGTCCCTTAACACTAATATGAGCTAACTTATTGTGTGTAATCAGTGTCAATGGAAGATATAGTAGAATTTAGACCACTCATCACTTCAACATGTGTAATACATATGACATTTCTCCTAGTAGCTTTAAAAGCTCTAATTGCACCCTTACACATTCTAATCATGCTATCACCAAACCTACCAATGAAACATGTACTCTCTAACTCCCCTACAGAAATCAAATTTCTACCCATATGCGGAACATATCTGACTTTTCTTAATGTATGCACAAATCTACTGTCAAATTTAACAATTACATTACCAACACCAGTAATTCTATAAGCAACTCCACCCCATGCAACTACATGTCTATGATCAGACTCATGCAAATAATCAAACCAAAATTTATTAGATATGACATGAAAAGATGCACAAGAGTCAAGAATCCACTCATGTATATGAGAGTTCATAGACAAGTTAATTTCAGCTGGTTCAGATTTTAAAAGCATGTAACCTCATCATATTCATCACTAGAGGTCACTACATTTGTCTCTCTCTAATCTTCTCCTCTCTGTTTTTTCTTCTCTTTATAACAGTCGCTAATGAAATGTCATATTTTCCTACACTCGTAAAACTTCTTTCCATTTGCCCTCCCCTGTGACTTAGAAAGACTTCTACCCTTTCTATTGTCACCACTGTTTTGCTCACCTCCACCTCCACTTCCACTTCCACTCCCATCCCCCAACTAAAGTCTACCCCTTACAAAATGGACCTCACCATTTTTTTCTCTTATTTCTTTCAAACTTCAACTATCTCCTTACTTTTTAAAGAATCTATGACAATGTTAGGCGTAAGGGTCTCTCTCCATACTTAATTGTATTCTTGACTTCCTTATATAAATCAGGAATAGCATTTAACAAAATTATAGCTTTGTTAATTTCGGAGACAGTTTCACCATAGTTTGTAATATCTCGCACAAGCTTATTAAAAACATCAAGATCCAAATTCCTTGAGGGATCAATTTTAAAGCTATTTTTTTAAGGAGATAAAATTTTATTTGGAGTGGATTGAGTTAAATAAAGCTCTTCTAATTTTTTCCAAAGCTTTTGTGTGGAATAAATTTTTTCAACTTTTCGCAAAATAGGGTCTAATAAATACAATATAATAGAAGTATATGCAAGTTCATCAGAATCTTTTTTCTGATCCTCAGTAACAATATGACCAAAAGAATTATCAATAGCTTTGAAACTTTTTGCTAAACTAAAATACCTTTCATTTTCTGTTGCCAAATAGAAAAATCACATTTACCAGTAAAGACACCCAAATCAAAATAATATGCAAACATCTCAACAAATAAGAATACACACCAACATGCACCTCAAAATAATCACGCTGAAAAACTTGAAGTCCTTAATATACACCATTTTAGATTCCTAGGGTTTTGTGAGATTCGCAATCTCAGATCAAGAGAATTGTCAAATGGGTAAAGTCCAGGTGACAATTCTAAATAATAGCAATAATGCACAGAAACAAAGTATCGCAAATAATCAACACCAAAACAAAAGCTAACACTAGTAACAATAATGGACACGTAAATTCCTAGCAATATGCAATGGTTACCCTAGGGGATGACCTGCTAGTACTGGAATGTAAAAGAGATTAGCCAATTTACTATAGCGAATCAATCTGACGGTCCGTATTAATTAGGAGAGATACAAAATAGATTAAAAGAATTCTAGTAGCAACAACGACCACACAAGCTGAAAAAACCACGAAGGTTTTGCAAAACACCAAATAAATTCACTATCGAACCGCTGTCCAAACTGTCCAGACCACCAAAAATATAACTGACCACCACATAATGTCAGAAAATAAGACGAGGATCAAAATGCCACCAACCACTCACAAGAATATCTCCACACGCACACGCACCACTAGAAGTTTTCTACTTCCGCCTCCACGCGCCACCTTCTGGTGTTCCACGCACCTCTTTGTCAGCTCCGCCTCGACGTCTGGAGCTGGAATATGGTCTCCGTTCACAAAGATGACGTTTGCTTAAGCCAAAAAATGGATGGAAGGATTCGAGCAGATTTTTGTTTCGTCTTCTTCGTTAATCTGACAACCCAAAATTAACTTTCTTGCACTACGGAATGCCACCGAGGTTCTGATACCAATTGTTCATTGGATCTTTGTTTACTTGCAAGAACAACTGACATAGTTCAGATTAATACTGTCCAACTCCACAAAGGTAACACCAAGAATGAAGGACAAACTACAAGGACCAATTTCACCAAAGAAATACGGGAGGAAAGTGGCTACAATTTTCACTAAGAAAATGTGGCTGAAGGTTTCTCTTTGGCTTTGCTGAAGACCCAATTTCCGTGTGGTATGATTATGGCGGTTGTGTGTTCTGTTGGCTGCCAAAACCTAGCACTTATACATATATGGTATAATATAATTACCCATAATATAATATACCCTAATATATTATACCCTAAGTAACGATCCAAATATACATTAAAACCTCAAAGTGACCCATTAAGTCTTTTATTAATTTGGCCATACACGGTATAGAGTAGACTATACAATTATTTTTCAATTATAGGCTCAAAGCCTATGAAAATATAACGGATTCGATTAATCATCACTGCCCCAAATTCATTTGAGATCACAAAAATCCCAACACGTGTATTTTTTGAGTTGTTATCCATCAATTATTTTATATGTATATAAGAAAGTGTGTGTACTCCTTGAAGTGTACTCCATTAATTATGTTGTATGTATATAGGAAAGTGTGTGTGATATGATATATTATAATATATAATAACTAGAACTAAAGTATAAATGCAATCAATACTTGTTGGGACACGTGACAAACCATCCAATAAATTCAATGTCACACAATAATTTGAACCCAGAAAATTCTAGTTTGAGTCAATTGCACAAAAAAAAACTAAATAAGTAAATAATAATAATTTTTTTTGAAAATCCCACGTTCGAGAGAGAGGACGATGTGAACACTATCATCAATAGGCGAACTCAACTAGTGCAAATCCAAGATGAACAACTAGCTCACCTTGTTAATAAAAAACAACAATGGGATGACACCTCAGGCATGTGGTGAAAATTTTTGCCGACTCAACTCTCCAGCTTTCGAAGGCTCAACCAACCTAGTTGATGTCGAATATTGGTTACAGACAATATAGACGATGTTTAATTATAGTCATGTGACTGAGGAAGAGAAAGTCAATTGTGCTTCTTTCATGCTTTGAAGAAGTGCATGATAGTGGTGGGACACCTTTCAATACCTAGAAAATGTGCCTGAGATGACATGGAAAATATTGCGAGCTATTTCAAAACAAGTATATCTCTGCCGCTGCCAGTAATTAGAAAATAGGATAATTCATTCACCTTCGTCAAGGATCTATGAAGGTTGGAGAATACATCAAGAAATTTGAAGAATTATTTCGATTGGAAAAACATATGGTATCAACGGAGGCACTAAAGATTGATAAATTTTTGAAAGGAATACGACCTAAGCTAAGCATATATGTGCAAATGGATAGAATCGAATGGGCTATGTTTACAGCTATAGTCGACTGAGCTCTTACAAGAGGACAGGCCAAGAACAAAATTTTACAAGCACGCAAGTTTTGGAGACATACCTTCAATGGAAATAAATATCGAAGCTGGGCCAATAAGTTCCAAAAGAAGAAGAGCTTCTATCTAGGATCAACCTCCAAGCGTGGAAATGGGAACAATGATATGCCAACCATTAAAAAATGGAACTTTGAACCACAGACTAACATACTCCCAATGTGTTCTAAATGCGAAAATATCACGGAGGCGAATGCCTTAAAGGGTCAGGACTTTGTTACTCATGCAGAAAAAAAAAGACATGTGGCTAAAGACTATCCGAAAAAAAGTAAACAAGACAAACCCACCGGCCACAGCTAAAGTCTACACCATTACTGCAGACATAAAAGAAAATCATGTAGTTGTTTCGAGGGAAGTACACGTTAGAGCCACACATTCTTTTTTATTCTAGAGCGACACATTCTTTTTCATCTCATCATTTTATTTTAGTTTCACAATCTTCCCCAATCTCCATTTACGAAAGTATTGAAGTTTCCATTCAAAAGACGAACCAGATTGTCCTAAATGTCCCAATTAAACTAGGAAATCAAAAAATTTCTGCTAATCTAATCCTACTAGATTTACAATATTATGATGTTATCCTTGGGATGGATTGGCTATCCAACCACCAAGTAGTCATCGATTGTAGGGGAAAAAGTCTACTACAGGAACGGAACTATCTCCTTTAAAGGTAACCCTAAAAACTATATAATCTCTTTCACCGAAGCACGACGACTCTCAGTATATGAAATGAAGCCTATTTCATCAGCCTCAAACAACTAAGCGTCGAAAAGTCTATCTAAATAGAAACCCTTCCGACAGAAAAAGGACTTTCCACATATGTTTTCCAATGACATGCCAAGACTTCTTCTTAACATAAAAATAGAATTCACAATTGATATAATCCCTGGAACACCAATCCTATTTTTCTAAAAGAAGAGGGTCATTACGAGTTTCTGGTAATGACGTTTGGCTTAACAAACTCCCACGCAACATTCATTGACTTGATGAATCGAGTCTTTAATATGTGTCTGGAAAAATTCATCATTGTATTCATCGACGACACACTTGTGTATTCCAAAAATAAGGAAGAATACGGTCAACACTAGAAGATGGTACTACATTGTACGCTAAATTTTCAAGTGCGAATTTTGACTAGAAAAAATAAACTTCGTGGGCCACATAGTGACCAAAAAAAGGATATCCGTAGATCCAAGCTAAGTACAAGTTGTGATAAATTGTCCATGACCAACCAACGTCACTAAGATCAGCAGTTTCCTCGGACTGGCGGGATATTATCGACATTTGGTAGAAGGATTTCCAGGATTGCCTTCCTCCTTCACTACGCTCTCTCGGAAGAACGCCTCATTCTAACAGACTGATGAATGTGAAAGAACTTCCAAGAGTTGAAGAATAGACGAATTAAGTTGCCAATTTTGATGATTCCATCTGGTACTGGAGGCTTCATAATTTTCAGCGACGCATCCAATAGCGGACTTTGTTGTGTACTTATACAACACGAAAAAGTTATTGCCTACGCATCCCGACAAATAAAGACATATGAGAATAATTACCCAACTCGTGACCTTGAACTAGACGTGGCCTTATAATCTGGAGGCATTATCTATATGATGAAAGATGTGAAATTTTCACTGACCATAAGAGTCTAAAATATTTTTTAACTCGAAAGGAGCTTAACATTAGACAGAGACGATGATTGGAATTAGTCAAGAATTATGATTGTGTCATTAATTATCACCTTGGAAAGGCAAATGTTGTGGCAGATGCCTTGAGTCAAAAGGTAGAGTGAAAACTCGTAAAACTAAATCTAGAAGTTCAATATAGAATTACCATCACCAGGTGATACCCAATATTCGGCATTAACATCACAACCGAAGGTAAGGGAACACATCCAACAGCAACAAAAAAGTAATAAATACTACCTCAAGACCGAGGAAAAACATGACCAATAGATGATTACGGAATGCAAGATCTCAACAGAATGCGTTCTCAAATATAAAGAGAGATTATTTGTACCAAAGGATCTTGGAATTTGCAAGAAAATCTTAGTAGAAGCCTACAATACTCCTTACTCCGTGCACTCTGGTTCAAAAAAAAATGTACCATAAGATATGGAACCTCTACTGGTAGCCTGGTATGAAGAAGGAAATATTGGGATATGTCAAAATATACTTAATTTGTCAACACGTAAAAATTGAGCATCAAAGATGAGCCGGATTACTTCAGCCCTTGCCAATACCTGAATGGAAGTGGGAAAAGACCTCCATGGGCTTCATTATTGGCCTAAACAGATCACGAACAATCACCGTGTAATTTGAATGATTGTTGATCGTCTCACCAAGTTAGAACTATAAATCTACAGTCGAATCTTACTATTGAAGAAAAGTCTGTACAAAAGTCTATGGAGGAGTAACGCTATTGGGGATGCAACTTGGAATGAGAAGACATTCGTTAACGAATTACACCGAGGTCGTTCAGGTAAATTTTGGGGATGAAATTTTTATAAAGAGAGGTGATTGTAACATCCGACAAAAAATATAAATAAATAAATAATAATAATAATCAGAAGTGGGTTCTAGAATAATGCACGAGGAAAATAAGCTAGCGGAATAACCCAGGATGTACGTGGCTCACTTATTCAACGACTGTAATTTAACATGGTTCAAGCCTCAGAAACACACATATATCTATATCACTCTCGAAGCTATCAGCAAACCTGCACACACTTCACTCTCTGAAATCCAATCATTTCTGTCTTTTTCAGTTGCTTTTAGAAATTAATTCATGTAATCAGAAGAAAGCTATAAATAGAAAGCAAAAATAAAAACGAAGGTAAAAATGTATGACATAAAAACCTTTAAACTGGGAACTATAGTCCCAACCAATGAGAACTATTGTCCCCACCCATTGGGACTCATCCCAACCGGTGGGCAAATGATCCCAACATGTGAGAAGTAGTCCCCACTAGTTGGGACTCGTCCAAACCGGTGGGAATTTGTCCATACGAGTAGACACAATGGTCCTAACTTGTGGGAACATCGTCCAATTGGTGGGTACCTTAAACAATTACTTTTCTTATTTTTGTTCGGTTAAATGCTACTAATTTTTGTAGATAACAAGGATTAATACCAAGGCTAAGGTGAGTGGGGTTAGGGCCACGAACCAATGAAGTTGTTGAACACTAAATTTCTCAACCGAATTTCTTTGTACTCATTAAATTCTTGATATTACTAATTTAATTTGAGTTGATTTTTAAATGTAGGATGTTTATACTTACTTGTGTTTGAGCAGAAAAATATCAGGATCAAGTACTACTCCAGGATTTAAATTAATATGTGAATATAAAATAATACATCCTAGTACGTCCAAGAGCTTGGTCTAGGCAAAGATGAAGAAGAAGATGATGACATTATATTTATATGATAAAGAAATATTTGTATAACAGAGCTGAAAGTATTGCCCATAGATGAAGAGTTTTTTTTAAGATGAAAGGACTCTGGCAGAATGGTAGAATGATAAATGGCCAAATGAATATAATGAAATTACAAAGTAGGCTATATGAAAATGATGAGCAAGTATTACAAGCGTACTAAGAAGTAAAATGTTAATATATTTTATGTATATCATGTAGATACAAATATTTACACATGAGCACGACTCACCTCACTAAACTATAATTGTTCACGTGTTTTCTTAATTTTATTTTTTAAGTAAAGATGGACACGGAGTATTTTACAACAACACCGAGGGGTGGATCATGCTATTTGACTGACCCAAAGCTCGTTGGGTCTCCATTACCAACCTGTGGTCATATGAGATTTATGTGCCAAGATTTAATAAATGAAAAATGTCAATAACAAAAGCATATATATATGATTCCCGTACAATGATCCTTAAAGGAATCCATACTAACTATGAATATAGTAGACAGTAAAGAATAATAATGCTATGGATTTATAAAATTAAATTCTTTAATATTTATTTTAGTTATAAAATATATTAAATAATTATAAACAACACGGAGTGCCCACAAATTTGAACTTTCAAATACTTTTAAAATTGAATTTTAACACAGAATGACTTTATATTTCATAAAAGGAAAAATCTTTAATTGTGTGATGTGGGATTAAAGTTCACTTAATGTCTTTGTATTTTAAGATTTTATGTTATTTTATTTCCCTCTATTTTCTAATCTAATAAATGTTCATCAACTATACTTATAATAACATTAGATAAATACTAATTAGGAATGATAAAAAAATTCGCCTCCGGCCCGTCCTGCCATGCACCGCACCGCTCCGCCTCCGCCCGCCCAATTCCCCAAACTTGCCCCGAATCTTTTTATTGTATTTTATTTTTATGTATTAAAATTTAATTCGTATTTAAAAAATAAATATTAATATTAAAAATTAATTAATTAATTAAATGCATATGAAGATTTTTCAATCTCCAGCTTCACTTCCCAAAAATCTCCGACATTATAAGATGATAATGATCTCTCCGACTACGCCCCGTCGCCAACCCTAATACCAATAGCACTATCAAAAATATTATCACAAACTACAAAAACGTGGAATAAGAATCCATTCTTGGATGAAGTAATTGTGTGGCACGCTAGACATTTCAGTCTCACTCCCAAAATTGTCACTTAGTCAATTGTGTCTTTCGTGCCATTATTCTTCGCAGCCACTTGGAAAGTGATATATATATATATATATATACAATGGTTGATATAAATTTAGAAAAAAAAATTTTTTTAATATATTATCAGAAAAGGATAAAATGAAATTTCGAGTGGTTAAATTATACTCATTATCCTCTATGAAAATAGCTAACCAATTCAAGAAATTGATTATTTAGATTTAGTCTTAAATTTTTTGTCCAAGACAAAAATAAAAAGAAAAAGAATTAGAAGAGGAAGGAAAAAGAGCTAGTATGATGTAGTTTGTCTCATATGATATATAAATAAAGAGGAAAGAGAGAGTGAGAAAAAGAAAGAAAGAACAAATTATATTTTTCCTATTTCTCAAATCAATAATATTGGTGATAGTTATTTATTATTTTGTAAGTTTGGAGTAGTACGGTTTTTTATATTTTTCTTAGACTGAATTTAAAAATAGATCTTTTATTTTTATTTTTTAATATCATTCTAGATGAGTAGGTGGCATATTTTATTAATAATAATTACATATTGTGCAAATTTTAGAGGATGATCTCTGCTTAAAAGAAAAAAAAAGAATAACTCACTCTGTCTAGAGACAAGAAGAACAAACATAAAAGCTCTAAACACTTCATGTGACCTAACTATAATCATGATCATACACCTAGTGTGGTGTCTTTTCGACTCCTATTTCCTTTCTGTCTCGCTATTTGTAGTAGATTGATTAAATTTATTACAAAACCCCGACTTCTTCACATTCAAAAACGTCATCGATACTTTTCCTTATACTTGACGCGCGTGTACACATAGCCAAACATGACGTCTGGTATGTTGGAAAAATTGCCTCAAAAGCGTTCTTGCTCGTTCCTTGGTTGGAAAGGGCAGAGTTCCATTTTTGGGGTAGGTCTAGAGCGAAGGAAGGAGAATCAATTCTAGAGAAAAGGAGGAGAATCAATTATAACAAGTCACACACTCATATTCCGGAAATATAGAAAGAAAGAAATTCCACGATTGAACTCACCGCGTCACGAAATCATAAAGAAGCTGGAATAACTCAGAAAGAGAGTGGTGCCTAGCCGTTGAGAGCGTCTGTTGTCTTTGTAGAGGAACAATACGATCTTGGACTGGCCCCCTTCGCATGACCTTTATGGAAAAAATAGAGATTTTGGCACAAATAGTCCTTAATGTATGCCCTTTGTGCATTTTTGGTCACTAACCTTTCATTGTTAGCTGGGAGGTCCCTAATTTATGTCATTGGGTGCAAAAGTGGTCCCCTATGGATGGATTCCGTCCAAATTTGTCGTTAGTTTGGTGCGTGGAGTGGACTCTCCTTTAATTTGTCTTTACCTACAGGGTTAAGTTGGTGAAATCACTTCTTTTTTCTTTTTTTTTTACTTTTACTTTGCATGTCTTCATATTAGCCAGCAATGGTCTGGTGATTTTGAAGAAAAAAAACTCTCACCACATTGAAACGCGAGAAAAAATCATTCAATCATTGCAAAAAAACGTAAATTGAACCCAATGAGAAGAAAAGCAGATTGTGTTGGATGAATTATTTTTTAGGACTGGTGTGCAGATATAATGTTTCTGGTTTTACAAATGTATAAATGGCACTCACAGTTTGTAGGTCTCAAATGTGGTATCCTATGTATTTTTTTTAAGAAATTTCTTTGGTTTTGCAAATGTGTAAATGGTACCAGTTAATTGAAAATTTCTCTGCAAATGTTGTTTGAGGAGAATATTCGTGCAACTTTTTCAATAGGTTCAAGACTAATATTATACCATTTTACATACGTTAGGGACGAGTTGTACATCTTTACTGAAAAGGTAAGGGACCACTTGCGTACGTTTACTGAAAACGTTAGAGACCACATATGCACATTTACTGAAACGTTAGGGGCCATTCACACACCTTTACTGTAAATGTTAGAAACTATCTATGCATCATCTCCACATATTCAATATAATAAAACAAATGTTATTTTTATTCATTCATCCAACAACTATAATACAACATTACAATACACATTATAATAATTTTACTTCATTCATTCATCCTACAATACACATTACAACATGTTACAACACCTTAGTCCTTCATCCACATTGTAGCAACTCCGCATATAAAACTCAAAAACCAAATCTTCCAAGGATCACCCATCTTCTTTGGAAAAACAAACTTCAAAAATTATAAACATTTGCAAATAACCTATTACCAAATAAAGAGAAATAAAAACAATAGCACACCCGTCTTATCTGGAAAGTGAGAAAACGTCTTCCAAGGTTCAGACATGTCCAAGAAATCTTCATTTCCAATAGTAGCCCACATTCAACAAAGATTGGATTCCATTTACTTTTTCTAATTTCAGTCAAACACCTTACTTCAAATGTGAGAGAAAGTGTATGTATATATATATAGCAATTGTTTGCTGAAACCAACCAAAATAGAAGTAAAGAGAAATGTCGATTTTGCCCTTACAAGTAAAAACATATTAAATGAGAGTCCACTCAACGCACCTAACTAACAACAAATTTGGACGGATTCCGTCCATATGGACCACTTTTGCATCCAATGGCATAGGTTAAAGACCTCCTAACTAAAAATAAAAAGTTAGAGACCAAAAACGCACTAAAAACATATGTTATAGACCATTTGTGCCAAAATCCCGAAATAAATAAGGTGGGCAATTTCTTGAAATCCGGTGGTTATGGAAGAAAAAAGGTGCCAAATATATTGTTGAGCAATTGAAAAAGAAAGTTAGCAAAATTATTATATTGTGTCATCTGCCAATTTCTCTCTATATTGATATATTTCTATTGTAGACGGTACGGATGAGAGAAAATATTAAGTCTACAATCTTTGTAGTTTGTACAAAGAAGAGAAAATTGTAGGTATGGAAAAACTTATGTTATTTTTCTTGTGATACTTCAAGGTTTGGGTGGTCTAAAAATTCTATAAGTCTGTGGTTTTTCTTTAGTATCGGAGTTTTCTACATAAAAAAATTTGTGATATTTTTCTCTATTTATTTATATTTGTTTTGACTTTTAAATATTTTCCTGAACAAAAATTTCGTGAGCAAATCGAGAAATTGATATAGAACATAAAAGAGGTGTGATTTGTATGTACATATGTCCAAAAATCATGTCAAGAATCAAGTTTAGATGGTGGACCGGACTAGGGGTCTAGTATTTATTTTCATACCGTTCACATATGCAGTCGTCACACTTCCCACGTAACAGAAACAGATATACCAATAATTTAAAATATTATATCTCAATCTTGATCACTTCCGATGATGTCATATATGCTTTCTTGATTATTCCTTTCAGATTCTTTAAAATAAAGATTAGAACTAAAACAATAACTTTTAGTATAAGTTTTGTAAATTTATAGGTCACGATGAGACGAGCAGTTTATTGATAAGATATGTCTTAAATAGAAGTCTTAAAGTGATGAATGTAAGCAGTCATAATTTGTGGAAGATTCAACTTATTTAATATGTTAAATTCGATAATACATAAATATCTATTATTCTTCTAGATTGTTTTAGAACCATCAACTGAATATAATTGAGAAGAAAGTTCAAAAAAATTTGAGAATTTATGTAGCTATTAATAGGGGCGGCAAAAAAGTTCGTCGACTCTTGGGCTCTCCGGCTCGGCCCATCTCGAGCTCGGGCTCGGGCTCGGGCTCGGGCTTGGGGTCGGGTTTGTCGAAGGACGAGCAAGAGCTAGAGCTAGAGCCGAGCCCAAAAAAAAAAAAAAAAAAAGAGGGTCAAGCTCGCTCAACTCGACCAAAAAACGAGCCGGCTCGTAACTCGTGTAACGGTCACTTACGATTGGATGATCATCCAACAGTCACAACAATTTTTTTTTTTTTAATTCATTATTCTCCTATAAATACTTTTATTCTAAACTCATGTTTTCACACTTGAATCTCTTATCTCTCATTCAATTATATACTCAATCCATTAACAATTCTCAAATTTCATTCTCTCAATATTAGTGTTATAATTAGTATCTAATATCTCATTATCTAGATATTACTCTATAATTTTAAGTTGTAATTTTCTACTTCTACTTATTCTCTACATTTCTATTTTCTACTTCTACTACATCTTCATCTTCTCCTATTCTTTTTATTATATTATTCCAAATGGCATACAATTGAAGTGATGATGGTTTCAGTGGTTTTAATGATATTCCAATTCCAAACGATATTATTAATCAGTTTGATGGTAGCACTGATCCAATTGATTTGGAAGACTTTCAAGAAAATGTTGATACACAAACTACTATCGGTTCTAGCACTAAACGAAAGCCACTAAACAAAAGGCTAAGTGCTGGTAGGGGTGGGCATGGGTTGGTTTGGTTCGGTTTTGAGCCCAAACCGAAACCGAACCGACCAATTCGGTTTGGCCATTATCTGAAACCGAACCAAACCACCGCGTTGGATGAAACCGATCCAAACCAAACCGACCAATCTTGGTTCGGTTTGGTTCGGTTTGAGCGGTTTGGGCTTTAATGTTTTGGACTTGTATACACAAAAAAAAATTAATTTTATAATTCTCATTTCAAATTTTCTTTACAACATGCAACCTGTTATTAACAAAAATTTATAAAAAATTTAAATATAACTCCCATTTATAAAATAACCTATTATTTACAACCTGTTTTTTAACATGTTATTTATAAAAATAACTCCCATTTCTCGGTTCGGTTTATTTGGCGGTTTGGTTCGATTTTTTTGTCCAAATCGAAACCAAACCAAACCAAACCAAACCGAATATAATTTTTAAATTAGTAAACCAAACCAAACCAAACCACCCGGGTGTGAAAAATCGAACCAAACCGACCCAATTCGGTTCGGTTCGGTCGGTTTGAGCGGTTTGGCGGTTTGGATGCCCACCCCTAAGTGCTAGAAGCATTTTGAGTTAGTGCCAACTGGTAAACTAGTGGAAAGAGTCCCTGAGTTCAAAGTACAATGTAAATATTGTCAAGAGAAGTTAGCTCAACGGAAGGGGATATGCAAAATTATCTAAACAGACACTTCAAAAAACGTCAATACAAACATGGGAGTTTGGCTACAAATCAGGCACAACTCCAATTTGGATATCCGGAAGCTGGGTCCAGTAGTCCCACTCTCAACAACTAGATATATTCACAAGAACTCATGCACTACAAATGACTGTCAGAATTTATAGCAAATGTCGAGTTTCTACTATGCTTGGTGGACAATTCTCATTGGACGGAATTCATCCAAAAATATCCCCAACCAAGAGACGTTAATATTTCTAGAAATACACTTTGTAGAGACACTAGTGTTAGATATAATATAAAGAAAGAAGCTATTATTAATGATCTTAATAATTACAACAGTGTTGTATCTTTTACATCGGACTTATAGACAAGTTATAACTAAAAAGGATACATGGTTGCAATTGCACACTATATTGATAACAATTGGATAATGCATAAAAAACTAATAGCATTTAAACAAATAGATTATCCTCATAATGAAAATAATATTTATCATATTTTATTAGGTGAGTTACATAAATTTAAATGTGATTCTAAGGCTCGTAGTTTTATATTTGATAATGCAGGCCCAAATAATATAGTAATTGAAAAATTAATGCAACATTATAGTCCAGATTTTGATGGTATTTTATTTCATATTCGTTGTGTATATCATGTGTTTAATATAATTATACAAGATGGATTAAAATTTATACAACCTCAATTAAAAAAAATTAGATATGTTATTAATTATATTTTGGTCTCACTAGCAAGAAAACAAGTTTTTGTTGCTCTATATATAGAAAATGAGCTGCAATCAAAACGTTTTACAACTAATGTTGCCAATAGATGGAATTCAAGATATCTTATGCTTGAATCTTGTAAAGGTTATAAAGATTGCATTACTGTCTATTATAATGACCGACACTCACACGACTCAATATGATTTAGAATTACATAACTGAAAATATGTGGTCATGTTAGAAAATTTTTAAAAGTTTTTTACGACGCAACAAATGCATGTTCCGATGTGTATCATCCAAATACTCCACTTGTTTTATATCAATTCTATTATATTGCTAACAATTTTAATAGGTATAAGAATTTTGCTCTTTTTTCTAGTATTATACATGTCATAGAAGCTAAATTTAGAAAATATTAAAAAATTTGTCTATGTTATTTTCATTAGTATATGTTATGGATCCTAGACTTAACTTAGAGGGTATGAAAGTAACAATAATAGCAATTTCAAAAAAATTAACTTACAGAAATCTAATAACGTGTGCTAATTTAGAGCAAACTTTATGTTCTATGTATGAGGTCTATGTTGAAAAGGCCGGTACGAACGTTGTACGACCCGCTAATCCAACATATACTTCGTCATCAACTGATGACATTGACTTATGGAGTTACGTCAATACACATAGGAGTGGTCAAGGCCAACAATCAGTTGGTTCTTCTTATAGTTTTTCTATTCTTCGTTCTAATGATACACCTGTAGAGTTAGTTAGGTATTTTGCGCATGATGTGCTTAGTATGCTAGATGATGAAGAGAGAATTTTTTTTTGATATACTACGATGGTGGAGACAAAATCAACGTAGTTACCCAATTCTTTCAAAAATGGCACGTGATCTACTAACACCTCCGGTCTCAACTGTAGCATCGGATACTGCATTTAGTACAAGTGGCAGGGTTTTGTCTAATATCAGGTCAAGACTCAAAGTCGACATTTTAGAAAGCTTACTGCATCTAAAGGATTGTGATGATGCCGAACTTCGAATTCAAGATAAAATGGACAGAATAATGTCTGAAGAATTTGAAGATTTGAATATAGATTAATCATATTCGTAGTAAGTATTATTTTATATTAGTATTTGATATTTTTTTTATTTTAATAAAAAAATTGTACACGTAATATCTTGTTCGTATACAATTTTAACTCCGCATACTTTCAAAGTAGCCGATCCCAAGCCCAGAAAAAAGAGGAGGGTTTTCAATCTTTAATTTTTGACATAAAGGATTCTCGATATTGTATTTTCTTTTTATTTTCAAATGTTAAAAAAATAAAAAATAAAAAATAAATTGAGGGCCGAGCCGAGCTTGTGGGCCGAACCAAGCACATATTTTGGAGACTAGCCGAGTTCAAAGGGATGAGCCGAGCTCGTATTTTATGGGCCTAGCCAACTCGGCTCAGCCCATTGCCATGTCTAGCTACTAAGTTTAAATTAATATTACAAAGGGAATGACCTTATTAATAGAGTAGATAATCAAATTAGGAGACCGTTCCTCTTAATAATGAATTTGATAAATAAATTTGACAAATAACTATAGTCCTTAATTTAAGTTAATTTAACGATTTAGATCTATTAATTTTTTTTTAAAATTTTTATATTCACGTCTAAGCACAACCCAATAAAAATTTTAATAAACGTAAATTGATAAATTAACTCAAAATAAAAATCGTAATTATTTTTCAAACTCATTTATAAGAGAAACGGTCTTACATAATAAATAGTTGAGAATATCTTTTCATAACTCTTACATAATACATAGTTGAGAATATCTTTTCACAACTACAATTTAAATAATACCAATTTTTCCGATATTTTCTACACACACACCAAGCCTCGCCACCTCCTCTCCAACCATCAACCATGGCACCGACTTTCCTCTTTTCCACAAATTATGAAGAATGTAATAGGAAAATTTTATTAAATTCAACACTAGGTAAAAGAAAAGTAAAAATAGAGAAAAATAAATAAAATTAGGGCTGGGGGGATTATTTTCTAATTTCTAATGACTTTGAGATGAAATGAAAATTAAATTATATAAAAAAAAAAAAAAAAAAAATTCGAGGTGTGGGTGAGAAACTTTTAAAAATTAGAGTTACGTTACTTTACACTCCCACTTACACTCTCACTTTTAAATAGAATATTTAGTCAAATAATTATTTATTTGGTCAAATAAATAGTGATTTGACCAAATTATTATTTGGCACATAAACAGGTGTAGTGAAAGTGTGAATAGGAATATACAAATAACATAACTCTAAAAATTATATTTTTCGAAAGGGATAAGAATGACACCTAAATATCGTTTTAGAAAAAAGAGATAGAAAAAGACATGAATATCAATTCTGTGTTAAGATATGGTTATCTAGATAATCAAATGACCGTCTAAATTAAGTTATTAATTAACAAACAATAATTTGACAAGACAATTCCTCTTTCTATGAAACCTACATCATCTCGAGCAACTCTTGATTAGTTTTACTATATTCATTAGGGGTCAAAATTGAACAACTTCGGGTTGGTTCTTGGTTTTAGAATTGGAACTGTAGGTACCTAATTTTGTAATCAAATTTGTTGTTTTTTATAAGTTTTTTATTTTTTACAATTTATCTACTTTGATCCAATAACCGAGCTCAACACAATGGTACCAAAGACAAGACTCTAACTGTCCAATACTAAAACCCACCATCTCTAAACTCAAATTCAATTGATCCAATTCCAAATATTCAAATTCTAAATTCTCAATTGCTATTCACTATCTCTCGTACACTGGCTTATCTCTCTGTCCCTTCTCTCAGCTCTCTATCGTTCAACACAGAGTAAAGTAGCGAGTGTGAAACTCCTTTGTAATTGTGACGAGTCCTCAATTTTGAGAGATAATTTTTCTTTTTCTAACCTTATTTTATGGGTTTGTAATTTTGGTGTCTATTCTTCCAGTTAATATTTTAGAAATTATTTTGATATCTAATGCATTTAATATTAATGGGTTTGTAATTTTTTGACCGAATCGAATCGGAATTGGAATCGACGGTTTGTGTTCGAGGTGTGGTTCAGTAATTACGTGGACTTGAATAGTTCTATTTACGAAATACTCGAAATATAATAAATGGTTTTGGGTATTGAAATACTTGAACCAACCCGCCCAACACCTAAGCTTGATATTCATTAATTTTCTTATGTGTTCCAATCTAAAGATGTGAATTATTTTTTTTTTTTTTTTTTTGTTTCACGAAGAGAATTTGCAAGTACAATTAAGGATCACTAATAAAATTTTGTTTCTAAAGTCATTTTATGATTAAAAAAATCAATTTTATTGAAAGGATAGTTCTGTTCTTATTTTAATTTAGAATAAATAGTATTAAGAGTTCCTAATTTTTAAATTTTATGATAATGAGATCTTGAATTTTTAAATTTTAGCACATGGAATCTGAAACCATTCAAATTTTGTGACAAAAAATATTAGTTTGACCATTAAAAAGAAAAGAAAAAGAAAGAAAGAAAGAAAAAAAATAATCACCCACATGCCTTCCAACCAATAATTTCATCAATAATTTGAAAATAGGGTTAATTACATTAATGGTCCCCATTCTTTCACGTTTGTAATTATTTTATCTCCATTCAATTTTTTTAGCAGATATCATTTCCATCCTTCAATTTATTTGCACAAATGATCCCCAAATAAATTTTTTGATAATTTTGCCCATGAATTAAATAAATTAAATGATAGAAAAAAGAAAAAACAATGAAAAATTTCAATTGGAACCTTAATCTTTTTAAAAGTACAAATAAATCTTAAACTTTTTTTTCACAGACTTTCACTTAAAATAATAAAAAATATTTCACCTGCACCCGCAACCGCACCCACACAGTGGTTCTTCTTGGCAACTCCGTTTTACTTTTATTGAGTGGCAAAAACCAAACAAAATCGGCGACGACGTGTGTAATTTTTTTTGTTTTCTTCTGTGTTTTTTTATTGCTTAAAGGATTTTGACCATTTTCTTCACACTTGAAGCCAATTCTTGATTTTGTTGCTGATTTTGGGGTAGAATTGGATGAGTTTGTGCACATTTCTTGGAGTGATGACCCGACTGTGCTTCCACTTTGACAGCAGAGCAGCTGCTGCGAGTGGGGGATTATGGCTTGTTTTTGCCTGCTGGGATGTGGGTTTTCCATTTTTTTTTTTAAAACACTGCATCAAATTGTATGTATGTGTGTGTGTGTATTTGCAATTTTTTGTTGATTATCATTAATTACTTAGTTTAATTCTTCCCCTTCTTGTGCTGTTATGTTCATTAAATTTCAAGTTAATGCCTGTAATCTCTCTCTTAAAAAAGAGAGAACAAAAAATATGAAAAGAAAGAGTAGTAATCCATGAAAAGAAGCTCACAGAAAGGAAAAATAAACAGCATGCGTGCAAGATAGGCATGTCTGTGTCTGATTTTCAAGGGGTGAGGAAGGCGGTTGGAGTTGGCAGGCGCGAGGATGGCGATTGAAGTTGGGCGTGCCATCAAAACTGGTGGTGGCAGCCGTGTAGGATTCTACTTTGTGGTCTTTCCAGTGAGTCTTTGGGAAGATGATGTGAACCTGAACCTTTCTAATTAGTTTGGTGGGGTGGGGTGGGGTGGGTGGGGTGGATGTAAAAAATAAAAAAGTTTAAGATTTATTTGTACTTTTGAAAATGTTAGGGTCTTAATTGCAATGTTTCATTGTATTTTCTTTTTTCTATTATTTTAATTTATTTAAGTCAGGGGTAAAATAGTCAAAAAACTGTCAAAAAAGTCATTTGAGAACCATCCATATTAAGAAAATGAAAGGATTTGAATGATATCTGCTAAAAAAAATTAAATGAGGATGAAATCGTCATAAATCTGAAAGAATGGGGACTATTAGTGTAACTAACCCTTGAAAATACAAACTTATTATCATGACATACCGTTGCCGCTGGTGTTAGGGTGGGTGGTTTGAAATTGGAGAAGATGGTTATTTCTTTTTTCTTATTTTGTTTCTTCATTTTTATTTAATTCAAAATTAAATATGAGTACACTAATAAATTTATTCAAATGTTGACCTTTTAACTGTCAAATTGACGTTTCCAATCATAAAAGGACCTTAGGTGCAAATGTTCGAAAGATTTGAAATCTTGAGTGCTTGAAATCAAATATTCGAGACCTTATTGTCACAAATTTTAAATGTTAGCAACTATCAGTGCTATTTAACCTAAATTAAAATTAGGTAGAACTATTATTTCAGTAAAAATTGACCATTTAACAATCAAATTGACGTTTTTTTGTCATAAAGGGACCTCGGGCATAGACGCTAGAAAAGTTTGGAATTCCGATGGCTAGACATAAAATGGTTAAGACATCATCGTCATAAATTTCAAAATCTCGGGACCTCAACTGCTATTTATCCATTTAATTATAGCATATTCTAATTTTATTAGACCATTGAAAGAGAAACTTACAATTGGATATTTAATTTAGGGAAATTGGCACAAATAGTCTCTAACATTTGTCTTCAGTGTCTTAGTTTTAATTAGAGAATATTACAATTGAATTCCTAATATTTACAAAAGGTACAAATGAGTTTTGTACATTTATTAAACAATATTTAATTTAACATATTAAATATATCATTATAGTCGTGTCAATTAAATTTTTCATAAGGAAAAAATGTAAAATTATTGTGCTTTAAGTATATGTAATTCCTATGTGATGTGAATTAAGTTAAATAAATAATAAAATGATGTATATAATTTTATGACATTGAACCAATTTTATTATGATTTTTCTTTAACATAAAAATACTAATAAAAATTAATTTACACATTATATATTCTTTCTTTTTTAATGATAACAAAATGATAAATTAAAATATGAGTAATACAGTTAGAGCTCTAATATTTGTAGTCAATAAACGAATAGCTCTATTAAATAAAAATATTTGAGCATCAAATTTGTGACAAAATTATTTTTTTATGTTGTAATGATAAAATAAAAGTTTAAATAATATAATTATTTAATAATAAAAAAATAATTTTATTTAACATGTTTGTTAATAATTATGAGCTTAAATTTTATTTATTTTATAATGGTTCGTAAAATATACAAAACAATTTAGTATATTATCAATTTGGTTAATAAAGTGTTAATTTTAAAATGATAAAAAATAAATAAATAAAGTGAGCTTAAATTTTATTTAACATGTTTGTTAATAATTATGATCTTAAATTTTATTTATTTTATAATGGTTCGTAAAATATACAAAACAATTTAGTATATTATCAATTTGGTTAATAAAGTGTTAATTTTTAAAAAAAATTCGTAGTTTCCTAATTTTTTTTATAAAAAATAAAAGTATCGGATACATTTGCACTTTTTGCAAATGTTAGAAATCCATTTACAGTTTTTCTAATTAAAACTAAGGGTATATTTGTCTTTGTCATCAAATAATGACCAATTAAGCACCAAAACACATATGTTAAGGATTTTTGGACAAAAATTAAACAAACGTTATGGACCATTTCTTCACTGAATGCAAAGGTTAGGAACTATTTACTCCAATTTCATTTTAATTTTTTTTTTCTTTTCTTTTTTCCTGACAATTTTCTTCTACTACATATATTATTGTTCTTGTTCATGCATTTTTGCTTTAAATTAGAAATAAACACGATCCGACTTTGTCTAATTCAGGTCTATCGTGAGTTTGAATTGACCTATCTAAAAATATGGCTTAACCTAGACTCGGATTGTCTTCCAAATGTGAGGAGTGGATCGACCCAATAATATTGCGGATTCCAACCCTTCATTTTTAAATTTACTTTTTTTTTTTTTATAGAATTTAATGTGAGAGATTGTGTGAAAAATGTAAAAGAAAAAGAAGTAGTTATAGCAAAAAATTAAGTCTTCAAAAGAAAAAAAGAGTAGTTGGTTTTGGATTGAAATAGAGTTCAACGGCTCCTTTAACTTATTTTTAGTTTTTAACTTTTTAATAATCTGACCAATTGGGTTGGTGATCATGGATTGTCGAGCTAAACAATCAAACTTGGCATGACTTGTTTATTTTATTAGGACAGGCAATCCATGAACTGGTTCGAAATGAAGAGCACTTGTAAAAGAAAATAGATAGTTATAGCAAAACATTGAGTCTTAAAAAAAACATACTAGAATTTATACATATAAAAAAAGAATTGTTGGGTTGAGACTCAAATAGAGTTCAACATCTCCTTTAATTTACTTTTAATTTATTACTTTTTAATAATCGGGTCAATTGGGTCGTTCATCATGGGTTGTTGGACTAGACAGTTCAACCTGGCATGACTTACTCATTATTGCATACCAACCCATGAATTGCTCTAAACTGAATCGGGTTAGTTATAATCCAGTTTTTTAACAAGGTGGATCATGCCAGACTTAGATCAAACGACTTATTTTGACATTACTAAGATCGAATATTCGAACACTATTGTAAATCTAATACATGATACTTAACAATTCTCTATGAGCAATGTCACTAAACAAGACACACATATCTTTTTACGCTTCCAAAAAATAAAAATGTCAACTTTTGTTTAAATTTTTTAATTTTACTTTCATGCCTTTTGTTTTAAGCGACAAAAGTATTCATTATTCTAACTACATATTAATTCATGTAAATTCATTCAAATTAACTTAAAAATTGATTTAGTTGAGAGATTTGAAAAGCATTAATATTAGAATTGAAATAATTTATGTTCTTTAGCTACATTAAAACTGTTTGATTATCGATTCTAAAACCTCAAAAATAGTTAAACTTTAAATCAAATTGAACTCGTCGGTTCAATCAGGACCCGCATTGCTCCATTGGTGACAATGATATTGAGGAAATATCTATTCTGAAATATATTAGGAGCACGTGATCGACACGCTTTAGCCTGGGGATGGGATGACGTGGCAAGAGATGGTGGCTGATCCACATCTGAAAGGCACGATACGTTTTATGGGAAGTGGGCCATAGTGACATGTTTCGTCCGTTGTGTGACGGACAAAAACGGACAAAAACTGTTGGGCCCGGGCCCAAAAATGACATTTTGATCAATATCTAGATCAATTTCACGGTTCTCACGATTTTTCTAAAGTATTTCTATAAAATTAATTGATTAATTCGGACATGATCTCCTCTTTACTATGTGAAGAGATATCTCTGTCCATCAGACACTCGACAAATATATCATTGGATAAGTAGAATTCATTAAATGAAACTTGTCCAATGCACACTTGTCAAATGTGCAATGGATAAGATAAATCATCTCCAATGTGAAGAAGACATCAGTCCAGTTGATTAATTTAAGAATCATAATCACTTTCACCACACCTTTAGTTTCGGATCATTTTTTTTTCCAGCTTAACAAGACCTTCCTTTTGTATATCGTTCTGGCTTTTGGGTAAGAGCGAACAATCTGTATTAGAATATGTTTGGTAAATTTTTTTTTTTTATAAATTATAAGCAATAAATGCTATAAAATATGTGGATAAAAAGTGAATAAAAATTATAAGTCATAAATATGTATAAATAAAAATAATTTTTTACTAATTTACAAGTACTAACAAACATGCTTTAAATTCGTGAGTGGCGATTGAATTAATACTAAATATTTCGAGTATTATTCAATATAATTGAACTTATGATATGGCATTAAAAACGTATTATTTTACGATTGAAGAAAAGAGTGTGGGTCTAAACTTATCCGGTTGTTTTCATGCTTTCGAATAGGTTACAAAATGTAAACTCTTATGTAATTTTTCCTAATTTCACTTTTATACTTTACGTTTCAGACTATAAAAGTGTTGATTATTTGAATAAATATTCATTCATGTAAATTTATATAAATTAAATAAATAGTTGATCTTATTGAGAGAGATTATAAAATAATAATATTGGAGTTGAATTAAATTTCAATCTTTTAGTTGAAATTGAGAACTAAATAAGAATCACTTAATTCTCGATTTTAAGATATAAAAGTAATCAAATTTTAAGTGGGGTCAAACATATCCAATTGATTCGACCGATTCCAATAGTTTTAAGAAAAAACGTTCACCTCTTATTATATCACTTACCTATATGTTATATTTTGTACTAGTATGTTTGAGAGTACTTATAAGTACTTATAAATCGATCAAACATCATTTTTACTCACACATTTTTTAAGATCTACAATTTTTATCAATATTTACCACAATTAGTTGGTGTAAACCTTACTTTTGCATACCAAGAACTACGAAATCGCCATGTTATGAGCAAGAGAACTTGGTTGGTGGCCTAACGTAGAGACTTGTAGTGCTAACTAGCTATAACTAATCTAAGTAAAGTAGAATATCTCAAACTGAATTAGTTATAGAGAGGACAACTAAAAGGTTAATTAAATGAATGGTCATTCAATAGGGGAAGAACTTGGTGTTTATAAAACTAAATCAACAACTAAAATTACATTAAAAAAAAATGATGGTAAGAATTATTGTCCAAGATAGGGATGGCAAAATATCATATCCGCTCCAAACTCGATTCCCGATCCAATGGAACAAAAATTCTCGATCCGCGGATCGTGGGGGTGGATCGGATCATGTGTGATTCGATTCGATCCGTCCCCGCTTGAAAAATATAGAAAGAAAAAATTAGAAAAAGTAGTAAAGTAGTAAAATTTGTTTTAATGTTTGTTTAATTTTTGAATGACAATTGACAAAAAAAAAATAAAAATAAAAAATAAAAAATTATAAACAGATCAAGATGCGGATCGGATCGGTGATCCGCCTGATCCGCCTCCCGAGAAATGGCGGATCAATCTACAGATTTAGATTTCTAAAATTGATCCCATGGATATGGATATAGATCCGATCCAACCGCCTGCCCATCACTAATCCAAGATCTAAATTAATGGGCTAGACTTAATTAATGATGTGTCAATTTAATTAATTAGGGTTAGCTTAGACTATAAATACTAGGCTACAGTTATGAAATCTAGGTCTGTCTTCATAATTTGTTAGCATAAGAAATAGACAGATTACAAATCAATTACTACCAAACTTCTGCTTTAATTTTTTTTTTACATTTGGAAATTTAGATATTTTTAGTCGTGTGGAATCATCATTGGAGGTTTGGATAATTGGACAACTTGTATTATTGAAAATTGTATCTCCACTTAATCGATTATCGATTTCACGTTGTTCAACAAGATAAATTTCTATCATGAATTATGTCTAAGTTCAAGATTGATCCCATTTTATAGGAATTGTAGATTTAATTTCGATTGTTCATGTTTACATCAATTCTTTACAGTATCAAAGCTATATTATTATTTGTTAGAGTTTTTAAACTACTTTGATGAATGAACAATAATTATTAGTGGTATTTTAATTTAATTTGATTTTCGACAACAAAATAAAAAGTGTGAATTTTTAAAAGAAAAATCTGAATTGGATTTGGATTGTTTTAGAAAAGGTCAAAAAAGTCGAAAACGTCGAGTTGGTGACCGGTAGCGACACTTTGATAGTGGCCGTTGTTAGAGGCAGCATGTTGGAATGCATATTGCACTCCAACTTGGGGCGAGTCCACTGTCTTTTGAAGGCAAGGGACACGAGCTGCAAAGATCAGCGGCCACCGCAAACTGAATTTTCGCGACTGACACCACCACCTCATAGCAAACAAATGGTTTTGACCTATTGTTTTCATTTGAAGATGGGGCCTCACATGCAATTTTAGAAAGTGCATGGAAACTTCCCTAATTTCAAAAGGGTTAAAAGGGCCTCTTATGTAATTTTAAAAATTGCATAGAAAGACCTACTTATTTTAAATTTCAAGGACTATCTATGTAATTTTTAAAATTGCACAAAGTTCTCAAATTTTAAAAGTAAAGTAGGGTCTTAAGTATAATTTTGAATTTTTTTATACAATTGTTAATATTAAAATTTTTAACGCTAGTTAAATATTCAATATTGACTAAAATTTTTTTAAAATATATTTTAAATTTTGAAAAAACATACTAGAATTTATACATATAAAAAAGAATTGTTGGGTTGAGACTCAAATAGAGTTCAACATCTCCTTTAATTTACTTTTAATTTATTACTTTTTAATAATCGGGTCAATTGGGCCGTTCATCATGGGTTGTTGGACTAGACAATTCAACCTTAAGACGACTTACTCATTATTGCATACCAACCCATGAATTGGTCTCGAATCGAATCGAAGTTAGTTATAATCCAGCTTTTAACAAGGTGGATTATGCCGCACTTAGATCGAACGACTCATTTTGACATTACTAAGATCGAATATTCGAACACTATTGTAAATCTAATACATGATACTTAACAATTCTCTATGAGCAATGTCACTGAACAAGACCAGACATATCTTTTTACGCTTCCAAAAAATAAAAATGTCAACTTTGGTTTAAATTTTTTAATTTTACTTTCATGCCTTTTGTTTTAAGTGACAAAAGTATTCATTATTCTAACTACATATTAATTCATGTAAATTCATTCAAATTAACTTAAAATTGATTTAGTTGAGAGATTTGAAAAGCATTAATATTAAATTGAAATAATTATGTTCTTTAGCTACATTAAAACTGTTTGATTATCGATTCTAAAACCTCAAAAATAGTTAAACTTTAAATCAAATTGAACTCGTCGGTTCAATCAGGACCCGCATTGCTCCATTGGTGACAATGATATTGAGGAAATATCTATTCTGAAATATATTAGGAGCACGTGATCGACACGCTTTAGCCTGGGGATGGGATGACGTGGCAAGAGATGGTGGCTGATCCACATCTGAAAGGCACGACACGTTTTATGGGAAGTGGGCCATAGTGACATGTTTCGTCCGTTGTGTGACGGACAAAAACGGTTGGGCCCGGGCCCAAAAATGACATTTTGATCAATATCTAGATCAATTTCACGTTTCTCACGATTTTTCTAAAGTATTTCTATAAAAACAATTGATTAATTCGGACTTGATTTCCTTTTCACTGTGAGGAAGAGATATCTTTGCCGTTGTACCTCGACAAAGATACATTGGATAAGTAGAATTCGTTAAGTTTGACTTCTTGATACACATCTGTGGCTTAAACGCCAGAATTGATAAGAGATAAATCATCTCCATCGCCAAGAAGACATCAGTGATTAATTTAAGAATCATAATCACTTTCACCACACCTTTAGTTTCAGATCATTTTTTTTCCAGCTTAACAAGACCTTCCTTTTATATCGTTCGGCTTTGGGTGTAAGATTAATCAGATTAGAGTATGTTTAGTAAATTTTTTTTATAAATTATAAGCAATAAATCTTTTAAAATGTGTGGATAAAAAGTGAATAAAAATTATGACTAAAAATATGTGTAAATAAAAATAACTTTTTACTATTTACAATTGTTAAATTATAATTTACTAAATTTGAGTGGCATTGAATTAATACTAAATATTTTATATAATTATTCAATATAATTGAACTTATGATATGGCATTAAAAGCGTATTATTTTACGATTGAAGAAAAGAGTGTAAAACTTATCCGGTTGTTTTCATGCTTTCGAATAGGTTACAAAATGTAAACTCTTATGTAATTTTCCTAATTTCACTTTTATACTTTACGTTTCAGACTATAAAAGTGTTGATTATTAAAATAAATATTCATTCATGTAAATTTATATAAATTAAATAAATAGTTAATCTTATTGAATTATAAAATAATAATATTGAGTTGAATTAAATTTCAATCTTTTAAATTGAATAAGAACTAAAACTTAAATCATTAATAATCGATTTTAAGATATAAAAGTAATCAAATTTTAAGTGGGGTCAAACATATCCAATTGATTCGAAAATAGTTTTAAGAAACACCTCTTATTATATCACTTACCTATATGTTATATTTTGTATATATGTTTGAGAAAATTAATTATAAATTGATCAAGACATCATTTTGCCAACTTAAAGATTACAATTTTTATCAATATTTACCACAATTAGTTGGTGTAAACCTTACTTTTGCATACCAAGAACTACGATATCGCCATGTTATGAGCAAGAGAACTTGGTTGGTGGCCTAACGTAGAGACTTGTAGTGCTAACTAGCTATAACTAATCTAAGTAAAATAGAATATCTCAAACTGAATTGGTTATAGAGGGACAACTAAAAGGTTAATTAAATGAATGGTCATTCAATAGGGGAAGAACTTGGTGTTTATAAAACTAAATCAACAACTAAAATTACATTAAAAAAATGATGGTAAGAATTATTGTCCAAGATAGGGATGGCAAAAATATCATATTCGCTCCAAATCCGGCGGATACCCGATCCAAATGGAACAAAAATTCTCGATCCGCGGATCGGATCATGTGTGATTCGATCTGATCCGCCCCGTTTGAAAAATATAGAAAGAAAAAATTAGAAAAAAGTAGTAAAGTAGTAAAATTTGTTTCAATATTTGTTTAATTTTTTGAATGACAATTGACAAAAAAATAAAAAAATAAAAAAATAAATTATAAACAGATCAGTATGTGGATCGGGCAGCGGTGATCCGCCTTAGAAATGGCAGATCAATCTACGAATTTAGATTTCTAAAATTGATCCGGGGCGGATATAGATTAGGCTCCGCCCCGTTGCCATCACTAGTCCAAGATCTAAATTAATGGGCTAGACTTAATTAATGATGTGTCAATTTAATTAATTAGGGTTAGCTTAGACTATAAATACTAGGCTACGATTTATGAAATCTAGGTCATCTTCATAATTTGTTAGCACAAAAAGAGATTCTACAAATCAATTACTAAAAGTTCTACTTCTTGCCAATTTTTATTTGCCATGGAAATTTAGATATTTACTAAATTTGTGTTAATCATCATTGGAGGCCGGATAATTAGGCAGTTGTATTATTGAAAATTGTATCTCCACTTAATCGTTATCATCGATTTCGCGTTGTTCAACAAGATAAATTTCTATCATGAATTATGTCTAAGTTCAAGATTGACCCGGCTTATAGGAATTGTAGATTTAATTTCAGTTGTTCATGTTTACATCAATTACAGTGGTATCAAAGCTTATATTATTACTTGTTAGAGTTTTTTAAACTACTTTGATGAATGAACAATAATTATTAGTGGTATTTTAATTTAATTTGATTTTCGACAACAAAATAAAAAGTGTGAATTTTTTAAAAGAAAAATCTGAATTGGATTTGGATTTGTTTTAGAACGGGTTGAAAGAGTCGAAAAGGTCGGGTTGGTGACCAGTAGCGACACTTTGATAGTGACCGTTGTTAGAAGTGACATGTCGGTGCGTGTTGCACTCAGGACTTGGGCAGTCCATTGTCTTTTGAAGGCAAGGGACGAGTTTAAAGATCGTGATCACCGCAACTAATTTTTATGACCGACACCACCACCTCATAGCGAAACAAATGGTTTTGACCTATTGTTTTCATTTGAAGATGGGGCCTCACATGCAATTTTAGAAAGTGCATGGAAACTTCCCTAATTTCAAAAGGGTTAAAAGGCCTCTTATGTAATTTTAAAATTGCATAGAAAGACCTACTTATTTTAAATTTCAAGGGACTATCTATGTAATTTTAAAATTGCACAAAGTTCTCAAATTTTAAAAGTAAAGTAGGGTCTTAAGTATAATTTTGAATTTTTTTTATAAAATTGTTAATATTAAAATTTTTAACGCTAGTTAAATATTCAATATTGACTAATTTTTTTTAAAAATATATTTTAAATTTTGGACCGGATTAAATTTTAACTTTTGACTTTAATAAAATTACAATTTTGACCACATATTAATTTTATTCTCAATTTAAGGTATGATTTTAAATAAAGATATAAAATAAAATTATTATTTTTAAAAATATATTAATTAATTAATTTTTTAAATTTTTAATTACATGCCTAGTCCATTCTAAAATTTCTAACATGTTTAGATTTATCAACAATACAAATTTAGAATTTCAAAATTTTTTATTTTAATTTTAGATATTAAATAAATTGATTGTTAGTGGATATTTTGGACTTGACCTATGTATATGGATGAATGGTTAATTTTATTCTTGTTCATTGTTGGTTGGGCATGAGAATCTATTATATAATTAATTGAGTCTACGAGTATATTATTTATCTAATTAGATTTTTTAGCTCCTTTATATATTTTGGCATGCAAGTTGTATTTTGTAAATATGGGCTTGCGTTCCAACTAGTATATGATACATGTTGTACTAGTAGATGGAGATGATTGCATTTTAGCAATCGATGATCAAATGCAAAGTTCTATAGATATTGACCAATTAGTCTTCTTTTTTGCTCAGAAAGACTAGATAGATAAAGTTTATGATCTTTCATAATAATTATTATGTATGATTGATTGTATGTTGTATGTTAGTTAATATAGATAAAGTATAATGAGACAAATTTATCCAATTAAAATATTAAATTCATATTAAAAGGTTAATAAAACGTACCTTCTATTGTTATAATGAAAAATCAGAGTATATTATCGATGTCAGTTTGTTGAGTTGCTTAAGACTGCTCACTCATAAATATGTTTACACTATGAAATATTTGATATTTTTGAACAATGAGTCGAATTTAACTATAATTTTATTTTTTGTCGAGTTGTCGAAGGAAATAAAATTTTAGTAGTACAATCAAGTAAACACATAAGATGTGTGCGGCAATAAAATGTCTATTTGATGATATAGGAGTCATATGAAGATGTGTTTGATAGAAGTATCTATCTGGATGTTTTGTTAGGGCTTGATGAGTCATTTAAGGTTCTCATAAAAAAAAAGAGAGACATAGTCCACTAGAATCTAACCAGTTCTATTAATTAATGTTTGAGAGTCATTAATTCAATTTTAAACAATGAGAGTATAATTAATTTAATTAAAGTTCATGTTAAATTAATTTTTTGCATTTACTTATTCTATCTTATTATTTCAGTTTTGAATCATCAACCATATGAATTTGAGAGGCATATTAGATGCCAAAGAACTTATCGGGCTAAAGTTTTTGGACTAGCACTACAATGTGAGAATTGTTCTCAATAATGAAAAAAATTAGATATGTCATTGAGCATCTAATGCTGGAAGCTCTTATTGACAAGGCTATATCGAGAGAATATGCAGGATTACAATAAATACAGTGATGACGATAATATTGTGATATGTGTGATGCTTATAGTTATGTCACATGAGTTACAAAAGCAGTAAGGGGTATGGATGCCTATACTATTATATATCATCCCAAGGAGTTGTATGATGAACAGTCATGCACTAAATGGTATTAGACATTCAAAAAGTTATTTAGAGGTATGATTGTAGAAGAATCTTCAATCAGTGCTCATGTGTTGAAGATGATTGGTTATATTGAAAAATTAAACCAATTGTTTTTTTACCATGGCCCACGAGCTAAGTGTTGACTTGGTTTTGCAGTCTCCGCTTGATAGAATTTTGCAGTTTATTATGAACTTTCAATATGAATAAGATTCAGTGTACCCTACCTGAACTGCTGAATATGCTAAAACCTATTAAGTGTAGTATCAACAAAGGAATGAGCAAATCTTGGCCATTGACACCTCTAAGGGTACTAAAAGAAAATCTAAAAGGACCTTTTAGAAAGGTCCAAGATCTGCTGGATAAACAGTCAAAGTAGACAAGAACAAATCCAAGTCTAATGATATGTGTTTCCACTGTAGAGGCAAATGGCATTGGAAGAGGAACTGCAAAGCATAAAAGCGATAAAATTAACAACTCATATATTTGGCATTGCTGACTAGGTCATATTAAAAAAAACACATCACCAAGTTATATGAAGATGAATACTTTAATTCAAATGATTATAAATCATTTGATAAGTATAAATCATACCTAATGGGCAAAATGACCAAGACCCCATTTTCTAAAAGAGATTTAGAGCCGTAGGACATTTTGGGTCTTATGCATACTGATGTATGTGGACCAATGTCTACAAATGTTAGAACTAGCTTTTCTTACTTCATCACGTTTACAGATGACTATTCTTGATATATCTTCATCTACTTGATGAAATTCTAGCATGAAGTTATTGAAAAGTTTAAAGAATTCAAGCAAGAAGTGGAAAGGCAAACTGAGAAAAATATTCTGACACTTAGATCTAATCGATGTAGAGAATACGTGAATGATCAGTTTTTAGATTATCTAAAATAGAATGAGATTCTCCCGCAGTGGACTCTACCATATACACCATAACACAATGGCAAATCTGAAAGGAGAAATCATACCTTACTTAATATAGTGCGATCAATGATGAGTTGCACAGTTCTTCGAAAATCGTTTTGAAAATATACACTTAACACTGCATGTCACACACTAAATTGTGTCCTATATAAATCGGTCGATAAAACTCCATACGAGTTATAGAGAGGAAAATGCCCAATCTTTAATACATGAAGATTTAGGGCTTTGACGCTTATGTAAAGCGCGTTGAGTTGAACAAACTAGGAACTAAATTTGATAAAATATTTCTTTGTGGGGGTATCCAAATGAAATTGGTGTATACTATTTCTACAATATTCATATGGGCCGAATCGGATAGAACCGCTGCCCATATGGGCTCGACCAGATGTGGGCCAATGGGTGGGCGGGCTTTTGAAAAATTTCGGTCACCGACCCGGCCAAACCCGTGAGCGGGCCGGACTTTTTTCGAATGCGGGCCGCCACTGCCCTCATCGCCTTGGATTGACACCACTACTACAATCCTATCAAGTTGAAAGTCATTGAAACGAAACATGCTAAATTCTTGGAGAAAGAATCATTCTAACAAAAGATAGTGAAAACAAAGTAGATCTTGAAGAGATTCAAGAGACCAAAAATGACTAAAATGATTGAGCCTGCATCTGATGAGGCACAATTCGCAATGGAGAACAACCAATCTCCGAGGACACGCTAACTCCGTGCAAGTCGAGAAGGGTCATTCGCTCTACTCAAAGATACGATGTCTTGATTATCAATAATGCATTGCTAATCGAGGAAGATGAACACACTACTTACGTAGAATCAAAGTCAAGTATTGACTCAAAGAAATGACAGGAAGTTATAGAATATAAAATAAACTCCATGTACAAAAACAAGGTTTGGACTTTGGTTGACCCGCCTTTGAAAGGATAATAAAACCCATAGGTCAGAAAATGAGTTTACAAGAAGAAGGTCGACATGGATAATAATGTTCATATTTACAAGGAAAGATTGGCAGCGAATGTTTACAAGCAAAGACAAAGAATTGACATTGATGAAACATTCTCACCATTAGTTATGTCTAAGTTAATTCGAATTCTGCTTGCGATAGCAGTATATCATGACTATGAGATCTGATAAATGGATGTGAAAACTACATTCCTTAATGGAAATCTTAGCGAGAATGTATACATGACACAACCAGAAAGTTTTGAATCAATGGATCCAAACAATGTATGCAAACTACAAAGATCTATATATGGATTAAAGCAAGTCTCTTGGAGCTGAAATTTTTGTTTTGATGAGAAAATCAAAATGTTTGATTTTATCAAGAATGGAAATGAACAATGTTTGTATAAGAAGATTAGTGAGAGTAAAGTTGTATTTCTAATTCTGTATGTGAATGACATACTATTATTAGAAAATAATATCCTCATATTAAATTCAGTAAAATTGTGGTTATCCAAAAATTTCTTTATAAAAGATATGAGATGCATCATATATTCTCGAGATAAAGATGTATTAAGTAATATTGCAAACTTTAGCTTAGTGACAATTCATTTTAATTAACTCGAATACAAATATAAGACATGAATCTTAACTATGGCATCTAAACATGTTAATTCATTCGTGGTCATTGTATTTTGACTTAATTTTTAATTGAGTCACTATATTTAAATTTTGTCAACTGGATTATAATTTAATTTTATGTCAATTGAATCATTATATATATATATATATATATATATATATATATATATATATATATATATATATATATAGGTGAATTTAGGCCACTTCATCCAATTCTGTCACTTTGTCTAAAGCCAAACATAGACGTTAACATGAAATACTAATGGCCTTGGTACGTGGCCGTAAAAAAATAACATGGAAGGAGTGATAAAATTGAAAAACTCATTTTACACATTAGACATATGAACTCGAAATAACCTAAACTCTTTATCACTTCTTTTAGGTCATTTTTAACGGCTACATCTGTGTCTAGATCGTTATGACTGAATTAAACGAAGTGGTCTAAAATGAGACAATAAATTAAAGTGTAGTGATCATATTGACACAAAAGTAAAGTACAGTGATCCAATTGACACAAATTGAAATATACTGACTGCATTGAAAATTAGGTCAAAGTACAGTGACCATGAATGAAACTATTTCGTATCTAAACCGGCAACAATGTCACGGTGCATTTCTTGTTTAACCAACATCCCAAAAAATATCAAAAACAGTAAAAGCATAAATTTTCACAATTTTTGTTACAAATTTGATTTAAGAAGCCTATACATATATAATTGAAAATTAACAATTCCATAGACAATCAAGCTCCACATTTCCAGATGAAATAATTTGAAATTCTTGATCCTCATAAGATCCCAATTCCACTTCATAGTTGGAGTGATCTTGTATATTTTGGACAAAGGGTATCATTTGGGTGAGAAAGACTGAATTTGGAGTAGAAACTTTAGGGAAATTCAAAGGAGCAAGGGGTAATTCAGACTTTTTAGAAGAAGATGAAGAAACCAGCTGGGAATCAGTGAATTCATCAGATGATAATTCCATTAATGGATGCAAATCAGAAGGCTGTGAATTGGCTTCATAATTTGTCTTCCTGATTTGCCCTGGTATATTTTCTTTTTTCCCTTCTGAACTCTTCGTGAAAATCCTGGAAATAACCCATTCATTCTGCAAAACAAGGGAGAAAATGTAAATGAAAAATTTTAAGCAAATCTTCTAGGTGGACGTAGTACTCGACAATATTAAGAAAATAAAAAAAAATTCAAATCTTGTTTATTATATTGTTTAGTTCAATCTAGTACCGTCTTATTTAATATTGCGTACTGAATATGGATTATGTCTTGTTTGTTAAAGACGAATTGTTATTATCAAACAGTATTTAGAAACAAAGAACAAAATTTGTTAATTATACTATCTAGTTCTGTCAAATACTGTATAATAAGTTTGTTTAGTAAGCAAGACTGTATCGTTATCGACTATAATAAGAAACAAAAACAAGTTAAAATCTTATCTAATGTAGTGTAGAACATATCAAACGTGACCGAGAAAAAACTCAAGTGAAAACAAGTTAAAATCTTATCTAATTAATTACCTGGGCAGTTTTGGGAGATTATGCATAGAATATTTGCTCTCTAATCTGTATTCATGCATGACCCAATCAGTTTTTTCTCCTTTAGGAGCCTTCCTCTGTAGAAAACCAAAGTTTTTTTCATTCCCACAAGAATTTTCAAGCTGAAAATCTCCCTATCTTTCCTGTTGCCTTCCAATATCCAGCCTCAGTAGCTCTATTTGTCCTTAAACCTGTAGGGTACTTCCTGTCTCTTGTACAGAAGAAATACCAATCTTATCAAGTTGAAAGTCATTGAATTGAAAACATGCTAAATTCTTGGAGAAAGAATTCATTCTAACAAAAGATAGTGAAAACAAAGTAGATCTTGAAGAGATTCAAGAGACCAAAATGACTAAAAATGATTGAGCATCGATCCGATGAGGCACACCGCAATGGAGAACAACCAATCTCCGAGGACACGCTAACTCCGTGCAAGTCGAGAAGGGTCATTCGCTTCTACTCAAAGATATGATGTCTTGATTATCAATAATGCATTGCTAATCGAGGAAGATGAACACACTACTTACGTAGAATCAAAGTCAAGTATTGACTCAAAGAAATGACAGAAGTTATAGAATCTAAAATAAACTCCATGTACGAAAACAAGGTTTGGACTTTGGTTAACCCGCCTGAAGGGATAAAACCCATAGGTTGTAAATGAGTTTACAAGAAGAAGGTCGACATGGATAATAATGTTCATATTTACAAGGAAAGATTGGCAGCGAATGTTTACAAACAAAGACAAAGTATTGACATTGATGAAACATTCTCACCATTAGTTATGTCTAAGTTAATTCGAATACGCTTTGCGATAGCGATATATCATGACTATGAGATCTGATAAATGGATGTGAAAACTACATTCCTTAACGAAAATCTTAGCGAGAATGTATACATGACACAACCAGAAAGTTTTGAATCAATGGATCCAAACAATGTATACAAACTACAAAGATCTATATATGGATTAAAGTAAGTCTGTTGGAGCTAGAATTTTTGTTTTGATGAGAAAATCAAAATGTTTGATTTTATCAAGAATGAAAATGAACAATGTTTGTATAAGAAGATTAATGAGAGTAAAGTTGTGTTTCTAATTACGTATGTGAATGACATATTATTATTAAGAAATAATATCCTCATATTAAATTCAGTAAAATTGTGGTTATCCAAAAAAATTTCTATGAAAGACATGAGAGATGCATCATATATTCTTGAGACAAAGATGTATTAAGTAATAGTGCAAACTTTAGCTTAGTGACAATTCATTTTAATTAACTCGAATACAAATATAAATCATGAATCTCAAGTATGGTATCTAAACATGTTAATTCATTCGTGGTCACTGTATTTTGACTTAATTTTTAATTGAGTCACTATATTTAAATTTTGTCAACTGGATTACTATAATTTAATTTAATGTCAATTGAATCATTATATATATATATATATATATATATATATATATATATATATATATATATATATATAGTGAATTTAGGCCACTTCATCCAATTCTGTCACTTTGTCTAAAGCCAAACATAGACGTTAACATGAAATACTAATGGCCTTGGTATGTGGCGTAAAAAATAACATGGAAGGAGTGATAAAATTGAAAACTCATTTTACACATTAGACATATGAACTCGAAATAACCTAAACTCTTTATCACTTCTTTTAGGTCATTTTTAACGGCTACATCTATGTCTAGATCGTTATGACCGAACTAAACGAAGTGGTCTAAAATGAGACAAGAAATTAAAGTGTAGTGATCATATTGACACAAAAGTAAACTACAGTGATCCAATTGACACAAATTGAAATATACTGACTGCATTGAAAATTAGGTCAAAGTACAGTGACCATGAATGAAACTATTTCGTATCTAAACCGGCAACAATGTCACGGTGCATTTCTTGTTTAACCAACATCCCAAAAATATCAAAAACAGTAAAAGCATAAATTTTCACAATTTTTGTTACAAATTTGATTTAAGAAGCCTATACATATATAATTGAAAATTAACAATTCCATAGACAATCAAGCTCCACATTTCCAGATGAAATAATTTGAAATTCTTGATCCTCATAAGATCCCAATTCCACTTCATAGTTGGAGTGATCTTGTATATTTTGGACAAAGGGTATCATTTGGGTGAGAAAGACTGAATTTGGAGTAGAAACTTTAGGGAAATTCAAAGGAGCAAGGGGTAATTCAGACTTTTAGAAGAAGATGAAGAAACCAGCTGGGAATCAGTGAATTCATCAGATGATAATTCCATTAATGGATGCAAATCAGAAGGCTGTGAATTGGCTTCATAATTTGTCTTCCTGATTTGCCCTGGTATATTTTCTTTTTTCCTTCTGAACTCTTCGTGAAAATCCTGGAAATAACCCATTCATTCTGCAAAACAAGGGAGAAAATGTAAATGAAAAATTTTAAGCAAATCTTCTAGGTGGACGTAGTACTCGACAATATTAAGAAAATAAAAAAAAATTCAAATCTTGTTTATTATATTGTTTAGTTCAATCTAGTACCGTCTTATTTAATATTGCGTACTGAATATGGATTATGTCTTGTTTGTTAAAGACGAATTGTTATTATCAAACAGTATTTAGAAACAAAGAACAAAATTTGTTAATTATACTATCTAGTTCTGTCAAATACTGTATAATAAGTTTGTTTAGTAAGCAAGACTGTATCGTTATCGACTATAATAAGAAACAAAAACAAGTTAAAATCTTATCTAATGTAGTGTAGAACATATCAAACGTGACCGAGAAAAAAACTCAAGTGAAAACAAGTTAAAATCTTATCTAATTAATTACCTGGGCAGTTTTGGGGAGATTATGCATAGAATATTTGCTCTCTAATCTGTATTCATGCATGACCCAATCAGTTTTTTCTCCTTTAGGAGCCCTTCCTCTGTAGAAAACCAAAGTTTTTTTCATTCCCACAAGAATTTTCAAGCTGAAAATCTCCCTATCTTTCCCTGTTGCCTTCCAATATCCAGCCTCAGTAGCTCTATTTGTCCTTAAACCTGTAGGGTACTTCCTGTCTCTTGTACAGAAGAAATACCACTCTTTTCCATCCAATTTTGCCCTCCCTTCAAAACCACAAAATATAAATAAATAAACATGTTTCCGGTCCAATAGCTTAAGCTTTTAGACGAGGGGTTCAAGATTAAATAACCGAAAAACATCAAGAATTTCGACAAAGAATATGAAACTTACATGGCAAATCCCAAGGTTCAACCTTGTTTAAGTCCACTTCTCCAATAGCTCTTGCACTGAAACTGCTGTCAATTACCTTAGGAGATAAATAATGAGTTATAAGCTCTTCATCTGTTGGATGGAATCTAAATCCAGGAGGTAATTCAATCTTCTCGTCTACTTTTTCCATTTCAATTTAGTCCTTCCTTCAAGAACTAAACAATAAATTTTATTCAAAGTATAAATAGAAGATCAAATATTTTCCGTAACCGCGTTTTCTGGTAGTGAAAGTATACCAGAAAAAATGAAGAAAAGGCGAGAAAGGACTGAGAATTAAAGATGGTAGAAGTTGGAAGAATTTGTTTTGCTGAGGAAAAAGTGTTGTAAAGAACAAAACTCCATAAATAGTGGTTTTTAGAGGAGATATAAACGTGGGATGTAAGGAAACTTGGCTGGGCAGTTTCTAGCTTTTGGTCCTCTTTCTTAACTTTTATGCCGTCAAACCATGTGTCCAGTTATAAAAGTCTCGTCTAAAAGTTTAAATTTTTAAAAAGAAAAAGACATTAATTCACTTAAATTTAGGTATCACCACGTTCTTTCACATGTAGATTGAATTTATTTCTGATTAAAAGTCCGACACATGCTCATAACCTCTTAACTATTTTGCTAACATGTTGAATCATTTTATTGAAAAGTTTAAACTGAACACATTTATTTTACTAAGTTTAGAGCATCTCTAATATAATCGTGAATTGCTAAAAAAAAAAAATTTGTCACAAAAAAAAAAGAAAGATGATGTCTAAAAAAATTCTTTCAAATGCAAGTTGTCAAGGATTCTATCAACCTTACTTATTAGGGGGGAAAAAAAGATTGTCTAGAGTCCCGTGTAAATTCTGAAACACCATTAAACATGCTCACTTAGCTCTAAGCATATTTAAATGTAATTTTATTTTTATTTCAATAAAATAAAATACACTTAGATAACAATTACATAGAATGTATTGGAGATCAAATTTGAACTTGAATATCTATTTACTAGATATAAGTGCCACAAAAATTACAAGTGTTCAACTCGTCTCCTCAAGTGCAAATCGTATTCATTTCTTATCAAATGTCTGATATTTGCTCGTAACATTTACGTATTCTGATACAATATTAAATCACTTTATTTAAAAATTCAAACGGTCAAAGAGAATATCCGTTTATTCACTTAAAAATAGTCTTCAACAGTGTGGTCTCAAATCTTCTTTAATTAACACCAAATGACGGGCTATATAATTGTAAGTTGTCTTAATTAAGTAAATTAAGATGGAAAAATAATTCAATATATTTGAAAAAATAAACTGTAGTTAGTTGTGATCTGTTGAACCAAAGTTGTCTACTTGCCAAGTGCACCAACTATTATATTGTCTTCAAGTGGGACTGAAAAGGAAAATTAAAATTTAAAAAATAAAAATAGTTTCTCAAGAGAGTGTGAATTTAGTATGTTGTAGTAAGACAGCGATATCGGTGTCCAATTCTTTTTCCAATTCCTTGGTTGGGCCGGTTGGCAATCAATACGTAGTTTACAATAGATTAGATATAGTTAGAGCATAACCAGTTCATTGTTTATATGACAAGGAACAAAGTAAAAAATGTCTAATATACCATCCATATCTGAACGGTGTACTAGACATTTTCTATTTATTTAATGTCTATCAAAATTTGTGCTAAAGCTCTCTCTTTTTATTTTTTTTATTATTTTTTTTAATTTATCTCCATTGATATGTGTGTTAATAATTTTTTGTAATTTATCTACCAATATCTCTTGTACATGTGGACCACAATTTTTTCAATCCACAACTCAAATGGAGATGCTATTCTCTCTGTCTCCATTTTATTTGCCACATATACAATAATCCACTTTGTTGAATAGGAGATGCTTTTAAATTGAGTTAATACAGAAATTCATCTCGTCAATTTTAAATTTATTGAGAATGAAACTAATAATCGATGAACATAAAATTTAAATAAATAAAATTCTCTTTTTACAACTATATAAGCTTTTATATTAAATATTTTCTTAATCATAACTTTGCTAAAAGAGCCTTAAAAGTAGTTACTATTCATGGTGGTCGTTTAAAACGATGCACTTTTGATGGTATCATAATGACCACTCCCGTTCTCTTGCCAACCACAGGCAAGATAATTTTTGTGTAGTGCACATGAGCAGTGGAGCAATAACAATTAAATACCAAAAAAAATAATTAAATGTATAACAACTACCCGTGCCCCATTCTCCACATTTATGCCCTAATTTATCTTATATTCTATGCCCCAACACAGTCCAAGAATCCAAACCGGCGAACCCATACAGCCATGCCGCGAAGCAACGTTGGCAAATAAACTGTCATGCCGACAAACTGTCACGCCAAACCCTTTTCTACCTAAGGCCTGGATTCAAAGTCCAAAGAGATTGGTAGAGCTCCAAGTTTGTATATCAACTCTCAATTGGATGGTAAATGATTGCATTTTGTAATTTTAGTTATATTTACAGAGGAAGCTTACAAAATGAAGCACTTTGAAAATTCAAGGGGATGATCCTTTTGCAATGAAGGAGGGGGAAGGCAAAAATTGGGCGGGAGGGGTTGTGGTGAAGATAGTGAATTAAATTTGTACATTTAATTGCTTTTTTATTCGTTATTACTCCATTGCTGATGTGGAAGTGTCACATTAGCCGTGGGCACAAATTCTCCTGCCCACTATAGACAGGACAACGGGACTGTCATAATGATGTCATTTTTTTTAAAAAAAATTGGGCATTCGGGACGTAAACGACGATGTTTTTTCTCAAATATTTTCCCTTCTGACATTTTCACCATAAACCACGGTTTATAGCTTTTTCTCTGCCTCGGTTTATGGGTGGTGGAAAAAATTTCCTCCATTTGTTTTCCTTCATCTCTGTTCCCTTTCCTCCACAAGAAAAACCATTTTAGGGATTTTTGTATTCAACAAAGTTTATGTCTCGTCAAAACCTGAAGATTTACCAAGATCAAAAAGAGTTTTTTAGTGTGTTTTTCCCTTTATTACCACATATCCAATGTTTTGAGGAAACCCTTCACATCTCTTAGATTTTGCCCACGTAAGATTTGTTTTTTTCATTATTGTTTTGTTTCAATTTTTATTATTTTTCTTTGTTGATAATGTTTATCAAATAGTAAAGTTGCATGAATTTTTTTTTTAAAAATTTTGATTTGCATAAGGAATCTCAAAAACTCTCCTATATACCCCTCAACCCAACGGGCTCTACCGAACACCAAGATATAGGCACATATTTGAAATCAGACTAGCTACTCTACATCAAGCTTCCCTACCACCTCAATTCTATGCTTTCACCAATGTAGTTTATTTAATTAACAAATTACTATCTCCTCTATTACATTTCTCTAGTCCTTGTTCCAAACTCTTTAACACTATTCATTTCGCATGTTTGGATGATTGTTCTTTATCACTTTGTTTTGTTATTGTTATCACTTTGTATAGTTATCCTCTCACTGTCAACTATAAATATGTACCATGTACCACAATTTATTTTACATCAATGAATAATTAATTCATACTTACTTTTCATCTTCATGGTATCAGAGCATTCAAAACTCCCATGAGTTTATCACTAATCAAATTTCTGACCTGCTATCTTTTCTAAGTTTTCATTCTTCTCCTAAACTATTAACAACCTCTCAATCTCTATTCCTCTCAAACACTCCCAATGACCAATGAGATTGCCACTGAAACTAACACTGTCACTCAAACCAATGAATCAAATCACGACAATCTGGTAAAAATCAGTGTATGCACTCAAATCTCCATTCACCTCACATCCTCTAATTACTTCTCATGGTACAATTTACTTGTTTTCTCTATAGTCTAAATCTCATGGAATACCTAGATGGTACATCACGATGTCTTGCTTAAACTATCACCACTGGTGATGTCAAAACTTCAAACTCTATATATTCCTTCTGGAAATGCCAAAACTAACTAATTTTTCAGGCCATTCTTGCTTTTTCCACTAAACTAATCATCTCCCTCATTACCTCGGCCTCCATTTCTCATGAGGCTTGGACTCTTCTCGATGATATATTTTTCAAACGTTCCCAATCACACATCATTTATCTTAAAGAAAATTTTATTAGTTAACATGAGGAACCCAACCTAGTGTTGATTTCCCACACAAAGTCAAAACCTTATTTGATGAAGCGCCCCACCAATGATGCTAATCTTTTGGTTTACTGCACTTGAGGTCTTGGCCCAATTTATAAAGAAGTTGGGACAACTCTAAGAACACATGATTCTTCTGTCACTTTTGAAGAACATTTTGATAGACTCATAGATAATGAAACTTACTTGTATGATGCTGAATCTTTTTATGTCGATCTAGCTCCTACTGTTCAATATATATAGTCAACTCCATCCACCTCATCTCATTATCTCCATCCTACTGCCAACACTGTTGTCGTCCTTCTCCAACTCTGTGGCATGACCAGCTTGGTTATCCTCCCATCAAGACTATAAAATTTCTATTAGGGTCTGGTTTATTGTCTAGCACCTCTTGGTTACCTTTTGATTTTTTGTTAGTCAGGTCTATGTAATAAAAGCAACTGGCCCCCCTTCGAAATTCTAATGTTAAGAGTCAATACCCTCTTGACATTCTTCATATTGACATCCGGGGACGAAGTCATATACCTTCTCTTGATGGATATCAGTTTTACCTAATATTTTGATAGTTTGTCTAAATTTCTTTGGTATTTTCCATTTTGTCATAAATCGAATGTGCTTGCTGTATTTTTGTGTTTTTAAAAAACAAGTTGAAACATATTTCTACACTAATATTTTTATCATCTACTCTAATGTAGTGGTAAGTTCATTGCGTTACAGCCATTACTCGAATCACATGGCATAAGGAATCTCAAAACTCTCCTATATACCCCACAACACAATGGCTCGACTGAACACCGTCATAGGTACATATTTGAAATCTGACTAGCTATGTTGCATCAAGCTTCCATACCACCTCAATTCTCGTCTTATGCTTTCGCCACTGCAATTTATTTCATTAACAGATTACCACCTCATCTATTACATTTGTCTAGTCCATATTCCAAACTCTTTAACATTATTTCTTTCGCATGTTTGGATGATTGTTCTTTCCTTGGGTCAAACCATATACCTTGTCACTTTTTTTTATGGCTATCAAAACCCGACGCCTAAACATGTCTCTCCATGTTTGCTTCATTAAGTTTCAATTTTATTCTCATCCACCACTCTCGTCATTACATCTCTTCAACCTAAAATTCAGGACTCTTCGAATCTCATGTACATTGTTGTGACACTACCCTCATCTACGGCATCTCAAATGTCATATCTAACTACTCAAATCCCACTCACACCCTCAGTGTCGAACTCCACTGGTCTGCTCTTCCAGTCTTTGCAGTATCAATTCTAGCCTTTAACCAAGCTGCGTCGACAACCACCACTAGTCCAGACCATCATTAGCCCCCATCCACCATTAATGCCACCACTTTCGTATCATTCCAACCCTCTCCCTACAGCCGCCACCTCCAATCCCACAACTACCATATTCCTCGCTTACAAACAATGCTCTTCACATGGTCGCTTGTTCCAAAAATAATATCTTTCGTTCTAAAGTACTTCACATTGTCACCTCAACTCAACATTTTTCTAACTTTGTTGATCCCTCGTGTGCCTTCCAAGAACTTAAGATCCCTCACTAGTGTCAGACCATGACTGACAAGCTTAATGCTCTCTTGATCAATGGGACTTGGAATCTCATTACATCTCCTGTCTCTCAAAATGTTGTCGATTACAAGTAGGTCTTTCGCATCAAAGAAAACTCAGTTGGCACCATATCACACTATAATGCCTGTCTCGTAGCTAAAGATTTCCACCAACATAGTATAGTTGACTTCCATAGTACCTTTGGTCTGGTTATAAGACCATATCGTACTATAAAGCCCGTCTCATAGCCAAAGTTGTTCATACAATTCATTTAAGGGTAGCTTTCCTATATAGAGTCAAGCATAATACGAGATAAGTGGTCAACTACAATATTTTCAGAACCCTTTTTATCCTTAAACTCAATGTCAAACTCTTGCAAAAGCAAAATCCACCAAATCAACATTGGTTTATCATCTTTCTTAATGAAAGGATATTTGAGGACAACATTGAGAGAAAAATAATTACTTTACACCCTATAAGATATGATCAAAATTTATATAATGTAAATACTACTGCTAGCATTTCTTTCTCCACATTAGAATAATTCAATTGTGTATCGTTAAGAGTTCTACTAGCATAGTAAATAAAAGAAGGCAACCAGTCTAATCTATATACTAAAAGTTTTGCTACAGCATAATTAGATGCATCACATATGTGTTCAAAAGAAAAGTTCTAATTAGGTGGTCGAATGATAGGTAGAGTAGTCAAATACTTTCTCAGTCTTTCAAAAGCCTCTAAACAAGAATCATTAAAAAACAAATAAAGAAAAGAGAAGAAGAAGAAGAAGAAGAAGAAGAACAAAGAATAGAGGATTTTTGAAAGCTTTTCATCCTCTTTCATTTTCAAAAACAAGGTAGGAATACTTTTATGCAAAGTTGATTCTTAAAATATTGTTAATTTATTGATGTTATGTATAAATTTATATGCATGAAAATATGTGCTCTGAATATCCAGTTTTAGAAGTAAAATTTGTGTGAGTTTACAAGAAAGAAAGATGCGGTTCAATCTTTATGGTTAACCACAAGAAAGAAAGAATTTTGGTTTTATTCCTTCGAGATTAAACCTAAAAGAGAAAGAATGATGGCGTTTGGATCTTGAGTACACCAAAAAAATGAGAATAGTATATAGATTTATGCATGATTGTCAATATGTGAATTGAGATTTGATTTGCATTATTTTATGTTGATATTCCAATTGAGTTTTTCCAAACTCACCATTCTTTCCTTCATAGATTGATTGTAGGGTAGGATGAAGATTTGATGATGAAGGGAATAATCCACGGGAAAAGATTTTGTCAAGAAGATAAATAAATGGCAGTTTTTTAATGATGTTTTAAATTTTGAAATTTTTATGTCATGAGATGATTTTGTTAAGAATGTTAATTTTTATTGGTTAGAAACTTTCTTGGGACTCTATGTAATGAAGTTTCTAATTTTTGGAGTATTAGAGGATGTTTAAATGGTTAAATGATGAGCGGAAAGGGTTCTGTCCAGAATTTCCAGAAAACACGTCCAGTTTCAAACGGATATCCAGAATGGTACATTTCAGGTTTCGGGATAAAATTTGATTCGGATGATGGCCTGTTGATTTTGATCCATTGAGACTTAGAATCACCTCTTTTGGATATCTGTAGAACAATATATGAAAGTTTTGGTAATGATGGAGAATTCTGCTCGGGACTCTGCCTTTTATAGTTTGGAGGTTAATTTGAAGAACTTACAAAATTTATTAAATTCTGAATTTTGGATATGAGTTAATAAATTATATTATATTTTGTCTCTGAAAATAATAGAATTTTTCAATGTCATTTGATTAGGGAAAATCGGATTTAAATTTGAGTACTGAAAATGGTCTAGTTTTATATATATTTTTTATTGTATTTTGCATCCTCTTTTGGAAACATTAACCTTTTTCTAAAATTCTAAAAATCCAATGTTATTAGAAGGATAAGTTATGAGTATGTGGTAAAAATTTCATGAGTTTTCGTGACCGTTTGGTTGTTCGTTTTACTATGAGAATTCAGAGGGCAGTAAAGTTATTATGTAGTCAAGTTAACAATAAGTTTTTGAGAATCCAATAAAGATTATAAACCTCAACTTCAAATTCTTATAGTTGATAAGTCACTTTGGTAAATTTTTAGAATAACGTCTAGAATTCTGCATTTGTAGTCCACTTTTTGAGCTTTAAAAAAGATAAGATTAGGAGAAATGTGCTAGAGCCTCGTAGAGGAGGTTTTGGGATGTCACAATATTAACTCTTTTATTGTTCAATTATAGTTGAACTTCTACATTTTTTCTACAATTTTACATTCTACTTCTATATTTTTATTGTCTACATGGATCAATACAACACAAAAGAATGTGCCGAATACCAAATGTATGATGATTTTAGTGGACTAAATAATATTCCAAATCCTAAATTTGGTAATGATTATGAGATTGGAACACTGATCCCAATGTCGATTTAGAGGATATTGATAAAAAAAATTAAAAACGAACAACACTACTACAACGATTGGGTCGACTACTAAACGAAGAGCCGCAAAACAAAAGACTCGGTGTTGGGATCATTTCAAATTTTGTTTTCTCCTAATGTGTATTTAAGAAAATGTATGATGATTTCATGATTTACCGAAATATGTTACATGATTACATAAAAGTTCGTATTTTATCGATAATTGAGAAAAGTTGAAAATGTAAAGGTTCTCTATGGTTATCCTATTTCATCTGACGGCTACCAGCCTCAGACCCTCATGTATGATTTTATTTGAGAAAAGAAAGAATTATTTCAAGCCTTCTAGCATTAAAATTTTTTGAAGTTGAGTTTGCATAAAATTATTTTTGCAATCAAGTGAACGATATATTTTGCTTGAAAGTTTCTTAATTTTGTTTAGACTTATGTTGGGATAGAATGGCTATAATGAGGTATACTTCTAGAAAGTCTACTGGTTTACCACGTTACCTAGGACTACGAGCTTTAGTGAAACAAGCATCTGAGAACTTCGAATTAGACCTTTTACCACCTCAACACATTGAGAAATTCCTTTATTGGTGTGAAAGGTGTCGAGTTATGGGAATAGAATTGGTAACGTCGTGCTATCGATCACCTTTTGTGTACCTTTACCCTGTTTGGAGTACATATGGTAGTATAATCAAGAAAGAAATGTTGAAAGAAAACCCAAACCATATCGATTTTAAGTCATTTTACTAATACAAGCGAAAATTTGAACAGTTATCAAAGTATGCTCATCACCTTGTTGATACTAAAGTTAAAAAGATCAAAAGGTTTGAGCAAAGATTGATCACAGATATAAGCTTAATTCTCTTGTCCTATAATTTCACTTCTTATCGGGAAATTCTAGCTCGGGCCATGACAGTTTGGTTAAGACCAGTTTAGATCTGTCTACTCCTCAAAATAAGAACTTTTCTTGGAAAGAGAAAGTGGAGTGGACAGGACGAAGGAAAAGGAAAGTGGCAAGAAAAAAATCCGAATACAGGATCCAACAACGTCAAGCGGCTCCACCCTACCCAAAATGTAATAAGACTCACCTATGAGAGTGCTTGTTTGGGAGAAATGTATGCTACCAGTCTGACAAACTAGGCCACATAAGCACGAATTATCTAGAATCAACCAAAGAAAGAAACGAAAATGGGAAAGAGGGAGATAGGAACAAGAATAAGAATGAAAAAGGATGAGTGTTCACCCTTACTCAGCAAGAAGTAGACGAGAATCCTAACGTGATAGCAGGTACCTTTCTATTGTTAAATTTTTCTACTTACGTGCTTTTTGATTCTAGAGCAACTCATTATTTTGTCTTTGCATCTTTAATACAAAGGCTAAACTTGCGTGTAATAAATCGGCTAGTACACCAGGAGTTAGCATCCTTGCAGGCAAGTTGCTTTTTATGAATCAACTAGCTAAATCAGTTAAGATAGCAAATTGGAGAGAAAGTACTATAAGCATATTTGTATATCTTAGAAATGAGAGACTTTGACATAATCCTAGGCATGGATTAGTTGGGGCGCAACCATGCATATCCAGTGCCACGAAAAGGAGGCAGTACTTCAAAAACCAGGATAGAAAGAGTTTCGTTTCTCAAGGATGAAAAGGTCAGGTGAAGGAAAGTCTTTCAGTAGCTCATGTAAATCACAACTAGAGGTAACTGTAGAAGACATAGAAGTGATACGAGATTTTGTCGATGTTTTTCTTTAAGATCTACCATGAATTCCGTCGGGCATGGAACTATAGTTCATGATTGACTTAGTTTCTAGAGCGACACCAATGTCTAAAGCACCTAATAGAATGGCCCCGAAGGAATTACAAGAAATAAAGTCAAAACTTCAAGAATTGTTGGATATAGGTTTTATCCGACCAAGTGTGTCACCGTGGAACGCACCAGTTCTTTTTGTGAAGAAGAAGGATGATGGATCGATGAGGATGTGTATCGACTATCGAGAATTAAATCAGTTGACTATAAAGAATAAGCACCCTTTTTCGAGGATTGAAGATTTGTTTAATCAACTGAGAGGATCAAAAGTGTTTTCCAAGATTGACTTGAGATCCGGGTACCATCAATTGAAGATTAAGGCTAGCGACATACCAAAAATAGTTTTTTGAACTTGTTATGGGCATTATGAGTTTGTGTCATGCCTTTCGGCTTAACCAATGCCCCAGCAGTGGACCTAATGAACATAGTATTTCATGAATACTTGGACAAGTTCATCATAGTTTTCATCGATGACATCTTGGTATACTCTGAGAATCGTGAGCAACATGAAGAACACCTTAGAATAGTTTTGGATATTTTAATTAAGGAGAACGTGTATGCCAAATACAAGAAGTGCAAATTTTGGCTAGACCGAGTAGGTTTTCTTGGGCACGTAGTTACGATCCAAGAAATTGAAGTTGACTCGACCAAAGTGGAGATGGTAACAAATTGGAATTGACCAACCAATACTGAAAAAGATAGCAGTTTCTTAGGGTTAGTTGGTTATTATCGAAGATTTATAGAAGTTTCTCTAAAATTGCTGGATTGGTGACTCAGCTAACTAGGAAAGGAGTAAAGTTTCAGTGAGATGACAAATGTGAACGAAGCTTTCAAGAACTTAAGCAATGTTTAGTCACAGCTCCAGTGTTGGCAGTATCCGAAGGATCGAAAAGTTTTTTCATTTAGGGTGTGTTTGATTCAAACATTTTCCATGGAAAATGTCACTTCTATGGAAAATCTTGTCAAATCCAACACTTTTATTTTCCCACTTTGTTGTTTGATAGGCACATGGAAAAGCAAAAACATTTTCTAGGTACAAGCATTTAAAGCATGGATTTGCCTTCTTTCTTGGAAAAAATTTTCTTGCCTAAATAGTGGAATTTATTTTCCCACTTCCATGGAAAATATTTTCATTTTCCACCTTTTTTCCATGCTACCAATCAAACATACTCTTACAGTGATGCATCCAAACTAGGTTTGGGATGTGTGCTTTTGTATGGTGGAAAGTGTGATATTTATACAGACCATAAGAATCTCAAGTATTTTTTTTACCTAGAACCAGTTAAATATGAGACAACAAAGATGGTTGAAGTTAGTAAAGGACTATGACTATACGATCCATTATCACTCAGGTAAAGCCAACGTCGTCTTAAGCAGAAAGACAGTAGGACAGTTGACATCGATAATCACAGTGCATGAACAACTAGTAAGAGACTTCGAAAGACTAAAGTTAGAAGTTTTAGCATCATCAAGTCAAGTTGCTACTAGAATAGCGTCCTTGATGATTCAACCCTCTCTGAGAGATCGAATTCGAGAGGCACAAGATAAGAACCTTTTTCTGCAAAAGATTAAGGCCGGAGTTGGTACAGATAAATGTAAAGATTTTAGTTTGAATACGGATGGTGCAATCATGTTCAAAGGAAGATTATGTGTACCTAAAGATGAGAATTTGAGAAAGAAAATTTTGGATGAAGCCCACCCAACTCCTTACACAGCACATCGTGGAGGAAGAAAGATGTATCGTGACCTCCGAGACACCTTTTGGTGGAGAAACATGAAGAGAGGTATAAGGTTGTTTGTAGAGAAAAGTTTAATTTGTAAATAAGTCAAAGAAGAACATCAAAGGCCATCAGGGCCGTTAAATCCATTAGAAATACTAGAATGGAAGTGGAAATACATAAACATGGACTTTATAGTAGGTTTTCTGAACTCAGTAAGAGGTAACAATGCCATTTGGGTAATAGTGGACCGATTGGCCAAGTCGGCCTACTTCTTACAAGTAAAGATGGCTTTCAACATGGATCAATTAACGCAACTATATCTTAGAGAAGTTGTTAGGATGCACAAAACCCCCGTATCAATAGTGTCGAATAGAGATCTGAAGATCACATCAAAATTTTGGAAGAGTTTGCAGACAGCCTTAGACACCAAGCTTAACTTGAGTAGTGCTTATCATCTTTAGACAGATAGACACTCCGAGCAAACTATTCAAATTTTAGAAGACATGCTTTGGGAATGTGTTTTGGACTTAGGCGGCAACTGGGAGTCTCACTTGCCGTTGGTGAAGTTTGCTTACAACAACAGCTTTCAAGTAACGATAGGGATGGCCCCTTATGAGGCACTTTATGGCAGGAAATATAGATCTCCAGTACATTTGGATGAATTTGGAAATAAAGAGTATTATGTCTTGAAATCGTTGAATAAACAGTTCAGGTTATTGATACAATAAGAGCCAGAATAAATTCTGCCCAGGACCGACACAAATGTTATACAAATAAAAGGAGGAAAGTTTTGGAATTCGAAGTTGGCGAAAAGGTTTTTCTCAAAGTAGCACCAATGAAAAGCGTTCTCCGCTTCAGTAAGAAAGGAAAATTAAAACCTAGATTCATCAGACCTTTTGAAATACTTGAGAGAATCGGTAATGTTACTTATCGTCGGTTTGCCTCCAAAAGTCTCAATAGTGCATAATGTCTTTTATGTGTCTATGATCAGAAAATATGTTCATGACCCCGGACACGTGGTAGACTACCAGTTTTTGGAAATGCAGAAGGACCTAACTTATGAGGAGACCCCAATCCTTATTTCAAACAGAAAACTTCATGTTTTGAGAAACCGAGAAATGTCGTTAGTAAAAGTTCAATGGCAAAATCATGGAGTGGACGAGGCCACTTGAGAGAAATAAGAAGAGATCAGAGCCAAGTACCCCTCGTTATTTCCATTATAAGGTAAATTTTGAGAACGAAATTTTTATAAGGAGTAAAGAATACCTCGAAAATTTAGAAATTTTTTCAAGCTAAGTAAAATTCTTGGCGAGTGTTGGAGGCCACATGTTTGTCCAAAGTCCAAACGAGGTCCATTAATAATAAATGACCCAAATCCACTAAAGAAATATCCTATAATTTTTTAATTTAATTAATTAATTAATTATAATTATTTCTATAAAGGGCTATATTTGTAGGATGTTTTAAAAAGATGTAATTGTATGTATTATATCAAAGACTTACCAAATTTCAAATTAATAAGTTCCTTGAAGTGCATGTAAGAAGATAGAAAGAACCCAAAAATCCTCAATTTTTCCTTCTCCCCATTATAACACACACAAACACCATTTTACAAAGAAAGAAAAGAAGAAGAAAAGAAAGAGAAGAAGAAGAAAAAAGAAGAGAGGATTTTCGAAAAAAATTCATCATCTTTCATTTTCAAAAACAAGGTAGGAATACTTTTATGCAAAGTTGATTCTTAAAATCTCGTTTATATGTTGAAGTTATGTATAAATTTATATGCATGAGAATATGTGCTTTGAATATCCAGTTTTAGAAGTAAAATTCGTGTGATTTTACAAGAATGAAAGAGGTGGTTCAATCTTTATGGTTAACCAAAAGAGAAGAATTTTGGTTTTATTCCTTCGGAATTAAACCTAAAAGAGAGAATGATGGGGTTTCGGCCCTTGAGTACATTGAAAAAATGAGAATAGTATATAGATTTATGCATGATTGTCAATATATGAATTGGGATTTGATTTGTATTATTTTATGTCGATATTCTTATAGAGTTTTTCCAAACTCACCCTTATCCCCTTCATAGGTTGATTATAGAGTAGAATGGAGATTTGATGATGAATGGTATAAGCCATGGGAAATTTTGTCAAGAAGATAAACAAATGACTATTTTTGAATGATGTTTTAAATTTTGATATTTTTATGTTATGAGGTGATTTTGTTAAGAATGTTATTTGTTATATCTCATAAACGTGCTTGAAACTCTATGTAATGAAATTTCCAATTTTTAAAGTATTACAGAATGTTTAAATGGTTAAATGATGACTGGAAAAAGTTATGTCAAGAATTTTCAGCAAGCATGTATAGTTTCAAACGGATGTCCAAAATGGTGTACTTTTGGTCTTAGGATGCAATTTGATGAGGATGATGGCCTGTCAATTTTGGTCATTTGAGACTTAGAATTACCTCTTTTGGATGTCTGTAGAACAAGATATGTAAGTTTATGTAATGAAAGACAATTCTACTAAGGAATCTGCCTTTTATGTTTTGTAGATTAATTTGGAGACCTTACGAAATTTATTAAATTCTGAATTTTGAATATGGGTTAATACATTATATTATGTTTTGTCTCTGAAAATATTAAAAATTTTCAAGGTTGTTTGATTAGGGAAAATAGGATTTAAACTTGAGTATTCTGTTTTTCATGTACTTTGCATCCTCTTTTGTAGACCTTAACCTTTTCATAAAATTCTGAAATTTCAGTATGTGTTAGAAGGATAAGTTATGAGCATTTGGTTAAAATTTCATAAGTTTTTGTGACTGAAATGGTTGTTCATTTTACGCATGAGAAATCAGAGACTAAACTTATTATTTAGTCAATTTAGCAATAAGTTTTTGAAAATCCAGTAAAGATTCTAAACCTCAACTTCAAAGTCCTTATAGTTGAAAAGTAACTTTGGTAAAATTTTAGAATAACGTCTAGAATTCCGCATTTGTAGTCTATGTTTCGGGCTTTAAAAAAAATAAGAATATGAGAGACGTACTGGAGCCTCATAGATGAGGTTTTGGGACGTCACAATATTAGCTTTTTTATTGTGCGATTTATAGTTGAATTTCTACATTTCTACATTTCTAGTTTTTTACAATTCTACATTCTACTTCCACATTTCTATTTTCTACATGGATGAATACAACACACAAGAATGTGTTGGCCACCAAATGCATGATGATTTTAGTAGACTGAATAATATTCCAATTCCTGAATTTGATGATGATTATGGGATTGGGAGCACTGATCCCATTGTCGATTTAGAGGATATTGATGAAGAATTAGAAGCGACCAACACTATTACAACGACTGGGTCGACTACTAAATAAAGAGCCGGAAAAAAAAATGCTCGGTGTTGGGATCATTTCGAATTAGTGCAGATTGGTGTAACCGCAAACGAATAACCAATCTTCAAGGCAATGTGTAAATATTGTAAACAAAAATTTGCATGGCAAAAAGGTAATGGCACGAGCCATCTAAATCGACATTTTTGTAAGTGTATGCAAAAGCACGTCGGAGTTGATACAAATCAAGCTCAATTTCAGTTCAGATCTCCAATGGATCTTCTAGTTCTAGTCTGAATCTTAACAACGGGGTGTATTCACAAGACTCTAAGCACCGGGAATGCTTGACTCAGTTGGTGGCCAATGTTGAGTTCCCGCTTAGTATAGTAGAAAGCCGTCACTTCACCAAATTTGTACAAAGATATCTTCAACCAAGGTATGTATCATTTGCCAGAAACAATCTTCGTACTGATACTATTGCCTTATATGATAAAAAAAAAAAATATAATAATAGATTTAACTAAATATTCTGGTGTTGTATCATTTATTTCGGACTTATAGTCCGATATAAATCATAAAGGATATATTGCTGCTACTTTACATTATATTGATGAACTATGAATTATGCATAAAAGAATAATTGATTTTAAAGTAATTGACTACCTTCATAATGTGATACAATTTTTTATTTACTTAATGAATATTGTTTGTTGAAAAAATATGTGTCATATTTTTCACTTTTTATATCTTGGCTTTCTTAATTAATATATCTGATTTTTCATGATAAAAGAACATGTCAACATTTTCGTTTTTGACTGGTTTGGATAACGCCAGTTTTGACTGACTGCGCTGATAAGCAGATTATTTTTTCAGATCAACAAAGCTGTGTTTTTAATTCTATTTCTATACACGATATATTCTGATCTCGTGGATATTATTAACAGCTTATTTTGTAGTTTAAATAATCTTTTCTTATTCTCTTAGATTTGTTTAGGAAGTAAATATTTAGTTTCCTAAATTCTTTCCTTCAACAAATCTAAGAATATCTCTCTATATATTCTTTCCTACTAATTGTCTTACCATTCTTGTTGTAGATTTTTAGGTAAAAAATAATTCCTAATTTGATTTATACTTTAACTATAAGTAAGAGTAGAAATCAATAAAGAATTAAGACTTTGAAATATAATTTTTGTTCTTGTTTTCTCCAAGAAAAAAATTTGCCCAAATCCTTTGTGGAAAACAAGACTCAATGCTTTATTGATTCAACTTCAAAGTAAAAAGTTTTCTTCAAACTCATTGAAGAATCAAAAACTAATTGGTGCTTGATGGATAATTTCATATCTTGTTCAAACTACTTGGCGTGAAGTTAAGAACGGAGATTCTTAATCCAAGTGGTGGTTGCGGTCAAGTACAATAGGAAAGTGGTGATAAAGTCAAGACTGGTGGGTTTGATTCCACTTCATCAACAAGTCAGAAGAAGAAGAAGAAGTATCAAATGTGGTTGATATGTTTTCTTTTGATTGTTATTTTGTTAATTTTGCCTAATTACAAAAATCGATACTATTGTATTTTTGAACAAGATTATTAGTGGATATTTTTTACCCATGGCATGGGGGCCCATGGATGTTTTCCTTCAGAGTTTACTACGTTACATCCTGTGTTCGTATTTAACTGTTTAAATACTTAACAAGATTAGGTAAACGAACACTGCTGTGTGAGTCAAAACTGTTTTCTTTATCACTCACAAGTTATGACTGTGTTCTGTCCACTGCTTAATTAAGATTAAAATTACTTCTAATTTAATTGATCTAGGTTTTAGAACTTTTAGTTGGTATCAAAGATGGTACACTTTATAAGTGCGATCCAAAGAAACCTAGAAATGGACGGAGCTTTGTTTAGACCACCTGTTTTAGATGGTACTAATTATGCCTATTAGAAAATTAGGATTCAAGGTTATATTCAATCCCTTGATGAAAAAGCTTGGAACTCTATTGTCCATGGCTATAAAACTCCCACCGTTGTTGAAATTGGTGTATAAAGAGAGAAAAAGACAGACGAGTGGGCTACAACTGATTTTAATTATACTAATTAGAATTCCAAAGCTTTAAATGCCATATTCTCCTTCGTAGACTCTAATCAATTTCATTTGATCTCTACTTGTTAGGTTGCAAAAGATTCTTGGGACATCTTACGAATTGCTCACGAAGGAACCACTATGGTCAAGTCATCTAAGTATCAAATTCTTACTCTAGAGTTTGAACAACTAACCATGAGAGACGATGAGCAATTCAAGAACTTCTATGCAAAACTCAGTGACATCACCAATACTGCTTATACTTTGGAAAAAGAAATATTCGGAGAGCAAAATTGTAAAGAAAATTTTTAGATCCTTGCGTGATCGTTTTCATTCCGAAGTAACTACAATTGAAGAAAGTAAGGAGAATATAAAGGTTGAAGAATTGGTGGGATCATTGATGACTTATGAATTACATTCTACAAATGAAAAAGAAAGAAAAGGGATTTGGTATTGCCTTCAAAATTAAAAACGATGAAGAAGAGGTTGATTGTGAGGAGAGTGAAACAAATGAAAACATGGCCATGCTCACCAAACAATTCAAAAAATTTCTAAAAGGAAATCAAAAAAGAAAGAACTTGAATACCCCACTCCAACAAAAGGAGAGATTTTCGAACAACACAAAATAAAACCCCACTACATCTATGAATATATTTGACAATCGAATTCAATGCCATAAGTGTGAGAGTTTTGGTCACATAGCCTCTGAATGTGCAAATACTTTAAAGAAATCTCATACCAAGAAGGTCATGAATATCACTTGAAGTGAAAATGATGAAAAAGATTCAGATGAGGACGAGGACGACAGAACTACCGTTGATGAGGTAACGTCCTTAACTGTGAACTTAACATCTCGTACTGATTTCATGCAAAACTTGACTACAGGTTCTGACGTCTTAACTACAACATCTGAATAACCAGTCCGTGTATGTTCTAACTGCAGCAATGTAAACAAAAAATTAAAAGACGAACATGAGAAAAACTTCTCTACTCACGTCATGATAGAATTTTTGGAAGATGACAAGGCTTAAATTGATTCTCAAAATAATATTTTAACCAACATCTTAAAAGAGAAGGATGATCAAATTGCGAACCTTCTTGATGAATTAAAAGTTTCAAAAGAAAGGATCAAGCAATTAACAATTGGAGCCTCTCGCTTGAGTAAAACCTTAAGCTATGGAAGAACTCCAAACGTCAAAGAAGGTTTGGGATATGTTGCAAAAGATAAAGGAAAAGTTGAGAATCAAATCAACTTCATCAAAAAAACACAGTCTGCTGTATTTTTGGACAAATCTGCTTCCATTGCCATCAAGACTGAGGCTGACCTGCCTATGCAGGTTCTTACCAATGCCAAGACTCAGAACAGTTACGACCATTAGTTACACAACCAATGTATCAATTCTCAATACATAGAGGTAAATCAAATTACTTGTAAAATGTTGCATCTGTGGTAATCTAGGACACCACTCTTTTCATTGTTTATATAGTAAAAACTTGGTCAATAGACAAATGAGACACCATAGCAACACTAAAGTAAGAGAAATTTGGGTTAAAAATGGTGATTTAAATTGTTATATGGTTGATGTTGCCTTTAGAACTTTTATTCCTAACTCTTGATATTTTGATAGTGGTTGCTCTAGACATATGACTGGTAATCAATCTTAACTAACTAATTACAAAAGTCATGAAGGTGGTTTGGTCACTTTTGGTGATGGAGCTCACGGTAGAAAGTGTAGGCACTATTCTAATTAATGGATTCTCCCCGTTAAAAGAAGTTCTTTTTGTTGTAGGTTGAAAAGCTAACTTGATTAGTATAGGCCAACTCTGTGACGATAAACACTTGGTTATATTCTCAAAAAATTCTTGTAAAGTCTTGAATTATGATGGTAGCTGCATTTTATATGGTACTAGATATAGTGATAAATGTTATCTTCTTGACACTAAAATTACTTGTCATATTTCAAAGAATGACTCTATTGAATTGTGGTATAAACGTTTGGAGCATTTAAACTATAGTGATCTAATGAGACTAACAAAATTGAATGCAGTACGAGGCGTTCCTAAGCTTACTAAAAAATTTGAAGGATTGTGTGGTTCTTGCCTAAAAGGTAAGCAAACCAATAGTACTCACAAGCAAGGTAAGTTTCTCACTACTTCGCATGTTTTAGAATTACTTTACATGGATTTGATGGGACCTATTCAAACTGAAAGTATTGGTGGCAAGAAATATATTTATGTATGTGTGGATGATTTTTCTAGATATACTTGAGGTAGATTTCTTGAGAGAAAAATCCGATGTTTTTGAAAGATATAAAATTTTTCACTTAAAATTAACAAAAGAAAAATATTTTGAAGGAATAAAAATGTTGAGGATTAGAAGTGATCATGGGAGGGAGTTTGAAAATGCTATTTTCTCTACATTCTGTGATCAAAATGGCATCTTTCATGAATTCTCTGCATCCAAACCACCTGAATAAAATAGTGTTGTAGAAAGAAAAAATAGATCTCTACAAGAGATGGCTAGAGTAATGCTAAATAGTAAGAAGCTTCTGTTAAATTATGGGCTGAAGCTATTAATACTGCTTGTTATATTTTGAATCGTGTGTCTCTAAGAACAGGAACACTCAAACTCTTTATGAAATCTGGAAAAGAAGAAAATCAAATCTCCAATATTTCCATACCTTTGGTAGTAAATGCTATGTTTTAAATGATAGAGAATACTTGGATAAATTCGATTCAAAAAGTGGTGAGAGAATATTTATTGGTTATTCTGAGAACAGCCGAGCTTACAGAATTTATAACATGCATACTCAAAATATCATTGAATCAATCAATATAAAAATTGATGACACTGGTGATTTTTCATCTTATTCACATGAGCCTAATATTCAGTCTTTGAAAGAACAAGTTGCTAGATGTCAACCTACTCAAGACAATCATGTGCCTACATCAGACAGTGATAAACAGACGGAACAGCCAGCATCAAGTTCTAGTGTCTCTATCCCTGCTCCTGAAAGTTCTGACGTACCAAATTTAAACAACGAATAGAACATGAGAAGGCAACCTCCTTCTTGGATACAGAAAGCACACCCATTGGACAATGTTCTCTCAGATTCTGGAGACTGTATAATGACTAGGAGGAGACTTGCTAATGAACTTGGAAATATTTGCTACACTTCACAAATTGAACCCAAAAATATAAATGAAGCAATTATTAATGAAAATTAAGTTCTAGCCATGCATGAAAAGCTAGCTCAATTTGATAGAAATAAAGTGTGGAAACTTGTACTTCGGCCAAAGGACACAAATGTGATCGGGACAAAGTAGATATTCAAAAATAAATCAGATGAACATGTCAACATAGTCAGAAACAAGACATGCCTGGTTGCACATGGATATACTCAACTAGAAGGAGTGAACTTTGATGAAACATTTGCACATGTGGCTCGACATGAATCCATTAGACTTTTACTATCTGTGGCATGTCAAATGAGATTCAAGCTGTACCAAATAGATGTCAAAAGTGCTTTTCTGAATGGAATCCTTAATGAAGAAGTCTACGTTGACCAGCTTAAGGGATTTGTTGATCTTTACTCTCCTGACTATGTGTGTAGACTCAAAAAGGCCATATACGAACTAAAGCAACCTCCACATGCTTGGTATGAATGATTGACTATGTTCTTACTGGAACATGGTTACAAGAGAGGAGAAGCTGACAAAACTTTATTATCAAACATTTCAAAACTGGATTAATAGTTGCAAAAATCAACGTCGATGATATTGTGTTTGGTTCTTCACTAGAAACAAAATCCAAGGAGTTTGTTACACTTATGCAAAATGAATTTGAAATGAGTATGGTCGGTGAACTAAATTTCTTTTTAGGTATGCAGATCAAACAGGTTGGATCAGAGATATTTATCTCACAGGCCAAGTATGCTAAAAATTTGGTGAAGAAGTTCAGCCTTGACTAAACCAAGTCAGTCAGAACTCCCATGGCGATGTCTTTGAAAATCTTCAGAGATGACCAGGGTAAAGAGGTTGACTCTAGCTTGTATAGAAGCATGATAGACAGTTTGTTGTACCTGACTGCAAGCCGTCCTGACATATCATTCAGTGTTGGAGTTTGTGCGCATTATCAGGCTAAACCAAAAGAATCACATCTTGTAGCAGTGAAGCGAATTATTCGTTATATTAACTGCACTTCTGATTTTAGTTTATGGTATACTAATGATACTAACTCTCATCTTGCAGGATACACTGATGTTGACTGGGTTGGAAACATAGATAATAGGAAAAGCACGAGTGGTAAATGTTTCTACATTGGTAACAATCTTATTGCATGGTTAATTAAGAAACAAAACTCTATTTCCTTATCTACTGCAGAAGCTGAGTATATTGCTATGGGTAGTTAGTGTACTCAGCTACTCTAGATGAAACAAATGCTAACTGATTATGGTATTGATCAGGATTCTATTACTATATTTTATGATAACACTAGTGCTATCAATATTTCTAAAAATCTTGTTCAGCACTCTAAGACCAAACATATTGACATTAAACATTATTTTATTAGAAACTTGGTCGAAGAAAAGGTAATTACTTTGGTACATATTCAGACTGAGTATCAGTTGGTTGATTTGTTCACCAAGGCCTTAGATTCTGCTAGATTTGAGACTCTACGAAAGGTCGTGGGTATTTTCTTGATGCATTAGTTTTTTTTTAAAAAAACAAAAAAAATATTTTACTTTGTAGAAGTAGTGTTTTTCTTTCTTTGTTTAATTTTATCATATGTATTTGTTTTCATTTGCTTATTTTTATTTTATTTATGTAAAAAAAGGAGAGGTATAACATTCTTGCAAATAGCATATGATATAAATATATGATTAGTCTATGAATTTTGAGATTTACTTGGATTAACCGATCAGTATGGTATGCTCATTATTCTTATGGTAAAATATGCTCAGATAAGCACACTTTGAAGACATATTAACTTGTTTAATTGTGCCTTACTACTAACTAGATTGTTATCTTTAAAGTAGTTTCGTACTTTGTTGTGGACCTATGGTCAGTATCTATTTCTCTCGGTACTATAATATGTTGTTGTGTTAAACAGACAATTTCATGGAGGAGAGGGCTACCACCATAGATGTGTGTAGCCGTTCTTGATAATGAACATAAATCATGTAGAAAAAGGCTACATCTATGGATGTGAGAAAGACAATTCCATGATCTTAAAAATTCAGTAGTTTGACAAAACAAAAATATATATATTAATAAAGTCAACACTCTGAGTACTCAAAAGAAAATTGTTATGGTACTTTTGTCTGGCACGCACATATTTTTTCTACTTAAAGAGATATGTTCAGATGATGACTAGTTTGAAATACATCTCAGTACTTATCTTCTTAACAAAGTTCAATTGGGCTTAGTGGAACAAGTTATGATTGACTAGTCTAGTATGTCATATCACACACTCACATTATGAATCTAACCAATTAATTGAATCTAATTATGTGCATATATCTGATTGGATGATTCCGGTTGATTTTCATATTTTTGGACTAATTGTATAATTTGTGGACTATGAAATTTGTCCATAAATAAAAGATTCAAATTTATCTCATAAAATATTCTCATTAATTTTGTGTGATTATCTTGTGTGGGCCTTTTCGTAGAATTTTCAATCAACAGTCTTATTTTGGCAGCACAATCAGCTTTAACTGAGAAAAAAATCTGGATGAAACTTATACGAAATCCAATCTTATTCTGTACTGAATTTTAAATTGACTTTCCTAATTTAAAAATTCCGTTTTTCACAAATTAGCATCTTAGACTGTTTAATTCAAATTTGACATATCTAGTTAAGGAAGATTGTTTTGTCCATAACTGCCAATCATCATATTTTGGTAACTACTTTACACATGTCCCTAATTAACTGTTCACTCCTTATGCAATTCTGAAAACTTTCCCCTATTAAACCGTGACTTAGGGTTTCCTTCTTCATCTTTCACACTTGATTTTCGATTTCCTAACTCCGAAGCCTCTTATACTTGATTTCGAAGTTGTGTTGAGCTTTATTTTTCAGATTCAAACAATGGTGAAGACTAAAATGCCAAAATCGAAGAAACATCTGGGAAGTTCATGCAAGGACACTGTTGCTCTGGTGTCTGCTGCTAAAACTGCGATGGGGCCTCAAATTTCGCCGGTAGGGACTCTCCGACGAAGTGCACGAAGACTGGAACCATCAAGTTCAGACTCGGACACTTCTCTAGCAGCAGTTGCATCTCAGGCTGACCAATCGATGGACATTGTTGCATATCAACTGCCGGTTAGCCATTCTAAATCACAGGCCCATCAAACATCGAAAGACTCCATTACTTTTCTGAGCAAGAAAGTTACCCTAAGTGCTCAAGAACCAGATGAAAAAGGAGATGAAGATGACGGATCCGCGAGTGACAGTGGGTCTTACAATGCTGAAATTGAAGAGAAAGTTCGTGAGGATGAAAGGACTGGTGATGAGGAGTCTGAACAGCCTCCCACAGTCGTAGAAGGTTCAAGTAATCCCCTTTCTCAAAAATCAGATTCTGATTTCGATGTTACTCTTTGATAAATCTTCGGAATCTATTCCCACACCTCTTCCAACAAAAAGAGCCACGAGGGCTGAAAAGGAAAAGGTAAAATTGGTGTTACTGCTGGAGAACCCATACTTGTTGGTCAAAACAGGCCACCCACTACTCTGGAGGTATCTACAGAGTACTGCCTACTCCCAGTTCAGACTCCCAATTGTTTAAACTTGAAACATTAACTAGATGTAGACACTCTGTTAACCCTCTCAATTACTGTTTTCTGTCGGAGAGTGCTAAGAGTTTGTTTCTTTCATTCACCACCTACCATAAGTTTATCATTGAGTGCAAGGTTGTAATTCTTGAATTTAGTTCGTTTGGTTTGGTTGAAATTGTTGATTTTCACAACTTACACAATCTGTTAAGTTTTTCTGGACCGTTCAATGAAACTCTGGTCAAGGAATTTATGGTCAATGTTCCTAAGAATCTGGGGAATGGTGGAAATGAATTCAAGTCACAGGTTTATGTCTCGGAAAGACATGTTAACTTCAGTCCTAACTTTCTTAGGGACTGGCTTGGGATGACTACTATGGCTGTTACAAGTGACGAAGAATTGACCAAGGACAGTATTGCGCAGAAAATGATTGGCTCTACCTGGCCAGAATTAGGAGAACTGACTGCTTCCCGACTACTGCCCAAATACAAAATTCTTCATCAGATTCTTATCAACAATATTGATCCATTGACTCATCGATCAGACATTTCAGGAGACATGGTTGTTATACTATACAAGTTAGGGATGAGGTTGCCAGTTGATTGGGTCAAAATGGTTTTTGATAGAATTGTTTATGAAGGGCCGATGAGGGCAAAGCAGTACAGGCTACCGCATCCAGCTCTCATCCTTCACTTTCTTGTTCATCAGGAAGTGCCTGCCATAGATTCAGACAGATTCTCTGAGGATATTCCAGCGCTAGGTGTTCATGAGTTTAAAAATTTAGGTAGCACACAGCATCCCACTCCCAGAGTACCTAGGCACGTTCTGTCTTTGTTGGACCAGTCTGGCCGTTTGGATGTACGAAAAACTCATATAGGGCTGGTTAGAACATAGGTAGACCAACTTTTCGCCTTAACTAAAAGTTTTTCTGATGAATTAATTTTCCTGCGTAGGGTATTAGGTAAACTTGAATATCTAGGCGATGAGCATATAAAGTCTGTATACCGAATAGTTACTCCAGAATTCTCTTCACATCTCGACGGTCAGATGGAGATTCTCGACTTGATCCAATGGTTGAGACAACCATCGCCTAACCGCCGCACTCGCGCTCGATGCTCATCCTGCTGTTGCTCCATCAGATACCCCTATTCGCAAGAGACATGCAAAAGCATCTGCATCCAGTGCAAAGAAGTCAAGATCTTCACGGGACTAACTGTTTTTGGTTCTAACTTCCTAACTATTTGGTTATACCTAAATTCTTTCCTTCTACAAATCTAAGAATATCTCTCTATATATTCTTTCCTACTAATTGTCTTACCATTCTTGTTGTAGATTTTTAGGTAAGAAATAATTCCTAATTTGATTTCTACTTTAACTATAAGTAAGAGTAGAAATCAATAAGAAATTAAGACTTTGAAATATAATTTTTGTTCTTGTTTTCTCTAAGCAAAAAATTTGCCTAGATCCTTTGTGGAAAACAAGACTCGATGCTTCATTGATTCAACTTCAAAGCAAAAAGGTTTTCTTCAAACTCATTAAAGAATCAAAAACTAATTGGTGCTCGACAGACAATTCTATATCTTGTTCAAGCTACTTGATGTGAAGTTAAGAACATAAGTTCTTAATCCAAGTGGTGGTTGCGGTCAAGTACAATAGGGAAGTGGTGATAAAGTCAAGACCGGTGGGTTTGATTCTACTTCATCAACAAGTTAGAAAAGAAGTGTCAAATGGAGTTGATCTATTTTTTTTATTGTTATTTTGTTAATTTTGCAAAATTACAAAAACCGATATTATTGTATTTTTTAAAAAAGATTATTAGTTGATTGTTTTTACTCATGACGTGGGGGCCCGTGGATGTTTTCCTTCGGAGTTTACCACGTTACATCTTGTGTTCGTATTTAACTGTTTAAATTCTATACTTAACAAGATTAGATAAACGAACACTGCTGTGTGAGTCAGAATTATTTTTTATCACTCATAAGTTCTCGATCGCATTCTCGTCCATCGCTTGTTTAATTAAGATTAAAATTACTTTTAATTTAATTGATCTAGGTTTTAGAACTTTCATTATTAAAAAATTTAATTGCGAATCTAGAATTCACAATTTCACATTTGATAATCCTGTGCCTAATAATATAGTAAAAGATAGATTAGTTCGAGAATTATATCTGAATTTTGGTGGAATTTTATTTCATGTTTGATGTGTATGTCATAATTTAAATTTAATTGTCCCATATGGTTTAAAGTATATAGGCCCACAATTTTAAAAAAAAAATTATGTATGGTTTAAATTATATTATTGTTTCACCTTCTCGAAAACAAGTATTTGATAAATTATGTGTAGAAAATTCTTTTCCAACAAAATGTATGTGCACATACATAGACAATAGATGAAATTCTACTTATTTAATGCTTCAAGTATGTGAATGTTATGAAAATTGTATAACTGCCTATTATAATGGCCGACACTCACACTTTCCAGAATATAATTTGCAAACATATGATTGGAAAATCACATTCCATGTGAGAAATTTTTTAAAAGTTTTTTTCCACGCCACAAACACGTGTGCTGGCGTATATTACTCTACCAGTCCATTAGTTTTAAATTATTTTTATTTTATTGTAAATAACTTTAATAAGTGTAAGACATTTGCAATTTTTTATGATATTGTAATAGTAATGGAGATTGAGTTTAGAAAATTTTAGAAACAATTGTCTATATTGTTCCAGTTATGGTCAATTATGGACCATAGAGTAAATTTAGAAGGTACAAAAGATACTATTTCGATAATTTTTAATAAGTTAAGTTACTTAAAATTCAATAACTTATTATAATTTAGAAAAAATATTATGTGAAATGTACGAGTTTTATATGGCAAAAGCTGGTAGAAATGTTAGAAGACCTCCTGTAGCAATCACTTCTTCGTCATCAAATGACGATAATGATTATTGGAATTTTCTTAGTTCCGTTAGGGAACTCAACAATCTAGTTCTTTTTTTTCGCTTTCTTGTGCCACAAAGGTATAAACAAGTAGTAGATATGTACTTTTAGAGTTACCTAGTTATTTTGGTCATGACATGCCTAATATGTTAGATGAAGATGAGAGAAATAATTTTGATATACTTAGGTGGTGGAGATAAAAATGAGCGTTAATACCCAATTGTTTATATTATAGCACGCGATTTATTAACACATCCAGTATCAATTGTAGCATCGGAGTCTGATTTTAGTACAGATGACAATATTCTGAATGATATGAGGTCAAGACTAAAACTAGACATATTAGATAGTTTAATGTGTTTAAAAGATTGGAAGGATGCAGAACTTCGAATCTAAGATAAAGTAGACCTCATATTGGCCTATAAGGTGCAAGAGCTGGCTACCCAAAATGTAAGTATAGTTTGTGTAAATTTATTTAATTTTTCTTAATTTTTAGTGTTGAAATTTAAGTTTACCAAAAATTGTGTACGTAACAATTTGTTCGTGTACAATTTTCATTCTGCTTACGCTAAAAGTAGCTGATTCCATGTTCGAAAAAAAGGAGGATGGTTTTAAATGTCAATTTTATCATAACTTATTTCATTTTAAGTTTTTAAACTAAAAAAAACTTAAAAGTAAAAAAGGTTCACGTGTTGGTCGTAGACCGGCCCATGTGTCCCATGAGCCACGGGCCAGTTCGAGCTTGTGAATTTGGGTCGAGCCAAGCCATGGCTTGGCCTGTCCCTTTAGGTGCCGAGCTGGGCCCTTCTTAACATGGGCCGAGCCAGCCATTGCCATCCATATATGCGACCAATTCCTTACATCTCTGCAAAACTAAAGTTAGATAACGCAAACATTCATCACAAAATTCTCTATACACAAAATCATCCATGAACACTTCAAAACATCTCTCAAATATGTTAGAAAAGATAGTAAGCATAAATCTTCAAAAAGTAGCAAGTGCATTACACAAACCAAATGACATTCTTCTATACACAAAGATTCTAAAAGGACAAGTGAAAGTAGTTTTCTCTCGATTCTCTAGAGCTATGGAAATTTGATTACAACTATAATAACCATCTAGAAAATAATAAAACTCATGATCTGTAAGATTATCAAGCATTTGATCAATGGAAGAAGAAAATGATCTTTTCTAGTGACTGAATTCAATTTTCTATAATCAATGCAAACACGTCAACATGTAGTTACTCTAGTTGGAACTAATTCATTGTTAGTATTAGTAACTACCATGATATGTATTTTTCTAGGACAACGTGTATTAGAAATAAGATAAATAATCCCAGTATTTAACAATTCAAGCACTTAAGTTCTTACCACCTCTTTCATGTTAGTATTTAAATGCGTTTACCACCTCTTTAGACCTATGATTTTTCTTAGGATAGATTAGCATGCATTCTTAAAAATACTTTTCATAGCAACAATGGTCCATCTCTCAACACTCCGCACCTCTCTAGTAGACCTATGATTTTTCTTAGGATAGATGCGATGCATGCATTCTACTGAATTAATACTTTTCATAGCAGCAATGGTCCATCGTGCCTTTTTTTGTTTAGTCAACACTTTTAACAACTTACTTTTTTTGCTCATCATCAATGGAGGAGAAAAAGATAATCACTGGTAAAGTTCTAGCCTCTCTAAAAAATGCATATTGCAAAGTGGTAGGCAATGTTTTAAGTTCTAATTTTGGTTGGTTTTCAATCGACGGGATGTTTTTCTTCTCATTTGTTGGAAGTGACTCATTCTTCTCTCCATTTAGTTGTATCCCTGATGGGTGTTGACTCAAGCACGGAATTTTCTTCATCGATATCACTTTCAATGTCAAAAGAAGAGCCAAAATGATTTAAGCACGGATGCTTTTATCATATCAATTCAGTTTGGTTACTTGTTGAACTAATGCTTCTATCATATCAATATCAACAACTTCTCTATCGTCATATGGTTGTTTGTTGAAATTAAATACATTCAATTCTATTGCCATGTTGCCAAAAGATAGTGCATAACTACCTTCTTGCAATTAATAATAGCATTAGATGTTATCAGAAAAAGACGACCTAAAATTATAAGAATGTATTTGGTAGAGTCATGTACATGTTGAGTGTTAACCTGTATGAAAACATCATCTACAATACAACGTGGAACTTTCACAGATCTATTAACAAGTTTTAGAATAATAGAAATAGATTTTAACTCACCTAGACCAAGTTGCATATACACAGAAAAAGGAAGAAACTAACACTAGCTCCTAAATTCAACAAAGTCTTCTCATTCTTTTGGTTTCCAATGATGCATGGAATAGTAGGACAACTTGGATCTTTGTATTTTGGAGGAGTTCTGCTTTGAATTATACTTGTTTAGTGATAAGTGTATTTTATACGCTTATTTATACTTGTAAACTTATTATATATTCATTATATGAGCAGATTTCTATTTAAATGAGTTCAATTATTTTATACGTAGGTAAAAACCCAATTTAGATGAGTTTGAAACGAAAAAGAAGAGTTTGAAACTTAATTGACGCTTACTGTGGTGAATTCAAAAGTTTTGGGAGCAAAAATTAGATTTCTAAATGTTTAGGGACTAATTTGCACAATTTAAAATAGTTGGAAGGCCAATTTGGAAGACTTTAGTAGGGTGAGGACCAATTAGAATGCATTTGGAAGCTTTTGGATTGAATTGAGAAGATTTAAAGAAGAAATGACCAAAATCGTACATAAGAAGCCAAATCAGGGATCAAATTGTAAGTTTTCAAAACAAATATCCCACCTGGGTAGTGCGACCTAGGTGTGGTAGTGTAAACTTACTGGAGGTCGCACAAAGGTAGCAGAATGCATTGTTCAACCTAGGTGCGACCTGAGTGCGACCTACGCTAAAGGAAAGTTTTAAATGCGGTTTTCAAAAGTTAAGTAGGATTAGGACTCTTTTAAGAGACAACTTTGAAGACTTTTCAAGGATTATAAAGAGACCTCTTCTAGGTCTTTTGAGGGGGTTACACAATTGAAGAGAGATAGAGATCAAGAGCAAGATAAAGAGAAATTCTTGGGTAAAATTCATCAAGTGCAATAGGAGATCTTGAATTAATTCAAGATTAATGGTTGTATCTATTCTACTTCTTTTTCTTCCAGTTCATGAATTCTTTTATTAATATCGTTATATTCATAAGAATCATGTCCGGCTAAATCTTTTATTGCTAAGATGAACGATGAAACCTCGTATTTTTAATTAATTAGAAGTTTTTCGTTTTAGTAATTAATTGCTTGTGGATTGATTGTTCTTTATTCATTTTTTCTAATGTTTAAATGCTTGATCAACATTAGAATATTTTGTGATCTATATTGAAGTCGAGAGATTCAATATAGACTAAACACATGGTATTAAATAATATAAGGTCCAATAATATATATAAATTACTATTATGCTTTGTGAATCCGGTTAGGTGTTCTTGTGAATTAAATGCATATTTTTATGTTCGAAACTTAATTAGAGATAATTAAGTTCGCATATCGATATAGAATTAATTGACCATCGAGAGAAGCTTTTGATTATTATAGGATCACCAATTTTCAATCTAAGGTAATTATAAGCTAAAGCGATTAACGGATAATTGATTAAGGAATGTATAGGTGGATTCGCAAATCCTAGTATTGGTACAATTCAGATTCATTCTTAAAAATTACTTTTGATTGCGAGATAATTAGTTTTAATTTAACATAAGTAGAATAATTTTAGAATTAAAATCACAAAACGAATATGTGTTCTTTTATTGTTAAAATTCAAATTATAAATTAATAGGTTAATTGGTAGCTAGTCCTCGTGGATTCGACACTCTTCACATCACTTTATTACTTGTTAACGATCCGTCCATTTGTGAGATTAAGATCACACAACATTTAGCTAAAAATTTCTTTCTGCGCACATGCAATTATCTCTTTTGGTACACAAATATTTTAAAAACTTAGCATAGGCAGAAACTTGCTTAATAACATCGAGTAGATAGATATTTATATTTACCTGCTTGAAGATTTCCACTATTTCACTGACTGCACTACATTGCTTCACTTTTGTTAACCTCTGAAAAATAAGGGTTTTGGAATGTAAGATGTCTAACTGTTCTCTTTTGGAATTTCTGAACTAAATCATCAGTTGTTGCATTACCTAAAGAAACTAGTTGAGATGTATTTTGGAATTTCCACTCGGTCGTCAAACAATTTTCCGCGTCTCAAACTCAAGATGGATTTAGTCTCCTCATGTTGGTTGCTTGAAGTAGCCCCAATATTGTGTGCACTCATTTAGGATTAGGCAGTAGCTGACTTGGAAACTTCTCTTTCTCAATAATTGTTGCCAACTGTTGTACTGACGAGGCGAGCTATTCCATCATATTTTCCATGTTAGGTATGGATTGTACATATGAGTTTTGGCTAATGTGTACTTCATTCTTAAACTCGACAATGGTGTGATTCTGGAGTTCTAATATATATTATGTAGGTTTTTCTAATTTTAGAAATGAGAATCAAATTGCCTCTTTTTCAGATTTTGCACTTTTTGTCTTCAAGGTTTCAGTATATGCAATTTGGTCCCCCACTTCAAGTATTTCGTACATGTTTAGTCCTTTTTGCTCCAAAACTTCAAAATTGGTCCCCCACTTCAAGTATTTCGTACATGGTTAGTCCTTTTTGCTCCAAAACTTCCACCTTGGTCCCTAAATATCTGTAGTTGTTCACAATTGTTCCTAATCCAAATAAGATATTAATTATTGTTTTTACCAATGAAGAAATTACTAGCAAAATAAGATGAAGAAATTGCACTCATCATCCACCGTAGCCGCTCAAGTAGAAATTCTAAGGTGTTTCGCGAGCAAAGGGTCGGTGAAGAAGTACAAGAAGATAAAAAATGTTTGCGTAAAAAAAAATACATGAATGGATTGTGTGCTTTCTATTTGGATCTTGGAGTTGAGGTTTCCATTTTATTATTTTGATCTGATTTTGAATTGTTAAATGGTAGAAATCAACCCGGTTATAGTAGAGCTTAATGAAAATTAATTGGATTTAGGAATGGGGATTTAGTGAATGATTTTCATGTCAATTTTAATTAATGATTTGAGATATAACTAGTGTTGGAGTAAACTCAATCAAGTTTAATACAGTTTGATTCTGGTTTGGTTTTGTATCATAAGGTATGATGATTTTACATTCTATTTGTTTCTTTTTCTATGACAGCTTATACTTCTTCTTTCACGCTTATACTATTTTCTGTATAACACGAACAACTTATATATGTTCCCTATTTTCAGCAAAGACAAGATAATACAAAGCAAATATAGCTATTTGTTTATTAAGGGCTTGTCCGGGAGAGTTTTTTTCCAAAAAAACCCATTTTTTTGCTTGCAATTTTTGACTTTTCAATCCTTTTACACTACAAAAACATTTGAAAAGTCAAAAAGTAACAAAAAAAACCCATTTTTTCCCCAAAAAAACTCTACCGAACAAGCCCTAAATTTTGGGAATTTATTGAACAATTGACATTTGTACTTATATTATGGTCACAAATTTGAAAATATTATATTTTCTACGGATCGCCTACCTAAATAATGCAACTCATATAATGTTATTATAAACACAAATTACAACTACAACTCGTACATCGCACATTGTTACACTAATAATACAATAAGAGCAACCAAATCTGAAACTCAAGTGTTGCTACACATTTATAAAAAAATTGTGTACCTATTAGTTTTGAATCGCATTCATTCTACAAGTGAAGGGATGTGCATGTTCGAGATAGAATTTAATAAATAAATTGAAAGATTATTAGAAAGTTTCTATCATTGATAAATGATTCTGAAACTATAATAAAAAGGTTGAAGATTAATTTGTTCTTTTCTAAATATTAGAGATCAACTTTTATTGTTGAAGGCTAATACTTTAATTTTTTCATTTTACTTTAGTACTATATCTTCCCTTGTGTGTGTACACTCAATGCATAATTTGTTTGTTTTGCGATTTAAATCCCGCAAGTGGACGGATCGTTTACAAGTAATAAAGTGATAAATAAAGTGTCGAACCCACGAGGACTAGATACTAATTCAACTAATTAATTTCACAACTTAAATTTTAACAATGTAAAGAAACACATATTCAATTTTTGTTCGTGACTCTAAACTAATTTAACTATTTTAAGTAAATTGAAATTAACAATAAGCAACTTTGAAAAATGAGAACAATTAAAGTTTACCAACACTAGGATTCACAAATCCACCGACACGCTTTATAATCAATTATCTCATTAATCACTTTTTAGCTTTTAATTACCTTAGATTGAAAATCGGCGCTCCTAAATTAATCGAAAGCCTCTCTCGATGGTCAATCAATTCTATATGTTATGCGAACCTAATTATCTCTAACTAAGCTTCGAACATAAACACATGCATTAAAATCTCAAGAACGCCTAAATGGATTTCATAAAGCATAATAGTAATCTCTATCTATTATTGGACCCTATGTTATTCAATACTATATGCTAAATCTATATTGAATCTCTCGACTTCAATATAGATCACAATATATTCTAATGGTGCGCAATCATTAAAATAATATAGAAACTGAATAAAGAATAATCAATCCACGGGCAATTAATTACTAAAAAGGAAAAAACTTCTAATTAATCAAAAACGTGAGGTTTCATCGTTCATCCTAGATAAAATAAATTAGCCGGACATGATTTCGTCAATTATTGCAATAATTGAGTTCATCATGGTCCGGAGAAAGAGAAACAAAAAGTAAAATAAAACCCGTGATCTTGGCTTGATGATCTTCGATTCCGTGCCTTGATCCTCGTTTTTGCTTTGTATCTTGTTCTCCCAAAATTCGTCTCTAATCCTGCTCTGAATTCGGCTCTCAAAACGGCTCCCAAATTATGAGTTAATAACTCATATTTATAGTTACCTAATTGTACCCCAAAAGATCTCAAAATATTATAAAATTCGTAGGCCAAAAAGTTTCCTAATCGGATTAGAACTCAAAAAGGAAAGTAAAAATCCCGCAGCTAAATTAACATTGGGCGGCTGTTTTTCAAACGGCCATAACTTCTTGTAGAAAGATCCAAATTGAGATCCGTAAAAAGTGGTGGACTCGTAATTCGATTATCTTTCCAATGGTATCTCATTTACTCGTCGATTTCACCAAATTATTACTCTTTTCGTCTATTCTTTTCAATTACTTATAAACAGGTCCAAAACTGAAATAGGAAGAATAATACAATAAATTAAGTAAAAATTCAATAAAATGACGGGATAAAAGCTTAGTTTAAAAGTCCAAATAAGTGCACAAAATGCACTTATCAAACACCCCCAAACTAAACCTTTGTTCGTCTTCGAATAAACTAGCTAAAAACAATCATGCACATACTAATAAAAATAGTCATAATATAAATAGCTTGCCGTTCTTGCTTATGTTTTTGTAATAACTTATAATTTATGACAAGTGCTCAGGTATTACTATTGCAAATGTGATTATACTCAAACCATACTTGATATATGTGTGAGAACAGTTAATCTGATTAACTTAAATTCTAGGGTGGTGATAGGCCAACCACTTGGTCAACTTTTCCTTTCCCTCTCGTAAGGTACACTTCCTCTCAAAATAATTTTCTCTTTCAATTCCCGAGATTATGGTTCAAAGGTTAAACTTCGCTCATTATTTTCTTGCTCAATGCTGGTTGAGAAAACTAATAATCGTGACAACCTAAGTATATGAAGATTCTCCAATTTATGAGTACTTTTGACCAGAAAGTTTCTACTAAGTAAGTCAAACCCATTAGTAATCTAATCTCCATATTTACTGCAAAGGATTTTTCACTGGACAGAAATAAATTTTTTTTTATTTTTCTATAGATCTTATGTGCAAAACTCAATCCATTAAGCTTTCTAAATGACTCATGTAACGAGCTTGAGGTCAATAAATACCAGGTCTTTCGAACCTTAGGGCATCGGATTTTGAGAAACCCCTACGGGCCTTTTCACTCAAGTCAAATAGGCTACGAAAAGAGTTAAGCAATAATAAAAATAATTTTGTTCCTTGCGTGCAATAAGTTCATGCTAGGGGATTAGATTTTTAACATTCGGTCAATACTTAACTTCTTCTAACTGGTCTAAAGTGCTCCACACAATTTTTTCAACATATATGGAATCAATCATAATCTAGATAGCCACAATCACAGCTTATCTACCACACTTTCTCACTCTATTGGTTACTTGGTTGAGATACAGATGATTGTTAGGTTCAAACAGGGTATCCTATTGTTTTCAACTTAAGTGCACCAACATAGCTAAAAAAATCATCTTAACTGACCGACACAACACAATATCTAACATGGTCAAATAGTCTCACATTTAACCAATAGTAATAATTTGTTCACAAGTCATGGATTAAAGCGAAATAATTAAATAAAAAGTTGCATCATCAGCCGGCAAGACTATTCATATCACATAAATATGCAAATTTTTTTGGACGAAAATAAATTAAAAATCAAATATCAATTATCAATTATCGAATCAGGCAAATTTTTTATTTTAGTCCATTACCCCCAAACTTGAAAGAAACATTGTCCCCAATGTAAAATTTAAAATCAAAAGATTAGAGACTTCCCTGAGATGGATCTGATGGTGCTGGAAGAAGAAGTATGGTATGATCAACTGGTGGAGATTATGTACAGGTTGGTCAGCAAATCTTTGCTTTAATGTCATCCAGCCAGCCTGCGGGTTGTAACCCTAAAAAAAATAATAAAAATACTAAGAAATAAATTTTTTTTTTTAAAAAAAGCGATTTTTTTTTAAAAAAATGATTTTTTTTTTTTTTAAAACTAAAAGGAAAATGACGATGATCAAATCCTCATTACTTAAGAATTGAAAGCCTACTTTAAAAATCTTAGAAAAATCCTAAAACGTGCAAAAATGTCAATTGAAATCTTATAACTGAAAAAAAATACGAAAATTTAAATAAAATGGTAGAAAAATAGGTTGCCTCTCATTGAGTGCTTCTTTAAAGTCATTAGCTTGACTTTGTCGTGGTGATCACTCATGGTACTTTGAACAGGGCTTTTGATGACTTGTTTTGTTTGCATCGATTGAATTTGCACCATTTTTCTTTTGTTCTCCAATATTTAATTTTGTCCTTCTCATAAAAATATGATTTAATTTGATCACCTTGCTCGAACTTAACTATGAAAATTTCAACTTCTTCAATGACCTTGATCACAAAATCAATTTTAGAAGAAAGATGGGAGTTGGAGAATTGCTTGGTTGGTGCAGCATCATTAAACGCCACTTTTTCATTTTGCTTATGTATGATCAACTTCTCATTCTCCATATACTCTTCTTCTTTATTTGGTGCTTCCTCAATTTGGACAACTGGTCTATTTTCCAAAATTTCATGTAGTTGCTCCTCACTAATTGTTATAATGCTTGACATGTCTTCCATCGTGGTGGCTTTAATGTCACTTGAAAGGTGCCTTGTGGACTCTCCGTCAACATCTTTATCATCCGATTAATTTTATTCTCTATGCACTTTTCAGTTGCCTTGATGCTCTGATCAAGTTCCTCTTTCCACCATTCTTTACTCTCTGTGGTCTATCCAGATTCGGCAGATTTTGAATATTTTGAGTGTCGTCATATGAGAAATTTTGATGATTTCTCCATCCGGGATTATAAGTCTGCAAGTGTGGATTATTCTGTTGTAGCTGAAAATTCTGAGCATATGCAGCTTGTTCAGGTGATGATACTTCAGCAGTAGCCAAAGGGCACTATGATGATTGATGGTTTGTCCCGCAAGTTGCACATATTGGTAGGGACATCCGACCATATTGGTGATCGAGAGTATTTCAAGAGCCATCTGCTTTGCCAATGAATCAAGTTTCACCAGTATGAGCGAATTGATGTCCACCCCGTGCATTCCTGTTTGACCTTGGTTGTTGTACCAAGAGTAATCTGAGTGATTTTGCCAATCCTGATTGTAGGTGTAGGAGTAGAGACAAAAATTTTGTTTGACCGGTGGTTTCCATAAATCTTCCAGGAGCAAGTCATCCTTATCAATCTCAAAGTCTGCCATCGTGTGTAGTGCTTGATCTCCTAGCTCATCTTTGTTCCCTGGTAGCAATGAAACCAAGAAAAACAAGTAGATCAACTAAAAAAATTAAAAAATAATAATAAAAAAAATAGTAATAAAAAAATTGTTAAAACTAAATTATCAATTAACGCAGTAATTAATAAAACTAGTCCCCGGCAACGGTGCCAAAAACTTGTTATGCGATTTAAATCCCGCAAGTGGACGAATCGTTTACAAGTAATAAAGTGATAAATAAAGTGTCGAACCCACGAGAACTAGATAGTAATTCAACTAATTAATTTCACAACTTAAATTTTAACAATGTAAAGAAACACATATTCAATTTTTGTTCGTGACTCTAAACTAATTTAACTATTTTAAGTAAATTGAAATTAACAATAAGCAACTTTGAAAGATGAGAACGAATTAAAGTTTACCAACACTAGGATTCACAAATCCACCGACACGTTTTATAATCAATTATCTGTTAATCACTTTTTAGCTTTTAATTACCTTAGATTGAAAATCGACGTTCCTAAATTAATCGAAAGCCTCTCTCGATGGTCAATCAATTCTATATGTTATGCGAACCTAATTATCTCTAACTAAGATTCAAACATAAACACATGCATTAAAATCTCAAGAACGCCTAAATGAATTTCATAAAGCATAATAGTAATCTCTATCTATTATTGGACCCTATGTTATTCAATACCACGTGCTAAATCTATATTGAATCTCTCGACTTCAAAATAGATCACAATATATTCTAATGGTGCGCAAGCATTAAAATAATATAGAAACTGAATAAAGAATAATCAATCCACGGGCAATTAATTACTAAAAAGAAAAAAACTTTTAATTAATAAAAAACGTGAGGTTTCATCGTTCATCCTAGATAAAGTAAATTAGCCGGACATGATTTCGTCAATTATTGCAATAATTGAGTTCATCATGGTCCGGAGAAAGAAAAACAAAAAGTAAAATAAAACCCGTGATCTTGGCTTGATGATCTTCGATTCCGTGCCTTGATCCTCGTTTTTGTTTTATATCTTGTTCTCCCAAAATTCGTCTCTAATCCTGCTTTGAATTCGGCTCTCAAAACGGCCCTCAAAACGGCTCCCAAATTATGAGTTAATAACTCATATTTATAGTTACCTAATTGTGCCCCAAAAGATCTCAAAATATTATAAAATTCGTGGGCCAAAAAGTTTCCTAATCGGATTAGAACTCAAAAAGGAAAGTAAAAATCCCGCAGTTAAATTAACATTGGGCGGCTATTTTTCAAACGGCTATAACTTCTTATAGAAAGCTCCAAATTGAGATCCGTAAAAGTGGTGGACTCGTAATTCGATTATCTTTCCAATGGTATCTCATTTACTCGTCGATTTCACCAAATTATTACTCTTTTCGTCTATTCTTTTCAATTCCTTATAAACAGGTCCAAAATTAAAATAGGAAGAATAATACAATAAATTAAGTAAAAATTCAATAAAATGACGGGATAAAAGCTTAGTTTAAAAGCCCAAATAAGTGCACAAAATGCACTTATCATTGTTCATGTAGAATACACGAAGTGTAAATAGAAGAAAACAAGTATTATTTATATAATCTTTTAAGAAAAAAAACCATTAATATGAGGACAATAATACATAAGTAACTAGTTATAAAAACTAGCTCGAGGCACTCAAGTTAGTCTAATTGTTCGCTATTGATTGCTTATTTCTTGAAAAATTAAAATTACCCGTGTATAAATATATTGTACTCTAGACAGATAATTGAAAGTAGATTATTTAAGACTGCAAATATAAGAAATTAAAATAAACTACCTCACAAGAGAGTACCAAAATAAAAAACCTATTACACATTTTTCCTCTTTTTATACTTCAATTACACTTACTTTGCTAAATGCAAATTGTAAAGAAGAAGATGAAAAGAAAATGAAAAAATGTAAGGAAAAATCAACAGTAAATTTGAAATATAAAGTAACACAATTTAGAGGATGTTTTGCCGTGTTGAAAACCCGCTTTTCAGTTAATGATCTTAGCGGTGTGACCAGCAAAGGCAGTTTTTAGGCACGATCAAACAGAAGAAAAACCCGTCAAGTACGCCAGGAAAGCGTGACAGCAGACAGCAAAATCAAGACTATGAAAACAAGAATCCCTCCAAAAGATCCAATCAAAGAGCCTGAAATTCGTTCACAGAAAGAATTAAATTGTTGGCAAATAGCAAACCAATTTGTTTTTGTATTTTCCTTATGTGCCAAGTACACAATTGCCGCTGCAGCTGAAGGTCCAGCATTCAAAAGCCCAAGCATTGCCTTCAAAATTAACATTCAACCCCTTTTTAATTATAAGTCAAACTTGATAGTATTAAAAAAGAAAAATAAATTAAAATTTCGTCCAACACTGCATACTAAATTGTTATAGATTAAACACTAATCCCTATTTACGAGAGCAACAATAATCAAGAAAACAATATGGTTCACTCTCAGTTTAAGAGTTACGTCTAGTGGATGCTGTATATTTTCAATGTAATGTCAACTACGAGACAAGTTTTTCTTCACACCCCTCATGCAAACAAACGGCTCCATAATAAATCTTTTACATAGTATGAATATTAGGATGACCACAAATACGTATGAATGCCCAATATATGTTGAGTAAAATTTAGAGTACACAACTCTAAACTTACTAATATTGGACCCAAACAAGTAAACAAATTACTTGTATTATACCCACAATAAAAGACACTACAATACTTTTCAAAGACTACTCACAATTTGAAGAGAAATAAACACTCAATAGGGAGCTCACAACTTACATTCAAGACACACACTCAAACTAACACTACAAAGGCTTATGTTTTTGGAGGATGTTTAACCCAAATGCAGTGGAGGATATTTATAGTCCTCATCATGCATTCTACATCATTCTACACACTTCTCCTTTCTAGATTCTTTTACAATTTTTTCTTAAAAATGTCTTTCTTCCACATTTGTTGAGAAGCTTCTAGATAAAATGGACCTTCCACATTTGTTGAGAAGTTCTAGATAAAAAAAATGGATTTGGACTTTGTAATGGGCTGGAGTTGATCTTCAACACTCCCCCTCAACACCAGCTCTAACTATTTGAACTATGCCGAGCTGATAGCAAAACATTTCGAACTTGCCAGTGCTCAAGCCTTTTGTGAACAAGTCTGCAACTTGATCTTCTGTCTTGATTTGCCTCATCTCAATTTTTTATTGTAGAACATTTTCTCTACTAAAGTGATATTGCACTTCAACATGCTTAGTTATTGCATGAAAGATCGGATTCTCTCGCCAAACGAATTGCCGATCGATTGTCACAAAGACAACGGAATCTGTATAATCTCATCGGGTTGATGTAGATTATTCATTACCGTATCAACCATGTACTCTCTTGTGTTGCCATTCTTCACGCGCTCAATACTCGGCTTCTTGGTTGACAATGATATACCGTCGGTTGTCTCTCTTGCTACACCAAGAA